>CM046441.1:34611724-35211724 GCA_025506515.1 Flaveria trinervia
GACACTGACTCAACAGTTTGAGCGTTTTTCTTGTTTGATCTCTGAGCTGAAAATGGTCAAACAGGAATACACCAATAGGCAGATGAATAACAGATTCCTCAGATCACTGCCTGAGAGATGGGACACATACACTATTGTCCTACGCTTTAGTGCAAATCTGGATAGCCTATCTCTCACCCAATTTCATGGGAAACTGCTTACTCAAGAGAGAGATAGAGCAGAAAAGGAAACTGGCATCATCAGGAAAGCTCACTGATGACTTTGTACCAGGGAACACTGCCTTGGTTGGTGATGAGTCAGAATATGCTGCATCTGAAAGCAATTATGACGAGCATATAGATTTCTCTTCAAACAGTTTTGATCATGCATTTGTTGGTGTTGATAGTCAATCAAGCTGTAATAGTGACAATTTATGCTTCATCATGGATGATCTGAAGGGCATTGCTGATGATGATTTAGAAGAGATGGATATTCTAAGCCAAATGGCCTTAGTTAATATCAGATCTCAAAAGTTCTACAAGAGAACTGGCAGGAAATTTCCTGGACTCTCTGGCAAAACCAAAGTTGGTTTTGACAAGAGTAAGTTGAGGTGTCACAAATGCCAACGGCTTGGACACTTTGCAAGAGAGTGTAGATCAACTGGATCTAACTCCTCTGCACCCTTTGTGACTTTTCCAAGCACTAGTCCACAAAACAGAGGGCAACATCCTGTGAGTTCTGGTCATCATTCACACCCTATATCTCCTGCATACTTTGTCTCTCAGGGTCCAATGTCATATCCATATCCCTGCTATTACATGCCTCAGCCAAATCCGGTTCAAGCTCCTATTGCACAACAACCACAAGCATTACCTGAACCTCAACCTTCCCAATCTCATCAGCAATCTCAACCTCAACAACATAGCTTTTTCACCCCAGGAGTTGTTGACTGGAGCAGTTTACCAAATGATATGTCTGGTCATGAACAACTGTTCTCTGGTGCTGGTCAACATGGTGGTGACAGTCTTTTTGGAAACCTTGCTCTTATGGCTCTGGAGTCTACTGATACCTCATCCTCTAATGCCTCCACACCACAGGTATCATAGGTATCCTCTGAGGCCAAAGCCAATCTATGTTCTGAAACATGCATAGCTGCATTTGCATCTATTAGAGAAGCAAATGTAGCTTTAATTAACAAGACCATTAAGCTAGAACAAATAATTTCCAAAAGAAAAGCTGAATTTGAGTCTGTGCTTAATGATAAGAATGATGAGATTTACAAACTTAAATGCCAAATCACTGATGATATGGCTAGGGAAGAGGTACTTCTAGAGAAGTACAAAGACCTCAAAGAAACACTTGCAACTACCCAGGTAGAGTGTGATCGATGGGTACATTCTTCCAAGGGTTTTGAATTGCTTCTTAGTAAGCAGTCTGCTTCCAATGTGAAGTTTGGCATTGGTTATAATCACACTACTCCTCCTATAGATTTTACTCCCAAAGCAGAGGTAGAATCTGATGGAGAAAGCAATAACCAATCCTTTTCATCATGTGATCTACTATCTGATACAGCACCATCAGAGGTTGAAGTTAGCATTAATTCCTCTCAGAACCTATCAGCTGATGTTGATGGTTCAAATGCTGACACTCACATGATCAAAAAGTTGATCACTCCAGGTGGTATTTCACAAGTACTGAAAGTACCAAAGAGCTTGTCATAACACCTGGAGAACAAACCCAAACTACTGCATGTACTAAAGGGAAGAAAACTGCAAGTAGAAAGGGTGAGAAAACTACTGAAGAAGATATCAAGAAAGCATGTACTAAAGGGAAGAAAACTGCTAGTACTGATAGCAAACTGCTGAGGAATAAGTCTTCAGTAGTTTCATCTTCTTCAGCAGATGATCAACTTAAGATGAAGAAAAAGCCATGTGAAATATGTGGCTTATTTGAATCATCTTACTGATGATTGCTGGTATAAAAAGGGCTCCAAACTCAAACATAATGAGAACAATTAAACGCAAATGGATAAAATGAAAACTGAGTTTGAAACCAAATTTGTACCAGCAACATCAAAACCTGTGACCCCAAAATCCAAAATGAAATCCAAAAAGCAAGGGGTTAATCAGGCAACAGCTGAGGTTGCTCAAAGGGAGATAGTACAACACAAGAATCCATCAATCTCAAGCACTAATGTGTCTGATGAGCTGAAGGCTTTATCATAGAATCAGACACAACTTGTTATGATGGTTCAACATCTATTGGGGAGAGTCAACCAATTAGATGCTCCTGTGCTGGAACCACAGAGAAGAAAATCCATGCCAAAGGATTCTTCTTCTTCACCATCTCCATCCCCTCAGGATGTTATTCATAGCAAATCTGTTAGTTTGCCATCTATTGATGTGAAGAGACCCAAAACCAAAAAGGTTGGGTCTCAAAAAATAACTAATTGTTTATGATTGCAGGGTTTTTCAGCATGCCAAAGTAGCATCTGGTATGTAGACAGTGAAGGATCTATGCATATGAAGGGAATAGCTCTCTTCTTCATGAGTACTCTCAAGGAAAGAAGGGGTTTGTTTCTTTTGGCAATGATGCTAAGGGTTACATCATTGGCAAAGGCTTTGTCTCCAATGGGGAAATAAGTTTGATGATGTTAATCATATGGAAAATCTCAAATACAATCTCTTGAGTGTCAGTCAAATATGTGATAAAGGCCATGTTGCTCTTTTCACCAGTCAGAACTGTAGGATTCTGTCATCCAAAGTTCTGAATTTGATTGATAAGGTGTTGGATGATCACACTCTCCTAAGGGCCAACAGGACAGGAAGAGTGTATGCCTTAGATCTTTCCAAGAAAATAGCTCTCAAAGGCCATCCTTGCCTATTTTCCAAAGCCTCTCCTCAGGAATCTAAACTGTGGCACAGAAGGCTGGGTCATGTTAATATCAAAAACATGAATCAGCTGATCCACAATAGTTTAGTAAGAGGTTTACCAATAAAGGAGTTCCACTGTGATGAAACCTGCACTGCTTGTTTAAAAGGAAAACAGCACAAAGTCTCATTCCCTCCTATTGAAGAACCTAAGTCCACCGCCTGCTTGCAGTTACTGCACATGGATCTATTTGGTCCTGTGAGAGTGATGAGCATGGCAAAGAGAAATACTGTCTGGTAATGGTGATGATTACTCCAGATTTGTATGGACTTTTTTCTACATTCGAAGGATGAGGTTGCTCAGAAGATTATAAACTATGTGTTGTATGTTGAGAAGCAGCATTCCCTATCAGTCAAGTGTATAAGGAGTGATAATGGAACTGAATTCAGAAACCATACACTTGATGATTTTTATCTTTCAAAGGGAATCAAAAGGCAGTTTAGCATCCCAAGGACTCCAGAACAGTATGGAGTAGTGGAGAGAAAGAACATGACCCTAATAGAAGCTGCAAGGTCTATGTTGGCTGACTCTGGTTTGCCACTGACCTTTTGGGCTGAAGCTGTTAACACAGCTTTCTATGTGCAGAATAGAGTCTTAGTAAATCAGAGGTTGGTGAAGACTCCATATGAAGTTCTACATCACTTGGCTCCTCTAATTTCATTTTCAGAGCCTTTGGGTGTCCCTGTTCATTCTCAACACAAAGGATCAACTCCACAAATTTGATCCTAAGGTGGATGCAAGGTATTTTGTTGGTTATTCATCTACTTGCAAGGCATACAGAGTCTTCAACTGCAGAACAAAGATAGTTCAAGAGACTCTGCATGTGAAGTTTAATGAATCTCCAAAGGACAAGATTCCACAAAACCCTGTGGAGTTTTTGATCTGGACATACTGCAATATGTTCCTTATCAACCTCCGGCTGTTGCAGATCATGTGGATAAATCATCTCTGCAGCATGTCTTCCACCTGGTGGTATTGATGCTGATGATAATATCAATACTCACCTATTCAAGTTTAGTGATCAACTGCCTGAGTCTGCCAAACTTGATGTTCTTGTAGCTTCTGCAGTTCCATCCACAACAAATGCTGATGAGTTATCTGATTCCTCTACATCTTTTGATTTACTGTCTAATTCTTGGTTTCAAGAGTCTGCATCACCATCTGCTGCTGCTGAAGGTTCTACAAACACTTGCACAGATCTCACTATTTATCAAGAGCTGAAGAATCACCCATGTCTCAAATCATTGGTGATATCAATGTTGGAGTTTCAAACGAAGTCAATTGTCTAACTTCTATTTCTATGCTCTCTTCATCAGTCAGCTAGAGCCAAAGAACTATCATGTTGCTTTGAGAGACAATGGATGGGTTGAAGCCATGCAGCTTGAGCTACTTCAGTTCAAGAAACAGCAAGTGTGGGAACTGGTTCCTCTACCCCCAGGTAAGTGTGCAATAGGCACTAAATGGGTGTTTAGGAATAAAACTGATGAAAATGGGCTTATGTTAAGAACAGGCTAGACTGGTTGTACAAGGGTTTTCACAAGAAGAAGGTATGATTATGATGAACCTTTGCCCGTGTAGCCAGACTAGTGGCAATTACATTGTTCTTAGCCTATGCTGCATTCCACAATCTTAAAGTTTTTCAAATGGATGTCAAAAGTGCATTTTTATATTGTAAAATAAAAGAAGACGTTTATGTGTGTCAACCACCAGGTTTTGAGGATAATAAACATCCTGATTGGGTGTATAAACTTGATAAGGCTCTTTATGGGTTGAAGCAAGCTCCTAGAGCATGGTATGAAACACTTTCCAATTTTCTTCTAAAAATAATTTCACTAGAGGCTCCATAGATAAAACTTTGTTTATTAAGAAGGTAGATCAGCATAAGCTACTCGTTCAAATTTATGTTGATGATATTATTTTTGCATCCTCTAATCCCCAGTTGTGTGATGATTTTACATGTTAATGAAACAAAGGTTTGAAATGAGTGCAATAGAGAATTACTGTTGGACCCTGAAAGATCATACATGCCAATTCAAGTGGTGGATGGTGCTCTGCTGAATCCCTTTTATGTCCAAGAACAAATGCGGATCAAGACAAGTATCTGCTGAATAAGAAGAAAATACAAGTGTTGGTCATCCGCATTTGTCAATGCGGATGACAGTTAATAAATGCGGATATACATTTGTTCATCCGCATTGACCAATGCGGATTCCAAAGAAATGCGGACAAGTGTTTTGTTTCATCCGCATTTACCAATGCGGATGACCAAACTTCAATGCGGTTGAAGAATGCTAATGAAGTCAACTCATCCGCATTTGTCAATGCGGATGATCAACAGCCAATGCTGATGAAGACTTAGACTAGATTTCGTAAAGGTAGTTTAGTCTTTTGTAATGGCAACGTGTCTGCCTATAAATAGAATAGTATACCTCATACATGGGGTAACTTTGGTCTGTAATTTGATTTGATTCTTAGTTCCTAGAATGTGGTTTTTTGCTTGAATGTTCTGTAATCATCAATCAAAGTATTCATATAACAAACATATTATGAGTTCATGGTATTCAATGTTCATTGATTGTCTGATTCTGCCTCTCAATCTTTGACTCAATTCACTATATTCGTCCTTATTGATTCACATCAACTGAGATTATCATTCTCAAATCTTCCGTCAATTACAGTCTTCTAGGCTTGCAAATCAAACAAAGAGCTGATGGAACCTTTATTCAATCAGTCCAATATACAAAGAATCTTTTGAATAGTTTCATTTTACAATTGTAAGCTCTGTTCTACTCCCAGTGCAACACCCACCCCGGATGCGCTCATAAAGGTAAAGCTGTTTGATGAACACTTTACAATGTAGATTGGGTCCTTGATGTACTTAACAGCTTCTAACCAGATACCTGTTTGCACTTGTGTTTGTGCCAGATTTCAGGCTACCTCCTAAAGAGTCTCATTTGATTGCAGTCAAGAGGATCTTTAGATATTTGCAAGGTAACACAATTGTTAGGACCTGGTATTTGACGGAAATACCTAGAGATCACGTGTATACCAGATCAAATAGTGCGGAATCCTATTTGATTGGCGATCCAATCAGTGAGAACACACGAAGAATCAATCAAGGATTGAAAACTAACGTTAGAAATCGATAAGGAATCGATCTAATGTGTTCTATGAACTTGGAGAACGATTTGGAAGGTTTCTGGACGGCTAGGGTTCGTCTGGAATCGTACTTGATCGAGTGTTTTTGTTTTTCACGAATTGAGTTGTATTTATAGGTTGGCACTATTCAATCGTGCGACTGAACCATTAGTTTGGTTCAGTCGTGCGATTGAACCATGCGGTTGGTTCATTCTGCGACTGAGTGTTCAGTCGTGCGACTGAGCCAATCTTATGTTACAGTCGTACGACTGATCCAGTCTCCTGGTTCAGTCGTGCGACTGAGTCAATCGTGTGAAGTTCTTCATGCTTATGGTTCATTCGCATGAGCCTTCGCATGAGCCTTCGCATGAGAACTTCATTAAGTTAAGTTTGAATGTTAATTAATTAATATAATATTATATGTAATCATTCAAGTAATCATAAACCCAATCAATTCAGTCACGACTCATTAATGAACTATTAAACATTATAACCAACAGACTATCAATATCAGTTCATTAATCATACCAAACAAGATCTATTACATCACATATCATGATCTAGGGACAACATGTATCAACAAACTCCCCCTTGGACCTAGATCTCTCTAATGTCTTGTTTTCTTCATTACCTCCTCATATTTCTTGTACTCTTGTGTGTGACTCCTGCGTGTGACGCGTGAATATCAAACGCGAAGCAAAGTCGTATAACATTTTGGAACTGGAGGGCTTGTACAATGTCTTGTGTGTCATAGAACTGGCCACTTGTATAATGTATAGACATCATTAGCAGACAAGTTGGTTAGCCACATTGGGTCGAATACCCTGACAGTATCCATTTGATCCCCTTTGTTCAGAACTATGACAGCTTCAGCAGTTCTCCAATCATAGTACCACCATTTGAAGTGTGGAGTGAAGTCCTGTGGCATTTCCCTGAGAGGGATTCTCGACATAGTGCGCGGAGGACTCCACTTCAACACAATCTTTGGTTTTCCAGTAATGGCATCCATCTCAGACCTTCTAATATACCTTGTAGGTTGTTGAGGTCTGAAGTTAATCCACCTGGTGTGGTACTCTTTCTTTAGGGCAGCCTCAAACCAGCCTGACATCTTTCTCGGGTCAGCATACAACAGCTTCAATTTGGCCAGCTGGTTGAGCTCAAATCCTGGTAGAGTCTTTAGATCATGTGGAAATCTAAAGTACTCTATGCCCTTTTCCCTCTTAACGGCATAAACGTTAAGATCATCAAAATATGCCCATGCTATAATCCTGCCTGACACCGTAAGATGTTTCTTGACGCTGTAGAACTTGGTGTAGGCATCCCTCTTCGGTGCAGCACGTTGGGCTCTGACTTCTTTAAAACATTCAGCCCACTCAGCCTTTCGAATGTATACGTCATCGTTTGAGGCTTGGGCTGTTCCTTCGGTCTTTCCAGCTTCCTGCTCCATCTTGTCTAGTACCTCAAACATATCACTGACTAGGGACTCACCCAGATTGGGGACCACATTACCCTCGTTGTCAGCGTACTGAGGGTACTCTTCAGCAGCAATATCTTCAACCTCAACTTCATCAACGTCATGTAGTTCGTCGTCACTGGTTGAATCAACTGTTGGAGCATCCTTGACAATGTCATCAGGATTGAGTCTGAACATCTCTGCCAGTTGCTCGTTAGATAGGTCGTGAATTATTTCACCTTCTTCAGGGGTATAACTCACTGACCTTCTGACAATCCCTTGCAGATCAAGAATCATTGTGAGTTGAGACTTGACCTGTTGAAGGGGAGCAATATCAAACTCATCTCTGTGGTACTTTGGATCTGTTTGATTTACACATTTCACACTCAAATCATTAGTAATTTATCAAACAAAATGCATTAACTTAATATAAACATTTAGTACATGGTTTTTCAACAGAATACAAAAGTAAATAAATACATAAACATCTACTATTTACTTTTATCCTGAATGCTAGACTCTTCATGTGAAGGTGCAGAAGCAGAAGCTGACTGATCCTGTCTGTTCTTTGTTCTCTTCTCTTGCCCTGGAGCTGAGACAGATTCAGCTGCTTCTCCTTCTTCAGTGTCTTCATCTGCACACCACTCTTCGGTTTTCTCTTCATCAGTATCACTGTCATCATCATCATCATCATCATCATCTTCATTATCTCTGTCTCCATCCCTTATCTTTAGAGGTTCCTCCTTTGATCCTTTCAATTTTAGCAAAATGGTCCTCTTAGCTTTTTCCAACTCCTCTATTTGCTTACCTGCTGTGACACTTTGAGCTCGGAGTTGGTCCATCTGAGTGTTCTGAGCAGCCAATTGCTGGGCCTGCTCCTCAATTACTCGATCCTGCTCTGCAATTTTATGCGATTGTGCAGCAGTCAGGTCGGTAAGCTGGCGGATCTGAGTGGTCTTTTCCTCATCAGCCGCCAGCAATCGCAACACCATTCTATTTAAAGCTGACAGCTGTTCCTCTACCCCGATTGGAGGTAGAGGAGATCTATAGGTGTGTGAGGGGTAGGCTGAGGGCTCGGTTTGGTGGCTAGTGGTGGTGGTGGTGGTGAATATCGGGTCAGGTGGGATGATAGTGGTGGTGAGTGTGGGGTGAATGATGTAGTGGTGGCTGGGGTCTGTCTTGTGGTGGTCGGTATGGTGGTGTCGTGGTGCTGTGTGGGGGAAGGTATGGTGGTGGATGGTGTGTCTGAAGAGGTGGTAGTGGTGGAAGGTATGGTGGATGTGGTAGTGATAAAGGTTACCCTGCTTCTTCTTTTTCTGGCCATGGGGTTGAGCCATCCGTTTTCTCCTCGTTCCCTTCGAGGTGGATGCTCCCCCTACAATCCCGCCTGAGGACCCCGCATAAGTTGGGTCAGCTTCTGTATCTCCGGAGCCTCTCGGTTGTTCACCAACAACTCTTAACCCATGTTCTGTGGGAACAACTTTCCTTCCCACAGTTCGGGTCAGTGGCTCCTCATCAGATTCATCCTCATCTTCATCGTTAAGAACAAAATCTTGATGAAATCCTGCTGACTCAGTTACTTCAGCAGGTGAGACAGACACAGAGGGAACAGAGTCAGACACAGTGCCTCTGGATGGAATAGCATCATCCCCACTGTCATCCTCCTCTGAATCATCAGTAGGGAGGACAATTGGCTCCACGTCGGAGTCACTGTCCTCGTGACGCCATTGGCGTCTCCCCGGTGCCACATAACTTTCATCTGCTAAGTGGCCAATCATTCTTTTCACTTGGGGCTTAATCTGCTTTCCCCTGTACTCTCATCCTGCCCAGAGTAGTATCATCCATTATCTCTAAGGCCACTGCGTCATGACTCTCTTTGGGCAACTGTGCAGCTTCTCGTTGAAGACGAGCTGTAAGAATCTGGGGTACATACAAAACCCCTCTTTTCCCTTTACCTCCAATTCTCCACTAAGTAGGAGAATATCATGCTGGAAAAACTGAAGGGGTGGTTCAGAACCAGTGCCACGTAGGCATTTTGAATCTGGTCTGAGAGGTCGTCAAACCCACCCCTCCTCGATGCAACACACTTGAGGATCACGTGTGCTAAGTACTTGTACTGGGGGCTCAGGTTGCTCTTGTTGAGCACACCTGAGTTGATATCCCCAGCGTACTTTATCCTCAGGAAGCATCCTCTCACTGTCAACGGATGTAGTTTAGTAGGATGATCAGCGTCATCCCCGAACTCTAGGACCTCTGAATGTCGGCAGCAGAGATCTCAATATCATGGCCCAGTATAGAGCTCCTAATACAGTAGGCTCACGAGAGCGGTCCACCAAGGCATTCTCCCAGAATGCCTGATGGAGTGATCTATAAGGCGTGCAAGGAGTGGAGATAGCCTTATGAATCCGGGACCGTCTCAGAAAGGCTATAATGTCGGTAAACTCAGCCCCGTTCCTGGTGGTGTGATCCAAATGGGCACAGATGTTGTGCTTTGGATTTATGGACCACCTTTCTGCCATTTATCTGAACACACAAGACATAGAACCATTAGTACATAAGACATGAAAACTTCTGTTCTAAGTGTAAAGTTGAAAGTCATTTTGATTCATTCGTGCGAATGAATCATGCGACTGAAGTCAGTCGCCTGTTTGAGACATGCGATTGAGTTCAATCGGCTGATTGAGACATGCGATTGAGTTCAATCGGCTGATTGAGGCATGCGATTGAGTTCAATCGCTGATTGAGACATGCGATTGAGTTCAATCTGCCGACTGGACTCATTCGTGGTTCAGTCGGTCGAATGATCCAATCGTAAGGTTCAATCGTGCGATGGAGTTCATTCGAACGACCAGTCGCTTGCCCCACTGTTCGATCGCCTGTGGGTCGAATCTTGACCAATCTAAGTCTTTAACAGTGTTTAATGGTCCATTAGCCTCGTCTACTTGTCACTAATAACCTATTACTCAATTTTAACATTTTGCTTCATTTACATAGGTGATTAGGTCATTTCACAGTTCGGTTCTTGATTCAATCCAGTGTCCTATTGTAGGTCGGTAATGTGCTGATTTTGGTAGGATTCAAAGAGTAGTGTACCTGTAAAACGTCACTCGAATGTAAGAACTTAACAGCAATGTAAATCAGAATCTGTGGCAATTTTGACAGAGTAACGGTAAAGAACGCGATTTGGGGTGCTATTGGGAGTGATGAGTGAGATGCGATCGACTGAGGCCCTTTAATACTGAACCTAGGTTCAATCTCGGCCGACTGGCCTCATTCGCTCAGTTCATTCGGGCGACTGAGTTCAGTCGTACGATTGGCCTAGTCAATCGCATTCAGTCGGTCGACTGACTCATTCGGTCTCCTTCATTCGCCTCTTTAGTTGACCGACTGAGCCTCAGTCGGTCTACTGTTTCATTCTCCCCCTCTATTCGGTCGAATGGATCATTTTCATGTCCATTCGGCCGATTGGAAGCCATTCGCATAGTTGGTCGATAACCATGATCCACTAGTGCGAATGGGTCACACTTTGTGAGTTTACAGTCATTTTGAACATTTACTATTAAGACCCTTTTCACTTTTGATAATAACATTGTAAGCTCTTAACCAATTCAGTCACTTCAGACGTGACCTTTTAAATTTTGAAAACATGTGGCCATCTCAGACATGACCCTTTTTAGGTAAGTTAATTCCCTTCTGATTTCCCTGATGTAGTCCGACAGACACACAAATTAAAAGATAAACATAGAACTTAAACTAACTACACAACTAAAGTTTATTTTTGGACTTTTTGTGAGAGATAAAACCCTAAGATGGAAATCTAAGGGATTTGATTAGGAGTAGACAGCTTCAACTTAGATTGATCATATCTGGACCAATCAATTTGGAATCATACAGGAACATCAAATCATTTGGGACTTGTTATTAAAACTTTTTGATGCTTAAATTCTCGGTGTTCATCCAGAGTCGTTAGCAACTTAAGGAAATCATACTGAAACTCTTAGATTTCACATTGATTTGAACTCTTGAGAATGTAGCCACTAAGATTGTCAGTATGTTTGTCCACTTAAATCCATACACAGACTTTTGACGCAGACTGGTGACTGATTTAGGTTTAATTATTTCAGCTAACATTTGTGGATCCCACACTTATATGGTAATCAACATTCCTCAGAGGTTTTGAGCGGTCTACGGGTATTATTACAAGAAGAGACTATTCTTAGAGCTTTCAAAGAGAAGCCTGTCCTCAGGTCAGTGCCATCGCACAGCAGAGAGGCGGCAAACAACAATGAATTCTAGAATATCTAGGTTATGCTTATCCTCAGGTCAGTGCCATCGCACAGCAGAGAGGCACACAACCTATCTCCTTGTTAGAGCAGCTTATTTTATTTGACACATATGCACCAACAACATAAGTCATTAGCTTTATTGCATTTGTCTTTCATTTTTTCTTGCTTTGCTCTAATTATGGTCATCCGCACACTTTTGTGGCATTTAAATGCTCATACCCCTTATTGGAATATATTGATTGTGTTAACCAGTGATAAGATGGAAGCCCACAGTCAGTTGAACAACTTAGTTTGATCTTGAGATCACCAATCAGGTCTAATTGTCTATTGTGTTGAATCTACCAACATATCATTTGTGGTCTAGCAGCCTCTAAGTCTACTTTCTTGTGTCACCTTAGGAGTTGCCAGTTTTCTATCATCTTCCCTTTTTATATTGCTTAGACTACACAGACTTATACTTTGAACTTTTGCATCTTTTCAAACCTTAAATTTTAAATCCCTCTTGATTTGTTCCTGTGTACTATCATATTCCAAAGGTATTGAATCTATCACAGACACAATCTACCTTATTTCAGCTAGTTACCCCTTCTCCCTCATTTTTTTTTAATGTTAACTTGCTGACATATTCTCCCCCTAAAATACTAAAATCATTTCGGATTTAATTATTTTTGGATTTTAATAAACAGCAAAATAACATGAGTTTAATATAACAGACAAAAAGAAAAAACAGATAACATAAAATAAAATAAACTTAACGAAACTACATCGGACTACACATTATTCTCATCAGGAATTACCTCACTTTTCTTTTTAACGCCGTTGACCTCTAGCAAATATTGAAAACGTGGTTTATCAAAGGCTTTAGTATAGAGGTCAGCACGTTGAAAATCAGTATTAATTTTAACCACATCAATTAAGTTCTTTTCAAAACAGTCTCTTATGAAGTGGTATTTAATACCGATGTGTTTGGTCTTAGGATGTTGAACCGGATTTTTGGTTACTGCAATTGCAGCAGAGTTATCAACAAAAATAGGAGTAGATGAGAATTTCAAACCGTAATCCCGCATTTGCTGTTGAATCCAAATGATTTGTGAACAGCAACTTGCAGCAGCAACATATTCGGCTTCACAGGTTGACAATGCAACCGATGTCTGCTTCTTACACTGCCATGTAACTAATCTTCTCCCAAAGAATTGACACCCGCTGATGTAGACTTGTAGTTCATTTTGCAGCCTCCATAGTCCGAGTCACTATACGCTGTGAGCTCAAAATCGTCATCATGAGGATACCACAACCCCAGTGTGGGTGTACCCTTTAGATAGCGAAAATCCTTTTGACCCCGATCAGATGATTGACCTTAGGTTTAGCCTGATATCTGGAACATAAACATGTAGCATACATGATATCAGGTCTTGAGGCAGTGAGATACATGAGGGATCCAATCATTCCTCGGTACATAGTGGCATCTACAAGATCTCCATTCTCATCAGGTGCTATATCATGATTCGTAGCAAGTGGAGTCCCAGCAGCAGAAGCATTCTCCATGTCAAAGCGACTGAGAATGTCTCCTACATACTTGGTCTGATGTAGAAAGATCCCATTAGGTGTTTGATCCACCTGTAACCCGAAAAGAACTTCATCTCCCCCATCGCACTCATCTCAAACTCTTTCTTCATCACTGCTTCAAACTCTTTGCATAACTCTTCGTTCTTTGACCCGAAGATTATGTCATCAACATATATCTGTACAAGCAGTAGGTCACCATCCTTTTCTTTAATAAACAGTGTACAGTCAATGACTCCCCTGCGAAAGCCGTGTTTCACAAGATGAGTCGAGAGTTTCTCATACCAAGCTCGAGGAGCTTGATGAAGCCCATATAAAGCTTTGTCGAGCTTGTAAACTCTATCCCGATGATAAGGGTCTTCAAATCCCTCGGGTTGACTTACATAGACTGTTTCCCTGATTTCCCCATGAAGGAATGCACTCTTCACATCTAATTGGTAGACTTTAATCTTCATGTACGATGCATAGGCAAGGAAGATACGAATAGCTTCCATCCTTGCCACGGGTGCAAACACCTCATTATAGTCAATCCCCTCGACTTGGCGAAAACCTTGAACCACCAGTCGAGCTTTGTTCCTGATAATGACTCCTTGGTCATCCTTCTTGCATTTTAGTACCCATTTGGTGCCAATGACTTTAGCACCTTTAGGTCTATCAACCAGAGTCCATACACCTAACTTCTTAAACTGCAGAAGTTCTTCTTGCATGGCACTCACCCACGCCTCATCATTTAGTGCTTCACTGACATATTTTGGCTCAACCTGCGAAACAAAACATCGATAAGCACCATCATGAATGTAACCCTTCTCCATAACTGAGGCGTAATCAGCTGAGTATAGCTGATTTCGGGTTTGTACTCCTGATCGGACATCTCCAATAACATTGTCAAGGGGATGATAGACGTTTAGTCGTGATCCTGGAGTAGTCGGCACAGTCACCTCCGAACCAAGATTGTGAACATTTTGTTCTGCATCTGAGGAGGTTGGAGTTTGAGGTTCCGAAGTCGAGGGTGCATCACTTATGGATGCTTGTGGACTTTCAGGAACTGGAACCTGTCCTCCTGACTGTTCTGGTCATCTGCTTCAGTTTCATCTTCAGAGGAGGAGTCACTGTCATCGACTACCCCTTCTGACTGAGTAGATGATTCTCCCTGTGTGCTAGATGGTGTATTTAGAATATCATACATCATCCTAGTAGCTAACTCATCATCCGAGGGAGAGAGAGGGATGTTGAAGGATTTGAAGAATCCATCATAAGAAGAAGTATGCAGGTCCTTTGCCTGTAGGTGGTGTGGTATATCTCTGAACGTCGACATTACACCACACTTCTACAAGACCCGTTGAGTTATTGTAAACTCGCTTGTTCGGTATGTTGTATCCTAGAAAAATTCCTTCAACTGCCTTCTCGCTGAATTTTCCTTCTTGTGTCTTCTTCAGAAGTGTACACGGTGCGCCAAAAGGTTCAAGATACTCCAAATTCGGTTTGCGTCTTTGAAGTAGCTCATAACATGTCTTTCCGTGGCGCTTGACTATTAGGACTCGATTCAGTGTATAACACGCATTTGCCACTGCCTCATTCCAGAATTGGATAGGCAGTTTCGAGTCTGCCAGCATAGTCCGGTTGTCTCTATCAAACTCCTGTTCTTTCTCTCAGCAACGCCATTCATCTGAGGTGTGTAGGCAGAAGTGAATTGATGCACAATTCCCTTTTCCTTGCAGTATGCCTCCATCCCTTGATTCTTGAATTCTGTCCCGTTGTCTGAGCGTATTTGTCGAACTTTTAGCTTGTAGAGTGATTCCAGTGTGGTTACTAATTCCTTGAATGTCTCCAAAGTTTCTGATTTTGATTTCAGAAACATTACCCAAGTGAACCTTGAGTAGTCATCAGTGACCACATAACAGTACACGTCGCCTGCAATGCTCCTTGTACTAACTGGACCAAACAGATCCATGTGAAGAAGCTCAAGAGGAAGTTCTATTGAATGAACTTTCTTTTCCTTATGAGACTTCTTTGTCTGTTTGCCTTTCTTGCAAGCTACACAAAAGTCAGGAAGTTGGAAGTTCTTGACATTCACTCCTCTAACTAAATCCTTCTGAATCAAATGATTCATCTTCCTTTGACTAATGTGTCCCATTCTCCGATGCCAGGAGATGGAATCCTTCTCAGTAGCTTTAGATAAGAAACACTGAACTCATGATCCGTTGTGGCAGCTGTTGACAGATCCAAGACATAAAGGTCTTTATATCTTGAAGCAGTCATCAGAACTTGGTCCTCTGGGATCATATATCTTTCTTCAGCACGTAACACTTCTGGTTATCGAAGATGACTTTAAATCCTTTATCACAGATTTGGGAAACAGAAAGTAAGTTGTTCTGAAGTTGTTGAACGTAGTTCACTTATCAAACTTAACTTTCTGATTTCCCACTTCTCCCTGAGCTGTGATATAGCCTCCTTTGTTTCCTGCAAAGGAAACATGCCCTCCTTTTATTTGTTTGACGTTAGATAAAAGGGCTCTATTTCCTGTCATGTGCCTGGATGCTCCGCTGTCTATAATCCACGTGTTAGTCTCAGCACTATATCGAACACCCTGCACATACAAAGTAAATGAATCAGTTTAGGTTAGGAACCCAAGCTTTGACTGTCTTGGGTTTCCCAGAGGCATCACACATCATAAACTCCACCCATTGACCCTTAGAGGGTGAGGGTAGCTCAGGTTCCTTCTTGTTATCAGTATCAGACAAGGGTGGACTTTTCTTTCCATAAGCCAGATTTGTGCAATGCCTGTTTATGATAAACAGTCGTCTGGCTTACAGGTTGGACTTTAGGTTCACTAGCTCTTCTAGGTGGAGTTAGAACTCCTCTTAGAAGACCTAGGTTAGAGTCCAGAAGATCAATCTTCTTCCTAGGTGTCTGATAGAAATGACAGTAGGAAGCAATGTGTCCACATTCTCCACAGTTGTAGCATGACCTGCTATCAACTTTATGAGTAGACTTTCTTTGTGGAGAGTGCGTGACACTCTAGTAACATCAATCACTTTAGTTTTTGACTCTTGGATGTTTGATGTTTTCTCTGGTGTAACAAAATTTACTGATTTAACCTGTTTCACTTTTTGGTTAACTGGTTTTTGACTTGAAGCATGTGAAAAAGTAGCATTTGAAGTCCTTTTAGGTTCTGATTTGACTCTGTTTGACCCTGACTTTAAGTTAACTTTTTCAAATTCATTTTCCAGGTTAACACAAGGCAATTTACCCTTTGCCTTTGAAGTGGCTCCTTTTGTTTCTGACCAGATTCAGTAGATGAACATGAGGTGTCTGGATCAGTAACAAGAGGAGTGGTCACCACATGATCCTTGATGGGGTTATTATTTACTGGTCTAGACTTAGTGTTCATCAAGGTCTCAGGTGGTGGTGGAACCACTTTGTAGCCTAATCCCTCCCCGTTATTCCTTTCTCTCACTAAGTGTTGAACTATGTGTGAAGAACTAGTCCAACTATGCAGTTTCTGTTTTAATGAATTAACTTCGACTTCTAGAACTGCCTTTTGTTTCTTAGTGTCTTCTAGGGAGTTTAGATAGTACCTAATGTCATTTGCTTGGTTAAAAGCCACTACTTCGGTTTCCCTAAGTTGTTTAGTCAATAGGTCTATCTTTTCTTTATAACTATGCTCATTTTGTTTTAGTACTCTATTAGCCTCAGTGCACAGACGTAAATCTTTTACTAAGTTATCATTATGATCTAATAACCTAGCAAATTTTCATCTATGCTATTTCTAAAAGTGTCACAATCAGAACAAGCATGGTTATTAAAAATTTGGTCAGTGGTACTTACCTGAGTTGGTTCAGAAGAGTTAGCCATCAGTGCAGCATCAGATGATTCTGGCTTTTCTGTCTCTGATGTGGAAACTTCCTCAATTGTTTGTAACTGACCTCGGCTGCAGTTGTTTCTTCACTATGTGACATTGCTATCTCAACTGCTATATCACCTTCACTCGCAGAATCATCATCAATATCCTCAACACTCGTAATGTTAGATTCTCCTGGTGAGACAAACCTGAAACTCCAATCCTGTCCTTCATCATCATGAGCAGTTAAGGCTTTTGGATCCTTGTTTGATGAAGTAGAACTAGAGGCTTGCTTGTCTTGGCGAGTAAAGGATGAGAACGGGTTCCCATTCCCCGTCTTCTTTGGCTTGACACATTCTCTTTTGAAGTGCCCCTTCTCACCACAGTTAAAGCAGGTCACTTTACTCTTGTCGAAGCCAAAGGTGGTGTCCTTAGTAGCAACCAAGTTCTGTCCAGTCTTTTTCACAAACTTCTTCGCCCTCCGGACAGCACTTGCTAAGGCCCACATTATATCCATTCTTTCAAGCTCCATCTCATCCACCTGCTCGTAGTCCTCATCTGCCAGATGGCAGTTTCCAATCTTCCCGGCAACAAGTCCATCATATGAATGAACCACTGCTGCTAAAAGATCCATATGCTCTCGAGCTACTTCCACGGTCACATTACCGAGGTTCTCGATCTTCAGTTTGGTAGCGTTTGCTTCTGATCCAATATGATGGGTACATGATGACCCAGACGTGTCTGATCCAGAAGGAGAAGCATGTGAAGGACCTGACGAGCTAGACACAAAAGCAGTCTGGGGGTGCTCCAGATGTCTTAGCTTGAGGCGTGGCGTTGTATAAAGCTGGATTTTGTGTGTACGAAGACTTCTGAGCTCTATACTTCATCCTTAGTGCTTCTTCTCGCAACTTAAGAATGAAGTCATTTATATCCAGCTTTACAAGGATTCCATTCTGTCTCAGGTTAGACACGAATGTAGCCCACTTATCAGGCAACCCGTCTGCGAAGTTGCTTACTTTCTCTTCCATGGTAGTAGCCACTCCATGTGTATGCAATTCGCTCATCAAGTGGTAGAATCTGTCTATGACTTCGTCCAAACTTTCATTACCAATTGATGAGAAGTTATCGAATTCCTTCTTTAACTCCTTTGCCTTGATTGCCTTCAATGATGCATTACCATCATATCTCTTCTCTAGCGCATCCCACAGTTTCTTGGACTGCTTGTTCTCTGAATACTGGTGGAATATGTCTTTGGGGATAGACTGAGTGATCAATGCATAAACTCTTTTCTCTGCATTGTACTTTACTTTCTGTGCGTCTGTCATCCCGCTTAATGTTAGTTTAACTCCATCAGCTCCCACCGGTGTACTATAACCTATCTCAATGGCTTCCCACAGATTAGGATCTACTCCATTAAGGTAGATCTCAAAACGTTGTTTCCAGTGGGGAAACTCATCTAAAGTCAAAAGCTTTGGTGGTTTATTGTGATTCCCCACCTCACTCTCAAGCAACAGCAGGTTCTGTATCCTTGAGTCCTTCCCAGCAGTAAAGGCTGACATCTGATCTTCCATGACGAATAAACTTATAATCTAATCAAACAAACTTTCACTGATGCGACTGAAGGATGCGAATGAGCTAATCGTGCGTATAAGCTCTGCGATTGGTTCAATCGTGCGAATGAACTGGGCGATTGGTTCAGTCGTGCGAATGAATCTGGTGCGTATGAGCTATGCGAACGAACGGTTCAGTCGGCCGAATGAGGGTGCGACTAGGTCCAATCGTGCGTATGAGCAATGCGAATGGAGTCCAGTCGTGCGAATGAGTCACTCGTGCGACTGAAGCTGCTGTTTTGCGAAAATTTCTAGGTTTGACGGGTTTCAGCCGTAAAAATCGAAATTTCACAAGTTCTAATCGCCTAAGTCCGTAGAAACCAAACGTCGATGAGCAGGGAACTTCCAAGATCACTTTTGATGCCAAAGATTGCGTTTTTAGTGCAAAAACACAAACTTTTATGCAATCTTGATTGAATCAACACGTAATCAAGAGCCAATAGCTCTGATACCACTTGTTAGGACCTGGTATTTGACGGAATACCTAGAGATCACGTGTAAACCAGATCAAATAGTGCGGAATCCTATTTGATTGGCGATCCAATCAGTGAGAACACGAAGAATCAATCAAGGATTGAAACTAACGTTAGAAATCGATAAGGAATCGATCTAATGTGTTCTATGAACTTGGAGAACGATTTGGAAGGTTTCTGGACGGCTAGGGTTCGTCTGGAATCGTACTTGATCGAGTGTTTTTGTTTTTCACGAATTGAGTTGTATTTATAGGTTGGCACTATTCAATCGTGCGACTGAACCATTAGTTTGGTTCAGTCGTGCGATTGAACCATGCGGTTGGTTCATTCGTGCGACTGAGTGTTCAGTCGTGCGACTGAGCCAATCTTATGTTACAGTCGTACGACTGATCCAGTCTCCTGGTTCAGTCGTGCGACTGAGTCAATCGTGTGAAGTTCTTCATGCTTATGGTTCATTCGCATGAGCCATTCGCATGAGAACTTCATTAAGTTAAGTTGAATGTTTTAATTAATTAATAATATTATATGTAATCATTCAAGTAATCATAAACCCAATCAATTCAGTCACGACTCATTAATGAACTATTAAACATTATAACCAACAGACTATCAATATCATTCATTAATCATACCAAACAAGATCTATTACATCACATATCATGATCTAGGGACAAACATGTATCAACAACAATCTCTAGTTTATGGTTTCCCTAGACACTCAGAGCCATTTATTCTTTGTCAGATGTTCTTGCAGGGTGATACCAGAAAGCCACTTCTGGTGGTGCCAATTCCTAGGAACTCTTTGATTTTCTTGGCAGAGTAAGAAAACCACCACTATTGCTACATCCACTGCTGGAGCAGAGTACATGCAACTGCAAGTTGTACTTCTCAGTACTCTGGCTTCAAAACCAACTTTTGATTATTCATTACAGAGACTAAGACTCCATTATTAATGATAGTGCTTTAGTCTGTGCATTGTCAAAAATCCAGTCCAACACTCTAGGACCAAACATAATAGAGATCAGACATCATTTTATTAGGGACTATTTTGAAAAAGGTCTGATTGATCAAAGTTTGTGCCTAGTGCTGATGAGCTTGCAGACATTTTTACTAACCTTTGGATAGTTCAACTTTCCAAAACCTAGTGTTAAGGCTTGGTATGCTGCCTAGAATAAATGATAACTACTGATGATCTCAGTAAAGGTAATGATGATCATTAGTAACTATATCACATATAGTACTGATTCTGTTAAAACAACTGATCAAGTTACAACTACTGATGTAGTTATAACTCCTAATCAGTAAAAACAGATCCAGTACTGATGTCCTATGAAACAACTGAAAACAGCAAAAAGACTAATGAGTAAGTGTTGAGGACAGTATGAAACAGCTGAACAGCTAAGAATTGACGAAAACTACTGATGAGAATTTTTTTCTTCAGTTGTTTCTACAACTGCTGTTTCACCCTAAATAGCTGATGACAAAACCATGTCCTCAGTAGTTTCACAACCACTGATGACTAACACCAAGTCCTCAGCTGTTTACAACAACTGATGACAAAACCATATCTTCAGTAGTTGTAAAACTACTGATGACTAAAACCAAGTTATCAGTTGTTTACAACACCTGAAGACAAAACCAAGGTTTTCAGTAGTTTCACAACTACTGATGACTAAAACCAAGTCTTCAGTTGTTTTCAAACATCTGAAGCCAAAACCATGGTTTTCAGTAGTTTTATAACTGTTGATGCCTAAAACCAAGACTTCAGTTGTTTCAACCTCTGAAGGTTAATACCATGTCATCGGTCGTTTAAAACTACTGATGATTAACACCAAACCCTTCAGTTTTTTTCTAACCCTTACCCTATAAATACCTAATCTTACAGAGCTTCATTATCTCAAAACCTAACATTCAAAACCTCCAAATATTCTCTCACATTAATGGCAACCATGAAGCTTAAACCACGACACAACTGTGTTGCCTACCTTACAAAATCACCCTTCTGGCCAAAGTTTGATAATGCCATTGATCTAATGGTCCATTCTCCCTACAAAACGGCTTTCCTTCTAAATCCTACCATTCATGCCGACTCCCTAAATCAGTTCTGGACGAATGTCACCCTTATCACTGGGGAGAATGACACCGTGTCTCTCCAATCGTTCGTCAACAACCGACAGGTGGTCATCACTCACTCGACATCCTTCGCCAATCCCTGGAACTGGATGATGCCACCTTCCCTGCTGGGTATCCAAAGGGCACCACTGATCTATCTTTTGCCCACCATGGATACCAGGGTAACCTCAGCGCCTCTACCATCCTAAAGAAGCATTTCCATGATGCAGAACGCCTTATTTTTCATATGGTGAATCTATCCTTACCTCCTAAGACTTCTTCTTGGGATCAAATGTCGACCAGGTGGCAGCAGGTATTATTCTCTATCCTTGAGCAACAAAACATAAATTTTTCTGAAATAATATTTCTTGAAATTAAGGATATGGCCTCAAAACCTATTGCTAACCGATGGATATTATATCCTCGGTTCATCATGGCCATTATAGAGAACCAGTTGAAAGCTCAGGGACTTGTTGGCCTTGGAGTCCCTGCCATGGCTGTATTGCCTGAGGTATACTTCAGGCACAACTCAGACCAATCACTTAAACAGGCTGCCAAGCTGTGAAAACCCACGCAGCTGGAACCCACAGCCACCACCTCCAAATCCAAAGTCCCGACCAAACCAAAATCCAAAAAGCCAAAAAAGGCTACTCAGGGAGATGAGTCCCCTGAGGATGCCCCTGTACCACAAAAACAGGAACACATACTGGTTTTATCCCCCCAGTAATGTCAACGACTCAACCTGCCAAAGCCGCACAGGTGTCCTCTCAACAGTGTTGCAACCAATATTAGGGATCCCACATTGCTGGAACCTATCTCAATTGAGAGGGTTACCATTGAAGCGCACCACTCACCCCGGGTGCAATCTGCTTCTACCCAATCTCCACATGCAACCGCCCCTCCAAGTCCTACACTTATTGTTGCACAAGTGCTGAGTCAGTTGCACTCCTCACCCCCTCCCCAGAAACCAATTACAACTGGGAATACCTCAACCATTGAGGGGGAGGACCAAAGTGCTTCTAATAACCACAGCATAGGGGTTACAATGTTCCATCTCCAAGTGTAGAAAAGGAGATTGGAACTTCTGGTGAGGCTGCCACTCTCCTGCTTCAGCATATGATCATGATAAGGTGAAGTGGTACATTCATAAGACCTCACCAGAGGCAACTGCTGATGAAGGACATAGTCCTGAGGCGGGAAGTCCCCAGTACCAAGACCAAGGGGCACATGCAACTACTGATCTACACTCAGAGCATGTTCATCCTGATTCAATCAAGAGGTCAGGTGATTTAGTAAACACTGATGATGACCTGGGCTTCTTTTATGATGTTTTAGCCCAAAACACCATCTTAGAGGATGAGGTGAGCAGACTCAAAGCTGCTTGCCAAAATTTCTCAGGATCAAAGACCATCTACCCCTCAAACCCCACAGATGGCACCTTCCTCTGAAGGTCTCCCATACACAGAGTCACTCCAAAACACTCAGCCACCTGCCTCTACTTCTGGCACTATTTCTCACGGACAGAACCCCCTGAGCAAATAGCTGCTATCTTTCACAATTCCTTACCTCTCATCACACCAATTATCACTGATATAGTGATTAAAACCCTGATGAGAGGCTTCCCTCGGTTATCCAACCCTTGATAGAGAAGTTGTGAGCAAAAGGCTTTCTAACAATCAAACCCTTGCAACCAACGCAACCAAAAAGGGGGAGATTCAGTCAGTGAAAGCAAAACGAAAGAGGATTGAAGATGGGAAAGAGAAAGAAAAAGAGATAGAGGTGGAAAATGAGAAGGAGTTGGGTGTAGAGACTGAGAAGGAGAAGGAGAGGAAGCTGAAATGGAGAAAGTGACGGAAAGTACTAAAGACTTTCATGTCACATACAAGAAAAGGAAGAGTGGAAAGAAGAGAAGGAGTTGGAGAAAATGGTGAAGGAGGCTAATGCCCACACAGCTGATCAATGGATAACATCATTGATCAGTTGTTTAGGCAAGGTCATGACACTGAAAAACTTGACTCAGAAATCAGAAGATTGGAGATTGAAGAAATCCAAGCTAGATGGGCAAGTTATGATGTGTTGAAAAGGGAAAGGCTGGAAATCATGATCAGGTTCATAGCTAAGTATCTTGGTAGATCATTGATTGAAATCAAGGAATGGTCCAGGGATAGCATCTTGGCAATAACCACCAAGATCTGTTCGTCTGAAGTATATACCAAAGGATTGGTTATTGAAGCCTTGAATGAAGCTGGTGCTGGGAGCAAGACTAAACTAGTCAAGCAATCTAAAGCCGCACTCACATCCAAAATGCTAGAACAGCCTGTCAAAATTCCCACACCAAAACCACTAATACAACAACCCACTAAAACAATCCCTTTACCCCAAAAAATCACAACAACCCACCAAACCAATTCCCTTACCCTCAAAACCAATAGCCGATGATGTACCCCAGAAGAGGAAGAGAAGGGTACTGAGGCTAGAAGAAGATGAAGAAGATAATGATGAAGATGAGATAGGCTGCCAATCTCAGCTGTTATACAGTTGCCTAAGGCCACAAGTCACCCTCCAACAGTTACTCCTGAGTCTCAAAGGCAAATTGTGAAAGTGAAGTTAGAAAAAGAAGAGCTTCACAAACAACATGATGAGGAACTGTTGAGAAGAGTTGACAAAGCATATGCTGCCACATCTTTAATCATCAACATGAAGAAGCATGCTCTCAGGTTATACACTCTCAAACATACCTTTCAATATCAAAAGGAGAGAGTGAGGATTTGGCCTGATCCCAGGGTGTCTCATAGGATTCAAAAGAAAAACATTCCACAGAGATACATTGGCCAAGTAAAGAAGATTGTAGATGAAGTGATCTCACTGGTCTTTGTAGTATCACCTTGGGAAATCCTAGATGACTTCAAGAAAGCCTATAAAGCTAAACTGACCCCACAAAAGATGCTGGAGAATAAAATGGCGAAAAAGGGTTAGTGTATAGGCGGCTTGAGGAAGTTAGAAAGAATGAGCTCCAGTTGTTCTTAGAGGGTAATCACCCAGATGAATTTTCCTATAGAGTAATAACAACTGTGGAACTCAAAAATCAGAAGCAGGTCAAATACCTATCTGAGTATTATGGGCCAGAATCACTTTTTAAAGGAGGAGCAGAAGAGCTTACCATGGAGGAACAAGTAACCTTCCTTGAGGCCTATACAAGGGAGTCATACAGACTCATAGTTGGGAAGTAGATCTCATGGATGGGGTAACAGCCCTGTGTCCAGTTCCCCAAGACAGAGTTCCATTCATCCATTTTGAAACAGATCATTGAGACTTCTTCCCAGGCCTGTGCTTACAAGGGTCACTTCTGAGCTGATCTAGAAGACAAAAAGACCAATCTTTCTTCTATAATAAGTGGGACATCTTCAATAAGTTTAGAGGTTTTGGCTGCATTGGTTCAGGGGGAGTTTGTTGGACCAAAAGAACCAATGAGCCTGATCAGAAAAACCTCTAAGTTCCACAGAAATCACAACAACTGCTGAAGACTTGATCAGTTGTTTGAAAAAGTCTGAAGAGCAACAGCTGAAGAACAAAGTACTAAAGACATCAACAGTTGAAGACCAAAGTCTGAAGATCAACAGCTGAAGACTAAAGTCCTGAAGACTTCAAAAGCTGAAGACTAAAGTACTGAAGACTTAAACAGCTGAAGACCAAAGTCTGAAGATCAACAGTTGAAGACTAAAGTACTGATGATCAACAGCTGAAGTACAAAGACTGAAAACAACAGCTGAAGACATCAGCTGATGACAACAGCTGAAGTTCAAGTACAAGTACTGATGCCTTCAGAGTTTGTTACAACAGCTGAAGAAGCATTCTTCAGTTGTTGTGATGGTTTCCTTTCAGTAGTTTTCTTTTCTATTTCAGTACTTGTAAAACGACTGAAGAGCATGTTCTTCAGTCATTGTAGTTTCAGTAGTTTTCTTTTCAGTAGTTGTAGTGATAGTTAACACTTAGTATTTTTGTAAGAAGATGTCAGTTGTTTGACATCTTCAGTAGTTGTGTTAACTATCAGTAGTTTGAATAATTCTATTAGATGTCACTATCAAGTGACATCAGCAGACGTCACATCTCCTATATAAGAGATGTTGACCTAATTGTACGTGTGACATTCTGTTACCACGAAATCGCATATTGAATGAAATATCTTTCACAGAATTCTCTCTCTCTATAACCGTTTACTCTTATATTGAATATCAATTGGGTTCTTGTGAATTGTCTAATTCATTGTTTGATTTCCGCTGCAATACTCTATGATCAATCAAACGTAGATCACTGATCCTAACATCATCATTCATTAATGCATGCATACCATCGTTATGTTCCTCTTTTCATTACTTCCCACTTTATGTTATATAATACTTTTCGTTTCATTCATTAACCATCAACGCAAAGCCACGGAAAAATACATACATAAATAGGAACACCAATAAGATCATACCAATCATCATACGTACCAGCATGCATACATAATATTAATCATGCCATCATGCCCATCCCATCATCACCAATCATGCATCACATAAACAATCACACATCATCATCACGCATCATACACTCACATACATAAACATATGCACAATAAGCATAAGTCATCATAAAACATAGTTGACCCACTGCGGGACAGCGAGGGTTCGGGGGGGGGTTCGGGGGCGGCAGCCCCTCACAGGGGGGGGTCCAAGGAGCAGCAACCCTTAGTTAGGTCTAAAGGGAAACACCCCTGGCTGGGGCCGTGCTGCAAGGTCAGCGCCAAAATTTTTTATTTTAACACTTTTATATAGCACATTTTCTTATCAAAAAATTGATTTTCTTGTTAAAACCTCTTAAAATTTCGGTCATTTAAATCATATATTTTGTATACATTTCCAGCCCCAAAGTAGTTCAAAACCTTTAAAATAGGGATCTAAAATCACCAGAATTCAATGAGTAGCTCCTCAATCAAGCTTTCAAAGCAAGGGTTGCACTACACAGCCTACAGATAAGTTAACACCCAAAAGAGTTAACTTCTGCCTAATTTTTCTGCTAATTTCGTTGCAAGATCAGCAATTTCGCTGCTAGTTTCGCTAGCAGTTTCGCTGGCATCTTCACTGCCAGTTTCGTTGCCAGTTTCACCCAACTTTCGCTAAAAACCATGTGTGTGAAACTACCTGCGAAACTATAGTTTCGTAGAAGATCCACGTTTCACCGGACGAACAACTAATTTCGCTAGATGAGCACCCAGTTTCGCAAAAAGGGCTGAAAAATACAAACCAACCCATTTGTGACCCAAAACTTCAATCTTTTACATCCAAAACCTTGGTTTATCATCCATAAGCTATATCTAAGCTTTTTACATATTTTCTTACAGAAAAACGTGAGTTTTGGCGAATCTTTGCCACTTTCATAAAAACCTCAAACCTAGAATCTATGTTCACATCAAAAGGAACAATTAAATGTTGTTTCTTACCTGGATTCATGGTGTTTTCTTGTTGTTTGGATGCCCACGAACACCGATCTTCAATCCCGAGATCAACCGAGACTTAAATCTTCGATTCTCTCCACTTTCTCTCTCTACTCTCTCTCTAGAACTAGAGTGCTGAGTTGCAATGAGAGCTGCTCAAGCTGATCCGTTTATATAAATACCAGGGTGTTCCTGGACCTAAAACTCGCCAAACGCATAACCCGAAGAGTTAACTCGGTCTATAACCCATATCCATCTTATTTTCATTAAATGATCTCGCCTAAGCCCATTATTATTATTTGGCTCGCTTAGATATTATTCGGGGCGTTACATAAACAATAATGCTATCTTGCTTCTTTAGGAAGATTGGCATTTGAAAATATAAAGTCTTGTGATTCACGAAGACTTTTGGATTTAACAACTAAAGATTCAACATACATGGTCAACTTCAAATCATACCATAAGCTCTATAAATTAATTCAAATCATACCATAGTGATTGTATTTCATTATGGTGGTTTTTTCAGAACTTCACTATTTATAAGAATTTAAAAAACCAATCCGTGCCACTTATTGTTTTGTAATCATGAAATTTTAAAAGTCTAACGCCTGGAATAAAGTCGAAACGAGCCAATTGATAATAACGGGCGTAACCGAGATTATTTGAAGAAAATAAGCGGGTAATGGAGTATGGATCAAGTAGACCTCGCGGGTTATGTGTTTGACGAGTTTAAGCTTGAGAATGCCCGGTATATATAAACGGGTCACCCCAATTTCTAGAGAGAGAGAGTAGAGAGAGAAAGTCGACAAAATTGAAGATTTAAGGCTCGGTTGATCACGAGATTGAAGATCGGTGTTTGAAAACACCAAGAATCCAGGTAATAAACAAGATTTAATCTTTCATTTTGATGTAAACCCGATTTCAGGGCTTGGGTATTTGAAAGTGGCAATGATTCTGTAATGCCCCATTCCCAGGACGCTCATAGCAGGTCGATCATCGCACTTAAAACATATAAATACATTTGTCTTTCATAAAACTTCGCAGCGGAAATTACCAAATATACATCTTATTTCATTATAAAAGCTTTTGCAAAATAATACATTGTTAACAAGTTACAAAATACATGTTGCGTTACATCACAAAAGCATTATAAAATGGATGCCATCCAAAAGAGTTGAGTAGCCGACCCGTGCCATCCTCAGCAATCATGACCTACCAACTGGAACACATAAAAGTCGGCGTTGCTGAGTGAGTTCTAGTTTTATAGTAAAACATACTTTTCTTTCAGTTAAACCATTCTTTACATCCATGTGATCAAATATCATATGTACACATAGATAATATCATTATTATCTTCATAATTCATTCTTTAAAATCTGTTCATTCATCGTATGTCATTAACTTTCATATTCTTTCATCATTACATCTTTCATTTCCTTCAACCATAAGTCTACCATTTTGTTCCTTGTACTGGACCTAGGCCTATGATAGACCAGCTATAATGGTGCTCCACACCTCTGGTCACAACACCTAGAGTAGAGTTTAGTTGTACCAATGCCATGTGCAATACCCTTCTGTTCCTGGTACTGGACCTAGGCCTATCATAGACCAGCTATAACGGTGTTCCGCACCTCTGGTCACAGCACCTAGAGTATGAAGCAAAGGTTCTATACAAATGGTCAATCACAAAGAAAGACCCTAATGTGCATCCTCCCAGGGTAGCGAACCCACACACCGTTAGGTTAACACCTTTTAATGGCGTGTCCCGACATACAAGGCTTGCAAGACTTCTTTACTTTCATCATTCATTAATGCATGCATTCTTTCTTCATGTTACTCTGTCATTATCTTCCACCTTACGTTACATAATACTTTTATTTCATTCATTAACATTCAACATAAAGCCACGGGAAAGATAAACATATGTCATAATACGGAACATAACATAGACAGTCATCATCATCATACAGGGCAACATCATACATACATAACATACATCATGCATAATCATGCCCAACATAACCTCTAAAACCACAACAGACATCTTACATGAACTTACGGGAACCTTCCACGTCAAAACTTAAATCTGCACTTTCCCCCGAAAGTCAGTACATAAACTATGTTTTTCCTCGGGTGCACAATACTTGGGCGTATGGGCAATCTTCAGTCACATGGCCTTCCAGGCGATGGAACATCATGCGAATGGGCCAATGCGGATGAACACCTATGCGAATGAACACCCATGCGAATGGACCTAATGTG
Organism: Flaveria trinervia; assembly: GCA_025506515.1. Taxonomy (NCBI): domain Eukaryota; kingdom Viridiplantae; phylum Streptophyta; class Magnoliopsida; order Asterales; family Asteraceae; genus Flaveria; species Flaveria trinervia. The sequence goes on from CM046441.1 coordinate 34,640,849, forward strand.
GATGGACTCAATGTGGATGAGTCCCATGTGAATGGAGCTAATGCGGATGAGCACATATGTGAATGAACTCTCAGTCGCATGACTCCCCATGCGATTGACCTTCAGTCACACGACTAGCATGCGTTGGGCTCCAGCCGCACGAGTCACATGCAATTGAACCTCAATCGCACGACTGGCATGCGGGTGGACTTCAGTCACACGACTGGCATTCCATTTGGTCGCATAGCCCTAACTGTGTAGAATACAGCCCACTCTCGAACCCAATCTGCCATTTTCGACCACTAAGCTCATCCAAACCTCTTCTAAGCCCCAATCAACCATCCTGAACCTTAGGAATGCATACCATAACACCATTTAAGCACACACAAGCCCAGAAACAAACTCCAAATGCATCACACGCAAACACATACAAATGGGTCAAACACACACACACACATACAAAAACGGGTTTTCAGATGTGTTCCAGCCCCAAAATCGAGCAAAATCGTTTAAAAGAGGCTCCTAGAACTCACACAAACCACACCAAGAAGTAAAGCTTCGTTTGGACCCGCTACACGACAATTTTGCACGCTTGAATCTACACGAACCACCGTTTCTCTTCTTTCTCTCCCCTTTTCTTCTCCCTTTGTCTCTTTAGCTGAATTTTGGGGTGTGGGGAGAGGGTAAGGGCTTCCTCTCCCTTCAAATACCTCCACTCACCCAACTTTCTTTCGTTGGCGAGTTTGGCCCCTTTACTCTAGAAATTATTTCTTTTTTTTTTCTTTCGTCGGCTTCAAAATAAATACCGGGTGTTACAAGTCCACCCCCCTTAATAGGTTTTGTCCCCGAAACCTGTTATTCCTCGAACAAACGTGGGTAACGTCGCTTCATTTCTCCTTCAGTCTCACACGTAGACTCGGATCCCTTCCTGTGCTTCCACTATATACGCACAAGAGGAACAACTTTATTTCTAAGCTTCTTCCCTGTTTGATCGATGATTGTCACTGGCTGCTTCACATAGTTGAGCCATTCATCTACTTCAATATCCTCCAGTGGAATAATCATATCTTCATCTGCCAAGCACTTCCTTAGATGAGATATGTGGAATATCAAGGGAATTCCACTTAACTCCTCTGGTAAATCCAATCTATAGGCCACCTCTCCTACTCAAGCAATGATTCAGAAAGGACCTATATAGCTTGGGTCAACTTGCCCCACTTCTTGAATTGGATGATACCCTTCCAAGGTGAGATCTTCAACATAACCCGGTCACCTACCTGGAATTCAATCGGTCTGCGTCGTTTATCAGCATACGACTTCTGTCTATCTTTGGTTGCTTTCATGAAGGCCTTGATCTTTTCAAGCTTCTCAGTCATCGCCTCGATTACCTTGATGTTCCCTAGTTCTTTTTGACCAATATCACCCCAACAGATGGTGTTCTGCATCTCCTACCACATAGCATCTCATAAGGTGGCATACTAATGCTGGCATGATAACTGTCGTTGTATGAGAATTCAGCTAACGGTAAGTGGTCATCCCAACTTCCACCAAAATCGATAACAAATGCCCGAAGCATGTCCTCTAATGTCTGAATGGTCCTCTCAGACTGACCATCAGTCTGAGGATGATAAGTCATGCTAATGTGTCACCTCGTCCCCATATCATCGTGGAATTTCTTCCAAAATTTAGATGTAAACCGGGTGTCACGATCGAACACAATATACACCGGTACACCGTGACGAGTTACAATCTCCTTGATGAAAAGATCCGCTAACCTCTCAAATGAATATGTCTCGCGGATCGATAGGAAGTGAGCACTCTTCATCAAAAGGTCAACAATCACCCATATAGCATTATACCCTTTCGGAGTACGTGGCAGCTTCGTAATGAAATCCATGGTGATGTGCTCCCACTTCTATTCCGGATATCCAAAGGTTGGATCTTCCCATACGGCTTCTGATGCTCGGCCTTCACCTGTAGACAAGTAAAGCATTTACTCACATACTCCACCACGTCACGTGTCATACCCGACCACTAATAATCCTTCTTCATGTCTTGATACATCTTTGTGGCACCTGGATGAATGGAGTATTGAGTCTTGTGAGCTGCATCCATGATCCTCATGCATAGATCCCCAAAAAGAGGAATCCACAATCGTCCAAATCGGGTTTTAACACCAAGTGTGTTTTCACCCAATTCCGCAACCAGAGCTTTCATTCTTTCTGAGTTAAGATGATCTTCCTTCAGTGCCTCATCTTGACACTCTTTAACTTGCTTCATCACATCAGAGGTCATGATTAGCTGATACGCTTTCACCGGAATCAGCTTGGGCCTCTCTTTTCAACTAAGAGCATCAACCATCACATTGGCTTTGCCCGATGGTAGTGGATCTCACAATCATAATCCTTTATAAGTTCCAACCACCGTCGCTGCCTTATGTTCAGATCTTTCTGCTCAAAGAAGTACTTCAAACTCTTCTAGTTAGTGAAGATGGTGCACTTCATCCCGTAAAGATAGTGCCTCCAAATCTTTAGTGCAAAGACCACGGCTGCAAGCTCCAATTCATAGTAGGAGTGTTGACCTCATGAACCTTTACTGTCGTGATGCATAGGCTATAACTTCCCCCTCTGCATTAACACACCCCCAACCCCGAGTAGGACGCATTAGAATCAACCGGTAGATCTTCACTTCCATCGGGTAATGACAGAGCAGGAGTTTGAGTCAACCTCGCCTTCAATTCTTTGAACGCCTTCTCTTGAGCTTGACCCCATAAAAACTTCACATCCTTCCGGGTCAACTTAGTTAGTGGAGAAGCGATCTTAGAAAAGTCTTGGATAAATCTTCTATAGTAGCCCGCCAAACCCAAGAAGCTACAAATCTCGGATGGCGTCTTTGGAGACTTCCATTGCATCACTGCCTCCACCTTTGCTAGGTCCACCATAATCCCTTGGGATTCACCACATGACCCAAGAACTAAACCTCGCGCAAACCAAACGCACTTGGAGAACTTAGCGTACAACTTCTCCTTCTCAACGTCTCCAAAACCTCCCGAATGTGACCAGCATGCTCAATCTCGCACTTCGAATAAATCGGGATATCATCAATAAACACAATCATTGATATATCCAACATCGGCCAACACACCCAATTCATCAGATCCATAAAAGCAGCTGACATTGGTCAAACCAAAAGAGATGACTAGAAACTCATAGTGACCATAACGTGTGCGGAAAGCGGTTTTAGGAACATCCAACTCTTTCACCTTCAGCTGATGATAGCCAGATCGAAGGTCTATCCTTGAAAACCAATTGGCACCTTGAAGCTAATCGAACAAATCATCTATTCTCAGTAAGGGGTATCGGTTCTTCACCGTCAACTTGTTTAGCTCGCGGTAGTCAATGCACATGCTTATACTACCGTCTTTCTTCTTCACAAACAGGACCGGAGCACCCCAAGGAGAGATACTCGGTCAATGCATCATCCCATGACATTTGCATTGCTGATTCTCTTCCCCTAGTCTGTATCTGAGTGTTCCACCAAGTTAGTGCCTTGCCCTGTAGTGAGCATGTGGCATACTTGATTTTCTGGTTGTCGAGGCACTCGCTGGTGTCAATTACTGCCTCCATTTTCTCAAGCCATCTGGTCAGGGCTATAGCCCCGCCCTTTCCATCAAATTCTTTCGGTTTGCAGGCCACAAATCCTTGTACGAACACCCCCTTCTAGCATTAACAACCCCAGTCTCATTACCGGCCGTACCACTATTCCGGTCTCCTGATTGCTTTCGTTCCCAATCGGGTTCCCATTATCTTCGTTATCATTGCCACCATCCCCGTGGGGGTGGTGATTCTGAAGAGTATCGCTCACTTGGGCCACAATAGTCGGGATTAGTGCGGCCAACTGTTGAGCGATCGGAGCTGCCATGTCAGCGTTTCTTGTTCCCTGATTGTTACTCGTAGGGCCATCATTTGTTCTTGGTGCTCTACCTCTGCCCCTGCCTCTGCCCCTGCCTCTGCCCTCGGGCTTCACTTCCACCACTGTTGCTACAGGTAACTCTTCGAGGTGGCATTTTCTAGTCATAGAAGTAGTAACACATAAGCTTTCACCATTTCAAAGCATATTGACCATACCACTCATCAAGGTCCAGCATTCCAACTTAATATCACACTTGTTGTTACCACACATCACATACAGTCATGTAATTCTCACACCATGTATAGGTAATGTTCAAACAATAGTCCATCATAATAATTGCAATCCATGTATGTAATCACGTTATAGTCTAGCGGAGGTTGTCTATTTCCTCCTCTTTCGAGGTTTCAAACATAACCTCCTCGAGGTAAATCCCAATGTCCAAGGTCAAGCGCAATAGCATGATCTGTGAAGATCTCTTTGGGTTTAATACCGGGTTTGATAAACCAACTCGGCGCGCAAAGGGAACGGAAGATCCAATAGAAGCATCCCATAAAGAGTGAACTTAAGGGCTCTCTCATAGGGTGAAAAGCACAAGGCAAATAGATTAAAGAATAAGTAATGAGGAACACGTATGAGATATAAAATGCACACAACCCTGGTATGCAAATCTACATGAAGGTTCTTAGGTTATAGTCTAGGTCAAGTGAATTGCATAATTCTCTATAACCAAGGGCTTTGATACTAGTCTGTTACACCCCCGCTGAGAGCAGAAACACGGGGATGTAACGAGACGGGATCGTCATAACACATGGTAAGCGATAGAGATGCAATATAATAATGATGACAAGCGTGTCATGACGACACCCACAACAGGGGAGTTGTGTCGTGTTTAGTCAATATTCACGGAAACATAGCCATAAGCATAACATGATACATGAATCACATAAATAGAGATGATAACATTGTATGCAATTCCCACAACCCGGGAACAAGTTACAAAAGTATAATCTTGTTTAAGACAAACTACAACAATGTTTTCCAAAAAACAAAGTTAGCCTCAAAATGCATCCTATGGTCTCCACTAAGGCAGCATACCTAGATCTTCAATTAGCATGTTCACCTGAAAAGATATGCTCAAAATGGTCAACAAATTGTTGGTGAGCTCGCAGGTTTAAATGTAAATAAGTAATTCATGCTGTATAATAGTTGTTGCGGAATACCATGAATATAGTTATAAGTAAGCAAAATCACATGACATGAGCTTTACAACCAAACCTAACAACATACACAAAGAATCTTGTCAGAATATATTCACTCAAGGCTCGTTCATCGTGGCTGTTGGTACTAACTAGTACACCAACAAACGAGGGTGGGGGTGTCAACCCAGTAGTACTACCAAACCTATCCGTCGATTCCCACACTGGAATTAAATGGTCGTAAAGAAAGAACCACACAGCAGACCCAAGCATGTATCAGATAAGTACTCACAAAACAGTATCACGATGATTCCAAGTATGTAAATTGTATGTAAGTTGTACAGCATAGTGAAAATGGGTGAGCATACTATTCCTCCAAGTTTATGAATGATTCAAAAGTTGTATAAGCATAAACAGAGGCCATGACACTCACTTGTTAAGTGGTAAGTATGAATGATCAAGGTTCCCAACAGTTGTATGTAATGAAGGGTCAAACACCTATTGACAGTTATTGTTAAGCATTAATGATATGTATGTAGAAAATAGTAATGTTCAGTCAGTTCGGGTTGTATCGGTTCGGTCGCGGGTAACACACACAAGCAGACATACGTATTAGATCTTAATAGATCCAAGTACTCGACATCGTCGCCATTGCCGATGATATTTAAGTAAAGATCCCATTGTTATAAGGGAATGTAGTTGTTAAATATTAGTAATCATAAATGAGTTGCTGATAATTATAAAATGTTAGGTTGATTTGATTTGGAATAGTATTTGTGGCCTTGATAGCGTTGACTATAATCTTTGTGGTCGAGCAATGACATTTGTGTTGATGTTACCTTATCATCACACAACATTCAAGAAGTAATTTCACACACACAGCATCATCAATCACACGACAGGACCAGACGCTCGACTCAACACTCCATTCGCACGAATCAACCCTCATTCATACGAATCAGCTTCATTCGTACGATTGAACCTTCATTCGTACGATTGAACCTTCATTCGCCCGACTAGCACTCAGTCGTACCACACAACACTCAATCACACGACTCAACCTCCATACGCACGAATCAACCTTCATTCGTACGAATGAGCTTCATCCGTACGATTGAACCTTCATTCGTATGAATGCCCTTCAGTCGTGCGATACACGCACAATCTCACACATTCATTCAGTCATATACTCAATCGTATGCATACACTCATCCGTATTGACTAAATCGCATGCATACACTCATCCGCATTGACTCAATCGTATGCATTCATTCGATCGCACGAATCAGTCGCTTGACATATCCAGTCACACAACTCAGTCGCTTGAATGACTCAGTCGCACCACTCACCCAGTCGCACGGCTCAGTCGCATGACAGACCTAGTCGCTAGAATGGCTGATTCACGACTGTAGAAGTGCAGAGCAGCCTCCAGCTGCTCCGTGCATGGCTTTTACACCACAAGGACTTCCAGAAACACTCTACTCACATACACAAACAAGAAGAACATGTAGAAAGACATCACATGCACTCACGCAACCACATGTGTTCGGGTTGGACCCGAACACCCGAAACCTTAGAAATGGATAGCAGTAAAACGAGCAAGAAGGGGACAACCAAGGTCATCTACCTGCAAGGATGGAGTAGACTAGGTTGTAAATGAAGTCTAGACGACGAAAACGAGACGAAACGGGGCGGTTTTGGTGCAAAGAAGAAGATGTAAGGTGAAGAAGAAGAATGAAGAAGAAGTGAAGAAGATGAAGAATGAAGAATGGCTGGGTATGGGGGTTTTATACCTATCCTAAGTTTGCAAAATGTAAATTTTAGTCCCTGCACTTAGCCCCCGAGTTCCCAAAGTTTGTTTCGGTTGAAAACGAATTTAAAAGTGTTTGTTATATTAAGATTAAAAATGTATTTAATGATGATTGGCCCTTAAAAATGGTTTTATAATGACAATGATTTTATATAAAAAATGATATATTTAGTGATAATGGTGATGAAATTTGTAAAAGTTTTAAGCATAGCACACGTTCACGAAAGAAACACAAGCACAAAGATATTAAAGCAAGTTGGATATCCACACAAGGAGTTAATAAAGATGAGGAATGAATGATCAAAGAAACGTTAACGGATAATCACGTTAATTGACGGACCTTAAGGTGACGGATGTCACACTCCACGCCACAGTTAAAGCACCGGACGGTACGACAGTCCTTGGCTATATGCCCCGTCTTCCCACATTTGAAGCACCCGTTCAATCCAAACCTACATTCTCCCACATGCTCCCTTCCACACTTGCCACACCTTTTTGACCCCGCACTCGATGTGGCCATACGGCGGTCATCCACCGGTGCCTTCTTGTTACCCGTCGAGGCATCACCCCGACCAAACCTCTTCCCCTGCCAGTTTTGATCACCTCCACCCTTCCTGCTACCTTCAGCCACCACCACTACTGCCCTCTCATCATATAACCTCCCTGCCAAATCTACCGCCGACCTAAACGTGCTCGGTCGGGCAGTGATCATATGCCTGTGAATATCCACTGGCAAACCTATGATGTACCTCTTAATCTTCCGTGACAGAGGTGTCACATGATCCGGCACCAGACGTGCCATTTCGTCGAACTTCGTGGTGCACTGCTGATGTGTCATGGTTCCCGCCTCCAGTTGAAGGAACTCTCTCTCAACTTTATCCATTTCTCTATGAGGACAGAACTCCTCGATCACCAACTTCTTCAGTTCGGACAATCTCATTCTCCCAATGGCCCTGCTACCCTCGGCTTGCACTATATTGTCCCACCAGCACATGGTATATGCATGACGATGGGGTGAAGCACATGGCATTGGTCTGAATGAATGTAAGGATTAACGATGTATGTACGGAATGAATGATTTGAAAGAAAAGGAATGCATGATGATAATGAATGATAACGAGTAACGTGCGATGAACGATGACGAAGATAATAATAAGATTATGTATTTGTACGTATGATGTATGAGCACACATGGAAGTAAAGAACGGTTTTAAATGGAAAGTAAAGTATTTTAATTATAAAACTAGAACTCACTCAGCAACATTGACATTAATGTATTTTCCAGTTGGCAGGTGATTGTTGCTCAAGATGGCACCGGGTAGCTACTCAGCATTTTTGGAATGACATCCATTTGTACAATTATGATGTTTTTGTAACATAATGCAAACGATAATGTTTTGTAACTGTTAAAAATGATGGATTATTATTTTACAAAAGCAGTCATTAATATATGAAATAGTTTTAAATTATTCCGCTACAACGTTTTTCATAGATGTAAATGTATATTTTATGTTTTATGTGTGATAATTGTACAACTGTGAGCGTGTCGTGATTGGAACCTTTTTTAGTAAATAAAAACGTATAATAGTAATAAAACAATTCTCACTCGAATAAATTAATAGATTAATTAATTGATTCTCTCTCATATTTTCTCTCTCTAATTTCATTTTACAAATCTAAATATATTTTTTAAATGAAACACATCTTGAATTTTGTCATTAATATTCAAACATAAATTCTAACAAATAACTATAATCTATTTACATATATTAAATGTTTAACATTTACGAAAATATACAGTTACATATTACTAAATCTTTATACTAATTATCGTTTATCTGAATGTGCTTTTACATATAAGTAAAACATTATACCAATGCTTTTTTTATAAATTGGTCTTCTATATGTAAATCTTCAAACGATCCTCGATTAACATATTATAAATTTTCAAGATGAACATTAATTTTTCAAACATACAATCTATTTTAATATGTAAATCTTCACACTTTACATATATCTAATATTCAAAGAGAGTCAATTTTCACACATCAAATGAAGCTCTATATACATATATGAATCTTTTACATATGCATAAATAATTATTAATATCTAATATTCAAAGAGAACCAATTTTCACGCATCAAATGAATCTCTATATACATATATATGAATCTTTTACATATACATAAATTAATTATTAATATATCTATACAATATTAATATGCATATAAGAATGACAAAATCGTCTTTTCATATAATACCCTTAAAATTAAGAGATGTACATCATCTTTTGCATATTTTACAAGCCAATCAAGCATTAACCATAAAAAACCCTTGATAAGGATTTCACGTAAAAAAAGCCACGAGAACACTATCGATCTTCCTCCTTCTATAACAAGAAGGTCCTCACTTCTTCTTTTCTTCCGAGCACCCTACATAGCTTGAACTGGGAAATGATTATTGGTTTCTTCCTCGAAGGTTCTATGCCCTGCCAAAGTCAAATGGGCGGGCAATGTTGAATTCAATTCTCTCCTTAAAGGCACACGTTTGATTGATAGGGCAAGGACTTCCTTTTCAAATGTGAAACACACCACACATATTTGCTAAAGCAATGTCGATCGAAGAAGGAAAGAACGACGTCACTCCGTAGTGGTGTGATTGGAGGCCTCCAACACCACAAGGAGATGGGAGATACAGATCACGGTGTGATTGATGGTAACAAACTTTGTAACCCTTTATCTGATCTGATTTTTGTAAATAGGGCTATGATGCTGTCACTACCTTTGTGGCGATAAATTGCTTCTAATTATGTTATGGTTCAAGGATTTTACGCTTTGCGGTTAGGCTCATTTTATGGTGATTAATTGCTTCTATTCGCTGTCAGATTAGGTTCGAACTGTTGCTTTGATATTAAGTGATTCTCAGTTGACTTTAAATTTTGAGATGACAATATTCCATTGAGTCTCAAATGTTTCAGAGGTCATATATATTTTATATGTAAAAGTTTACATTAAAATACTTCTATTAACTTTTAACTGGTTAGAGTAAATTGCAGTCACGTAGGTGGGAACGCCTTGATAGATCATTGAACGTGGGTGAGATCATCGATTCTTACCACCGGGAGAACTAGAGCAACAATCTCTGAACTATGCAAAATAATGTAAGTGTATTTTCATTTTTGTTTCATTAATTGTAGCCCAACCCATTCCTTTTCTTTTCTGGAATTAAAAATAGGCTCAGAATATATATGTTAGTTATAGTGGATACAAAATGAGTTGCAGTTAACTACTTATTACTCATTTGTTCAATGAGTTTTTATCTGGGCTTTATATCATAATTTTTTAAGTGTGTTGTATAGTGTAATTAAGGCAAACCGTGATTTATAATGTTATATGCAATATTGATGTGATATTTTGGTTGGTAATGTTTGTCAAACACTGACATATGGTTACACTGCAATTACTTGACAGGAAATTAAGTGGAAGCACCAAAAGTATGGGAATTCAAAATGTTGAGCAGCTTCAGGCACGTATTCGTTCGTCACTTGAAAAAGAAATTATTATTGCAAAAAAGCATAGTAAAAATAACATAGTTTTAAACCTCAATAAAACATTTACAATCTTTTGAATTCCCCCATGTTGGTTTTGGATTGAACTTTTGTGCCACCTAATAATGCTTTTGTTTGTCTCTTTGTAATTTGATTTTGCTGATTGCCCTAAATCTGTTCATTGCGTTAAATTGGCGATTGCTTCTTAGTGTCGTAGAGTTAACTGTTTTGAAGAGGTTTGAACATACGGGGTTTGGGTGTTTGCAATTTCATGATGTAGCTGATAATCGTCAAAGCAATACAAGGTACGACCATATGACAACCTCTTTCTCTTTTTCAATTTAATTGCACAACACAAACAAGGCCCTTTCATTGGGTCACAAGACACAGGTTGTGTGTTTTTAAAAAAGTTCATTTGTTGATATTGTTGAAGAGAGTAAATTGATGATTGGCCGTATCCAGTCATGTGAAGGATGATTTGTGGGAACTTCAATGGGGCTTAGGATGATTTCATATTTTTAGCCATTTGTTTTGGTCTGTAACTATTATTTGAAACAAGTAAATAATTAAAAAGGGTTTGGTGCATATATAATATTTGAAGTTTATATTTTTTAAGTTATAGACATAGAACTTAAGTTGGGTTGTTCTTAATGAATTCAATAGATTTTCTTTTATCATATAACTATTTTCATTTGCGTTATTGTTATTTATTATTTGGTTTTTATGATAACTATAACGGTATCATGTACTAATCCTACATGAAGATAATTTACGTGAGTAGGTACACTTTGGATAACTACATTTCATATTAACTTACTTTTAAAGAACCATATAAATTTCTAAGTATTATTTTATTGTTCTTTTATATTAGCTTACTTTTAAAGAACAATTAATTACGGTGGTCGAACCATGTAGTTCTACATGATTTTCTTATTTTAAATTAGTATATTATGATTGAGATTTTTTATTCGAATGCTTGGATTTTTCTTTTCAAAATTATTATGTTTATGATTGATATTTATTATTCATGTGTTTGTTATTATTAATTACAATTCGTAAGTCTCATAGTGTGGATTAATCACACCAATGCTAAGAAAAAGAAATTAACAAAATTATTACAAAATATCACAGGAGGATTGGTGAACTAACTATAAACAAATAGCGTGTGGTAAATTGTTGTCACCGCCGCATCACGTGGGTTTCTTACTAGTGTGTGTGTGGTTGTATATATATATATTATGTATATATATATATGTATATATATACCTATGTATATACATATAATATATGTATATATATACCTATGTATACACATATATATATATGTATATATACCTGTATACCACATATATATATTGTATATATATACCTATGTAATACACATATATATATATATGTAATATATACCTATGTATATACATATATATATATGTATATATATATGTATATATATATGTATATATATGTATACATATGTATACATATAAATATGTATCTATATCATTATATAGATATACATATTATATATATATATATTATATTTATATCCATATTTATATATTATATATATATGTATAATACATAGATATATAATATAATATGTATATACATATATATATACATATATATGTATATATATGTATATTATATATATATATAGATATGTATATATATAGGTATATATATAGTATATATAGTATATGGTATATACCTATATACATATACATTATATGTATGTATATATATGTTACATATATATATACCATATATGTATACATATATATAATTATACATATATATATGTATATACATATACATATATATATATACATATATATATATATGTATATACATATAAAAGTATTATATACATATATATAGATATACATATATATATATATATATTATATGTATATACATATATATATATGTATTATATGTATATACATATATATATATATATATATGTATATAATATTATATATATATATGTAATATATATGTATATATATATGTATATATATGTATATGTATATACCTATATACATATACATATATATGTATGTATATATATGTTACATATATATATACATATATATGTACCATATATATATACATATATATATGTATATACATATACATATATATTATACATATATATATATTGTATATACATATACATATATATATATATGTATACACACACACACCCCACACACACATATATATATATATATACACACACACACACATAGCGTGTGTGAAAGTGTGTGTTTGGGTTGAAACCGAGATGTGTGTGTGTGCGAAAATAGTGTGTAGTGTGTGTGATCGTGATTTCTGATTGAGTTTGTTTGTTCCTATGACTTTGATTGTCTATTATTATTATTATTATTGTTGTTGTTGTTGTTGTTGTTTTTGTTTGTTGTTGTTGTTGTTGTTTGTTGGTGTTGTTGTTGTTGTTTGTTGTTGTTGTTGTTGTTGTTGTTGTTGTTGTTGTTACGAATATTATTATTAATAGTATTATACAGTATAATATGATGTATGAAAGACCTTAACTAATTTGTGTAATTGTCGCATCGAAACCCAAAGCGATCCGAAACCTACTGAACATATATATTCTCTTTAGACTCTTCTTAAGATTTTATTATATTAATTATAGATTTGATCATTCATTTCCCGCATTCTTTCAAGCTTATGTTCACGTTATTTTCTTCATATTCGAAGGTGAGTTCGCGCCCCGTTTTCATTTTAATATTTATAAACTAGGTGGAAAAGTATGTTCAACCTTTTTATGCTGTGAACTTATTCAATTATTGGGACTGTCGTGTTTACCGTTTTGTAAGTATATATTTGGTACATGCATAAGTTAGTTGTGTGGTTCTTTATTCACAACTATTTAACTCCGGTGTTGGAGCAAACAGACAGGTATTGATAGTACTATTGGGCTGACACTACCACCCTCGTTTGTTAGTATACTAGTTGGGACTAATAGTGGCCAGGTATGGGCCCTAGGGTGAATATGTTCCAACATGTTCCGTGTGTACGTCGTAGGTTTACTTATCATGCTCATGATTACATGTGATTTTACTTTCTTATAACTGTATGCACTCATGTCCTACCAAACTATTACACAACATCAAGTTTTGTTATTATTTAAACCTGTGAACTCACCAAAAATATATTGATCCTTTTGAGCATATCTTTTCAGGTAACAATCATTGAGGATAGCTAGGAATGCTGCCTTAGTGACGAGCTTAGGATTGTATTATTTAAACTCTTGGGATGTCTTTGACTATTTGCTTTGACTTTTATTTTTTATTCAACTTATGTTCACTTGTTCCCTGGTTGTGGGACTTATACTCATTTGTTTGTATGACTATGGTTGTCGTGGATTTGACTAACTACGACACAAGTCTCCATTTCTATCGTCGGGTGATGTCATGACGCGTTGACTTTCATCATTTATTGCATCTCTATTAATTAACAATGTGTTATGACGATCCCGTCCGTTACATCCTCGTGTTTCAACTATAAGCAGGGGTGTGACAGATTGATATCAGAGCCATTGGTTATAGAGAATTAGGTGAATCACTCGACCTAGACTATAACCTAGGAACCTTCATGTAGAATGCATACTAAGGTTTTGTGTGCATCCGATATTACATGTATGTTCTTTCTATTCTATCTATTTATTCTTTATCTTTTGATTTGCTTCATGTAAGGAGAAGTACATTATCCTTATAGGATGTCTTCAACTGGACCTCCGTTTCCGTAGTGCCCCGAGTTCATTTGTCCGACTCTGAGTCGGAACCAGAAGTTCTCTCGGACCATATGCTGTCTATGTCATCTGACATAGATTCCGACCCCGAAGAGGCGGCGAGACAGGCATGTGATGAGGAAGAGACAAGTGATCATGTTGTTCTAGGTTTGCCTGCCATTGGGATGTTCGGGTTGATTCGTACGTATATATAGTGTGTGCCGCCGTGATTTATATACATATATATATACATATATATATATACATATATATATATATATACATATATATATATATATACATATACATATATATATATATATACATATATATATATATATATATATATATATATATATATGTATATATATATATTGTGTGTGTGACAGTGTGTATTTATGTATACATTGTGTGTATGTGTGAGTAAGGGTGTGTTTTTAGTGTGTGCAGTGTGTTCGTTGTGTGTGTGGTGTGAGTGTAGTGTATATGCATGTGTGAGTGTGAAAGTGTGTGTTTGGGTTGAAACCGAGATGTGTGTGTGCGCAAATAGTGTGTAGTGTGTGTGACCGTGATTTCTGATTGTGTGTGTGTGTTCCTATGACTTTGATTGTCTATTATTATTATTATTATTATTGTTGTTGTTGTTGTTGTTGTTGTTACGAATATTTTAATTAATAGTATTATACAGTATAATATGATGTATGAAAGACCTTTAACTAATTTGTGTAATTGTTGCGTTGAAACCCAAAGCGATCCGAAACCTACTGAACATATATATTCTCTTTAGACTCGTCTTAAGATTTTGTTATAATTAATTATCGGTGTTTGAAATTTCCCGCATTCTTTAAAGCTTTTGTTCACGTTATTTTCTTCATATTCCAAGGTGAGTTTCGCGCCCCATTTTCATTTTAATATTTATAAAGTAGGTGGAAAAGTATGTTTGACCTTTTTATGCTATGAAATTATTCAAGTTTTGGGACTGTCGTGTTTACCGTTTTGTAAGTATATATCTGGTACATGCATAAGTTAGGCGTGTGGTTCTTTATTCACAACTATTTAACTCCGGTGTTGGAGCAGACAGACATGTATTGATAGTACTATTGGGCTGACATCCCCACCCTCGTTTTTTAGTATACTAGTTGGGACTAACAGTGGCCAGGTATTTGCCCTAGGGTGAATATCTCCCAACATGTTTTGTGTGTACGTCGTAGGTTTAGTTGTCATGCTCATGATTACATGTGATTTTATTTGTTTATAACTGTATGCACTCATGTTCTACCAAACTATTACACAACATCAAGTGTTATTATTATTTAAACCTGCCAACTCACCAAAAATACGTTGATCCTTTTGAGCACATCTTTTCAGGTAACAATCATTGAGGATAGCTAGGGATGCTGCCTTAGTGACGAGCTTAGGATTGTATTATTTAAACTCTTGGGATGTCTTTGACTATTTGCTTTGACTATTATTTTTTATTCAACTTATGTCCAGTTATTCCCTGGTTGTGGGATTTATACTCATTTGTTTGTATGACTATGGTTGTCATGGATTTGACTAACTACGACATAAGTCTCCATTTCTGTCGTCGGGTGATGTCATGACACGTTGACTTTCATCATTTATTGCATCTCTATTAATTAACAATATGTTATGACGATCCCGTCCGTTACATCCTCGTGTTTCAACTATAAGCGGGGGTGTGACAAATTGATATTAAAGCCATTGGTTATAGAGAATTAGGTGAATCACTCGACCTACACTATAACCTAGGAACCTTCATGTAGAATGCATACTAGGGTTTTGTGTGCATCCGATATTACATGTATGTTCGTTCTATTCTATCTATCTATTCTTTATCTTTTGATTTGCTTCATATGAGGAAAAGTACATTTTCCTTATAGTATGTCTTCACTGGACCCTCCATTTTCGTAGTGTCCCGAGTTTATTTGTCTGACTCTGGGTCGGAACCAGAAGAAGTTCTCTCGGACCATATGCTGTCTATGTCATCTGACATAGATGCTGACCCCCTAAGAGGCAGCGAGAGAGGCATCTGATGAGGAAGAGACGAGTGCTTATGTTGTTCTAGGTTTGCCTGCCATTCGTGTTGCACCACATAGTCCTACAGCACCTGAAGCCCCAGCTTCACCAAGTGCACCTGTTGTTCCAACTGCAGCAAACGAACCTGTCGCCCCAGTTGCTCCCATGATACTTGTTAGGCCGACTATTGCAAGGTATGCCCCTGTGGAGGGACCTTGGGTTCCCGACTACCCAGAGGACCTTACCAGGAGAACGGCGTAGGAATGGTGTTACTAAGAACATTCAGGAAAAGAGTGTTTTCAGCCACTAGCATAAGGTTTTGACTGCCAGCAATGAGGATAGCTTGTGGGGCAACCACCCTGACCTGCCCCAAGCCCTTCTAGCTCATCTGGTAGTGACAATGAGCAGGACTGAAGTCGCATCAGTATGGATGAAAACTTGAAGAATTAGGAGATTTAGTTTTGCTATTTCATATTTCATTTTTGTAATTGTTAAACTACGGGTTTTCGCACGCTTTGGGATATTACTCTACCTATTATCACGTTGAGACATCATAATTATGAGAATGAGATTTTATATTATTTTTATGTTATGGGTTGTGGTATTACTTTGTAGAAAATATGTTTGCAATGACATGCTTTATGAGACCGACTGAGTTATGATGACATTTGATATTGCTGAAACTTATATATTGTTTATGTTGATTAGAAAGATGACGCCCAGAATGATTACTCGCAGTGTTATTCATTATGGTGCTGCCCTAAGAGGTAGAGAAAGTGGTGAAGGAGGTAGTGGTGAAGCACCTGCAGGCAAAGTGAAGGTGGGTAGGGTGGTAATAATGAGGGAGTTGGAAACCTTGATATAGCTGCCATGATTGCTCAACAACTAACAACACTCATCACGACCATAGTCGCACAGGTGAGTGACAACATCGTGAATCACAATAATGGGGGTGGTAATGAGGATAACAAACATAATTATGAAAATGGCGGTTATGAAAAGAATGATGAAAACGGACATGGAGATGGAGGTGGAGATAACAATGGGGAAGGAGGTGGAATTGGTAATGCGAACGGTAATGGAAACGTGAATGGGAATGACAATGGAGGAAGGGTTGTTTGTGCAGGATTCTATGTGCCCAAGACACTTAGAATATTGATGTGGTTAGTACGTTATGATCCAAGTCGGGTTATACCCAAATAACAAGCTTTGCAAACACAAACAATTATTTAATTGATGATATGATCATGCAATTAAATAAACACACCATATTTAGAAAAATAGGTTTTCTAATTAAATTGCATATGAGATGGAATAACTTATTAGGATATTTTGTTCAAGAATATTATTTGTAATGTTATTTAAGTAGGTTAGATAACATCAAATAACAAAAGGGTGTATAACTTATATAATTAAATGGTTAATTATATAAATTATTTAGTGACTTGTTGTATATTGTGTGTGTGCATGTTTAAGAGGGAAACCCTCTTTTTTAAAAGAGGGTTCGGCCGCCCAAGCAAGGCGATTGCTCCCTTTTTCCTTGAAAACACACACACACTTAACTTGTCTTACACCCAAAAGATTAACCTCTCATAAGACATGCAATAAACCCCAAGATCAAGAACTCTTTCTCTCTCTCTACAACTTTCGAAAAGCAGCAGAAAGAAAGATTAATTTCGGGTTTTAGGTGTCTTTTGGTGTTGAATCTCCCTAACAAGAGGTGCTTGCAAGGAGGCTTGGGGTATACTAGCTTGAGGGCTCCTCTTCTTGGAGTCTTGGCCGATTTTGACATCTCCATCTTCATCAAATCGACGGTTTTGGCAGCCCCTTTTGAAGCATTGTCTTGAGCTGCTGAAAAGGTAGTTATGGCAGCTTGTTAATGGCTGTCCATTATGTTTGTTTTTGTGTTGATAGCTTGCTTATTCATATATTTAGATCCTTTGATTTTGGGTTTGCTTTATTCTATTATATGGTCACCTAAACAACATAATTTTCAGCTTATAAGTAAGTTATTCGAATGTTTTTATTCCGCTGCGTTTTCCAGAAAGTTTAATGGATTAAACTAAGTTTTATGTTCTTGCAAACCCTTCAATGGCATCAAGAGCCGGTTATGTGGATAGCTTGCTTGTTCTTTCCTTTAAAATTGGTTTTATAGGATGATTATCAACTCATAATAGGCTGTTTTTGGTTGATTCAATAAACCCCATGTCTTTCAAAGTTATATCTTCATGCTTATGATTAAACTTTGAAGATAGAAATGTCAATTGGTTGATATGTTGTTGTTTGTTTGGACAAACAAACCCTAATTTTCAGTTTATGTTGGCTGAAAAATGGGGTTTGATGGGTTTATTTTGTTTGTTGAATGATGTTTATGGTAGTTCATATGATTGTGCATAACCTAGCTTGACCTTGTGTTGTTTGGTTTGGATTGAATGTTTTTATTTGATTATATTCTTTCAATAGGGTTGTACATTAATTTGTGCTTTGTTTAAAAATGTATTTTGTCTATTTATTCATTGGGATGTAATAATAGATTAGGAGTATTTTTCTTTTACTAGAAAATATGTATTAGGATATATATTTTGTAAAAGAAGATGCTCGGGAAGGAAGCACAAGAGGAAGACACAAAAGAAAAGGACTTGAAGCATATGGATCCAAGTTCAAGTGAGAGTCTATGTTGATGTTGATTTTGTGTTGTATTCAACCCTTAGGAAAGACCAAATGACCACACTTGTGATGGCAAACAAGTGTGGTCATAATAGTAGCTATGGTTATGCATATTATGGTTGTTTATATTATGCTTGTTAGATTGTGGTTTTATGAATGATTGTATGATATTTGGATGAGATTAACAATCTCAATAAAATGATCTTAACAAGCTAATATAAAATGGTTCTTAATCATTAAGTGTTAATAAATGGTTATCAAAAGGATTAATGATTTTATAATAAAATGGGTTTTATTAAAAGAACCATAGGGTATCTTGTATTTGAAAGCATGCAAATACAAGTACATAGAGTTTTCTAAACTAGAATTATGAAGTCTCTAAACTTTTGACCAACAAGTTTAACACCGTCCTTTTGCACAACACTTGAGTCATTTGAAAACTCTTAATGGGATAAAGGTCACCTAACCATTTAGAGGGAACTTGTGATTTAAGGTGGGGATACCACATTGGTGGGATAAAGGTCACCTAACCACTTATGTGGGTAAACTCACACGTGTGTGCAAGTAGGGTAACTTGATTTTCAAACCATGTTAAATGGATCACCTAAATATGGTTTCCAAATGGTGTTGATGGGATTAACATGCCGACTTTACATATGATGTTTAAGGTCGATCCCATACCTCTAGAAGTTGCAAATGGTTGCAACCGTCAATCGTTGACCACCTAATTAATTTAAATCGTGGGATAAAGGTCACCTAACCACAATTTAAATGTAATGTTGGGTTCTATTTTAATATAAAAATGGCCTTAAAAGGAATTAATTATTAAAATTGGCAATATCGAAAATACTAAAATAGATCTTTGTTAAATTTTGTAGATGGCCACCATAATGACCATCATGATAACTCATCCGCGTCCACCCAATCATTACGAGCGATCCTCCAAAAGGAACTTCTAAATCATAACAACTTTATTGATTGGTATCGAAACTTGAGAATCATTCTCAAGCAAGAGACAAGATCATATGTTTTAGACGACCCTATCCCCGATCAACCTACTGAGGATGATGAGGAGGCCTATAACGATTGGCTGAAATACACTGAGGACTCCGTCCAAGTGTCTTGTCTCATGCTAGCGAGCATGACTCCAGATCTCCAACAAGAGTATGAACATCACGGAGCTTATGACATGATAACCCAGTTGAAGGAAACGTTCCAACAGCAAGCAAGGGTTGAGCGCTTCGAAACGGTTCGAGCACTCCATGCATGTCGTATGGACGACAACCAATCGGTTTCATCTTATGTACTTAAGATGAAAAGTCATATTGACCGCCTCGAAAGGCTTAATTGTCCCGTCTCGAAGGAATTGGCCACGGATTTGATCCTTAATGGCCTTACCAAGAAGTTCGAGACATTTGTGTTGAATTACAACATGAATGCTTGGGACAAGAGCATTGGTGAGCTTCACTCAATGCTTAAAACGGCCGAGGCGGCCATGGGTAAGAGGGTTTTACCCGTTCTCACCATCCATGAAGGTGGGAACAAGAAAAGGCCTCATCCCGCACCCAAGGCAAATGTTGCCAAGGGTAAGGGACCCGTTTGGGGAAAAGGGAAAGGGGTGGCAAGGGTGCCACCCAAACCACAAGAGAAGAAGCAAAAGGTTGCAACTAATGACCCATTCTTCAAGTGTGGAGAGATTGGACATTGGGCAAGGAATTGTCCTGTCCATCTCCAAGAGTTGAAGGCAAAGATGGATGCCGGGCAGACCTTAGGTACAATGTACATGATTCATATTGATCTTAATGTTACATCTTCAAACACATGGGTATTAGATACCGGACGTGGAACTCATATTTGCAATTTGTTGCAGGGGTTCAAAACAAGTAGGGACTTCAATCAAGGGGATGTTAGTCTCTTCATGGGCAATGGAAACAAAGTCAAAGTTGAAGCTCGTGGGGACTACATCCTAAAATTCCAAGTGGGTTGGATGTAATTTTGAAGAATGTTTTATATGCTCCTAGTTTGACTAGGAACATTATTTCAGTATCCCAATTAAGACATTATGATTATGTATTATCTTTTGTTGAAAATGATATTCATGTTTCTTTAAATGATATGTTCTATTTTAAAGCTATTCCCATTAATGGTATTTATGAACTGGTTCATGAAAATGCTTTAAATAGTTCATTGTACCATACCAACACCAAGAAACTCAAGTTGGATTTGAGTGATACCTATCTTTGGCATTGTCGTCTTGGTCATATAAACAAGAAACGTATACAAACACTTCAAAAGAATGGTCTTTTAAAAACAAATGAATGTGATTCATTTGATGTATGTGAATCTTGTTTACAGGAAAAAATGACTAAGGCACCCTTTAGTGGAACTAACAAAAGGGCAAAAGATTTATTAGGAATCATACATTCGGATGTGTGTGGTCCTTTTAAACCAATGACTAGGAATGGTGACAGATACTTCATTACCTTTACCAACGATTATAGTCGCTATGGGTATGTGTACTTATTAAGGCACAAAGATGAAGCTTTTGAAATGTTCAAAATCTTGAAGAATGAAGTAGAAAATCAACTCAATAAGTCGATTAAAGTTCTCTGCACCGATAGAGGAGGTGAATACCTAAGTGATGCTTTTCGAGATCATCTTAGGAGTTGTTGGATTGTCTCACAACTCACTCCACCTAGAACACCACAACATAATGGTGTGTCTGATAGGAGGAATCGAACCTTATTGGATATGGTTCGATCTATGATGGCTAGAAGCACATTACCTCTATCATTTTGGGGTTTCGCTTTGCTCTCCCGGCCCGTATTCTAAATATGGCCCCAACCAAAAAGTTGGAAAGGACACCTTTTGAGATATGGCATGGAAGAGTTCCATCCCTATCATACTTAAGGGACTGGGGTTGTGAGGCTTACGTTAAGACTCCCACCCCAAACAAATTGGAAGTTCGATCCACCAAGTGTATCTTTATTGGATATCCTAGAGATTCTATGGGATATTATTTCTATGATCCACTGGAACAAAAGGTGTTTGTTACCAGAAAAGGTGAGTTCTTAGAGGCAAAGTTCCTTATGAAAGGAACTAGCAGTAGAACAGTGGATCTTGAGGAGGATCAAGAACCACAACCCGATGCACGTTTGGTTGAAACTAGCACTCAACATGAGGATGTCGAGGATGATCAAGTGGTTGATCAATACACACAAAATGTTCGCAGAAGTGGTAGAACTAGTAATCCACCTGAAAGATATGGATTTTTCATGGATGGATGTTATGTGGTAGATTCAGATGAACCAACGACATACCAGAATGCAGTGTCCAATTTGAATTGTGACAAATGGCTTGAGGCCATGAACGTTGAGATGCAATCCATGTATGACAATCAAGTTTGGGAACTTGTTGTACCACCTCTTAATTCCAAAGTAGTTGGAAGCAAGTGGGTTTTCAAGAAGAAAACCGATATGCATGGAAACTTGGATACTTATAAAGCTAGACTTGTAGCAAAGGGTTTCACTCAAACTCAAGGGGTTGACTATGATGAAACTTTCTCACCTGTTGTGATGCTAAAGTCTATAAGGATATTGTTTGCCATAGCTGCTCATTATGATTATGAGATTTGGCAAATAGATGTCAAAACCGCTTTCCTAAATGGATATCTTGAGGAAGATGTCTATATGGTTCAGCCTGAAGGTTTTGTCCATCCAAGACATCCTAATAAAGTATGCAAGTTAAAGAAATCAATCTATGGATTGAAACAAGCATCGAGAAGCTGGAATCATCGTTTTGACAAGGAAGTAAAGAAATTTGGCTTCATCAAAAACGCTGTTGAGGATTGTGTGTATAAGAAGGCTAGTGGGAGCGCAATAACTTTCCTAGTATTGTATGTTGATGACATAATACTATTTGGAAATGACAGTCCAACCTTGGAAGGTGTAAAAACCTGGCTTGGAAGTTGTTTTTCCATTAAGGATCTTGGTGAAGCCGCCTATATTCTGGGAATAAAGATCTATAGGGATAGATCAAGGCGGTTGATTGGTTTAAATCAAAGTGCATACATTGATAAGATCTTGAAAAGGTTCAAGATGGAGAACTCTAAGAAAGGTACCGTACATATTCAAAGAGGAACGATATTGAGTACGACTCAATGTCCTAGCTCAAGGGATGAGCAAGATAACATGAAGGCAATCCCATACACATCTGCTATTGGATCCATCATGTATGCAATGATATGCACTCGACCGGACGTGTCATGCACCTTAAGTATGACAAGCCGTTACCAGCAAAATCCTAGAAACAGTCATTGGATGGCTGTTAAGAACATACTTAAATACCTAAGGAGGACAAGAGATATGTTCCTAATCTATGGATCTGGTGATGAGGAACTCGTTGTAAAAGGTTACACGGATGCGAGTTTCCAAACCGATCGTGATGATTCTCAGTCACAATCGGGATATATTTTCATTCTGAATGGAGGAGCGGTCTCTTGGAAGTGCTCCAAACAGGATGTGGTGGCTCTATCAACTACAGAATCAGAATATGTCACCACCTCATTAGCAGCTCAAGAAGTTGCATGGTTGAAGAAATTCATTGCCGAGCTAGGGGTTGTCCCTTCCATTCAGGAACCCCTAGAGATCTTTTGTGATAATGAGGGTGCGATTGCTCAAATCAAGGAACCTCGTGCTCATCAAAAGACTAGGCACACTGAGCGGAGATTCAACTACATACGAGATGAAGTTGAAAAGGGAAAGATATGTATTCGCAAAGTTCACACGGATCAAAACATTGCGGATCCTCTCACGAAGCTCCTTGAAAAGGCAAAGCATGAAAGTCATACTTGTGCCATGGGACTTCGATATTCTAGTGATTGGATTTGATCTGTAAATTTTGTATTTGGATATGTGGAACTGTTTATTATTTGAATAAAATTATTTGGTTATAATGTTTCAATTAATGTTCCAATTTAGCATGTTTAATCCATGAGTAAATTGTTTACTCTAAATGTCCGTATTCATTCATACTTGTGGGAACAAGTATGAGGGTAAGATTATTATGAACTTGGATTGGTTGATATTCATAAGGATGAGTATAGAGCAATGGGTTGCTACCAAGGTTCATAGATATTTGTGGATACAAATATTGGACTAACCCGCATCTCAAACTTTACTACATGGAATCTTATTGATTGATCATAAGTAAATTTGAGTAAAGGCGAGTATCATTTGGTATTCTCCAACCTGAGATACATATTGGGTTTTGATATTCACCAAGTATTATACCTTGAGCTAATTCTTCACTGTCCTGAAATAATGGACAACACATAAGGGTATGTTCATGTATGAGACGAGGTGTTTGTGAGAAACGTATGTAGTCAAGATGGAATTTGTTTCTCTTATTCGTTGAGAGTTAGATGTCTAAGGCCTGATAAGTCAAATCAACAAGGAATGATCACTCTGTGTTTTTGGTTTTAACATGACATCTGTAACAAAAGGATAGATGATTAATTCACCTAAATCATTTCAAGTAGGATACTTGAATAAGATGATGTTATTGAATGGCTATAAGTCATGCGTATTAAGGGTAGTAAACCGTTGCTAGGCGGTATTTACTACTTGCATCAATCTTCTATGAATCTCGGGCAAGTGGGAGATTGTAGGATTCTATGTGCCCAAGACACTTAGAATATTGATGTGGTTAGTACGTTATGATCCAAGTCGGGTTATGCCCAAATAACAAGCTTTGCAAACACAAACAATTATTTAATTGACGATATAATCATGCAATTAAATAACACACCATATTTAGAAAAATAGGTTTTCTAATTAAATTGCATATGAGATGGAACAACTTATTAGGATATTTTGTTCAAGAATATTATTTGTAATGTTATCTAAGTAGGTTAGATAACATCAAATAACAAAAGGGTGTATAACTTATATAACTAAATCGTTAATTATATAAATTATTTAGTGACTTTTTATATATTGTGTGTGTGCATGTTTAAGAGGGAAACCCTTTTTTAAAAGAGGGTTCGGCCGCCCAAGCAAGGCGATTGCCCCCTTTTTCCTTGAAAACACACACACACACACACACTTAACTTGTCTTACACCGAAAACATTAACCTCTCATAAGACATGCAATAAACCAAGATCAAGAACTCTTCTCTCTCTCTGTACAACTTTCGAAAAGCAGCAGAAAGAAAGATTAATTTCGGGTTTTAGGTGTGTTTTGGTGTTGAATCTCCCTAACAAGAGGTGCTTGCAAGGAGGCTTGGGTATACTAGCTTGAGGGCTCCTCTTCTTGGAGTCTTGGCGATTTTGAGATCTCTGTCTTCATCAAATCGAAGGTTTTGGCAGCCCCTTTTGAAGCATTGTCTTGAGCTGCTGAAAAGGTAGCTATGGCAGCTTGTTAATGGTTGTCCATTATGTTTGTTTTTGTGTTCATAGCTTGCTTATTCACATATTTAGATCCTTGGATTTTGGGTTTGCTTTATTCTATTATATGGTCACCTAAACAACATAATTTTCAGCTTATAAGTAAGTTATTATAATGTTGTTATTCCGCTACGTTTTTCAGAAAGTTTAATGGATTAAACTAAGTTTTATGTTCTTGCAAACCTTCAGTTTGTACTTACAAGGAGTTCATGACTTGTAACCAAAGGAGTTTGATGGAAAAGGTGGAGCCATTGCCTTGACCCATTGGATTGAGAAGATGGAATCTATGATGGACATTAGCAACAATACTGAAAATCTGAAGGTGAAGTATGCTACATGTTCACTAGTGGGAAAAGTCTTAACATGATGGAATACCCAAGTGCAAGCTTGAGGTAGGGAGGCAGCAATGGCCATGACTTGGGCGGAATTCAAACCTTGGTAACTGAAGAATATTATCCAATGAATGAAATGTAGAAGTTGGAGCATGAACTCTAGAATCATGCAATGCTAGGGTCGGGTCATGCTGCTTACACCGACCAGTTTCATGAGTTGCAAGACTAGTGCCACACCTAGTGAAACCTGAGTCAAAGCGGATTAGTGTTATATTTGGGGTTTGGTACCTCAAATACGTGGTTTGGTGATTGCTGCAATACCCCGACTATACAGAGTGCGATTTTGAGGCGGGCACTCTAACTAACAAGATGGTAAGAACTAGGGTGCTAGGTAAAGGTAGTGAGAAAAGAAGAGATATGGGGGAATCGAGCCAACAACGAGGGGGAAGATTCGATAGAAGGAAAGGTGACTAGAAGCTTTGTGGTGGTGAACTAAGTGTTAGGATCAGTGATCTATGTTTGATTGATTAGAGAGTATAGCAGCGGAAATCGAACAATGAATTAGCCAATTCACAAGAACGAAACGATATTCAATGAAGAACAAAGACGGTTATAGAGAGAGAGAATTTCTGCAAATATATTTCATTCAATATTCGCTTTCGTGGTAACAGAATGTCACTCTTACAATTAGGTCGACATCTCTTATATAAGAGATGTGACGTCTGCTGATGTCACTTGATAGTGACATCTAACAGATTTATTACAACTGAAACACAACTACTGAAGATGTCAAAACAGCTGACATCTCCTTACAAAAATGCTAAGTGTTATCAGTTGTTATAACTACTGAAAAACATAAAACTACTGAAACTACAATGACTGAAGAACATGCTCTTCAGTCGTTATACAAAACTACTGAAAGTAAAAATATAAAACTACTGATATCACAACTACTGAAGAAGTACTCTTCAGCTGTTGTGACAAACTACTGAAACTTCAGTACTTGATCTTCAGACTTGAACTTCAGATGTTTCATCAGCTGATGACTTCAGTAGATATCATCAGCTGATGTCTTCAGTCTTTGTCTTCAGACTTTGTACATCAGTTGTTAATCTTCAGCACTTGTAAACTCTTCAGCTGTTGTACTTCAGTACTTTGAACTTTAGCTTCAGCACTTGTGTTCTTTAGCTGTTCAGCTTCAGTACTTGTGTTCTTCAGCTGTTCAGCTTCAGTACTTGTGTTCTTCAGCTGTTGTACTTCAGCACTTTAGTCTTCAGCTGTTGAAGTCTTCAGCACTTGTCAAACTGCCGATGAAGCTTTCAGCAGTTGTTGTGATATCATGTGGGACTTAGAGGTTTTTTGATCTTGGCTCATTGGTTCTTTTGGTCCAACAAACTCCCCCTGAACCAATGCAGCCAAAACCTCTAATTTATTTATATCCCACTTATTGTTGGCAAAAAGTTGGTCTTTTTCCTTCTTGATCAGTAGAGAAGATGACCCATATAAGCTCCGGCCTGGGAAGAAGTCTCTGATATTTGTTTGGCAAGATATGAATGAGAACTCTGTTTTGGGGAACTGGACACAGAGTTGTTATCCCATTCATGAGATCTACTTCCCGTGTATGAGCCTGCAGGACTCTCTGGTGTAGGCTCTGAGAAACATGATTTGTTCTTCCATGGTTAGGCTCTCGGCTTCACCATCAAACAATCCTTCTCGCCCATACAGCTCTGAGATGTACTTGGCCTGTTTGCCGTTTTGAGCTCAACTGTTGTAATTTGTCTGTATGCAAACTCGTCAGGATGATTCCCTTCGAGTAACAGACTGAGCTCATTTTGTTTGAAGTTTTCAAGCCTCTTGTAGACTAACCCCTTTTTAATAATTCTGTTCTCTAGCATCTTCTGGGGTGGTTGTTTAGTCTCGTAGGCCTTCTTGAAATCTTCGACAATCTCCCAGGGTGATACTACAAGGGCCACTGTGATCTCTTCATCTACGATCCTCTTGACTTGACCCTTGTATCTCGAAGGAATGTCTTTCTTTACAATCCTGTGAGCCACCCTCGGATCAGGCCATACTCTCACCCTTTCCTTCTGATATTGAAATGTGTTGGCGAGAGTGTACAATCTCAGAGCTTCTTTCTTCATACTGATAATTGATGACGAGGCAGCATAAGTTTTGTTAATGCTTTTCAGCATTTCATCATCATGAAGCTTTTGCTGCTCCTCTTCTTCAATTTTTACTCTCACAACATCCATCTGTGAGGTGGGAGTGATGGGCATAGGTTTGGCTTTCGCCAATGTTAGGACTGCAGACAGAGGCATCCTATCTTCTTCCACATCATCCTCTTCTTCTTCTTCTTCTAGCCTCAACACCCTTCTCTTCTTCTTCTTAGGTGCATCATCGGCTGTTGGTTTAGATGGTGAGGGAGTTGGTTTTGTGGTTGTTTGATTTGGGCTTTGAGATTGGTTTGGAGATTTGAGGGGTAGGCTGTTTTTGAGTGGGTGGAAGGGAGGTTGTTCCAGCATCTTTGTTGTGAGTTTAGCCTTTGT
The DNA here is from genome assembly GCA_025506515.1 of Flaveria trinervia. Taxonomy (NCBI): domain Eukaryota; kingdom Viridiplantae; phylum Streptophyta; class Magnoliopsida; order Asterales; family Asteraceae; genus Flaveria; species Flaveria trinervia. Next base: position 34,669,081 of record CM046441.1, read on the forward strand.
AAGTTTTGCCATTTCAAACCTTTTTCCAGCCCCAGCCTCATCAAGGGCTTCAATGATAATCCCCTTGTGGAATTGCTCAGACAGACAGATTCTGGTGGCTATAGCCAGAATACTGTCTCTGGTCCACGCACGAATCTCCGTCGAAGATCTTCCTAAGTATTTGGCAATGAAACGGATCATGATCTCAATCTTTCCTTCTCCAGTACATCATACCCAGCCCATCGGGTTTGAATCTCCTCCACTTCCAACTTCCTGATCTCACTATCTAATGTGGCTGTATCAAAACCTTGCTTGAAGAGTTGCTCAATAATTTTATCCATGGATCGGCTGTGTGTATCATCAGCATCTTTTACCAGCTCTTCCAAGGATTTTTCTTCAGCAGTAGGTTGATCATCAGCACTTTTCTTTCGTTTATAGGTGATCATTGTTGTTTCTTTTCTTTTTCCAACTCCTGGCTTGCTCTTGGGCCTTCTCATCCTCTATTCTTTTCCTCTTCTTTTCTTTCACTGCAGTACTCTCCCCCTTTTTGGATGCATTGGTGGTAGGGGTTTGTACCGCAAAAGTGTCTTTTGCACAACAGCATCAATCAATGGTTGTAAAGTTGAGGAAATCCTCTCATCAATGGCTTTAGTCATGATGTCAGTGATTATGGGTGTGATGAGAGGGAGGATTTTGATGGACAAAAACTATTTGCTCAGGTTGGTTCTGTTCCTAAGAAATAGTGCCAGAAGCAGAGGCAGGTGGCTTAGTTGTTGGAGTGGCTCAGTGATTGGAAGACCTTCAGATGAGGTGCCATCTGTGGGTTTGTGGAGGCAGATGGTCTTTGGTCCTTAGAAGTTTTGGCAAGCAGCTCTTTGAGTCTGCTCACCTCCTCTTCCAGGATGGTGTTTTGGGCGAGAACATCGTAGAAAAAGCCCAGGTCATCATCAGCAAAAGCTGAATCACCTGACCTCCTGCTTGGAGCAGGATGTACATGCACTGGGTGTAGACCAGTTGTAGCATGTGCCCCTTTGTCTTGGAACTGGGGACTTCCAGCCTCAGGACTATGTCCATCATCAGCTGTTGCCTCTAGTGAGGTCTTAGCAATGTTACCAGCCTCATTCTGATCATGTGCTGATGCAGAAGAGGTGGCAGCCTCATTAGATATTCTAATCTCCCTATCTACACCAGGAGATAGAAGTTGTAAACCCCTATGCTGTGGGTTCTCAGTTGCACTTTGGACCTCCCCCTCAATGGTAGAGGTGTTCCCAGTAGTAATTGGTATCTGGGGAGGGGGTGAGGAGTGCAATTGAGTCAACACTTGTGCAACAAGCAATGTAGGGCTTGGGGGGGCGGTTGCATGGGGTGAAGGGATAGAAGCAGTGTGCACCTGGGGAGGAAGGTGCTCTTCAATGGCAATCTCCTCAAGTGAGGAAGATCCCAGATTGTGGGTACCCCTTGTGTGGTTGCTGTAGGCTCCTGTTGAGAGGAATCCTGAGCGGCTATGGCTGGAAGAGTCCTGATATCCACTAGGGGGTTATAACTAGTGGATATAGCCTGCGTTTGTGTTGCAGGGGCATCCTCAGGGGACTCATTTCCCTGAGTAGTCGTTTTGGGTTTCTTTTTGGTGGGTTTGGTGGGGACCTTTGATTTGGAGGTGGTGGCTGTGGGTTCCAGCTGCGTGGGTTTGCGCAGCTTGGCAGCCAATTTGAGTGAGTGGTCAGAGTTGTGCCAGGAGTATACTTCGGGCAAAACAGCCATAGCAGGGACTCCCAGGCCAACAAGTCCCTCAGCCTGAAGCTGGTTTGTAATTATGGCCATTATGAACCATGGATATAATATCCAACGGTTAGCAGTTAGTTTTTGAGCCATATCCTTGAGCTCTGAAAATATTATTTCTGAAAAATGTAAAGGCTGTTGCTCAAGAATAGAATACATTACCTGCTGCCACTTTGTAGACATTTGATCCCAAGACGAAGTCTTAGGAGCCAAACAGACATTTACCATGTGGAAGATTAGACGTTCAGCGTCATGGAAATGTTTCTTCAATATAGTGGAGGCACTAAGGTTGCCCTGATATCCATGGTGGGCAAAGGATAAATCAGTTGTGCCCTTTGGATATCCTGCAGGAGAAGTAGCATCATCCAGGTGTAGAGTTTGACGGAGGATATCGGGAGTGATGACCACTTCGTGGTTGTTGATGACCGACCGGAGAGACACTGTGTTGTTCTCCCCAGTGGTAAGGGTGACGTTCATCCAAAACTGTTTGAGGGATTCGGCACGAATGATTGGATTGAGAAGAAATGCCATTTTGTATTGTGACTGGACCATAAGATCGATAGAAGTATCGAACTTAGCCCAGAATGGCGATTTGGTGAGGTAAGCTACACAGTTGTGTCGCGGCTTGATTTGCATGGACGCCATTTAGAAGAGAGAAGTTTTGGAGAGGAACGTTAGGTTTGAAGAAGATGAAGCTTTGAAGGATTAGGTCAGGGATATTTATAGGGTACGGGTTATAAAACGACTGAAGGATTTGGTGTTAGTCATCAGTAGTTTTAAACGACTGTTGACATGGTATTACCCTTTCAGACGTTGAAACAGCTGAAGTCGTGGTGTTAGGCATCAGTAGTTATAAAACTACTGAAGACCATGGTTTTGACTTCAGATGATGAAAAAACTGAGGACTTGGTGTTTGTCATCAGTAGTTGTGAAACTACTGAAGACAATGGTTTTGTCATCAGTTGTTGTAAACAGCTGAAGACTTGGTATTAGTCATCAGTAGTTATAAAACTACTGAAGACATGGTTTTGCTTCAGTTGTAGAATGAAACAGCAGTTGTTGAAACAACTGAAGAGAAAGTTCTCTTCAGTAGTTTTCGTCAATTCATAGCCTTTCAGCTGTTTCATATTGTCCTCAACACTTACTCATCAGACTTTGTATCTGCTTTTCAGGTGTTTCATAGGACGTCAGTACTTATCTGTTTATACTGATTTCAGTAGTTGTAACTACATCAGTAGTTGTAACTACATCAGTAGTTTGGAACAGATAAAGTACTTCAGTACTTGTGAGGCATTTAGCCGTCAGTAGTTATAAAAACTACTGAAGGTGAAAGGACTCATCAGTACTTATATATGACATGGTTACCAATGATCATCAGTAATTTTTGCTGAAATCATCAGTAGTTGTCACTTATTCTAGCTGCAGCATACCAAGCCTTAACACAAGGTTTTGGAAAGTAGAACTATCCAAAGGCTTAGTAAAAATATCTGCAAGCTCATCAGCACTAGGCACAAACTTAGGATCAATCAGACCTTTTTCTCAAAGCAATCCTGAATAAAATGATGTCTGATCTCTATATGTTTGGTCCTAGAGTGCTGGACTGGATTTTTGACAATACACAAAGCTGAAGCACTATCATAATAATGGAGTCTTAGTTTCTGTAATGCCATAATCCAGAAGTGGTTCTGAAGCCAGAGTACCTGAGAAGTACAACTTGCAGCAGCAATGTACTCGGCCTCAGCAGTTGATGTAGCAACAGATGTTTGTTTCTTACTCTGCCATGAAATCAAATAGTTTCCTAGGAATTGACACCACCAGAAGTTGACTTTCTAGTTAACTTGCACCCTGCATTCACTATCTGAAAAAGCAACTAATTTGCAAGAGTGTCCAGTGGAGTACCATAAACCCAAAGATTGTGTACCTTGCAAATATCTAAAGATTCTCTTGACTGCAATCAAATGAGAGTCTTTAGGAGCAGCCTGAAATCTAGCACAAACACATGTATCAAACATAATATCTGGTCTAGAAGCTGTTAAATACATCAAGGACCCAATCATACATCTGTAAAGTGTTTCATCAACAACTTTACCTTCTGATCAGCATCCAGTTGTGTGGTGTTGCACATGGGAGTAGAACAGGGCTTACAGTTTTGTAAATCAAACTTATTCAAAAGATCTTTTGTATATTTTGACTGATGAATAAAGGTTCCATCAGCCTTTGTTTGATTTGCAAGCCTAGAAAGAACTGTAATTCTCCCATTGCACTCATTTCAAACCTCTTTTCATTAATGTTGTAAAATCATCACACAACTGGGGATCAGAGGATGCAAAATGATATCATCAACATAAATCTGAACAAGTAGCTTATGCTGATCCACCTTCTTAATAAACAGAGTTTTATCAATGGAGCCTCTAGTGAAATTATTCTTAAGAAGAAAAGTAGAGAGTGTCTCATACCAGGCTCTAGGAGCTTTTTCAAACCATAAAGAGCCTTATCAAGTTTATACACCCATTCAGGATGTTTATTATTCTCAAAGCCTGGTGGTGACACACATAAACTTCTTCCTTTATTTTACCATAAAAAAATGCACTTTTGCCATCCATTTGAAAAACTTTAAGATTGTGGAATGCAGCATAGGCTAAGAACAATCTGATTGCCTCTAGTCTGGCTACAGGGGCAAAGGTTTCATCATAGTCAATACCTTCTTCTTGTGAAAACCCCTGTACAACCAGTCTAGCCTGTTCTTAACAATAATCCCATTTTCATCAGTTTTGTCCTAAACACCCATTTAGTGCCTATTGCACACTTACTGGGGGAAGAGGAACCAGTTCCCACACTTGTTGTTTCTTGAACTGAAGTAGCTCAAGCTACATAGCTTCAACCCATCCATTGTCTCTCAAAGCAACATGGTAGTTCTTTGGCTCTAGCTGACTGATGAAGAGAGCATAGAAGGAGAAGTTAGACAATTGACTTCTTGTGGAAACACCAACATTGATATCACCAATAATCTGAGACATGGGGTGATTCTTCAGTTCTTGATAAACAATGAGACTGTGCAAGTGTTTCTAGAACCTTCAGCAGCAGCAGATTGATGCAGACTCTTGAAACCAAGAATTAGATGGTAACTCAAAAGATGTAGAGGAAACAGAGATCATCAGCATTTGTTGTGGATGGAACTGCTAAAGCTACAGGAACATCAAATTTCACAGACACAGGCAGTTGGTCGCTAAACTTGAATAGGTGAGTATTGATATTATCATCATCGTCATCAATACACCAGGGAAGACATGCTGCAGAAGATGATTTATCCACAGGATCTGCAACAGCTGGAGGTTGATAAGGAACTATTGCAGTATGTCCAAATCAAACAGCTCCACAGGGTTTTGTGGAATCTTGTCCAAAGGAGATTCATAAACTTCACATGCAAAGTCTCTTCAAACTATCTTTGTTCTGTAGCAAGCTGTGTTAACAGCTTCAGCCCAAAAAGTCAGTGGCAAACCAGAGTCAGCCAGGATTGACCTTGCAGCTTCAATTAGGGTCCTGTTCTTCTCTCCACTACTCCATTTTGTTCTGGAGTCCTTGGGATGCTAAACTGCCTTTTGATTCCTTGAAAGATAGAAGTCATCAAGTGTATGGTTTTTGAATTCAGTTCCATTGTCACTTTAATACACTTGACTGGAAGGGAATACTGCTTCTCAATATACACCAAAGTGAATAATATTCTGAGCAACCTCATCCTTTGAATGTAGAAAGAAAGTCCATACAAATCTGGAGTAATCATCCACAATTACCGGACAGTATTTCTTCTTTGCCATGCTCATCACTCTCACAGGACCAAATAGATCCATATGCAGTAATTGCAAGCAGGCAGTGGACTTAGGCTCTTCAATAGGAGGGAATGAGACTTTGTGCTGTTTTCCTTTTAAACAAGCAGTGCAGGTTTCATCACAGTGGAACTCCTTTATTGGTAAGCTCTAACTAAACTATGTGGATTAGCTGATTCATGTTTTTGAAATTAACATGACCCAGCCTTCTGTGCCACAGTTTAGATTCTTGAGAAGAGGCTTTGGAAAATAGGCAAGGATTGCCTCTGAGATCTATTTTCTTGGATAGATCTAAGGCATACACTCTTCTGTCCTGTTGGCTCTCAGGAGAGTGTGATCATCCAACACCTTATCAATCAAATGCAGAACTTTGGATGACAGAATCCTACAGTTCTGACTGGTGAAAAGAGCAACATGGCCTTTATCACACATTTGACTGACACTCAAGAGATTGTACTTGAGATTTTCCACATGATTAACATCATCAAACTTGATTTCTCCATTGGAGACAAAACCATTTCCAATGATGTAACTCTAGCATCATTGCAAAAGAAACAAACCCCTTCTTTCCTTGAGAGTAGTCATGAAGAAGAGAGCTGTTCCCAGTCATGTGCATAGAGCCCCCACTGTCTACATACCAGATGCTACTTTGGCATGTTGGAGAACCCTGCAATAATAAACAATCAGTTAGTTTTGGAGACCCAAACCTTTTGGTTTTGGGCCTGGTCTCATCAACAGATGGTAAACTAACAGGTTATTAGAAACAACAGCCTGAGAGGAAGAAGATGGTGAAGAAGAGGAATCCTTTGGCTTGGATCTCCTATTCTGTGGTTTCAACATAGGAGCATCTAATTGGTTAACTCTACCCAACAGATGTTGAACCATCATAACCCAGTGTGTCTGATTTTGTGATAAAGCTTTCAGCTCATCAGACACATTGCCAGGGAGTTTGATAAGTTCCTATGTTGCACCTTCTTCTTCTGAGCACTCTCAGCTGTCACCTGTTTAACCCCTTTCTTTTTAGATTTCTTGAGGACTTAAGGGTTACAGGATTTGATGTTGCTGATACAAATGTGGTCTCAAACTCAGTTTTCATTTTTACCATTTTCTCTTTAATTTCTTCTTTATATTTGAGTTTGGAACCTCTTTTGTACCTGCAATCATGTAAGATGATTGAACAAACCACATACTTCACATGGTTTCTTCTTCATCTTAGGTGATCATCAACTAAAGAGGGTGAAGCAACTGAAGACTTGTTCTTTAGTGGTTTGGAAGCATTGTTTGCTTTCTTGACTACCTCTTTAGTAGTCTTCAAACTCTTTCTACTGACAGTTTCTTCTCTTCAGTACTGAAGTAGTGGAGTTTGAACTTCAGTGTTAAATCCTGCTCTCTAGTCCTTTCAGGACTTTCAGGATTAACTCCTGAGTTGATCAACTCATTGATCATGTGAGTGTCAGCATTTGAACCATCAACTCAGCTGATAGGTCTGAGAGGGCTTGATGCTGACTTCTACTTCTGATTGTGTTGTATCAGAAAGTAGATCACATGATGAGATGGATTGGTTATTACTCTCACCATCAGATTCTACCTCTGCTCTTGGAGTAAAATCTGTAGGTGGAGCAGTGTGATTGAAACAATGCCAAACTTCACATTGGAGCAGATTGCTTACTAAGAAGCATTTCAAAACCTTTGCATGATTGTACCCATCTATCACACTCTACCTGGGTAACTGCAAGGGTTTCTTGGAGATCTTTATACTTCTCTAGAAGTATCTCTTCCTTGCCTTATCATCAGTTATTTGGCATTTAGTTTGTAAATCTCATCATTCTTATCATTAAGCACAGACTCAAATTCAGCTTTGCTTTTGGAAATTATTTGTTCTAGCTCAATGTTCTGGTGATTAAAGCTACATTTGCTTCTCTAATAGATGCAAATGTTGCTATGCATGGTTCAGAACATAATTTGGCTTTTGCCTCAGAGGATACCTGTGATACCTTTGATGTAGAGGCATTAGTGGATGAAGTACAAGAATCCAAAGAGATAAGAGCTAGATTTCCAAAGGGACTTTCACCACCATGTTGAGCAGCACCTGAGAACAGTTGTTCATGACCAGACAAGTCATCTGGTAAACTGCTCCAGTCAACAACTCCTGGGGTGAAGAAGCTGTGTTGTTGAGGTTGAGTTTGTTGATGAGATTGGGAAGGTTTGTGGTTCAGGCAATGCTTGTGGTTGTTGTGCAATTGGAGCTTGAACAGATTTGGTTGAGGCTATAATAGTAGGGATAAGGATATGACATTTGACCTGGGGAACAAAGTATGCAGGAGATCTAGGATGTGAATGATGACCAGAACCAGCAGGATGTTGCCCTCTGTTTTGTGGACTAGTACTAGGAAAAGTCACAAAGGGTGCAGAAGAGTTAGATCCAGTTGATCTACACTCTCTTGCAAAGTGTCCTAGCCTTTGGCATTTGTGACACCTCAACTTACTCTTGTCAAAACCAACTTGGTTTTGCCAGAGAGTCCAGGAAATTTCCTGCCAGTTCACTTATAGAACTTCTGAGATCTGATATTAATCAATGCCATTTGGCTCAGAATATCCATCTCTTCTAGATCATCATCAGCTATTCCTTTCAGATCATCCATAATGAAGCATAGATTGTCGCTATTACTGCCAGAATGACTCTCCATACCAACAAATGCATGATCAGAACTATTTGAAGAGAAATCTATGCCTCATCATAATTACTTTCAGATGCAGCATATTCTGACTCATGACCAACCAAGGCAGTATTCCCTGGTACAAACTCATGAGTGAGCTTTCCTGATGAGGACAGATTCCTCTTCTGCTCTATCTCTCTTTAAAATGTAAGCAGTTTCCCATAAAGTTGGGTGAGAGATAGGCCATCCAGATTTGCACTGGAGCGTAGGACAATAGTGTATGTGTCCCATCTCTCAGGCAGTGATCTGAGAAATCTTGTTCATCTGGCTATTGGTGTATTCCTGTTTCACCATTTTCAGCTCAGATATCAAGCAGGAAAAGCGCTCAAACTGTTGAGTCAGTGTCTACCCTTTCTATGAGAGAATGTCTCGTATTGTTGGGCAAGGATTTCTCTGTTGTTTGCTAAGACTCATCTGTGCCACCGAATTGTTCCTTCAGGGCATTCCAGAGATCATGAGAGTTTCATGATGCATAAGCACAGAATAGATTTCATTAGGCAGTGCCATGGCCAGAATTCCATGGGCTTTAGCATCAATCTCAAATAGTTTCCGATCTTTATCAGAGTATTGTTCCTTCTTCTTGGAACCCTTTGATTGGTTTCCGGATTGTTCACCATAGGCTTATGTGGTCCATGTACCATAGATGTCCAACAACCTGAACTGTTAACAGATAGGTGATGAAGCATTCTTCGTTGCCATATGTTATACTCTGTCCTAACCAGCATCGGAGGCTTGGTTGAGGAACCGGTATTGTGAGGATCATTAGAAGGAGTAGTAATCTTAGATTCAATCAAATTCGTTTAAGCTAAAACAGATTTAGAACAAAACGCAACAACCAATTGAACAAAAGAGATCTCAAAGTAAATGAAGAAAAGCGACAGAAATTCAATAATCTATAACCAGTTCTTGCGAATACGCTAATTCAATCAAACACGATATCAATTAGCAGTTTCAATGATCAATTGTTAGATCGATCAATGATAACCTGCTCTGATACCACTTGTTAGGATCAGTGATCTATGTTTGATTGATTAGAGAGTATAGCAGCGGAAATCGAACAATGAATTAGCCAATTCACAAGAACGAAACGATATTCAATGAAGAACAAAGACGGTATAGAGAGAGAGAATTTCTGCAAATATATTTCATTCAATATTCGCTTTCGTGGTAACAGAATGTCACTCTTACAATTAGGTCGACACCTCTTATATAAGAGATGTGACGTCTGCTGATGTCACTTGATAGTGACATCTAACAGATTTATTACAACTGAAACACAACTACTGAAGATGTCAAAACAACTGACATCTCCTTACAAAAATGCTAAGTGTTATCACTTGTTATAACTACTGAAAAACATAAAACTACTGAATCTACAACGACTGAAGAACAAGCTCTTCAGTCGTTATGCAAAATACTGAAAGTAAAAATATAAAACTACTGATATCACAACTACTGAAGAAGTACTCTTCAGCTGTTGTGACAAACTACTGAAACTTCAGTACTTGATCTTCAGACTTGAACTTCAGATGTTTCATCAGCTGATGACTTCAGTAGATATCATCAGCTGATGTCTTCAGTCTTTGTCTTCAGACTTTGTACATCAGTGTTGATCTTCAGCACTTGTAAAATTTTCAGCTGTTGTACTTCAGTACTTTGAACTTCAGCTTCAGCACTTGTGTTCTTCAGCTGTTCAGCTTGAGTACTTGTGTTCTTCAGCTGTTCAGCTTGAGTACTTGTGTTCTTCAGCTGTTCAGCTTCAGTACTTGTGTTCTTCAGCTGTTGTACTTCAGCACTTTAGTCTTCAGCTGTTGAAGTCTTCAGCACTTGTCAAACTGCTGAGGAAGCTTTCAGTAGTTGTTGTGATATAATGTGGGACTTAGAGGTGTTCTGATCTTGGCTCATTGGTTCTTTTGGTCCAACACTAAGGGTGAAAGAATTATTTTGGGCCACATCCTATGTGTGGGAAATGTAACTATCATCATCCTTCAGCAGCGTCGTGTCAAGTATGCATGAATTGTAGGTGCCCGGGGCACTTGGCAAAGGACTATAGAGTGACGCCCAATTTGTTTGCACCGATTAATGCAATCAATCGAGCTGGAAACTTCATGGCTTGCTATGAATGTGGGAGCCCCGACCATTATCGGAATGTGTGCCCTAGGCTGAATCGGGTACCGGGTCAACAAATGAATAACCAAAACCAAGTGATGGCAATACCTGGCAATCAAGGGCAAGGTAATCAAGGAAATGCTTCCTGAGGATGTGCCTTTGGGATTGGTGTAAACAAAACGTGCCAGGACTCGAATGTCGTTACGGGTACTTACCTTCTCAATAATCACTTTGCATGTGGATTATTTGATATCGGGGCAGACAATAGTTTTGTGTCCTCAGAATTTGCACCTCTACTTGGTGTAAACCCTAGTTGTTTAGAGACTAGCTACTCAGTAGAAATGGTGAATGATAAATTTGTGAGAGCTAGTGAAATAATTAAAGGGTGCATCGATTACATTAAAGGATCATTCCTTTAACATAGATTTAATACCTTTTGAATTGGGAAACTTCGACGTAGTAGTGGGAATGGATTGGTTGTGGAAGTGTGGAGCTGAAATTGTTTGTCGAGAGAAGGTGGTGTGAATCCCTATGCGTAATGGTGATGTGCCCAAGATTCAAGGAGAATGACCAGGAAGAAGTCTAAAGATCATCTCATTGCATGAAAGCCCATCGTTGTCTGCTCAAGGAATGTTATGCATTCTTCGCACATGTGGTGGAGAAAAAACCCGAGGAAGGGAAACTAGAAGACATTCCGGTGGTGTGAGATTTTACGGAAGTATTCCCTGACGATTTGTCCAGTTTACCCCCTCCTTGACAATGGAATTCCGCATAGATTTGGTACCAAGAGCGACACGAGTAGCAAATATGTCGTATCGGTTAGCACCATCGGAAATGCAAGAATTATCAAGCCACCTACAAGAGTTACGACCAAGACACTCACCATGGGGAGCACCGATACTGTTTGTCAAGAAAAAGGATGGAACGTTCCAAAAGTGCATACACTATCGAGAGTTGATTAAACTGACTCTGAAAAATCGATATCCACTTCCTAGGATCGATGATCTATTTGATCAATAACAGGGAGCTTCGTATTTCTCAAAAATCGATAGGAGTGAATGAGGAATGATTGAACTTCTACTTCTGTAATGATACGCTAAAGTCATTTTTCAAGGAAATCACAATGCTTTTCTTTTTTAGTAGTTCAATCTTACTTTCTTACCCCGGATCCTGCTCTTAATGAGCCGAAGAGAAGTGCATGAAATGGTGGAGCTACCATTAGTTGCGTAGACTTAAGACTCACATTGCTTTCACGATTTGACCTTGAGATTCCACCAATGAATTCATCTTCTGCTTTGCACTGACCCCATTCCTAAAGTTTGTGGTCTTCGATCATAAACTATCTCTTCCTCTCTTCAAGTAAGGATTTGCTGCTTTCTTACTTATTCCTAAACCTCTTCATGCTCTTTGTTGCTTAGCTTTCGTTGTCCAATCGGTCTTTGCTTCTTACCTAATTCCTATTCCTTCAAATCATTGTGCTTTCCTTCACATTGTCTTCTTTTTTTAGGCCGATTTTCCAAGCTTCCTTTCGGAGAGTTCCTTCTTGAAACTCTAAAAGTTCAGACGATTTACAAAGAAAAAAACTAAACTAAATAGTAAGCTGAGATGGCATGGTTTTAGGTCTTTCCTTACCAAAAAAGAAGGGACTTAAATGAAAGAAATTCATGATCGGGAACATCTGCTTGCCGGGTAAAGAAGAAGGGATAAGATAAGACAGTAGCACCAACCACTCTGTTAGTAGAAGGTTATCCGGTCAATCTTCGTAAGTAAGTAAGTAACACTTTCATCGATGATTCCTCTAATCCTCTAAATTAGAAAGGAGCTAAACTGTTTATCTCTATGAAATTCTAGAATATAAAGTGGCCTCACTTCGCTCGCCTCCCTTCCGGTCGCCTCAGCTTCTGAATCCAATCTTGAACGTTCAGTTAGGCATTCACAAATTCACTTCTCTTTCAAGTTCCAATAAGATTGTTATGCTCGTGGTGACTTCTCAGTTAGGAATTATCATTGCCCCTTCTAAATGGTTACAGGACTAGGGCCCTACTAGCCTCATCGGCCGATGTCTGCCGTCTCGCGATTCTTGCGTTTATGGACCGAAGGAAAATAACTCCAATCCTTCTTCAGGGCAACATGCTAGATTATATGATATATCTTGGGAGTTGGAGGTCGCAGTCCCTTTCCCTCAGGCGAGTTCCTCACTTAACTTAAAAGAGGAAGGAGTCTTTGCGAATTCAGTAGCTATGCTATTTAATACACACCTGACTTCTACCTTCGTGTGTCAATGGATCTTTCACATACTTCCTATTTATTATGTTTCCCTATTGGTCTCACTACCATACCAAACCCTCCCTCTGGTCTTCGATCAAGTTATCACCAGTTGTGGTTCACAAGGAGGATATACCAAAGACAACATTTAGAACATGATATGGGCATTACAAGTTCTTAATCATGGCGTTTGGGCTGACCAATGCTCTAGGAGTGTTCATCGATCTTATGAACCGGGTATGCGAACCCTATCTGGACAAGTTTGTGGTAGTGTTTATACACGATATCGTCATATATTCTAGATCAAAGGAAGACCATGAACAACACCTACGAGTGATACTAAAATATTGATGGATGAGATACTTTACGCCAAGTTCTCGAAGTGTTAATTTTGGTTGCGAGAAGTGAAGTTTCTGGGACACGTGGTTAATGAAGAGGGAATCCACGTTGATCCTGGATATATTGTAGCTGTTAAAAAGTGGGACTTCCTAAGACGCCCTCAGAGATAGCTGGTTATTGTCGATGATTCATTGCAAACTTCACAAAGATCGCTCAGCCATTGACAATGTTAACACAGAAGGATAAGAAGTTTGATTGGGGACATAAACAAGAGCAGCCATTTCAAACGTTGAAGGAAAGGTTATGCAATGCACCGAATTAACCCTCCCTCATGGTTCAAACAATTTTGTGGTGTTCGGCGATGCATCACATCAATGCCTAGGTTGTGTGCTTATACAAAAGGATAAGGTGATTGCTTATGCCTCACGTCAACTTAAGGTTCACGAAAAGAACTATATGACAGATGATCTGGAATTAGGCATAGTTGTGTTTGCACTTAAGATATGGAGGCATTATCTATATCGGACTAAGTGTATTATCTACACCGATCATAAAAGTGTTTAACACATCTTTGATCAAAAGGAACGGAACATGCATCAAAGGCGATAGGTGGAACTCCTAAGTGATTACAACTACAAGATTCTATATCATCCTCGAAAGTTAAACGTAGTAGCTGATGCATTAAATAGGAAGGAGCGTGTTAAACCCCTACGTGCGCTAGTGTTAGGGTTGACTATTCAATCGAATTTAGTAGCACAAATTCTATTGGGGCAGGGCGAAGCGCTAAAGGAGGAGAATATCGCAAGTGAAGAGTTCCAAGGGTTAGACAACAGATGAACTGTAAAGAGGATGGTGTGCAGTATTTGTGAATCGTATATGGGTACCTAAGTAGGGCGATGTTCGAACCCTAGTTATGAACGAAGCGCACAACTTGAAGTATTCTGTTCATGATGGATGCAGACAAGATGTATCAAGATCTTAAGGAGTGTATTGGTGGCCAGATTTGAAAAAGGAATTGCAATGTATTTGAGCGAATGGAAGTGGGAGAATATAGCGATCAATTTCATAACTAAGTTGCCTAGAACCAGTAGTGGGCATGATTCAATTTGGGTGATCGTGGATCGATTGGTGAAATCTGGTCATTTCTTGCCTATTCGTGATGACTATAAAATTGAGAAGTTAATGAGGTTTTATGTGAATTAGATCATGACTAGGCATGGAGTGCTTGTGTCAGTTATATAAGATTGAGACAGTAGGTTACATCCCCGTTTGAGGATCCTTATCATCGAGATAGAGCTTATAAACTAGACTAGGCTCTTTACGGGCTCCATCAAGCCCCTAGAGCCTTTTATGAGAAACACTCAACTCATCTTGCGAAACATGGTTTTCGTAGAGGAGTTATTGACTGCACGTTATTCATCAAAGAAAAGGATGGTGATTTATTGCTCATACAGATATATGTGTATGACATAATCTTCGGTTCCAAAAACAAAGAATTATGTAAAGAATTCGAATCTGTAATGAAAGTAGAGTTTGAGCTGAGTGCCATGGAGGAGATGAAGTTCTTTCTTGGCTTACAGGTGGATTAGACACCAAAAGGAATCTTCCTGCATCAGACCGAATTTGTAGGAGATATCCTGAGTTGATTCAACATGGAGAATGTTTCGGCAGTTGGAACTCCACTTGCCACGAATCATGACATGGCACCCGATGAAAATGGTGATCTGGTTGATGCCACCATGTACAGAGGAATGATCAGATCTCTCATGTACCTCACAGCCTCGCATCCTGATATCATCTACACCACGTGCCTTTGTTCAAGATATCAGGCAAAACCAAAAGTTAATCATCTCATCGGAGTTAAAAGGATCTTTCATTATCTGAAGGGTACTCCAACACTCGGGTTGTGATATCCTCATGATGATGACATTGAGCTTACATCGTATAGTGACTCAAACTATGGTGGTTGCAAAATGAATTACAAGTCAACATTAATCGGATGTCAGTTCTTTGGTAGATGGTTAGTCACCTGACAATGTAAGAAGCAGACATCAGTTGCTCTGTCAGCGTGTGAAGGTGAATACGTTGCTGCTGCAAGTTGTTGTTCACAAATCATTTGGATTTAACAGCAAATGCGTGAATATGGTTTGCAATTTTATCGGTATTAAATATCACTTTGTACGTGATGTTTTGAAAAGAAATTAATCAATGTTAAAATTTATACTGATTTTCAACACGCCGACCTCTACACAAAAGCATTTGACAAACCATGGTTTTTATATCTTTTAGAGGTTAATGGCGTGAAAAAGAAATGTGATGTGATTCAAGAAGACAGCAGTCCTTAGTCCGACAATTATGTTCTTAGTTTATTATTTATTTTATTATATTTTAATTTATTTTCATGTGTATTAAAATCCAAAAACATAAAAAGATTTTCGGTTTTAGAATTTTAGGGGGAGAATAGTTTTACTTTAGTATTTATTTGCTTAAAAAAAGACGGGGGAGGGCCGGTTAGCTGAAAGAAATGAAATCAAATCTATGATTATGATACAAAGTTTATGGAAAATGATAGTACACAAGGAACAAATTGGTTAGGACTTTAAAACTGATTTGCTCAAAATGTGAAATTCAAATTACAAGTCTAAGAAGTCTAAGCACAACTAAATAAAAATGATAGTTAAACTAGTCTGCTACTGAGGTAACATAGAGAAAGTAGACCTAGAGGTTGCTAGTTCATTATATGATGTGTCGGTAGATTCAACACAATAGATGAGGAGACTTCATTGGTGAATTAAAATTCAAACTAATTTGTTCAACTTGCTGTGGGTTCTCATCTTATCCCTGGTTTACCCAATCAACGCATTTCCAATAAGGGGTGAGGAGCAAAATAAATGCCACAAATGTGTGCATATGACCACAAAATTGAGCAAGCACATGGAAAAACTGCTACAAGGATTCAAGCTAATGACTAATGTTGTTGGTGTGTTATGTGCAAAAGAAACAAATGCTCTATGAAGAAGATAGGTTGTATGCCTCTCTGCTGTGCGTTAGCACTGACCTGAGGATAAGTATAACCTAAATATTGTAGAATTCATTGTTGTTTGCGCCTCTCTGCTATGTGATGGCACTGACCTGAGGCTTGGCATCTCTTTAAAAGCTCTTAGAATAGTTTCTTCCTGTCAAATACCCGTCGACTGCTCAAAAATCTCCTGAGGAATGTTGATTACCATATAAGTGTGAGATCCATAAATGCTTGGTGAAATAATTAAACCTAACTTATTACCAATGTGAGTCAAAAATCTGTGTATGGATTTAAGTGGACAAATATATTGACAATCATCATGACTGCAACTCTGGACAGTCAAAATCATTGTGTGCATCTCATAGCTTTTGTATGATTTCTTGAAAGTGCTATTCACTCTAAGATAAAACAAGAATCTAGCATCAAAGTTCATATTAAAAAGGTCCCAAAAGATTATGATACACCTGTATGATTTTAAAATAAATCTTTCCTGATAAATCAAATTAACTTGAAGTTGTTTTGCTCAAACCCAAAACAACAAAATATGTCTTGTCTTAGTTTTAAATTTCAAGTTGTTTATCTATTTCTAGTCTTTTGTTACGTAGATGTCGGACTATACAACTAGATGAATTATGTGAATCACTCACTAAAAGTGGTCACATGTAAGGTTACCAATCGGTTCCAAACTAAAAGGATCACGTCTGAGGTGATCAAATGGTGTTAATTAAAAGGGTCATGTCTGAGATGATCAAAGGACAGAATGTTTATATATCAAAAGTTAATAATTTTAACTGTTTGAAGGTGTATGAGTTCAAGGTCATAAGTATGAGCCAATCGCACGATTGAATCATAAAGTTGAGCCAATCGCACGTTTGAACCATACATATGAGCCAGCCACACGATTGGACCATGAGTATGGGACAACCATGTGATTGAACAACAAGACTAAACCAATTGTATGAATGGATGAAAGAGTATGAGCCATCGCACGACTGAAACCTAGTCACACAAAATGAGCACGCGTATGGGTCCAGTCACACAACTAAAATTTAAAATAGTAAGGGAGTCCGTCGGTCGTACCCCTTACCACCCTTCAAAGTTCTCTGAAATCTCCCATACACTCACACACCCTGCCCAAATTTCGATTGTTGTGATTACTGCTTGATTTGATACTAACGTGTATTCTACTCACCTACAGGTACTGGGCAGCTGAAATCGATCCAAATAAACATCTTAATCCCATCTTTAAGGACCGATTATGCTAAAACCTAGAACCGAGACTAAACCCTAAATATATACCACCTAAATAGACGTTAAAGTTGATTTAAGGGACACTAAGTGTATTTAGAGTCTCTGCAGTCCAAATTATTCTATACACGATGTCTAATATAATTTTTTGACAAATATTCAAATTTAGGGTGTTCAATAGTGTAGGTTCAATCGCACGACTAAAACTCAGCCGCAGGCTCAATCGTACGACTGAACTCAATCGTACGACTAAAACTTAGTCGTATGGTTCAGTCGCACGACTGAACCAGTTTGATCAAACAGTTTAAGTTCCAAGTATCTTTTGTTATGCACAACTCTAATGTATAATTTTCTTGTGTTTCAGTAACATGGCTCATAGATGGACGATGAGCATGAAGCACAATATCTGTGCTCACTTAGATGGTACCTCTCAAATGCTTCCCGAGTTTTCTAGGATCATAGCCTTTCTTCGTAGATCAAGGATCTACGAGGCTATCTCTGCTTCCTGCACACCCTATCGATCTATACAACAGGCCTTCTAGGAAGGTGCTTCGGTTGACAGGTCCTCACAGCCCCATAGTATTCAAAGCTTGATCTTCGGACATGAGATTAGGATTACTTTAGACGATCCAAGGCAAGTCCTGGATCTGGGTGAGGATGATGCCCACCCAACCAAGCTACACCCTCTAACTGTTCGAGGATGCTTTCTGATGATGAAGTACACTGGGTACATCAACATAGGTGTGCTAACAAGAGACTTGTGCCCCCAGTTCAAGTACTTGGCTCATGTCATCCTTAAGTGCATTGCATCAAGGAGAGGAGGATTCGATGAGATGTCAGATCAAATCCAGAACACATATGTTGCTGGTGCTAAACCACCCATTCAGTTTTCCCACATGGTATTCTCTTACATGATCGAGAACCTCAAGGCAAAAGGCAAGGAAGGCTTCTGTATGTACCCACATTTTCTATAGATGATCAGTGATAAGAAGCTTCCTTCGCTACCAAAATAGAGAGATGATGTTGTGATTCTAGAGGTGGTTAATGACACGACTTTAGTTCGGATGAAGGTGTACCGGGGGAAGCAGGTGAAGCCCCCGGTCAGGAGATTGTTTTGGCATTTGGCTAGTGAAGATTATGTGGCGCCCTCTCGCAAGAAGTGGCGCCACGATGATAGCGACTCTGATGTTGAGCCACATTGAGCAACCCACGATGAAGAAGACAATGATGATGACGACCATGATGATGGTGAAGGTGGTGATGCACCTGATGGAACAGAGAAGGCTGCCTTCCACTAAGACTTCCGGCTCGATGAAGAGGAAGAGTCTGATGATGAGCCACTGGTTAGGATAGTTGGTAGCCGGGTTGTGGCCACCAACAAAGGGAAAGAGGTAGTTGGCGAATGCCAGGCTAGGTCGAAGGGTGATGTATGACTGATCTTTTTATCTACTTATATACCTGACCAGCCCATCCACCCAGGGGGAGCTTCTACGGCCAAGAGCTCCAGGAAGAAGAGGATGCCCCATGCTTATGGAAAAAAGGGTAAGAGGCCAAGATTCACATGGATTACATCTTCTACTACTACTTCCACAACTACTACCACCACTGCCACATCTACCACCACATCCACAGCCACCACCACTACCACAGCCAGTACTTCAATCACCACTCATACACCTACTTCCACTGCACCCACAATACCCAACACCATTCCACACAATCTATTCCCGTCCCTCCTCCCATCTTCACCACATCCACCACTACCGCAACCACTCACCAAGCTGGTCCCTCCACCCAATCCACATTCACACCTGGACCTACTCTACCCATGGTCGGGTTAGAGGAGCAGCTGGCTAGCCTGAACCGTATGGTGCTAAAGTTTATTTCTACTGATGATCTGAGGGCCACTCAAATCAATCTACTGATGGCGGTGAATACGGCGCAAGCAAAGCAAATTGCTCAGCTAAAGGAGAAGAACACTTAGCATGAGAGAGCTTTAGGCCGAGCACAACATGCGCTAAAGAGTCAAAATGAGCTGGTGATGGATTCCGTAAAGCAGATTGAAGAACTTGAAAGAAGAACAAAAGGATCTTGCTGAAGCTGAAGGGATCAAAGAGTGAGCCGTTAAAGATTAAGGATGGTGATGATGAGGATGATGTTGGTGATGAGGATGAAGATGAATCTGAGGAAGATGATGGTGATGATGAGGGAGCGGGAGGAAGTGGAAGGGGAAAAGGAAAGGATGATGATGATGAGGATGATCGAGAAGGTGATGCATCTGCATTAGCCTCTAATCCATCAGTCAAGGAATGGCGCACAAACAGAAATCAGGATCAAGGAGCCTCGTCCCGCTCCTCAAGCTGAAGAGACACCCAACAAGACAAAAGTACTGATTAGATGTTATGTATTTGAAACTTTTGTACTTGAATTATGTATTACATTAATGTAATTAATGATTAATTATGTTTAAATGTCTTGATTAATGATTTATGTGTGATGTGCTGAATGTTTAATCAAATAGATGAAGCTCAACAAACACATAAATATGATGTCGCCCTACTTTAGCAAATTAAGACTCAACTTACAATGATTCTTGACTTACAATGGATCGTCAGAAGATCCCTGAGCTATACTCCGGAGGAAGGAAAGATCATCCACACGAGCAGCTTGCTGAAATGTTTAGACTGAATCCTGTTGAGATTGTTAAAGATGCTCCGGAATTTGATGTTTTGAGTGACGAGGAGCTGAAAGGCGTGGATGATATAGAGATAGAGGATGTCACATCAGATTACTATCCATAGTACACTGACCCTGAGGGAAACGTTATCCCCAACTTGGGTGAAACATTGGCAGTGGTACTTTGATAAGTTAGCGGAGATGGATAAAGAGAAAGAGAAAGATGAAAGTACAACCCAAGCTTCGGATGCTAATGTTGATATTAAGAAAGCTAAATGGGCAGCTTGTTTTGCTGAGATGAAAGCCTAACGTGCACCCCCAAAGCAAATGCCTACACCAAGCTTTATAAAGTCAAAAGCACATCAGGATGTTAGGCAAGATTATAGCATGGTTATATTTGAAGACTTGGAAGTCTATGTTGTTAAAAGGAAGAAGGGATGAGTCTTCAGATATCCACATGATCGAAAGACTCTTCCTGGTTTTGAGCTCAACTGACTGGCATGCTTAGATCTGTTATATGCTAACCATGAAAGATGGCAGGATGGTTTGAGGCGCATTGAAGAAAGAATACCACACAAGGTGGGTAGACTTAGACCTCAACAACCTAATCGGTTTATTCATAAGTCTGAAGTTGATCCTATATCTGGAAAGCCTAATGTTGTGTTGAAGTGGAGTCCCCCACGCACAATGTCCAAGATTCCCTTACGGGAAATGCCTAAGGACGTCACTCCACACTTCAAATGGTGGTATGATGACTGGAGGGACAGGGGAAGCTGTTGGACCAAAAGAACCAATGAGCCTGATCAGAGAAACCTCTAAGTCCCACAGGACATCACAACAGCTGAAGAAGACCTGATCAGCTGTTCTACAAAGTCTAAGAATACAACTGCTGAAGTATTTCTGAAGTACTGAAGACAAAGACTGAGACAACAGCTGAAGATCTAAAGTCTGAAGACTTCAACAAGTACTGAAGACAAAGACTGAAGATCAACAGCTGAAAGACAAAGTCTGATGTACAAGTACTGAAGACATCAGCTGATGTAACAGCTGATGACAACAGCTGAAGAGGGCTTCTTCAGTTGTTGTGATGGTTTTCTTCATCAGTAGTTTTCTTTTCCTTTAGTAGTTTGTTTACTTTTCAGTACTTGTAAACAACTGAAGAGGTTGTTCTTCAGTTGTTGTAGTATCAGTAGTTTTATGTTTTTCAGTAGTTGTAAATAAGATGTTTAACACTTAGGAACATTTGTAAGAAGATGTTAGTTGTTGACATCTTCAGTAGTTGTTAAACATCAGTAGTTATAAAACGGTTACATGTCACTTTCAGGTGACATTAGCCTACGTCATTCTTTCCTATAAGGAAAGATGACTCACCTGTAATCGTGCCTTAGAGGCCGACAATCTTAATGCAATATTCCTTTTGTCTGATATTTCTCTCTCTATAACAAATTCTTTTATCGCTTTATATCGAATGTTCTTGCTTGAATTTGTCTAATTCTGAGCTATTCCGCTGCTATATCTGTTCAATCGATTAAACCTAGAGGCTGAGATCCTAACAAATGGTATCAGAGCAGGTTAATCATTGATCGATCTAACAATTGATCATTGAAACTGTTCAATCGCTCTAAGTTTGATCGAATTAGTGAATTCGCAAGGATCTGTTATAGAGATTGAGAGTGTATCGCTTCTGGCCGTTTTATTTGAGGTTTGTGTGGTTCTGAGCTAAATTTATTGTGATTTTACTTGAATCTGTCTGATTTTCCACAATGACTACTTCTTCGAATGATCCTTTCAATACTGGATCCTCTACCAAGCCTCCGATCTTGGTGAGGAATGAGTATAACATTTGGCAAAGAAGATTGCTCCATCACCTGTCTGTCATAGCTCAGGTTGTTGGACATCTGTGGTACATGGACCACATAAGCCAATGGTGAATGATCCGGAAACAAACCAGTTGGTTCCAAAGAAGAAGGAGCAATACTCCGATGAGGACAAGAAGTTGTTTGAAATCGATGCAAAAGCCCATGGAATTTTGGCTATGGCTATTCCTAATGAGATTTACTTGGGCTTCTGCATTGTGAGTCTGCTCATGACCTCTGGAAAGCCATCAAAGAACAATTTGGTGGTACTGATGAGGTTTTAGCAAACAACAGGGAAATCCTCGCCCAACAATATGAGACTTTCTCTCATAGAAAGGGTGAGACTCTGACTCAACAATTTGAGCGGTTTTCATGTTTAATCTCTGAATTGAAAATGGTTAAACATGAATATACCAGGAGTCAGATGAACCATAGATTCCTAAGATCACTGCTGAGAGATGGAACACATATACCATTGTTCTACGCTCAAATGCTGATGTGATCGCCTATCTCTCACAACTTCATGGGAAACTGCTTACATTCGAGAGAGAGATAGAGCAGAAAAGGAAATTGGCTTCATCTGGCAAGCTCACTGAGGATTTTGTCCAAGGGAACACTGCCTGATTGGACATCAAGAGTCAGAATATGCGTCATCTGAAAGCCAGTATGATGAGCATTTTGATTTCTCTACAAACACTTCTGAGCCTGCCTTTGTGAGTGTTGATAGTTATTCTGCTGGTAGTAATAGTGACAATCTGTTTCATCATGGATGATCTCAAGGGGATTGCTGATGATGACTTTGAAGAGATGGATATTTTGAGCCAAATGGCCTGATAAATATCAGATCTCAGAAGTTCTACAAAAGAACTGGAAGGAAATTCCCAGGACTCTCTGGCAAAACCAAAGTTGGTTTTGACAAGAGTAAGTTGAAGTGCCATAAATGCCACAGGCTTGGACACTTTGCAAGAGAATGTAGATCATCTGGATCTAACTCTCCTGCACCTTTTGTGACTTACCCTGGCAATAGTCAACAGAACAGAGGGCAACAACCTGTCAATTCTGTTATCATCATCAACCACAATCTCCTGCATATTTTGTTCCACAGGGGCCAATGCCATATCCATACCCCTGCTATTACATGCCACAACCAGGCCAGGTTCAAGCACCCACTGCTCAGCAACCACATGCACTCCCTGAGCCTCAACCATCCCAATCTCATCAACCTAATCAACTTCAACAACACAGCTTCTTCACACCAGGAGTTGTTGACTGGAGCAGTTTACCAGATGATGTGTCTGGTAATGAACAACTGTTCTCAGGGCTGGTCAACATGGTGGTGAGCATCCTTTTGGAAATCTAGCTCTCATGACTTTGGAATCCTCTGATGGATCATCCTCAAGTACCTCTTCAACACAGGTATCACAGGATCTCTGAGGCTAAGGCCAAATTATGTTCTGAAACTTGCATAGCGCATTTGCCTCTATTAGAGAAGCAAATGTGGCTTTATCCATAAAAATGTAGAGCTAGAACAAAAGTAATTTCAAAAATAAAGCTGAGTTTGAGTCTGTGCTAAAAGAGAAAACTGATGAGATTTATAAATTAAAATGCCCAATCTCTGAGGATAAGGCTAGGAGGATGTACTCTTAGAGAAGTACAAAGACCTCAAAGATACTCTTGCTGTCACCCAAGTAGAGTGTGATCGATGGGTACAATCTTGCAAGGGCTTTGAAATGCTTCTTAGTAAGCAAACAGCTTCCAATGTGAAGTTTGGAATTGGTTATAATCACACTGCTCCTCCTACAGATTTGCTTCAAGAGCAGGAGTAGAATCTGATGGAGAAAGTAATGACCAATCCACCTCATCATGTGATTCACTACTTGATAAAGCACCATCAGTAGTTGAAGTCAGTAGTAATCCCTCTGTGAACCTATCATCTGATATTGATGGTTCAACTGCTGACACTCACATGATCAATGAGTTGATCAACCCAAGTGTTATCCCTAGAAGTACTGAAGGTACTGGAGAGCAGGGGATAACATCTGGAGTTCAAATCCAATGACTGACAGCACTGAAGAGAAGAAACTGTCAGTAGGAAGGATTGAAGCCTACTAAGGAGTTGACAAGAAGGCAAAAAGTGCTTTAAACTGCTGAGAGCAAGTCTTCAGTAGTTTCATCTCCTTCAGTTGATGATCAACAGACGATGAAGAAGAAACCATGTGAAATATGTGGTCTATTCAATCATCTCACAGATGATTGTTGGTACAAAAAGGGATCCAAACTCAAACAAAAGGAGAAAACTAAAGAAAACTTGGCTAAAATGAAAACTGAGTTTGAGTCCAAGTTTGTACCAGCAGCATCAAATCCTGTTACTCCTATGTCCAAAAAGAAATCTAAAAGGGAAGGAGTGCAACAGGCAACAGCTGAGGTTGCTCAAAAGAAGATGGTGCAACACAAGAACTCATCATCAAACACCAATACCAATGTGTCTGAAGAGCTGAAAGCTCTTTCCCAGAATCAGACACAGCTGGTAATGATGGTTCAACATCTGTTGGGAAGAGTTAACCAACTTGATGGCCCTGTGTTGAAACCCCAGAAAAGGAGATCCAAGCCAAGGATTCCTCTTCTACCCATCTCCTTCACCTCAAGCTATTGTGTCCAATAAACCTGTTAGTTACCATCTATTGATGAGACCAGGCCCAAAACCAAAAAGGTTTGGGTCTCCAAAACTAACTGATTGTTTATTAATGCAGGTCTCTTCAACATGCCAAAGTAGCATCTGGTATGTAGACAGTGGGGGATCTATGCATATGACTGGGAACAACTCACTTCTTAATGACTACTCTCAGGAAGAAGGTTTTGTTTCCTTTGGCAATGATGCAAGAGGTTACATCATCGGGAAGGGCTTTGTTTCCAATGGGGAAATAAAGTTTGATGATGTCAACCATGTGGAAAATCTCAAGTATAACCTCTTGAGTGTCAGTCAATTGTGTGACAAAGGCCATTTGCCCTTTTCACAAGCCAGAACTGCAGGATTCTGTCATCCAAAGTTCTGAGTTGATTGACAAGGTATGGATGCTCACACTCTCCTGAAGGCCAACAGGACAGGAAGAGTGTATGCCTTAGATCTTTCCAAGAAAATAGATCTCAAAGGCCATCCTTGCCTATTTTCCAAGGCCTCTCCTCAAGAATCTAATCTATGGCATAGAAGGCTGGGACATGTTAACTTCAAGAACATGAATCAGCTGATACACCATAGTTAGTAAGGGAATGCCTATGAAGGAGTTCAAGTGTGAAAACACTGCACTGCTTGTTTGAAAGGAAAACAGCACAAGGTTTCATCCCACCTATTGAAGAACCAAAGTCCACTGCCTGCTTACAACTTCTTCACATGGATCTCTTTGGTCCTGTGAGAGTGATGAGCATGGCAAAGAGAAATACTGTTGGTAATTGTGGATGATTACTCCAGATTTGTATGGACTTTCTTTCTACATTCAAAGGATGAAGCTGCACAGAAGATCATAAACTTTGTTTGTATGCTGAGAAGCAGTATTCCCTCTCAGTCAAGTGTATTAGAAGTGACAATGAACAGAATTCAGGAACAATACACTTGATGAGTTCTTCCTTTCCAGGGAATAAAGAGACAGTTTAGTATTTCAAGACTCCTGAACAGAATGGAGTTGTGGAGAGAAAGAACAGGACCCTCATTGAAGCTGCAAGGTCTATGTTGGCTGATTCTGGACTGCCATTGACCTTTTGGGCTGAAGCTGTCAACACAGCATGCTATGTGCAGAATAGAGTGCTAATAAATCAGAGGTTGATGATGAGACTCCATATGAAGTTCTACATCATTTGGCCCCTCTCATTTCATTCTTTAGAGCATTTGGTGTCCTGTTTCATTCTCAACACAAAGGATCAGCTCCAGAAATTTGATCCTAAGGTGGATGCAGGGTACTTTGTGGTTATTCATCAACTTGCAAGGCATACAGAGTCTTCAACTGCAGACAAAGATGGTTGAAGAGACTCTACATGTCAAGTTCAATGAATCTCCAAAGGACAAGATTCCACAAAGCCCTGTGGAGCTCTTTGATTTGGACATACTGCAATATGTTCCTTATCAATCTCCTGCGTTGCTCCTGTCAACAGTTCACCACCTGGTGTACTACTGAAGATGATGATGATAGTAGTAATCACCTCTTCAGGTTTAGTGACCAACTGCCTGTGTCCTCAAAACCTGATGCTCCTATAGCTCGCAGCACCATCCACAACAAATGCTGATGAGATTTCTGCATCCTCAACTTCATTTGAGTTGCCACCATCTTCATGGTTTCAAGAATCTGCATCAACATCTGCTGCTGCTGAAGGTCCTACAAACACTTGCACAGATTTGATTGTTTACCAAGAGCTGAAAAAACACCCAATACTCAAATCCTTGGTGATATCAATGCTGGTGTTTCAACCAGAAGCCAGTTGTCCAATTTCTGCTTCTATGCTCTCTTCATCTGTCAGCTAGAGCCAAAGAACTATCATGTAGCTTTGAGAGACAATGGTTGGGTTGAAGCCATGCAGCTTGAGCTTCTTCAGTTCAAAAAACAGCAAGTGGGGAGCTTGTTCCTCTACCCCCAGGTAAGTGTGCAATAGGCACTAATGGGTGTTTAGGAAAAAACTGATGAAAATGGGCTAATTGTTAAGAACAAGGCTACTGGTTGTGCAGGGGTTTGCACAAGAAGAAGGTATTGATTATGATGAAACCTTTGCCCCTGTAGCCAGACTGGAGGCAATAGATTGTTTTTAGCCTATGCTGCACTACACAATCTTAAAGTTTTTCAAATGGATGTCAAAAGTGCTTTTCTATATGGTAACATAAAAGAAGAAGGTTATGTGTGTCAACCACCAGTTTTGAGGATAATAAGCACCCAGAATGGGTATATAAGCTTGATAAAGCTCTTTATGGGTTGAAACAAGCACCTAGAGCCTGGTATGAGACCTTATCAAACTTTCTTCTACAGAATAATTTCACTAGAGGCTCCATAGATAAAACTTTATTTATTAAGAAGGTGGATCAGCATAAGCTACTTGTTCAAATTTATGTTGATGATATTATATTGCATCCTCTGATCCCAAATTGTGTGAGGATTTCCAAACCTTAATGCACAGAAGTTTGAAATGAGTGCAATGGGAGAATTACAGTTCTTTCTAGGTTTGCAAATCAAACAAAAAGCTGATGGAATTTCATTCATCAGTCTAAATACACAAAAGATCTTGTGAATAAATTTGATTTACAAAACTGTAAACCCTGTTCTACTCCCATGTGCAACACCACACAATTGGATGTTGATCAGAAAGGTAAAGATGTTGATGAAACTCTTTACAGATGTATGATTGGTTCCTTGATGTATTAACAGCTTCTAGACCAGATATTATGTTTGCTACATGGTTTGTGCTAGATTTCAGGCTGCACCTAAGGAGTCTCATCTGATTGCAGTCAAGAGAATTAGATATCTGCAAGTACACAATCTCTAGGCTTATGGTATTCCACTGGACAATTCTTGAAATTAGTTGCTTTCTCTGATAGTGACTATGCAGGGTGTAAGTTGACCAGGAAACAACTTCTGGTGGATGTCAATTCCTAGGCAACTGTTTGATTTCTTGGCAGAGTAAGAAACAAACATCTGTTGCTACACACTGCTGAAGCCGAGTACATTGCTGCTGCATGTTGTACATCCCAATACTCTGGCTTCAGAATCAACTTTTGGATTATGGCATTACAGAGACTAAGACTCCATTATTAATGGATAGTGCTTCAGCTCTTTGCATTGTCAAAAATCCAGTCAGCACTCTAGGACCAAACATATAGAATTAGACATCATTTTATAAGAGATTGTTTTGAAAAGGGTCTAATTAATCCTATGTTTGTGCCTAGTGCTGATGAGTTGCAGACATTTTTACTAAGCCTTGGATAGTTCAACTTTCCACACACGTGGTGTTACGGCTTGGTATGCTGCAGCTAGAATAAGTGACAATACTGATGATCTCAGTACTTACTGATGATCATTGGTAACCATGTCACATATAGTACTGATGAGTTATTTTACCCTCAGTGTTTTTATAACTACTGAAGGCTAAATGCTTTAGTACTGTACTTATCTGTTCTAAACTACTGATGTAGTTACAACTACTGAAATCAGTAGAAACAGATAAGTACTGATGTCCTATGAAACATCTGAAAACAGCCAAAAGGCTGATGAGTACGTGTTTGAGGACAGTATGAAACAGCTGAAGGCTTGAATTGACGACAACTACTGATGAGTACTCTCTCTTCAGTAGTTCACAACTGCTGTTCTTCATAAACAACTGAAGCAATACCATGTCTTCAGTAGTTTCACAACTACTGATGACTAACACACCAAGTCTTCAGTTGTTTACAACAACTGATGGCAAAACCACGGTCTTCAGTAGTTTCACAACTACTGATGACTAATACCAAGTCCTCAGTTGTTTCAACCTCTGAAGTCCAACTTGTCTTCAGTAATTTTTAAAACTACTGATGCCTAAATCAGAGACTTCAGTTGTTTCAACGTCTGATTGTAACACCATGTCTTCAGTTGTTTTTATAACTGCTGACCACACCAATACCATCAGTCGTTTCAAACCTCTGAAAGTTCATACCACGTCATCAGTTGTTTCAAATACTGATGACTAACACAAAACCTTCAGTCGTTTCATACCCGTACCCTATATATATCTGTTTCCTCTTTCAGAGTTTTTCATTCTCTTCACGACCTAAAATTTCAAAAGCTCTGAAAACCTTTCACCTTCATTAATGGCGACCATGCAACTCAAGCCTCGACACAACTGTGTCGCGTACCTCACTAAATCGCCCTTCTGGACCAAATTCGATAATGCTATAGATCTTATGGTCCAATCACCACTGAAAACGGCTTTCCTCCTAAATCCAATCATTTATGCCGATTCGCTACATCAGTTTTGGACGAATGCAACTGTTAATGGAGAATCTATCCATTCGTCCATCAACTCTCATAAGGTGGTCATCTCTACTGCTACCATCCGCCAGATATTACTATTAGATGATGCTGCCTACCCTGTTGGATATCCTAAGAGCCAACTTGATCTTTCATTTGGACAACATGGATATCAAGGTGATCTTAGTGCTTCGACCATCCTAAGAAACATTTTCCAGATGCTGAACGCTTGATTTTTCATATGGTAAATGTTTGCCTGGCCTCGAAGACTTCTTCTTGGGATCAACTGTCTTCCAGATGGCAACAGGTACTGTTCTCTATCCTTGAACAAGAACCACTAAACTTTTCTGAAATAATTTTTCTTGAAATCAAGGATATGGCCACAAAACCACTTTCTAACCGTTGGATACTATATCCTCGGTTTATAATGGCCATAATAGAGAATCAGCTTCATGCTGAGGGACTAGTTGGTCTGGGAGTCCCTGCTTTGGCTGTATTGCCGGAGGTATACTCCCGACACAACACTGACCAAACTCTCAAACAGGCTGCCAAGCTGCGCAAACCCACGCAGCTGGAACCCACAGCCTCCACTTCCACATCCAGAGTCCCCTCCAAACCCACAAAGAAGAAGCCTAAGAAGGCTACTCAGGGAGTTGAGTCCCCTGAGAATGCTCCTGCAGCACCAAAGCAGGTTATCTCTACTGGCAATAACCCCCCAGTCGAGACTATGACTCCACCACCGAAGCCGCTCAGGTTTCCTCTCAAAAGGAACCTGATGCAACCATTCAAAGGGAAGCCACACTGCTGGGATCCTCCTCACTTGAGGGGATTACCATTGAAGAGCACCACTCGTCCCGGGTGCACACTGCTTCCACACCCTCTCCTGATGCAACCGCCCCTCAAAGCCCTACAATAATTGTTGCAAAAGTGCTGACGCAGTTGCATTCCTCACCCCCCACCCAGACACCAATTACTACTGGGATAACCTCAACATCTGAGGGGGAGGATCACAATGCTTCTGTCACCCACAGCACAGGGGTTATCATGTTCCATCTTCTAGTGTAGACAAGGGGGTGCGAACTACTGGTGAGGCTGCCACTGCCTCTGACTCAGCAAATGACAGGGTGCAGTTGGTAACATCTCTAAGACCTCACCAGCGGCAACAGCTGATGAAGGACATAGTCCTGAGGCTGGAAGTCCCCAGAACCAAGAACAAGGGGCACATGCTATACTTGATCTACACTCAAGGCATGTTCATCCTGACTCTGTCAGGAGGTCAGGTGATTCAGTATCAACTGATGATGACCTGAGCTTCTTCTATGATGTAGTTGCTCAAAACACCATCCTAGAGATGAGGTTAGCAGACTCAAAGAGCTGCTGGCCAAGATGTCTGATGAAAGTCCATCTGCCACCATAATACACCCACAGATGGCACCTTCTTCTGAAGGTCCCCTAAACACTCAGCCAATCCATACTTCCAAACCACCAGCCTCTGCTTTTGGCACTGATTCTCAGGAACAGAACCATCCTGATCAATCAGTTGCTAACCTTAAAAAATCCCTACCTCTCATCACTCCCATGATCACAGATATAGTGATCAAAGCCATTGATGAGAGGCTTCCTACAATAATACAACCCCTGGTGGAGGAGTTGTGACCAAATCACTTTCTACTGCTCAAACCCTTGCACCCAATGCAACCAAAAAGGGGGAGAGTCAGTTAGTTAAAGGAAAAGGAAGAGGACAGATGGGGAGAAGGAGAAAGAATCAGAGAAGTAAATGAGAATGAGAAGGAGAGTGAGAAGAGAGCTGAAGTGAATGAAAGTCAAAAAGACTTTCATGTCACATATCAAAAGAGGAAAGGAGAGTCTGAGAAGGAGAAGGAGCTGAATGATATGGTGAAAGAAGCTGATGCCAACCATAACCGTTCAATGGATAAAATCATTGAACAGTTATATAGGCAGGGTTTTGACATCCAACAACTAGACTCCGAGATCAGAAGGTTGGAACAGAGGAGATCAACTCAAGATGGGCTAGCTATGATGCCTTAGAAAGAGAAAGGCTGGAGATAATGATCAGATTTATAGCTAAATACTTGGGAAGATCTCTGATGAAATAAGGGCCTGGACCAGGGACAACATCTTGGCAATAACCACCAAGATTTGTTCGTCTGAAGCATACTCCAAAGGTTTAGTGATTGAGGCATTGAATGAAGCTGGGGTTGGGAACCGAAAAGAACTGACAAAATTTACTAAGCCTCCCTTACAGCCAAAATGTTAAAACAGTCTGAAAAGCCTCTATCCTCAAAATCACTACCTCCACAACCCACTAAAACAACCCCTTTACCCTCTAAACCAACCACCCAACCCACAAAACCAAATCCTTTACCCCCAAAACCCACTGCCAGTGATGTACCTAGACAAAAGAAAAGAAAGGTACTGAGGCCTGATGAAGATGAAGAGGAGGATGAAGACAGACTGCCACTCTCTGCAGTTTACTTTGCCTAAGGCTAAACCAATGTCCATCACTCCTGCTTCTCAAATGCATGATGTGATGATAAAGATTGAAGAGGAACAGATGCAAAGACATGATGAGGAAATGCTGAAAAGCATTGACAAAGCATATGCCACATCCTCTTCAATGATTAGCATGAAGAAAGAAGTATTAAGATTGTACACCCTTGCTAATACCTTTCAATACCAAAGGGAAAAAGTAAGGATATGGCCTGATCCTAGGGTGGCACACCGGATTGTCAAAAAGAAATTCCTTCAAAATACAAGGGCCAAGTGAAGAGGGTTGTCGACGAAGACATCACTGTGGTTCTTGTAGTGTCCCCTTGGGAAATTGTTGAAGAGTTCAAGAAAGCCTATGAAGCCAAACAACCACCTCAAAAGATGTTGGAGAACAAAATCATAAAGAAGGGATTGGTTTACAAAAGACTTGAAAACTTCAAACAAGAAGAGCTCAACCTGCTCTTAGAAGGGACTCATCCAGATGAGTTTGCTTATAGACAAATAACCACGGTTGAGCTCAAGAATGGAAAACAGGCCAAGTACATATCTGAAGTGTATGGCCGAGAAGGATTATTTGATGGTGTGCCCGAGGTGCTGACAATGGATGAGCAGATCATGTTTCTAAGGGCTTACACCAGGGAATCATATAGGCTGATACACGGGAAGTAGATCTCATGGTTGGGATAACAGCTCGTGTCCAAGTCCCCAATACAGAGCTCCCAACCATATCCTGCCAAACAGATCATCAGAGACTTCTTCCCAGGCCGTGCTGAAAAAGGGTCACTTCTCATCTGATCAAGAGGATAAAAAGACCAATCTATCTGCCAAAATAAGTGGGACTCGTCAATAACTTAGAGGTTTTGGCTGCATTGGTTCAGGGGGTTTGTTGGACCAAAAGAACCAATGAGCCTGATCAGAGAAACCTCTAAGTCCCACAGGACATCACAACAGCTGAAGAAGACCTGATCAGCTGTTCTACAAAGTCTGAAGAATACAACTGCTGAAGTATTTCTGAAGTACTGAAGACAAAGACTGAGACAACAGCTGAAGATCTAAAGTCTGAAGACTTCAACAAGTACTGAAGACAAAGACTGAAGATCAACAGCTGAAAGACAAAGTCTGATGTACAAGTACTGAAGACATCAGCTGATGTTAACAGCTGATGACAACAGCTGAAGAGGGCTTCTTCAGTTGTTGTGATGGTTTTTCTTCATCAGTAGTTTTCTTTTCCTTTCAGTAGTTGTTTTCTTTCATACTTGTAAACAACTAAAGAGGTTGTTCTTCAGTTGTTGTAGTATCAGTAGTTTTATATTTTTCAGTAGTTGTAAATAAGATGTTTAACACTTAGGAACATTTGTAAGAAGATGTCAGTTGTTGACATCTTCAGTAGTTGTTAAACATCAGTAGTTATAAAACGGTTACATGTCACTTTCAGGTGACATTAGCCTACGTCATTCTTTCCTTTATAAGGAAAGATGACTCACCTGTAATCGTGCCTTAGAGGCCGACAATCTTAATGCAATATTCCTTTTGTCTGATATTTCTCTCTCTATAACGAAATTCTTTTATCGCTTTATATCGAATGTTCTTGCTTGAATTTGTCTAATTCTGAGCTATTCCGCTGCTATATCTGTTCAATCGATTAAACCTAGAGGCTGAGATCCTAACAGAAGCGGTCATAGTTTTTAACAAACATGGAAAGATAGAGACTATCAGGGTATTCGACCCAATATGGCTACTAAATTGTCTGCTGAAAATGTTTATACTTTACACAAGTGGCCATTGTTTTATGACATGCAAGACATTGTACAAGCTCTTTAGTTTCAACATGTTATACGGCTCTGCTTTGTATTCGAGATACATGCAGGTCTCACAAGAGAAGAGAAGTACAATAAGTTCCAAGAACATGTGAAGAATGTTAGACAATATAGTAAACTAGGTCCTAGGAGAAGATTGTAGATACATGTGTTCCTAGTTTATGTGCTTAAATGTAAAAGTCATTCATGAATATATAATATATATATATATATATATGTAATATATATATTATATATATATATGTGTATATATATATATATAGATATATATATATACATACATACGTATATATATACATATATATATATATATATATATGTATATATATATATATATATATGTATGTATGTATATATATGTGTATATATATACATACATATATATCTTTATATATACATATATATATATATATATATCTATATATATTGTCAGGACCATGAACGTATGGAATACTAACACATTCCGCATTTATACCAAATCAAATAATGTGGAATCCTTTTTGATTGGCGATCCAATCAGTGGGAGCGTTAACCGATTAATATAAGAATTAACTAAATGTTATGAACGAAAAGAAACCGATCAGGAACGATCTATGAACTTGGACTGGCTTTCTTGGACGTTCTGGATAGCTAGGGTTCATGAAGGTATCAAGTGTTCTTCAATTGTTATTTTTTCCATGAATTAAGTGGTATTTATAGGTTAGGGGTTTCCATTTGTATGACAGAACCATTAGCATGGTTCAGTTGTGCGACTGAATCATGCGATTGATCCATACGCACGACTAAAGGTTCCGTCGTGCGACCGAGTCAATCTTATGTCTCAATCATACGACTGATCCAGTTTCCTAGTTCAGTCGTGCGACTGGTCCATAAGCATGACGTATTCATGCGTATGGTCCATAAGTATGGGCCATTAGCATGAATACTTATCTGACTATATTAAACACATTACTTAATCATTATTGAGTAACAATCATGTATAACAACCTCAAACCTATATAATATGATCATACATATAAATTATACTTTAACACAAAAATAATATGAAATAAATAAACATGAATAAACATCAACCACATATTATATTTCATTGAACCAATTCATTACATATGTGTAAGACATGAAAGACTTTTACATTTAAGCTTATAAACTAGGTACAAATGTATCTACAAACTCCCCCTTGGACCTAGTTTCCTCTATTGTCTAACTCTCCACATTTTCTTGAAACTTCTTGTACTTCTCCACTTTTGTAACTCTTGCATGTATTTCAAATGCAAAGCTGAGTCTTCTCACATGTTGGGACTAGCGAGCTTGAACAATATCCTACGTGTCATAGAACAGTGGCCACTTGTATAATGTGTAGACGTCTTCAGCTGACAAGTTTGTAAGCCACATTGGGTCAAATACCCGGATAGTATCAATCTTTTGATCCTGTTTAGAACTATGACCACTTCGCCTCTCCGCCAGTCGTAATACTACCATTTGAAGTGTGGAGTGAAGTCCTGAGGCATTTCCCATAAGGGAATCTTTGACATTGTGCGCGGGGGACTCCACTTCAGCATAACTTTAGGCTTCCCAGATATAGGATCCACTTCAGACCTACGGATGTACCTCTTCGGTTGTTAGGTCTGAAGTTTACCCACGTGGTGTGGTATTCCTTCTTCAATGCAGCCTCGAGCCATCCCGACATCTTACTCGGATTTGCATATAGAAGGTCTAAACATGCCAGACGGTTGAGCTCAAAACAAGGAAGAGTCTTCTAATCATAAGGATATCTAAAGTACTTGATTCCTTTCTCTCTCTTTACAGCATAGACTCCTAAGTCCTCAAAATACACCCACGCTATGATCTTTCCAGACACCTTGTGATGTTGTTTGACTTTGTAGAGCTTTGTGTAAGTATTCTGCTTTGGCGGTATGCGTTGGTTTTTCATTTATGCAAAACAAGCTATCCATTCAGCTTTCTTCAATTCGACATTAGCATCCGAATCTTGGGTTGAGCTTTCTTTTTTCTCCTTTTCTTTTTCCATCTCTTCCAGCTCACAAATGTAGCACTGCCAAAAGTATAAACCAAGTTGGGTATAACATAACCTTCGTGGTCAATGTACTCTGGATAATGCTCAGCAGTGACGTCCTCAATCTCAATTTCATCAACATCGTTCAGCTCATCGTCACTTGCCACATCAACTTTTGGAGCATCTTTGACCAGCTTGTCAAGATTCAGCCTGAATATTTAAGCAAGATGTTTGTCCGTTAAGTCATGTATAATCTCTCCCTCTTCTGGAGTGTAGCTCATAGATCTCCTCACTATCCTTTGCAAGTTAAGAATCATGGTTAATTGAGACTTAACCTACTGAAGGGGTTGCACATCATACTCGTCTGTATGTTGAGCTTTATTTGTTTGATTAAACATTAAGCACATCAGACATAAGTCATCATATAAAGCATTTAAACATAAACAAACATAGATGATTGTTAATTACATTAATGTAATACATAATTCAGGTACAAAAGTTTTTAAATACAAAAACATCTAATAATTACTTTCATCTTGATCAGTTGATTCTTCAGCCGAGGAGCGGAGGATGAGCTCCTTGATCTTGGTTCCTTTTACTGCGCCTCTCCTGAGCTTGGGGATTAGAGGCTGATGCAGATGCACCACCTTCCTGATCATCATCATCCTTTTGATCTTTTCCGCTCGATCCTCCCTCCTCAACATCTTCCTCAGTATCATCTTCATCCTCCTCCTCCTCCTCCTCCTCCTCATCATCATCATCATCATCATCACCATCACCAATCTTTAGCTCACTCTTTGACCCCTTGAGCTTTGGCAGTATCTCTTGTTCTTCTTCTCAAGCTCCAATATCCTCTACACCAAAGCCAACACCAGCTCATTTTGACTTGTAAGTGCATGTTGTGCTTGGCTTATTGCTCTCTCATACTGGTCACTCTTCTCGCTTAGCTCTGCGATCTTCTTTGCTAGAGCTGCATTAACCTCCATCATCTTTTGTAGCTGAGTAGCCCTTAGCTCATCAGTGGCAAGCAGCCTAAGCATAATGCTGTTGAGGTTGGCCAGCTGTTCCTCTAACCTGATGTGGCGTAGAGTGGGTCCAGTAGCAAATTTAAGGTGGGTGGATGGACCTGCTTGGTGACTGGTGGTGGTAGTAGTGGATGTGGTGAATACGGGAGGTGGAATGTGTGTGGGATGTGGTGGAGTGATAATGGTAGTGCTGATAGGAGGAGTGATAGTGGTAGTGGGAGAGTGGTGGTGGTAGTTAGAGCTATGGTGGTGGTGATAGGAGGTGTGGTAGTGGTAGTGGTTGTAGCAGTGGTGGTGGTTGTGGCTGTGGCAGAAGATGTGATCAAAGTAATCCTAGGCCTCTTGCTCTTCTTCCGTGGGGATGAGCCATTCTCTTATTCCTGGAGCCCTCTGTAATAGGCGCTTCCCCTTGGCTGTTGGGCTGGTCAGGGGTGTATGTAGGATCAGTAACATCATCAACAGCACCCCTCGACTTAGCCTGGCATCCGCCAACCGCCTTTATCCCTTTTTCAGTGGCCACAACTCGACTACTAACTATCTTTACTAGAGATCATCTTCCGATTCCTTTTCTTCATCTAATAGAAAGTCCGGGTGGATAACAGCCTGCTCAGACCCACCTGGAGCAGAAGTACTAGGTGGAAGTGGAGAAGATATAGTAGAAGAGTCGGTGGCCCGTGAAGAACTAGGACCTGCATCTCCCCTACCTTGACCGTCATCATGGTCATCATCGTCGTCGTCTTCGTCTATGGTGGCCATGATGGGCTCAATATCAGAATCATTGTCACCATGTCGCCACTTCTTACGAGCGGGCACCACGTAATCCTCATAGGCCAGATGGCCATATAGTCTCTTGACCGGGGGCTTCACCTGCTTCCCCTGGTACACCTTCAACCGACCTAGTGTCGTATCATCCATCACTTCTAACGTCATAGCATCACCCTTCTCCTTAGGCATTAGAGGAAGCTTCTCATTGATGATCATTTGTAGAAACTGTGGGTACATGTAGAATCCTTCCTTGCCCTGGCCTCGAGGTTCTCTATCATGTAAGAGAAGAGCATGCGTGAAAAACTGAACAGATGGTTCAGTACCAGTGCAACACATGCATTCTGGATTTGGTCAGACATTTCGTCAAATCTTCCCTGCCTGGAGGCTATACACATAAGGATTACATGTGCCAAATATTTGAACTGCGGGCTCATGTTGCTCTTGTTTAGTACACCGGCATTTATGTTACCGGCATACTTGATCCTCAGAAAGCATCTCTGAACCGTTAAGGGATGTAGCTTAGTTGGGTAGGCTCCGTCCTCAATCAAATCTAAGACCCGTCTCAGATCATCCTCAGTAATCTCGATCTCTTGTCCGAATATGGAGCTCCATATACGGTCTAGCTCAACGAACCGGTCAACCCCGGCGCTTTCCCAGAATGCCTGTTTTATGGATCTGTAAGGTGTGCGTGGGACAGAGATGGCCTTGCAAATCCTTGATCTGCGCAAAAAGGCAATAATCCCTATGAACTCAAAAGCATTCCTGGATGTAGAATCAAGGTGAGCACACATGTTGTGCTTGGTGCTCATAGTCCACTTATCAGCCATGTTCTTGCAAGACAAGAAACACAAACATTAGAGTTGTATATAGGAGATGACAATTGAGGCTTAAGCCTGTTTTTGATCATACTAGTTCAATCGTGCGATTGAACCATACGACTGAGCTTAGTAGTATGATTGAGCATGCGACTGAGTTCAGTCATGCGATTGAGCTTGCGATTGAACTTAGTCGTATGTTAAGCCATGCGGTTGAGTCAGTCGTGCAACTGAGTCACCGAATGATTCAATCATGCGATTCAATCTTGCGCCTGGCTCAATCGTGCGACTGAAGTTCATTGAGAGTGTCCATTCGCTTATAGTTCTGTTTGACACTCCAACCTCGAATCTTGGTCAAATCTTGATGTTAGACGTCGTGTTTAAGCCCATTTGACTTACCAACACTCAAAATAGCACCTAATGTCCTTTAAAACAACGATTATGTCCATTTAAGTGGTCTATTAGAGGAGTTTTACTGATTTCTTGATTTTAGTCATTTAGGTCAGTTAGGGTTAGATTTCACTGGTCCTTTTGATCGATTTCTGTATCACAATACCAATAGATGAATGACAGATGGGTTAGTAACCCAATCAGCAAGTAATCAAGGTGAAACAAGATTTTGGTAGGGTGTCTATGTATGAGCAGGTTTCTGAAAGCTTTGAAGGGTGGTGAGAAATATGACCGACTCACCCCTCTTTTTATACTGTCTTAATGTTCAGTCGTACGACTGGACCCATACTTATGCTCTAGTCATGCGACTGAGCCCATTCTCATGCTTTAGTCGTGCTACTAGGATTTAGTTGTGCGACTGGCTCATTCTCCTTGATCCATTCATACAATTGGTTCATTCTAGTAGTCCAATTACATGGTTGTTTCATAGTCATGGTCCAATCGTGTGATTGGCTCAAAATTATGATTCAATCATGAGATTGGCTCATACTTATGGTTCTATTGTGTGATTAGCTCATAATTATGGTCCAATTATGCAATTGGCTCATACTTATGACTTTGACCTCTTTACACATTCAACCGTTTAAAATATTAACATTCGATAAACATTATGACTTTTTAACTCCATATGTTCACCTCAGACGTGATCTTTTAGTTTAAAACCTGATTGATCACCTCAGACGTGATCTCTTTTTTAGTTTAACACTAATTTGGTCACCTCAGACGTGACCCATTTTAGTAATTAATTCACAGAGTACATCCAGTAGCATAGTCTGACGATTAATCCTACAAATGACTAGAAAATTAAAAATAACATAGAAATTTAAAAGAAAACAAGACAAATTTTGTTGTTTTGAGTTTGAGCAGAACAGCTACAAGTTCATTAGATCATTTCTGGAATGATTCATTATGGAATGATACAGGTATAACAGAATCGTTTGGGAACCCTTATTAATATGCATTTGATGCTAATTCTTGTTGTGTCTGAGAGTCATTAGCACTTTCAAGAAATCATACCAAAGCTATAAGATGCACACAATGATATTGACTTTCATGAATTGCAGTCACGATGATTGTCAGTATGTTTTTCCCCTTAAATCCATACACAGAATTTTGACTTACAATGGTGATGAATTAAGTTTAATTATTTCAACATGCATTTTTGGATCTCACACTTATTTGGTAATCAACATTCCTCAGGATATTTTTGAATGGGCTATGGGTATTTGACAAAAAGAGACTATTCTAAGAGCTTTCAAAGAGATGCCAAGCCTCAGGTCAGCACCATCGCACAACAAAGAGGCGCAAACAACAACGAAATTCTAGAATATTTAGGTTATGCTTATCCTCAGGTCAGTGCCACCGCACAACAGAGAGACACACAACCTATCTTCTTGTTAGAGCATTTATTTTTCTTTTGCACACAACACACCAACAACATTAGTCATTAGCTTGATTGCTTTTAGAAGTTTTTTCATGTGCTTTGCTTATATTTATGGTCATCCGCACACATTTGTGGTGTTTATTTTGCTCGTCACCCCTTATTGGAAATGCACTGATTGTGTTAACCAGGGATAACATGAGAACCCACAGCAAGTTGAACACATTAGTTTGAATTTTTAATTTACCAATGAAGTCTACTCATCTATTTTATTGAATCTACCAACATATCATATAATGAACTAGCAACCTCTAGATCTACTTTCTCTATATTACCTTAGTAGCAAGCTAGTTTAACTATCATTTTTCTTTAGTTGTGCTTAGACTTCTCAGACTTGTATTTTGAATTTCGCATTTTGAACACACTAGTTTTGATGTCCCAACCAATTCGTTCCTCGTGTACTTCATTTTCCATAGACTTTGAATCAGAATCACAGATTTGATTTCATTTTCATTAGCTAAGCTCCCCTCCCCCATCATTTTTTAAGTAATTAAATACTGCATGAATTAAATACTAGACTAAACTATTCTCCCCCTAAATTTCTTAAACTGAAAATCTTTTTATGTGTTTGGATTTTAATAGATAGGAAAAGAAAAGAAAAGAAAAGAAAAAAATACACTGGTCGGACTACGAACTTTCGTCTTCTTGAATCACATCACTTTTCTTTTTCACGCCATTAACCTCTAAAAGATATTAGAACCTGGGTTTGTCAAATGCTTTTGTGTAGAGGTCGGTGTGTTGAAAATCAGTATTAATTTTAAAAACATCGATTAATTGCTTTTCAAAACAGTCACATATAAAGTGATACTTAATACCGATGTGTTTAGTTTAGGATATTGGACTGGATTTTTGGTTACAACAATAGCAACAAAATTATCAACAAAAATAGGGGTGTTAGAAAGTTGCAAATCGTAGTCGTGCATTTGTTGTGGAATCCAAAGTATTTGTGAATAGCAACTAGCAGCAGCAACGTATTCAGCTTCACATGTTGACAGAGCAACGGTGGTCTGCTTCTTACACTGCCAGGTGACTAACCGTCTGCCAAAGAACTGACATCCCATTGGTGTTGACTTGTAATTCATTTTGCAACCACCATAATCTGAATCACTATACGCTGTAAGCTCAAAGTAATCGTCATGAGGATACCACAACCCGAGTGTTGAAGTACCCTTTAGATAATGAAAAATCCATTTAACCTCTATGTGATGATATACTTTTGGTTTCGCCTAATATCTGGAGCAAAAACATGTCGCGTACATGATATCAGGATGCGAGGCTATGAGATACATGAGAAAACCATCATGCCTCTGTACATGGTGGCATCAACCAGATCGCATTTTTGTCGGGTGCCACGTCATGGTTCATGGCAGGTGGAGTTCTAGCTGCTGAAGCATTCTCCATGTCGAATCGACTGAGGATATCACCTACATACTTGGTCTGATGTAGGAAGATTCCCTTTGGTGTCTAATCCACCTATAAGCCGAGAAAGAACTTCATCTCCCCCATGGCACTCATCTCAAATTTTGCTTTCATTACAGATTCGAATTCTTTACATAATTTTTCGTTTTGGAACCGAAGATTATGTCATTAACATAAATTTGTACCAGCAGTAATTCCCCATCCATTTCTTTGATAAACAATGTACAGTCGATAACTCCTCTGCAAAAACCGTGTTTCACAAGATGAGTTAAGAGTTTCTCGTACCAGGCTCTAGGGGCTTGATGGAGCCCGTAGAGAGCCTTATCCAGCTTGTAAACTCTGTCCCGATGATAAGGATTCCCAAATCCTTTGGGTTGACTAACATAGACTGTCTCACGGATTTCACCATGAAGGAACACACTCTTCACATCTAGTTGATAGACTTTAATCTTCATGTAGGATGCATAAGCTAGAAATATACGTATTGCTTCCATCCTTTCCAGTAGTGCAAACACTTCATTGTAATCTATGCCTTCGACTTGTCGAAATCCTTTGCAGGATCATTGAAGGGTGGTCAAATACAACACAACAACAAAAAGAGGAGAGTAACTAAACTTAATCACACAGTGAACTAGATTAACCACAAGTAAAGACTCTAAAAACACAAGTAATTAAGAGACAAAACACAAGAGCAAGATACACAAGGAGATGGTTTTCAAGATTGGAGTATATTGCTTTCTCAATGTTCTATTACAAGTGTTACAAAGCATAAAGATAAAGTTACAAGAACAGGAGATATTAATACTATGTCCTACAGCCAACCATATTATGAAAGCCAGCTGGATACAATTGACTAGACACAAAACAAAATCAATTGTAGAGTCAAAAAGGTAGATTGCCTTTTGACTTTGTGACTATGACATGCCATAGCTCACATCCTAATCTATTACAAAAAGGACAAAGTACATGAAGTAGAAAGTTTAGAGACTTAAGACCTCAATGTACAGTTACAAAAAGCATGGACCTTTTCACCAACTCATGTAACTTGGTGACTCTACAAAGTTGCAAAAGAAAGTGGCCCAACTTTATGGAAAAGTATATCAGATAAAGTAGGTTGTTAAAAGTCTTCGGAAGAAATCTATCTTCAAGTGTGGAGCTTTGGAAGACTTTGTCTTTGAAGCTTCAGAAGACTTCATCTTTGGCTTTGGAAGATATCGGTCTTGGCTTCAGAAGATTTCACACTTAGAATATTTCTGTTGCATGTGTGAAACTTCCAAAGTATTCTTCTTCAGTACTTGTGCAACATGCATGCATAAAGACTTTGGTTGCTTCAGCATCTATACATATTCTTTACAAACTCCTCCTAGGTTGATGCTACCAAAACTCTTGAAAACTTCAGATATCAATAGTCCTCATCAGGATGATAACCAACCCTTTCTTCATAAGATGATTAGGATCCTTCAGACTATCAAAGTATCTTCTCATGTCAAAGAGATCATGCAAAGGTAATTGAAACATGTCTTGCCAAGTGTAGACATTTTCAATGCCATGATCTCTGATGACATGCCACCTTTCCAGATTGTAGTGTATGTCCAGGATAGGATGGGTCTTTCTAATGCTAGAGGAGCTATTGGAATGGGAGATGATGGAGCATCCTCTGGCTACACATCCTGAGGATGTTCTAACTCATCCTAAGGTTGAGAAAAGGATTTAGTATTCTTTTCTTCTTTGGCTTTGTTTTAGAAGCCATCCTTTTCTTTCTCTTTACAACTTTTAACTAAGAAGACTGGCCTGTAGTACCAGATTGATCTTCATTGTCTGTCTCAGTTGGGTCTTCTACTCACACAGGTTCAGATTGAGAGTGAGTCTGACCCTGCTATGGATCAGAAGATGAAGCTTGTTGAGATTCAATAGGAGGTCCAGGTTGTGATGTCTCTGGTTGTTCTACTTAACCACCACTTCAAGTGGGGCTTGACTTGGAAGGGAATGTAAGTCAACCATCTCTCCACTTTTTATCTTCTGCTTGATCACCCTTATATGCTCATCCATAGTGGATAAATACATATGGCCAAGTCTCCTTCCGAAGAATCCATACAGCTTCAAGAAGCTCATCATCCTCTGCGTGTCAGCAGATTTCTTCATGCTTTTGTAGATGATGGCTCTTGACATAGTATCTTCTTCCCTTACCTTTCTTTTGGTTGTCTTTCTTTCCTTGACTATCTCAAGTTTAAGTTGTTTAAGATACTCAAACTCAATATATTCAAAGGATAAGGAAAGAAGTCCTTCTACCTCATAGAGGCCTATGGCACTCAGGTAGTTGATCATCATGATCCTTTCTTCTTCT
The DNA here is from genome assembly GCA_025506515.1 of Flaveria trinervia. Classification (NCBI taxonomy): domain Eukaryota; kingdom Viridiplantae; phylum Streptophyta; class Magnoliopsida; order Asterales; family Asteraceae; genus Flaveria; species Flaveria trinervia. The sequence goes on from CM046441.1 coordinate 34,712,476, forward strand.
TTATCTACCTGAGGTTCTTGTTGAACCACATCCTCATATGCAAGGCTTTCTTGAACTGGGAAGAGAGTAGGCACAAGCTTGTATAATCTTTTCTTTCTTCTTTGATTTGTATCGGGAGCTCTGCATCTTCTGCCTCTTTATTCTCCCTTGACCTTTCTAGGTCAACCAGTTCATTTAGTTCCTCCAAGGGGAGAGAGATGACATTATCTATGTCATAGTTCCTTGTCTGCATGTAGTTTATCCTGACCGCCCTTAACTCATCATTCTGAGTATCTGGTCTGGGGGCAGCTGTGATTGCAGTCTCCATGAGTCTTGCAGACCTAGAAGAGGAACTTTCTCCCCTCAGCTTCCTTTCCTCTCTCTCTCTCTCTCTTCTCCTCCTCAATCTCCTCGGAAGTCATTTTTCTTTTCCCTTTGTCACTCACAAACCTTTGTGACTCAGGGCGGAGAGAGCTTTGGCCTTCATTGTTTGATGTAGCTTCCAAGTGTTGGCCAGAGAGATGTTAAGAAGCACCTTCACCAGCAGGTGTCTCAAAAAGGGAATTGATCTCTGCAGCAGTTGTTGGTGATAAGAGAGGGCTCTTCAATCAAGGTTTCCCCTATGAAGCTAATCTTAGGGTCTGCCTCAACATCCAGTTGACCAATGACATTCCTGATTACCATAGTCTTATTCTAAGGCTGAACTCTACAGTGATCCGGTTTGGATTCTTTGGGCCAACTTGTCAGCTTGTCTTGATTTGCTTGGATTGACAAGTGGCATGTTGACTCAATCCAGACCTTCATAGAAGTTCAAGGTCTGAAAGTTGAAGATCTCCTGCTGCCCTTGAACTCTAATGATGAATAGGGCTCTCCTGTTGCTATCATACCTCCACCTAATGATGTGATTGGAAGATGGTGGAGATGACATAGCCCTTGTATTCTTTCCCCAAACAGACTCTGTATGAAGGAGTCTATGTAGTCCACATCAATGTGAATTCGAGTAGGTTGCTGAGAATGCACAATTGCAAGTGAGGATGGTGAGTCCTCACTGTCCATTCTCTCTGAAGAACTCCTAGGTTCTGTAACTGTAATGACTTTCTCCCCCTTTTTTGTAGCATCACCCACTTGCATATGTGAGCCAGAGTTAGGTCAATCATATCCACAGGTTCTTGTGTTCCTGGTTGGGCTCTTCTTAAAGGTCTCCAAGCTAGTTTTTCCTTAAGATATGAAATCTCAAGTTGCTAATCATTGACCCTGTTTTGCAAGGTAGTCACTTGAGATTCAAGGTGACTAACCTTGGAGACTAAATAGGTGCATGGTTGGGGATTGGTTGGTTGAGATCTAAAAGCTAGGGATGGTAACTGTCCCCTGAAGGTTGATCACTTGAGTGTTGAGACATAGAGTGATGGCTTAAGGTAGTTTGGCTTATGAGCTCATCAGGTTGAGCATGAGGACCCTCAGCACTGATCCTTGAGGAGATGGGAGTGGTATGCTCCTCAAGAGAAGTGAGAGCTCGAGTGTCCACTTCCTCCTGTATGGGTGAGTGTATAGGGACCTGCACAGACTGAATAGCCTAAGTAGGGGTTCGTTTGGATTTTCTTTAGTAGGTGAGGGTGATTTGTGGCTGTTTAGGTGGTTGGGATGTTGAAGGTGTGGGTTCAACAGTAGCTGGTGGTGCTAGGTTGTCACCTTGAGCAATGAGCTCTAACATTTTTGGGACCAGGGCTGTTTCTACCCCAAAGAACCCAACAGTGGGTTTTCTCAGTATTTTAAAGATAAGGGGCTTCATCTGTCCCAGTTTAAGAATGTTACCTATTCCCCTTAATTGTGAGCCCAGTTTACAGTTAGAATGTACTAGACATATCTAGGGAACATGTAATATTCTATTGCAAGCAAATTAGTATAAACAAATTGAGAATACCTGAACTTGACCCCCTGAATCATTCCATGCACAATGAAGGAGAGATCCTCAGGAATCTGGTCCCATCCACCATGCTTGTTTGATAAGTTGTGCATAACCACATGGAGCAAGAATTTCCACTGGGATGAGACCATCCCTTTCCTGAAGGTCTTGACAGTGTAGTCTCCCTCATAACCCATCTGCTCAAAGGAATGATTTACAGCTTCTTTAGGGAAGAACAGCTCACCTTCTTCATTATCCAGCTGAAGATGCATGTTGATGATGGCCAGAGTGATGAAGACTGTTCTCCCCTGCACTGTGGCAGACAATGCCTTCTCCCTATCCATTACGACCTCTTGGCAGGTCTTCAAGAATTCTAATAGATGATCCTCATAGAGTGAAGGATCAATGGTTAGGGAGGTGAAGTAGTTCGACAAAGCTAAGAAGTGGCAAACCTCTGGGAAATGAGGATTTTTCTCAGAGCTTAATAGAGCAACCTGATTATGTTACCTGTGTAATTGCATGGTAAAGTTTGGGTAATTTTTGTGAAGAGGGTTGGCCATTTTGAGAATCTCAAGGATGACAAAAGATGAAAGAAAGTAATTTTAGAGAGAAATTTTGGGGTTTTAGGTTTGCAGAAAGAAGAAGATGATAGAATGAGAGGGAAACCATTGGGTTTATATGTGAAAAGGATTTTAGATAGAGTTTAAGGAAAGAGGATAAACTTTGAAATTCAGATGTCGATCCCACCTCTTAAAAAGTAGTTTATTTTTGCTCAAAAAGTAATTTTCTTGGAAGTCAAAAAGCTTCTGAAGGTAAATTATCTTCGGAAGTTTTAATGAAAAAGCTTCCGAAGCTAAAATGACTTCGGAAGATTTTCCTAAGAGTTGTTAAGATTTTGACTTCGGAAGAAAATCACGACTTGAAAGTTTTGTTCAAGAACAAAACATCCGAGAGTTAATTTGCTTCGGAAAAAAGGTCCTTGAAATCATTTAAGTGCCAAAGAAAATTTTAAGCTTCGGAATATATTTTAGATATTTCTTGCGAAGGTAAAATACTTGGGCAATTAGTTGCTTTAAAAACACAAATTTCTTTCGAAGTTAAAAGCATAACTTCCAAAGGATCAAAATTTTCATTAATCTAAGGAAAGTCTTCAAAAAGCTTTTCATCCAAAGAAAACAAGAACTTATGAAGGTGATGAACTAGACAACTTAGGACACACATGTTTTAAGAAATAATAAGAATTAGTTTTAAGAAAAACCCTACTCAATGTTGATCATCCTAATAGCTGATACAAGATATTTAAATCTCTGTTAATCAAAAGCCTTGTAAACAGATCAACATATTGTTCATCTCTGTGAACTTTGACTAGTTTAATTAATCCTTTTTCATAATTATCTCTTATTAAATGATACCTAATGTTGACGTGTTTGGTCCTTGGGTGTTGCACATGATTCTCTATGATTGAGACAACACTATTGTTGTCTATGTGAATAGGAGTCTCCTTGAAGTTGAACCCATAGTCCAGCATCTGATTCTGAATCCAAAGCACTTGAGAACAGCAGCTTGCAGCAGCCAAGTTTTTAGCTTCAGCGCTTGATGCGGAGACACAGGATTGTTTCTTGCATTGCCATGAGACAACGCTTCCACCAAAGAAACTGACATCCCCCAGATGTAGACGTTGCAGTCATGGTGCAACCACCATAATCACTATCTATGTATGCATACAGATTGAAGTCAGGATTCTTAGGATACCATAAACCAAGTGTTAAAGCACCCTTAAGGTATCTTAGAATCGTTTTGACAGTGATAAGATGAGACATCTTAGGGTTGGCTTGATATCTTGCACAGATGCAAGTGGCAAACATAATATCAGGCCTGCTAGCAGTAAGATACATAAGAGACCCAATCATTGCCCTATATAAGTGTTCATCTACACACTCCCCATCAAGATCAGATTGAAAGGAATGGTTTCTAGCCATGGGTGTCTTAGAAATATTACAATCAATCATGTTGAACCTCTTGAGTGTTGAACCAAAAGAACCAATGAGCCTGATCAGAAAAACCTCTAAGTCCCACAGACATTGCAACTGCTGAAGAAGATCATAACAGCTGAAGACATCAGCTCATCACAAAGTCTGAAAGTAAAGTACTAAAGACAAAGTCTGAAGATAAGAACTGAAGACTACTACTGAAGACAAAGTCTGAAAGTAAAGTACTGAAGACAAAGTCTGAAGCTATCAGCTGAAGATAAAGTCTGAAAGTAAAAGTCTGAAGAACAAAGACTGAAGACCAAAGTGATCGGTAGTTGTCACAACAACTGAAGTTATCAACTTCAGTAGTTGTGATGGTTCCTTTCAGTACATGTAATTTAGTTTCAGTAGTTTAGTTTCAGTAGTTTTATGTTTCTTGTACTTAGCATTCTCTGAGATGTAATCAGTAGTTGAGAACGTTCTCAGTAGTTTGCATAGTTTCAGTAGTTTGAATAATTCTGTAAGATGTCACTATCAAGTGACATGAGCAGACGTCACATATCCTATATAAGGAATGTTGACCTAATTGTAAAGTGTGACATTGAGCCACCACGAAAGCATATGAATGAACATCTCTTTTACAGAATACTCTTTTTCTATAACCATTTAATGTTACATTGAATATCAATTGTGTTCTTGTGAATTATTTAATTTGTTGTTTGAATTTCTGCTGCTATACTCTCTAATCAATCAAACTTAGATCACTGATCCTAACAAATGGTATCAGAGCAAGGTTAATCATTGATCGATCTAACAATTGATCATTGAAATTGCTATTCGATATCTAAGTTTGATTGAATTAGCATATTTGCAAGAATGGTTATAGATCATTGAATTTTTGCTGCTTTCGTTTATCTGCTTTGAGTTTTCTCTTGGTTCAGATTGAGTTTGTTGTGTTTTGCACTAAATCAGTTAAAACTGAATTGAATTTGGTTGAATATGAGAATGACAACTCCTTCTAATGACCCTCACAATACCGGTTCCTCAACCAAGCCTCCGATGCTGGTTAGGACTGAGTATAACATATGGCAACGAAGAATGCTTCATCACCTGTCTGTTAACAGTTCAGGTTGTTGGACATCTGTGGTACATGGTCCACACAAGCCTATGGTGAACAATCTGGAAACCAACCAAATGGTTCCGAAGAAGAAGGAACAATACTCAGATGAGGATCGCAAACTGTTTGAGATTGATGCTAAAGTGCATGGAATTATGGTCATGGCACTGCCGAATGAAATCTATTCTAGGCTTATGCAACATGAAACTGCTCATGACCTCTGGAATGCATTAGAGGAACAATTTGGTGGAACAGATGAGGTCTTAGCAAACAACAGAGAAATCCTTGCCCAATAATATGAGACATTCTCTCATAGGAAGGGTGAGTCACTGACTCAACAGTTTGAGCGTTTTTCCTATTTGATCTCTGAGCTGAAAATGGTCAAACATGAATACACTAATAGTCAGATGAACAACAGATTCCTTAGATCACTGCCTGAGAGATGGGACACATATACCATTGTCCTACGCTCTAGTGCAAATCTGGATAGTCTATCTCTCACCCAACTCCATGCGAAACTGCCTACATTTGAAAGAGAGATAGAGCAGAAAAGGAAACTGGCATCATCAGGAAAGCTCACTCATGACTTTGTACCAGGGAACACTGCCTTGGTTGGTCATGAGTCGGAATATGCTGCATCAAAAAGCAATTATGATGAGCATATAGATTTCTCCTCAAACGGTTCAAATCATGCATTTGTTAGTGTTGACAGTCAGTCAGGCTGTAATAGTGACAATTTGTGTTTCATTATGGATGATTTAAAGGGTATTGCTCATGATGACTTAGAAGAGATGGATATTCTGAGCCAAATGGCCTTGATTAATATCAGATCTCAAAAGTTCCACAATAGAACTGGTAGGAAATTCCCAGGACCCTCTAGAAAAACCAAAGTTGGTTTTGACAAGAGTAAGTTGAGGTGTCACAAATGCCACAGGCTTGGACACTTTGCAAAAGAGTGTAGATCATCTGGATCTAACTCCTCTGCACCCTTTGTGACTTTTCCAAGCAATAGTCCACAAAACAGAGGGCAACATCCTGCTAGTTCTGGTCATCATTCACAACCTATATCTCCTGCATATTTTGTCCCTCAGGGTTCAATGTCATATCCATATCCCTATTATTACATGCCACACCAAATCCGGTTCAAGTTTCTATTGCACAACAACCTCAAGCCCTACCTGAGCCTCTACCATCTCAATCATCTCAATCACAACCTCATCACAGCTTCTTCACCCCTGGTATTGTTGACTGGAGCAGTTTACCAGATGATCTCTCTGGTAATGAGCAATTATTTGCTGGTGATGGTCAACATGGTGGTGAACATCCTTTTGGGAATCTAGCTCTCATGGCCCTGGAATCTACTGATAGTTCATGCTCCAATGCATCTTCATCACAGGTAACCCATGTATCCTTTGAGGCTAAGGCCAACCTATGTTCTGAATCTTGCATAGTTGCACTTATCTCTATTAGAGAGGCAAACATAGCTTTAGTAAATCAAAATCTAGAGCTTGAGCAAACCCTTTCCAAAAGAAAAGCTGAATATGAGTCTATCCTTAAGGATAAAGATGATGAGATTTATAAGCTTAAATGCCAATTAAATGATGAAAAGGCTAAGCTAGAGGTCATTCTTGAGAACCATAGAGATCTCAAAGAAAAACTTGCAGTTACCCAAGTTGAGTGTGACCGATGGGCATCATCCTGCAAGGGATTTGAAATGCTGCTCAACAAACAATCTGCTTCGAATGTGAAGTTTGGAATAGGTTACAACCACATTGCACCACCTACAGATTTTACTCCAAAACCAATAGTAAAATCTGAAGGTGAAAGTAATTTCCAAACCATATCATCATGTGCATCATCCTCAAGTGATCACCCAAAATCACAAGATGAAATCAGTGTTGATACCTTAGCAAATCTATTGGCTGATGGGTTAACTACTGATAAGCACATGAAACTGAGTACTTCAGATGTTGTCCCAACATCTAAAAAGCATTTCAAATCAGCTGAAATAAAAGGATTAACAACTGCTGATAGAGAACAGCTGAAGAACAAGTCTTCAGTTGTTACAGATCCTTCAGTACTAAACAAAAGTACTGAAAGGAGGAAAGTATTGAAGATCACACCTACAGTAGTTTTCACATCAGCAGTTGATCAATCCAAGATGAAGAATAAGCCATGTGAAATATGTGGTAAATTCAATCATCTTTCTGATGAATGTTGGTACAGAAAGGGTTCCAAACTCAATAGAGATAAGCTCATTAAAATCCAGATGGATGAAATGAAAAATGAGTTTGAGACTAAGTTTGTACCACAGTCATCCCTTTGTGATAAACCTAAGCCTTCAACCTGTTAGACCAAAAGAACCAATGAGCCAGATCAGAAAAACCTTTAAGTCCCACAAGACATCACAACAATTGCTAAAAACTTGATCAGCTGTTTGACAAAGTCTGAAGATCAACAGCTGAAGACTAAAGTACTGAAGACTTCAACAGCTGAAGAACAAAGTCTAAAGATCAACAGCTGAAGACTAAAGTACCGAAGACTTCAACAGCTGAAGACCAAAGTCTGAAGATCAACAGCTGAAGACTAAAGTACTGAAGACTTCAATAGCTGAAGACCAAAGTCTGAAGATCAACAGCTGAAGACTAAAGTACTGAAGTTCAACAGCTGAAGTACAAAGACTGAAGACATCAGCTGAAGACATCAGCTGATGACAACAACTGAAGTTCATGAAGTCTAAGTACTGAAGGCTTCAGAGTTTGTCACAACAGCTGAAGAAGCATTCTTCAGTTGTTGTGATGGTTTCCTTTGAGTAGTTTTCTTTTCTATTTCAGTATTTGTAAAAGGACTGAAGAGCATGTTCTTCAGTCGTTGTTTCAGTAGTTTCTTTTCAGTAGTTGTAGTGATAGTTAACACTTGGTATTTTTGTAAGAAGATGTCAACTGTTTGACATCTTCAGTAGTTGTGTTAACTTTCAGTAGTTAAATAACGGTTAGATGTCACTGTCAAGTGACATCAGCTGACGTCAGCTTTCCTTATAAAAGGAAAGATGACCTAATTGTAACGGTGCGCGAAAGTCAGCCGAAGCATATATTGAATGAATATATTCCTTTGGTAGAAATTCTCTCTCTATAACAAACACTGTTTCATTGATAAATTTCGTGTGTTCTTGTTTAAATTTGTTAATTCGTGAGCTCATTTCGCTGCAAATCCAATCTAATTGATCAAATTAGATGCTGAGATCCTAACAAATGGTATCGGAGCAGGTTAATCATTGATCGATTTAACAATTGATCATTGAAACTGTTGTTTTGCTATCTATGTTTGTTCGAATTAGCAAATTTGCAAGAATCGGTTATAGGGATCGAGTTTCTGTTGCTTCTGGCCATTTTGTTTGAGGTTCTAAGTGGTTTTGAGCTAGATTTAATTTGTTTACCTTGAATTTGTATGAATTCTGAATATGACTACTGCTTCTAATGACCCTCACAATACTAGTTCCTCAACCAAGCCTCCGATGCTGGTTAGGACTGAGTATAACATATGGCAACGAAGAATGCTCCATCACCTGTCTGTTAACAGTTCAAGTTGTTGGACATCTGTGGTACATAGTCCATATAAGCCTATGGTGAACAATCCGGAAACCAACCAAATGGTTCCGAAGAAGAAGGAACAATACTTTGATGAAGATCGAAAACTGTTTGAGATTGATGCTAAAGCTCATGGAATTCTGGCCATGGCACTGCCTAATGAAATCTATTCTGGGATTATGCATCATGAAACTGCTCATGACCTCTGGAAGGCACTGAAAGAACAATTTGGTGGTACTGATGAGGTCTTAGCAAAAAATAGGGAAACACTTGCCCAACAATATGAGACATTTGCTCATAGGAAGGGTGAGACTCTGACTCAACAGTTTGAGCGTTTTTCATGTTTGATCTCTGAGCTGAAAATGGTCAAACATGAATACACTAATAGCCAGATGAACCACAGATTCCTCAGATCATTGCCTGAGAGATGGGACACATATACAATTGTCCTACGCTCTAATGCAAATCTGGATAGCCTATCTCTCACCCAACTTCATGGGAAACTGCTTACATTTGAAAGAGAGATAGAGCAGAAAAGGAAACTGGCATCATCGGGAATGCTCACTGAAGACTTTGTACCAGGGAACACTGCCTTGGTCGGTCATGAGTCAGAATATGCTGCATCAGAAAGTAATTATGATGAGCATTTAAATTTCTCTTCAAACTGTTCTGATCATGCATTTGTGAGTGGTGATAGTCCGTCTGGCTGTAATAGTGACAATTTGTGCTTCATTATGGATGATTTGAAAGGTATAGCTGATGATGACTTTGAAGAGATGGATATTCTGAGCCAAATGGCCTTGATTACTATCAGATCTCAGAAGTTCTACAAGAGAACTGGTAGGAAATTCCCTGGACTATCTGGCAAAAACAAAGTTGGTTTTGATAAGAGTAAGTTGAGGTCTCACAAATGCCACAGGCTTAGGCACTTTGCAAGAGAGTGTAGATCATCTGGATCTAACTCCTCTGCACCCTTTGTAACTTTTCCAAGTAATATTCAACAAAACAGAGAGCAACATCCTACTAGTTCTGGTCATCAATCACAACCTCTATCTCCTGCATATTTTGTCCCTTAGGGTGCGATGTCATATCCATATCCTTGCTATTACATGCCACAAGCAAGTCAAGTTCAAGTACCCATTGCTCAACAACCACCTACTCATCCTGAGCCTTAACCTTCCCAATCTCATCAACAATCTCAACCTCAACAACACAGCTTTTTCACCCCAGGAGTTGTTGACTGGAGCAGTTTACCAGATGATATGTCTGGTCATGAACAACTATTTTTTGGTGCTGGTCAACATGGTGGTGACAATCCTCTTGGAAACCTTGCTCTTATGGCCTTGGAGTCTGCTGATACCTCATCCTCTAATGCCTCCACACCACAGGTATCACAGGTATCCTCTGAGGCCAAAGCCAAGCTATGTTTTGAAGCATGCATAGCCGCATTTGCATCTATTAGAGAAGCAAATTAGCTTTAATTAACAAGAACATTGAGCTAGAACAAATTATATCCAAAAGAAAAGCTAAATTTGAGTCTGTGCTTAATGATAAGAATGATGAGATTTACAAACTTAAATGCCAAATCACTGATGATAAGGCTAAGGAAGAGGTACTTCTAGAGAAGTACAGAGACCTCAAAGAAACACTTGCAGCTACCCAGGTAGAGTGTGATCGATGGGTACATTCCTGCAAGGGTTTTGAAATGCTTCTCAATAAGCAGTCTGCTTCCATTGTGAAGTTTGGCATTGGTTATAATCACACTGCTCCTCCTACAAAATTTACTCCCAGAGCAGAGGTAGAATCTGATGGAGAAAGTAATAACCAATCCTTTTCATCATGTGATCTACTATCTGATACAGCACCATCAGAGGTTGGAGTCAGCATTAATTCCACTCAAAACCTATTAGCTGATGTTGATGGTTCAAATGCTGACACTCACATGATCAAAAGGTTGATCACTCCAGGTGGTATTTCACAAAGTACTGAAAGTACTAAAGAGCAAGTCATAACACCTGGAGAACAAACCGAAACTACTGCATGTACTAAAGGGAAGAAAACTACCAGTAGAATGGGTGGGAAAACTACTGAAGAAGATATCAAGAAAGCATGTACTGCAACGAAGAAAACAGCTAGTACTGATCGCAAACTCCTGAAGAATAAGTCTTTAGTAGTTTCATCTTCTTCAGCACATGATCAACTTAAGATGAAGAAAAAGCCATGTGAAATATGTGGCTTATTCAATCGTCTTACTAATGATTGCTGGTATAAAAAGGACTCCAAACTCAAACACAATGAGAACCTTAAAAAGAAAATGGATAAAATGAAAACTGAGTTTGAAACCAAGTTTGTACCAGCAACATCAAAACCTGTAACCCCAAAATCCAAAAAGAAATCCAAAAAGGAAGGGGTTAATCAGGCAACAGCTGAGGTTGCTCAAAGGGAGATGGTACAACACAGGAATCCATCAATCTCACGCACTAATGTGTCTGATGAGCTGAAGGCTTTATCACAGAATCAGACAGAACTTGTTAGGATGGTTCAACATCTATTGGGGAGAGTCAACCAATTAGATGCTCCTGTGCTGAAACCACAGAGAAGAAAATCCATGCCAAAGGATTCTTCTTCTTCACCATCTCCATCCCCTCAGGCTGTTCTTCATAGCAAATCTGTTAGTTTACCATCTGTTGATGTGAACAGACCCAAAACCAAAAAGGTTTGGGTCTCAAAAACTAACTAATTTGTTATGATTGCAGGGTTCTTCAGCATGCCAAAATAGCATCTGGTTTGTAGACAGTGGAGGATCTATGCATATGATAGGGAACAACTCTCTTCTTCATGATTACTCTCAAGAAAGAAGGGGTTTGTTTCTTTTGGCAATGATGCTAAAGGTTACATCATTGGCAAAGGCTTTGTCTCCAATAGGGAAATAAGGTTTGATGATGTTAACCATGTGGAGAATCTCAAGTACAATCTCTTGAGTGTCAGTCAAATGTGTGATAAAGGCCATGTTGCTCTTTTCACCAGTCAGAACTACAGGATTCTGTCATCCAAAGTTCTGAGTTTGATTGATAAGGTGTTGGATGATCACACTCTCCTGAGGGCCAACAGGACAGGAAGAGTGTATGCTTTAGATCTTTCCAAGAAAATAGATCTCAAAGGCCATCCTTGCCTATTTTCCAAGGCTTCTCCTCAAGAATCTATTCTATGGCATAGAAGGCTGGGTCACGTGAATCTTAAAAACTTGAATAAGCTCATACAACATGGTTTAGTAAGGGGATTGCCTATGAAGGAGTTCAGATGTGACGATAACTGCACTGCTTGTTTGCAAGGAAAACAACACAAAGTCTCATTCCCTCCTACTAAAGAACCTAAGTCCATTGCCTGCTTGCAATTATTACACATGGATATCTTTGGTCCTGTGAGAGTAATGAGTATGGCAAAGAAGAAATATTGTCTGGTAATTGTGGATGATTACTCCAGATTTGTATGGACTTTCTTCTTGCATTCAAGGGAAGAGGCTGCTCAGACGATTATAAACTTTGTGTATCAGAAGTGATAATGGAACAGAATTCAGTAACCATACACTTGATGAGTTTTATCTCTCAAAGGGAATCAAGAGGTAGTTTAGCATCCTAAGGACTCCAGAACAAAATGGAGTAGTAAAGAGAAAGAACAGGACCCTAATTTAAGCTGCAAGGTCCATGTTGGTTGATTCTGTTTTGCCACTGACCTTTTGGGCTGAAGCTGTTAACACAGCTTGCTATGTGCAGAATAGAGCCTTAGTAAATCAGAGGTTGATGAAGACTCCATATGAAGTTCAACATCATTTGGCTCCTCTAGTTTCAACTTTCCAAAACCTAGTGTTAAGGCTTGGTATGCTGCAACTAGAATAAGTGACAACTACTGATGATCTCAGTAAACAAGTACTGAGGATCATTAGTAAACATGTCACAAATAAGTACTGATTCTGATACAAACTACTGATGTAGTTATAACTACTGATGTTAGTTAAAACAGATAAGTATTGATGTCCTATGAAACAACTGAAAACAGCCAAAAAGACTGATGAGTAAGTGTTGAGGACAGTATGAAATAGCTGAAAAGCTAAGAATTGACGAAAACTACTGATGGGAATTTTCCCTTAAGTTGTTTTACAACTGCTGTTTCATCTTAAACAACTGATGACAAAACCATGTCTTCAGTAGTTTCAGAACTACTAATGACTAACACCAAGTCTTCAGTCGTTTACAACAACTGATGACAAAACCATGTCTTCAGTAGTTTCACAAGTGAAACTACTGATGACTAACACCAAGTCCTCAGTTGTTTCCAACATCTAAAGTCAAAACCATGGTTTTCAGTAGTTTTATAACTGCTGATGCCTAAAACCAAGACTTCAGTTGTTTCAACCTCTGAAGGTTAATACCACGTCATCAGTCGTTTAAAACTACTCATGATTAACACCAAACCCTTCAGTTGTTTTATAACCCTTACCATGTAAATACCTAATCCTACAAAGCTTCATCATCTCAAACCTAACGTTCAAAAACTCAGAACCTTCTCTCACATTAATGGCGACCATGCAGCTTAAAGCATGACACAACTGTGTTGCCTACCTTACCAAATCACCTTTCTGGACAAAGTTTGATATTGCCATTGATCTAATGGTCCATTCTCCATACAAAACGACCTTCCTTATCAATCCTACCATTTATGCCGAATCCCTAAATCAGTTCTGGACGAACGTCACCCTTAACACTGGAGAGAATGGCACCGAGTCTCTCCAGTCGTTCGTCAACTCCCGTAAGGTGGTCATCACTCCGGCAATCCTTCGCCAAACCCTACAACTGGATGATGCTACCTTCCCCACTGGATATTCCAAGGGCACCACTGATCTATCCTTTGCCCACCATGGATACCAGGGTAACCTCAGCGCTTCTACCATCCTAAAGAAGCCTTTCCATGACGTTGAACGCCTTATTTTTTATATGGTGAATGTCTGTCTAGCCCCTAAGACTTCTTCTTGGGATCAAATGTCAACCAGGTGGCAGCAGGTATTCTTCTCTATCCTTGAGCAACAAAACATAAATTTTTCTTAAATACTATTTCTTGAACTTAAGGATATGGCCTCAAAACCTATTGCTAACCGATGGATATTATATCCTCGGTTCATAATGGCCATTATACAAAACCAACTGAAAGCTGAGGGACTTGTTGGCCTTGGAGTCCCTGCCATGGCTGTATTGCTTGAGGTATACTCCAGGCATAACTCAGACCAGTCACTCAAACAGGCTGCTAAGCTGCGAAAACCCACGCAGCTGGAACCCACAGTCACCACCTCCAAATCCAAAGTCCCCACCAAACCCAAACACAAGAAACCTAAAAAGGCTGCTCAGGGAGATGAGTCCCCTGAGGATGCTCCTGCAACACAAACGCAGGATATATCTACCGGCCATAACTGATGGGTTTGATAGAACACAAAATAAACAAGTTTAACCTTTTAAACTTTCTGAAAAACGCAGCGGAAGTATAGCATTATAACATGTTATAATCTGAAAATTTCATGTTCTTAATGATGTTTTAAGATGGAAAAACAAACCCAATCAAAAAGGATCTTTAATATGTGAATGAACAAGCTATGAACGAAATGAAGTGACATAAAATCACAGCTTCATAAAGCTGTAATGAACTACCTTTCTCCAGCCAAAATGTCGACCATGGAAGGTTTGAATGATGCTTGTGAATCGGCCAAGACTCCAAGGAAGGACCCCTCAAGTTTGTATACCCCAAGCTTGTGTGCAAACACTCTTCTTGTTAGGGAGATGAACACCAAAAACCAAAGAGAAGACCCCAATCTGCTGCTAATTGCCGAGAACTAGAGAGAGAAAGGAGAGTGTTTTTGGTTTCTGAGTTTTGCATGTAATGAGAGTGGTGAAAGGATTCTAGTCAATGACATGATTTTGTGTGTGTGTTCATGAAAAGAAAAGGGCCAATCCCTTTGATGGGCGGCCGAAATTTTTAAAAGAAAAGGAAAATAATTTTCCCTCTCAAATACACACAAATAATTAGTCATGTAATAATTTATACAATTAACTATTTAATTGTATAAGTTATAAACCCCTTTTATTATTTGATGTTATCTAATTTGTTTAAATAACATTACAAATAATAATCATGAACAAAATATCCTAATAAGTTGTTCCATCTCATATGCAACTTATTTAGAAAACCCATTTTCTAAATTGGTGTAAATATTTAATTGCATGATCATATCATCAATTAAATATTTATTGGTGTTTGCTAAGCTTGTTATTGGGTCTAACCCGACTTGGATCATAACGTACTAACCGCATCAATATTCCACGTGTCTTGGGCACATAGAATCCAACAATCTCCCACTTGCCCAAGATTCATAGAAGATTTATGCAAGTAGTAAATACCGCCTAACAATGGTTTACTACCCTTAATACGCATGACTTATAACCATTCAATAACAACATCCCTTTCAAGTACCCTACTTGAAATGATTTAGGTGAATCAATCATTTATCCTTTTGTTACAGATGTCATGTTAAATCCAAGGACACACAATGATCATTCCTTGTTGATTTACATAATCAGGCCTTAGACATCTAACTCTCAACGAATAAGAGGAACAAATTCCATCTTGACCATATACGTTTCTCACAAACACCTCGTGTCATACCTGAACATACCGCTATGTACTGTCCACTATTTCAGGACAGTGAAGAACAAGCTCAAGGTATAACACTTGGTGAATATCAAAACCCAATATGTATCTCAGGTCTGAGGATACCAAATGATATTCGCCTTTACTCAAATTACTTATGATCAATCAATAAGATTCCATGTAGTAAAATTTGAGATGCGGGTTAGTCCAATATTTGTATCGCACAAATATCTATGAACCTTGGTAGCAACCCATTGCTCTATATTCATCTTTATGAATATCAACCAATCCAAGTTCATAATAATCTTTCCCTCACACTTGTTCCCACAAGTATGAACGACTACGGACATTTAGAGTAAACAATTTACTCATGGATTAAACATGCTAAATTGGAACATTAATTGAAACATTATAACCAAATAATTTTATTCAAATAATAAAGAGTTCCACATATCCAAATACAAAATTTACAGATCAAATCCAATCACTAGAATATCGAAGTCCCATGGCACAAGTATGACCTTCATGCTTTGCCTTTTCAAGGAGCTTCGTGAGAGGATCCGCAATGTTCTGATCCGTGTTAACTTTGCGAATACATATCTTTCCCTTTTCAACTTCATCTCGTATGTAGTTGAATCTCCGCTCAATGTGCCTAGTCTCTTGATGAGCACGAGGTTCCTTGATTTGAGCAATCGCACCCTCGTTATCACAAAAGATCTCTAGGGGTTCCTGAATGGAAGGGACAACCCCCAGATCGGCAATGAATTTCTTTAACCATGCAGCTTCTTGAGCTGCCAATGAGGCGGCGACGTATTCTGATTCTGTAGTTGATAGAGCCACCACATGTTGTTTGGAGCTTTTCCAAGAGACCGCTCTCCATTCAGAATGATAATATATCCCGATTGTGACCGAGAATCATCACGATCGGTTTGGAAACTCTCATCCGTGTAACCTTTTACAACGAGTTCCTCATCACCAGATCCATAGATTAAGAACATATCTCTTGTCCTCCTTAGGTACTTAAGTATGTTGTTAACAACCATCCAATGAATGTTTCCGGATTTTGCTGGTAACGGCTTGTCATGCTTAAGGTGCATGACATGTCCGGTCGAGTGCATATCATCGCATACATGATGGATCCAATAGCAGATGCGTATGGGATTGCCTTCATTTTATCTTGCTCATCCCTTGAGCTAGGACATTGAGTCGTACTCAATATCGTTCCTCTTTGAATAGGTACAGTACCTTTCTTAGTGTTCTCCATCTTGAACCTTTTCAAGATTTTATCAATATACGCACTTTGATTTAAACCAATCAACCTCCTTGATCTATCCCTATAGATCTTTATTCCCAGAATATGGGAGGCTTCTCCAAGATCCTTAATGGAAAAACAACTTCCAAGCCAGGTTTTTACACCTTCCAAGGTTGGAATGTTATTTCCAAATAGTTGTATGCAATCAACATACAATACTAGGAAAGTTATTGTGCTCCCACTAGCCTTCTTATACACACAAGCCTCATCAGCGTTTTTGATGAAGCCAAATTTCTTTACCTCCTCATCAAAACGATGATTCCAGCTTCTCGACGCTTGCTTCAATCCATAGATTGATTTCTTTAACTTGCATTCCTAATTTGGATGTTTTGGATTGACAAAACCTTCAGGCTAAACCTTATAGACATCTTCCTGAAGATATCCATTTAGGAAAGCGGTTTTGACATCCATTTGCCAAATCTCATAATCTAATGAGCAGCTATGGCAAACAATATCCTTATAGACTTTAGCATCGCAACAGGTGAGAAGGTTTCATCATAATCAACCCTTTGAGTTTGAGTGAAACTCTTTGCTACAAGTCTAGCCTTGTAAGTATCCAAGTTTCCATGCATATCGGTTTTCTTCTTAAAACCCACTTGCTTCCAACTACTTTGGAGTTAAGAGGTGGAACAACCAAGTCCCATACTTGATTGTCATGCATGGATTGCATCTCAACGCTCATGGCCTCGAGCCATTTGTCACAATCCGAATCGGACACTGCGTCATGGTATGTGGTTGGTTCATCTGAATCTACCACATAGCATCCATCCATGAAAAATCCATATCTTTCAGGTGGATTACTAGTTCTACCAATTCTGCGAATGTTTTGTGTGTATTGATCAACCATTTGATCATCTTCAACATCCTCATGTTGAGTGCTAGTTTCAACCAAACGTGCATCGGGTTGTGGTTCTTGATCCTCCTCAAGATCCACTGTTCTACTGCTAGTTCCTTCCATAAGGAACTTTGCTTCTAAGAACTCACCCTTTCTGGCAACAAACACCTTTTTTTGCAGTGGATCATAGAAATAATATCCCATAGAATCTCTAGGGTATCCAACAAAGATACACTTGGTGGATCGGACTTCCAATTTGTTTAGGGTGGGAGTCTTAACATAAGCCTCACAACCCCAGACCCTTAAGTATGATAGGGATGGAACTCTTCCATGCCATATCTCAAAAGGTGTCCTTTCCACCTTTTTGGTTGGGGCCATATTTAGAATACGGGCCACGTAGAGCAATGTGAAAACCCAAAATGATAAAGGTAATGTGCTTCTAGCCATCATAGATCGAACCATATCCAATAAGGTTCGATTCCTCCTCTCACACACACCATTATGTTGTGGTGTTTCAGGTGGAGTGAGTTGTGAGACAATCCCACAATTCCTAAGATGATCTTGAAAAGAATCACTTAAGTATTCACCTCCTCTATCGGTGCAGAGAACTTTAATCGACTTGTTGAGTCGATTTTCTACTTCGTTCTTGAAGATTTTGAACATTTCAAAAGCTTCATCTTTGTGCCTTAATAAGTACACATACCCATAGTGACTATAATCGTTGGTAAAGGTAATGAAGTATCTTTCACCATTCCTAGTAATTGGTTTAAAAGGACCACATACATCCGAATGTATGACTCCTAATAAATCTTTTGCCCTTTCGTTAGTTCCAGTAAAGGGTGCCTTAGTCATTTTACCTTGTAAACAAGATTCACATACATCAAATGAATCACATTCATTCGTTTTTAAAAGACCATTCTTTTGAAGTGTTTGTATACGTTTCTTGTTTATATGACCAAGACGACAATGCCAAAAATAGGTATCACTTAAATCTAACTTGAGTTTCTTGGTGTTAGTATGGTACAATGAACAATTTAATGTATTTTCATGAACCAATTCATAAATACCATTAATGGGTATAGCTTTAAAATAGAACATATCATTTAAAGAAACATGAATATCATTTTCAATAAAAGATAATACATAATCATAAAGTCTTAATTGGGATACAGAAATAATGTTCCTAGTCAAACTAGGAGCATACAAAACATTCTTCAAAATAACATCCAAGCCACTTGGAAGTTTCAAGATGTAGTCCCCACGAGCTTCAACTTGGACTTTGGTTCCATTGCCCATGAAGAGGCTAACATCCCCTTGATTGAAGTCCCTACTTATTTTGAACCCCTGCAACAAATTGCAAATATGAGTTCCACATCTGGTATCTAATATCCATGTGTTTGAAGATGTAACATTAAGATCAATATGAATCATGTATATTGTACCTGAGGTCTACCCGGCATCCCTCTTGGCTTTTAACTCTTGGAGATGAACAGGACAATTTCTTGCCCAATGTCCAATCTCCCCACACTTGAAGCATGGGTCATTGGTAGCAACCTTTTGCTTCTTCTCTTGTGGTTTGGGTGGCACCCTTGCCACCCCTTTCCCCTTTCCCCAAACGGGTCCCTTACCCTTGGCAACCTTTGCCTTGGGTGCAGGATGAGGCCTTTTCTTGTTCCCACCTTCATTGATGGTGAAAACGGGTAAAACCCTTTTACCCATGGCCGCCTCGGCCGTTTTCAGCATTGTGTGAAGCTCACCAATGCTTTTGTCCCAAGCATTCACGTTGTAGTTTAACACGAATGCCTCAAACTTCTTGGTATGGCCATTAAGGATCAAATCCGTGGCCAATTCGTTCGAGACAGGACAATTAAGCCTCTCGAGGCGATCAATATGACTTTTCATCTTAGGTACATAAGATGAAAAAGATTGGTTGTCGTCCATACGACATGCATGGAGTGCTCGAACCGTTTCGAAGCGCTCAACCCTTGCTTGTGTTGGAACTTTTCCTTCAGCTGGGTTATCATGTCATATGCTCCGTGATGTTCATACTCCTTTTGGAGATCCGACTCATGCTCGCTAGAATGAGACAACACTGGACAGAGTCCTCAGTGTACTTGAGCCAATCGTTGTAGGCCTCCTCATCATCCTCAGTAGGTTGATAGGGGATAGGGTCGTCTAAACATATGATCTTCTCTCTTGCTTGAGAACGATTCTCAAGTTTCGATACCAATCAATAAAGTTGTTATAATTTAGACGTTCCTTTTGGAGGATCGCTCATAATGATTGGTTGGACGCGGATGAGTTATCGTGATTTTCATTGTTGGTGGCCATCTACATAATTTAACAAAGATCTATTTTAGTATTTTCGATATTGTTATTTTTTAATAACTAATGCCTTTTAAGGTCATTTTTATATTAAACTCTAGAACCCACATTACATTTAAATTGTGGTTAGGTGACCTTTGTCCCACGATTTAAATTAATAAGGTGGTCAACGTTTGACGATTGCAACCATTTGCAACTTCTAGAAATATGGGATCGATTTTATACATCATATGTAAAGTCGGCATATTAATCCCATCAACATCATTTGGAAACCACACCGTAGGTGATCCTTTGACATGGTTTGCAAATCAAGATACCCTACTTACACCTACGTGTGATTTGCCAAAATGTGGTTAGGTGACTTTATCCCACAAATAATGCATTCTCACCTCAATCGCAAGTTCCCTCAAAATGGTTAGGTGACCTTTATCCCACTAGAGTTCCGAAGTGACTCAAGTGTTATGTAAAAGGATGTGTTGATCTTGTTTAAAATTTTTAGAGATTCATAGTACAAGTTTTAGAAAACTCTATGACTTTTTGTATGCTTTCAAATACAAGGTACCCTTGTCCTTTGAATTAAAACTGACAGGATCAGTGATCACAGGTTTGATGTACAGAATATAACGCAGCGGAATACAAACACGAATTAGACAAATTGTAGCAAGCTAACAATATATGTGAGCATTAAGATCGCATACAGTTATAGGGAGAGTATGTATTTCTGATTTCTGGGAATGTTTATAGATGAAGAATATTTCTAATCGAATCAATCATTCATTCCATTCAATTCATCATTTCATTCAATCATTACAATAGGTTGTCACTCCTTATATAGAGTGCAACAGTCACTGCTGTTATCACGGAAAGTGACAACTGGCAGATCCAATACAGAAATAACTAATTCTTAACAAACTACTGAAATGTTCACAACTACTGAGAACATATCAGCAAGTTAAGTACAAAATATAAAACTACTGAAACTACAACGACTGAAGAACAAGCTCTTCAGTCGTTTTACAAAACTACTGAAACAAAGAAAATAAAACTACTGATATCACAACTACTGAAGAAGTACTCTTCAGCAGTTGTGACAAACTACTGAGGCTTCAGTACTTGATCTTCAGACTTTGACCTTCAGGCGTTTCATCAGCTGATGACTTCAGTAGATATCATCAGCTGATGTCTTCAGTCTTTGTCTTCAGACTTTGTACATCAGTTGTTGATCTTCAGCACTTGTGAACTCTTCAGCTGTTGTACTTCAGTACTTTGGTCTTTCAGCTTCAGCACTTGTGTTCTTCAGCTGTTGTACTTCAGCACTTTGGTTCTTCAGCTGTTAAGGTCTTCAGCACTTGATCTTCAGCTGTTGAAGTCTTCAGCACTTGTCAAACTACTGATGAGGCTTTCAGCAGTTGTTGTGATACCGTGTGGGACTTAGAGGTTTTCTGATCTTGGCTCATTGGTTCTTTTGGTCCAACAAACTCCCCCTGAACCAATGCAACCAAAACCTCTAACTTATTTATACTCCCACTTATTGATGGCAAAAATGTTGGTCTTTTTCCTTCTTGATCAGTAGAGAAGATGACCCATGTACGCTCCGGCCTGGGAAGAACCTCAAATATTTGTTTGGCAGAGTATGAATGGGAACTCTGTTTTGGGGAACTGGACACAGAGTTGTTATCCCATTCATGAGATTCACTTCCCCATAATGAGTCTGTACGACTCTCTTGTGTAGGCCTCAAGGAAGGTGATTTGTTCCTCCATGGTTAGCTCTTCAGCACCTCCTTCAAACAATGATTCCGGCCCATAATACTCAGACAGGTATTTGGCCTGTTTCCCATTCTTTAGCTCCACAGTTGTTATTATTCTGTAAGCAAACTCATCCGGGTGATTACCTCTAGGAACAACTGGAGCTCATTTTTCTGACTTCCTCAAGCCTCTTGTAAACTAACCCCTTTTTCACTATTTTGTTTTCCAGCATCTTCTGAGGGGTTAGATTAGCTTTGTAGGCCTTCTTGAAGTCTTCTAGGATTTCCCAGGGTGAAACTACAAAGACCAGAGAGATCACTTCATCTACGATCTTTTTCACCTGGCCAATGTATCTCCGAGGTATATTGTTCTTATGAATTCTGTGAGAGACCCTGGGATCAGGCCAAATCCTCACTCTTTCCTTTTGATATTGAAAGGTATGCCTGAGAGTGTAAAGTCTGAGGGCTTGCTCCTTCATATTGATGATGGAAGATGTGGCTGCATAAGCTTTGTCAACTCTCTTCAGCAATTCCTCATCGCTGTTTATGAAGCTCTTCTTCTTCTAGCTTCACTTTAACCATTTGTCTCTGGACTTCAGGAGTAATTGCTGAGGAGTGACTTGTGGCCTTAGGCAACTGAATCACAGCTGATAGCGGCAGCCTGTCTTCATCATCTTCTTCATCTTCTTCTAGCCTCAATATCCTTCTTCTTCTTCAAGGGTATATCATCGGCTATGGGTTTTGAGGGTAAGGGAGTTGGTTTGGTGGGTGTGTTTTGGGTGGTTTTGGTGTGGGAATGTTGACAGGCTGTGCTAGCATCCTTGAGGTGAGTGTGGCTTTTGATTGCTTGCTAGCTCAGTCCTGCTCCCAGCACCCACTTCATTCAAAGCTTCAATAACAAGCCCCTTAGTGTATGCTTCAGACGAACAGATCTTGGTGGTGATTGCCAAGATACTGTCCCTGGACCAAGCTTTGATCTCAATCATTGATCTTCCAAGATATTTTGCAATAAATCTTATCATGATTTCTAGCCTTTCTCTTTCTAACACTTCATAACTTGCCCATCTATTCTGGATTTCTTCAATCTCTAGTCGTCGAATCTCAGAGTCAAGTTTGTTGGTGTCATGACCTTGCCTGAACAGCTGATCAATGATGTTGTCCATTGATCTACTGTGTTCGGCATCAGCCTCTTTTATCAGTAGCTCCAAGGCTTTATCTTCAGCAATGTGCTCATCAGCACCTTTCTTTCGCTTGTAGGTGAGCATTGGTTGCTGTTCTTTCTCCTCCTTTTGGGCTTGCTTCGCTTCCTTCTTTTCCTCGGATCTTTTCCTCTTCTGTTCTTTCACTGCAGGACTCTCCCCCTTTTTGGTTGCATTGGAGGAAGGGGTTGAGACCGCAGAAAGAGTCTTGTGGACAGCAGCATCAACCAAGGGCTGTAATGTTGAGGAAAGCCTCTCATCAAGGGCTTTGATCACTATATCAGTGATTAGGGGGTGATGAGAGGAGGGAATTTTTGAGTGCAGCACCTATTTGCTCAGGAGGGTTCTGTTCCTGAGAAGTAGGGCCTGAAGCGGAGGCAGGTGGTTGATTTTGGGGTGGCTCTGTATTTGGGAAACCTTCAAGGGAAGGTGCCATCTGTGGGTGTATGAGGGTGGCAGATGGACTTGCATCCTGAGACATCTTGGCCAGCAGCTCTTTGAGTCTGCTAACCTCATCCTCTAGAATGGTGTTTTGAGCAACTACATCGAGAAGAAGCTCAGGTCATCATCAGTTGATACTGAATCACCTGACCTCCTGCTTAGAGCAGGATGTACATGCACTGGGTGTAGACCAGTTGGTGCATGTGCCCCTTGTGCTTGGTACTGGGGACTTCCAGCCTCAGGACAATGTCCATCATCAGCAGTTGCCTCTAGGGAGGTCTTAGCAATGTTACCAGCCTCACTCTGGTCATGTGCTGAGTCAGAGGAGGTGGCAGCCTCACTAGATATTCTAAGCTCCTTCTCTACACCAGGAGATAGAATTGGGAAACCCCTGTGCTGTGGGTTCTCAGGTGCACTGTGTCCTCCCCCTCAATTGTAGAGGTATTCCCAGTAATAAGTGGTTTCTGGGGAGGGGGTGAGGAGTGCAATTGAGTCAGCACTTGAGCAACTATTAAAGTTGGGCTGTGAGGGGCGGTTGTTTGGGGTACGGGGGTAGAAGCAGTGTGCACCTGGGGTGGATGGTGCTCTTCAATGGCAATCTCCTCAAGTGAGGAAGATCCCAGATAAGTAGGTGCCCCTTGGGTTGCTGCAGGCTCCTGTTGAGAGGAAGCCTGAGCGGCTGTGACTGGAGGAGTCATGGTATCCACTAGGGGGTTTGGACTAGTGGATATATCCTGCGTTTGTTGTGCAGGAGCATCCTCAGGGGACTCAATTCCCTGAGTAGCCATTTTGGGTTTCTTTTTGGTGGGTTTGGTGGGGACATTGGATTTGGAGGTGGTGGCTGTGGGTTCCAGCTGCGTGGGTTTTCGCAGCTTGGCAGCCAGTTTGAGTGTCCGGTCGGAGTTGTGCCGGGAGTATACTTCTGGCAAAACAGCCGTAGCAGGGACTCCCAAGCCAACAAGTCCCTCAGCATTAAGCTGGTCTATTATAATGGCCATTATGAACCGTGGATAGAGTATCCAACGGTTGGCAGTTAGTTTTTGAGCCATATCTTTGAGCTCTGAAAATATTAATTCTGAAAAATTCAGTGGTTGTTGCTCAAGGATAGAATACATTACCTGCTGCCATTTGGTGGACATTTGATCCCAAGACGATGTCTTAGGGGCCAAACATACATTGACCATGTGAAAGATCAGGCGCTCAGCGTCATTAAAGTGTTCTTCATGATGGTGGTGGCACTGAGATCACCTTGATATCCATGCTGAGCAAATGATAGATCTATGGTGCCCTTCGGATATCCAGCAGGAGAGGTAGCATCACTCAGTTGAAGAATTTTACGGATTGTTGCAGGAGTAATCACTACTTCTTGTGGTTGACGACTGACCGGAGGGATCGTGTGTTGCTCTCCTCAGTTGACATTAACGTTCATCCAAAATTGGTTCAAGGATTCGGTATGTAAAACGGGGTTCAGAAGGAATGCCTTGTTGTATTGGGACTGAACCATAAGATCGATAGCAGTATCGAACTTAGTCCAGATCGGCGATTTTGTGAGGTAGGCAACACAGTTGTGTCGCGGTTTAATTTGCATAGACGCCATGGAAATTTTGTTGGAGAGGAACGTTAGGTTTGAAGAAGATAAAGCATGGAGAGCTCAGGTTAAGGGTATTTATAGGGTACGGGTGAGGAAACGACTGAAGGATGTGGTGTTAGTCATCAGTAGTTTTAAACGACCGTTGACATGGTATTATCCTTTCAGACGTTGAAACAGCTGAAGTCGCGGTGTTAGGCATCAGTAGTTTAGAAAACTACTGAAGACCGTGGTTTTGACTTCAGGTGATTGAAACAACTGAGGACATGGTGTTTGTCATCAGTAGTTATGAAACTACTGAAGACAGTGGTTTTGTCATCAGCTGTTGTAAACAACTGAAGACTTGGTATTGGTCATCAGTAGTTATAAAACTGCTGAAGACGTGGTTTTGCTTCAGTTGTTTAAAATGAAACAGCAGTGGTACAAACGACTGAGGAGAAAGTTCTCTTCAGCTGTTTTCGTCAATTCTTAGCTTTTCAGCTGTTTCAAACTGTCCTCAACACATTCATCAGTCTTTATGGCTGATTTCAGTTGTTTCATAGGACATCAGTACTTATCTGTTTTTACTGATTCAGTAGTTATGACTGCATCAGTAGTTGTAACTACTTCAGTAGTTTAGAGCAGATGAAGTACTTCAGTACTTGTGAGAACTTTTAGCCTTCAGTAGTTATAAAAACTACTGAGGTTAAAAGAGCTCATCAGTACTTATATGTGACAGGCACTCATGATCATCAATATGAATTACTGAGAGCATCAGTAGTTGTCACCTATTCTAGCTGCAGCATACCAAGCCTTAACACCAGGTTTTGGAAAGATGAACTATCCAAAGGCTTAGTAAAAATGTCTGCAAGCTCATCAGCACTGGCACAAACTTAGGATCAATCAGACCTTTTTCAAAACAATCCCTTATAAAATGATGTCTGATCTCTATATGTTTGGTCCTAGAGTGCTGGACTGGATTTTTGACAATGCAAAGAGCTGAAGCACTATCCATTAACAATGGAGTCTTAGTCTCTGTAATGCCATAATCCAAAAGTTGTTTTGAAGCCAGAGTACCTGAGATGTACAGCTTGCAGCAGCAATGTACTCTGCTTCCGCAGTGGATGTAGCAACTGAGGTCTGTTTCTTGCTCTGCCAAGAAATCAAGCAGTTGCCTAGGAATTGACATCCACCAGAAGTTGATTTCCTGGTCAACTTACACCCTGCATAGTCACTGTCAGAAAAAGCAACTAATTTACCAGAATGTCTGGTAGAATACCATAAACCTAGAGATGGAGTGCCTTGCAGATATCTAAAGATCCTCTTGACTGCAATCAGATGAGACTCTTTAGGTGCAGCCTGAAATCTAGCACAAACACATGTAGCAAACATAATATCTGGTCTAGAAGCTGTTAAATACATCAAGGACCCAATCATACATCTGTAAAGTGTTTCATCAACCACTTTACCTTTCTGATCTGAGTCCAGTTGTGTGGTGCTGCTCATGGGAGTAGAACAGGGCTTACAGTTTTGTAAATCAAACTTTTGCAAAAGATCTTTTGTATATTTGGATTGATGAATAAAAATTCCATCAGCCTTTTGTTTGATTTGCAACCCCAGAAAGAACTGTAATTCTCCCATGGCACTCATTTCAAACTTCTGTTGCATCAACTTTGTAAAGGCATCACACAACTTTGGATCAGAGGATGCAAAAATGATATCATCTACATAAATTTGAACAAGTAGATTATGCTGCCCAGCTTTCTTAATAAATAAAGTCTTGTCAATGGAGCCTCTAGTGAAATTGTTTTCCAGAAGAAAGTTTGATAATGTCTCATACCAGGCTCTGGAGCTTGTTTTAACCCATAAAGAGCTTTATCAAGCTTATACACCCAATTAGGATGTTTATTGTCCTCAAAGCCTGGAGGTTGACATACATAAACCTTCTTTAACTTTTCCATACAAAAATGCACTTTTGACATCCATTTGAAAGACTTTAAGTTTTTGATAAGCAGCATAAGCTAAAAACAATCGAATTGCTTCCAGTCTGGCTACAGGGGCAAAGGTTTCATCATAATCAATACCTTCTTCTTGTGCAAACCCCTGAACAACCAGTCTGGCCTTGTTCTTAACAATAAGCCCATTTTCATCAGTTTTGTTCCTAAACACCCATTTAGTGCCTATTGCACACTTACCTGGAGGTAGAGGAACCAGTTCCCACACTTGCTGTTTCTTGAACTGAAGAAGCTCAAGCTGCATGGCATCAACCCATCCATTGTCCTTTAAAGCAATGTGATAATTCTTTGGCTCTTGCTGACTGATGAAGAGAGCATAGAAGCAGAAATTTGACAATTGACTTCTTGTTGATACTCCAGCAGTGATATCACCAATGATTTGAGACATGGGGTGATTCTTCAGATCTTGATACACAATGAGATCTGTGCAAGTGTTTGTAGCCGGTTCAGCAGCAACAGATGGTGATGGTGAATCATTTCCTTGAAACCAATCAGTGGATGGTAATTCAAAGGAAGTTGAATTCGAAGAAATCTCATCAGCATTTGTTGTGGATGGTGCTACTGGCGCTACAGGAACATCAGGTCTAGTTGAATCAGGCAGCTGATCACTAAACCTGAAGAGGTGAGTACTGCAATCATCATCATCATCAGCAGTACCACCAGGTGGTGAACTGTTGACAGGAGCAACAGCAGGAGTTTGATAGGGAACATATTGCAGTATGTCCAAATCAAATAACTCCACAGGACTTTGTGGAATCTTGTCCTTTGGAGATTCATTAAACTTAACATGTAGAGTTTCTTCAACCATCTTTGTTCTGCAGTTGAAGACTCTGTATGCTTTGCAAGTAGATGAATAACCAACAAAGTATCCTGCATCCACCTTAGGATCAAATTTGTGGAGTTGATCCTTTGTGTTGAGAATAAAACAGGGACACCCAAAAGCTTTGAAAAAAGATCAGAGGAGCCAAATGATGGAGAACTTCATATGGAGTCTTCATCAACCTCTGATTTATTAACACTCTATTTTGCACATAACAAGCTGTGTTGACAGCTTCGGCCCAAAAGGTCAATGGCAAACCTGAGTCAGCCAGCATGGACCTTGCAGCTTCAATGAGTCCTGTTCTTCTCCACTACTCCATTCTCCATTTGTTCGGAGTCCTAGGAATGCTGAACTGCCTTTTGATTCCCTTTGAGAGATAGAAGTCATCAAGTGTATGATTTCTGAACTCAGTTCCATTATCACTCCTAATACACTTGACTGGAAGGGAATACTGCTTCTCAATGTACAGCACAAAGTGGATAATCTTCTGAGCAGCCTCATCCTTTGAGTGTAGAAAGAAAGTCCATACAAATCTGGAGTAATCATCCACAATTACCAGACAGTATTTCTTCTTGCCATGCTCATTACTCTCACAGGACCAAATAGATCCATATGCAGTAATTGCAAGCAGGCAGTGGACTTGGACACTTCAATAGGAGGAAATGAGACCTTGTGCTGTTTTCCTTTTAAACAAGCAGTGCATGTTTCATCACAGTGGAACTCCTTTATTGGTAAGCCTCTGACTAAACTATTGTGGCTAAGCTGATTCATGTTTTTGAGATTAACATGACCAAGCCTCCTGTGCCATAGTTTAGATTCTTGAAAAGAGGCTTTGGAAAATAGGCAAGGATTGCCTTTGAGATCTATCTTCTTAGAGAGATCTAAGGCATACACTCTTCCTGTCCTGTTGGCTTTCAGGAGAGTGTGATCATCCAACACCTTGTCAATCAAGGGCAAAACTTTGGATGACAGAATCCTACAGTTTTGACTTGTGAAAAGGGCAACATGGCCTTTATCACACATTTGACTGACACTCAAGAGGTTGTACTTGAGATTTTCCACATGATTAACATCATCAAATTTGATTTCTCCATTGGAGACAAAGCCCTTACCGATGATGTAACCCCTAGCATCATTGCCAAAAGAGACAAATCCCTTCTTTCCTTGAGAGTAGTCATGAAGAAGAGAGATGTTCCCAGTCATGTGCATGGATCCCCCACTGTCTACATACCAGATGCTATTTTGGCATGTTGAAGAACCCTGCAATAATAAACAATCAGTTAGTTTTAGAGACCCAAACCTTTTTGGTTTTGGGCCTGGTCTCATCAATAGATGGTAAACTAGCATGTTTATTTGTAACAACAGCCTGAGAGGAAGAAGATGGTGCAGAAGAGGAGTCCTTTGGCTTAGACCTCCTTTTCTGTGGTTTCAACATAGGAGAATCTAGTTGGTTAACTCTACCCAACAGATGTTGTACCATCATCACCAGCTGTGTCTGATTTTGTGATAAAGCTTTCAGCTCATCAGACACATTGCTAGTGGAGTTAGATAAGGTCCTATGTTGTACCTTCTTCTTTTGAGCACCCTCAGCTGTCACCTGTTTAACTCCTTCCTTTTTGGATTGCTTTAAGGACTTAAGGGTTACAGGATTTGATGTTGCTGATACAAATGTGGTCTCAAACTCAGTTTTCATTTTTACCATTTTCTCATTAATTTCTTCCTTTTGTTTGAGTTTGGAACCTCTTTTGTACCAACAATCATCTGTAAGATGATTGAACAAACCACATACTTCACATGGTTTCTTCTTCATCTTAGGTTGATCATCAACTAAAGATGGTGAAGCAACAGAAGACTTGTTCTTCAATGCTTTGGAAGCATTGGTTGCTTTCTTGACAGCATCTTTAGTAGTCTTCAAACTCTTTCTACTGCCAGTTTTCTTCTCTTCAGTACTGACAGCAGTTGAAGTTTGAACTTCAGGAGTTGAATCCTGCTCTCCAGTCCTTTCAGGACCTTCAGGATTGACTCCTGAGTTGATCAACTTATTGATCATGTGAATGTCAGCATTTGGACCATCAACATCAGCTGATAGGTTCAAGAGGACTTGATACTGACTGCTACTTCTGATTGTGCTGTATCAGAAGGTAGATCACATGACTTGATGGATTGGTTATCACTCTCACCATCAGATTCTACCTCTGCTCTTGGGGTAAAATCTGTAGGTGGAGCAGTGTGATTGTAACCAATTCCAAACTTCACATTTGAAGCAGATTGCTTACTAAGAAGCATTTCAAAACCTTTGCATGATTGTACCCATCTATCACACTCGACCTGGGTAACTGCAAGGGTTTCTTTGAGATCTTTGTACTTCTCTAAAAGTACATCTTCTCTAGCCTTATCATCAATTATTTTGCAATTCAGTTTATAAACCTCATCATTTTTATCTTTGAGCACAAACTCAAACTCAGCTTGTTTTTGGAAATTACTTGTTCTAGCTCAATGTTCTTATTAATTAAAGCTACATTTGCTTCTCTAATGGAAGCAAATGCTGCTATGCATTGTTCAGAACATAATTTGGCTTTTGCCTCAGAGGATACCTGTGATACCTGAGGTGTAGAGGCATTGAAGATGAAGTATCAGCAGACTCCAAAGCCATAAGAGCTAGATTCCCAAAGGGACTGTCACCACCATGTTGACCAGCACCTGAGAACAGTTGATCATGACCAGACAAGTCATCTGGTAAACTGCTCCAGTCAACAACTCCTGGGGTGAAGAAGCTGTGTTGTTGAGATGAAGGTTGTTGATGAGATAGGGAAGGCTGAGGTTCTGGTAATGCATGAGGTTGTGGTGTCATAGGAACTTGAACTTGACTTGACTGTGGCATGTAATAACAAGGGTACTGATAAGGCATTTGACCCTGAGGAACAAAATATGCCGGAGATTGTTGTTGAGGATGATGACTAGATGTGACAGGATGTTGCCCTCTGTTTTGTTGACTGTTGCCAGGAAAAGTCACAAAGGGTGCAGTAGAGTTTGATCCAGTTGATCTACACTCTCTTGCAAAGTGTCCAAGCCGTTGGCATTTGTGACACCTCAACTTGCTCTTGTCAAAACCAACTTTGGTTTTGCCAGAGAGTCCTGGGAATTTTCTTCCAGTTCTTTTGTAGAACTTCTGAGATCTGATATTTATCAAGGCCATTTGGCTCAAAATATCCATCTCTTCTAAGTCATCATCAGCAATCCCCTTGAGATCATCCATAATGAAACATAAATTGTCATTATTACCTCCAGTAAACTGACCATCAACACTTACAAATGCAGAATTAGAAGTGCTCGAAGAGAAATTAATATGCTCATCATACTGGCATTCAGATGCAGCATATTCTGACTCATGACCCACCAAGGCAGTGTTGCCTTGTATAAAGTCTTCAGTGAGCTTTCCAGATGAAGACAGCTTTCTCTTCTGTTCTATCTCTCTCTCAAAAGTGAGCAATTTCCCATGGAGTTGGGTGAGAGATAGTTTGTCCAAACTTGCACTGGAGCGTAGGACAATAGTATATGTGTCCCATCTCTCAGGCAGTGATCTGAGAAATCTGTTATTCATCTGAATATTGGTGTATTCAAGTTTGACCATTTTTAGTTCAGAGATCAAACAAGAAAACCGTTCATATTGTTGAGTCAGTGTCTCACCCTTTCTATGAGAGAATGTCTCATATTGTTGGGCAAGAATTTCTCTTTATTTGCCAAGACCTCATCTGTTCCTCCAAATTGTTCTTTCAAAGCAATCCAGAGGTCATGGGCAGTTTCATGATGCATTAGCCCAGAATAGATTTCATTGGGCAAGCCATGGCCAGAATTCCATGGGCTTTTGCATCAATCTCAAGCAACTTTTTATCCTCATCTGAGTATTGCTCCCTCCTCTTCGGAACCATTTGATTGGTTTCCGGGTTATTCACCATAGGCTTGTGTGGACCATGTACCACAGATGTCCAACACCCTGCGCTGTTAACAGACAGGTGATGGAGCATACGTCTTTGCCATATGTTATACTCATTCCTAACCAGCATAGGAGGCTTGGTTGAGGAACCAGTATTGTGAGGATCATTGGAGGGAGTGGTCATTTCCAGTTCAAAAACAGTTTAGTTCAAGTTTAAAAAAGTTTTAGACAAACCACAACAAACTCAATGAGAACCAAGAAAAGATCTCAGGATGAATGAGCAGAAATACAGAAAAATTCAATCTCTATAACCGTTTCTTGCAAAAACAAAAGCTAATTCAATCAAACTTGGATCTTGAATAGCAGTTTCAATGATCAATTATTAGATCGATCAATGATTAACCGCTCTGATACCATTTGACAGGATCAGTGATCACAAGTTTGATGTACAGAATATAAGCAGCGGAATACAAACACGAATTAGACAAATTGTAGCAAGCTAACGATATATGTGAGCATAAGATCGCATACAGTTATAGGGAGAGTATGTATTTCTGATTTCTAGGAATGTTTATAGATGAAGAATATTTCTAATCGAATCAATCATTCATTCCATTCAATTCATCATTTCATTCAATGATTACAATAGGTTGTCACTCCTTATATAGAGTGCAACAGTCACTGCTGTTATCACGGAAAGTGACAACTGGCAGATCCAATACAGAAATAACTAATTCTTAACAAACTACTGAAATGTTCACAACTACTGAGAACATATCAGCAAGTTAAGTACAAAATATAAAACTACTGAAACTACAACGACTGAAGAACAAGCTCTTCAGTCGTTTTACAAAACTACTGAAACAAGAAATAAAACTACTGATATCACAACTACTGAAGAAGTACTCTTCAGCAGTTGTGACAAACTACTGAGGCTTCAGTACTTGATCTTCAGACTTTGACCTTCAGGCGTTTCATCAGCTGATGACTTCAGTAGATATCATCAGCTGATGTCTTCAGTCTTTGTCTTCAGACTTTGTACATCAGTTGTTGATCTTCAGCACTTGTGAACTCTTCAGCTGTTGTACTTCAGTACTTTGGTCTTTCAGCTTCAGCACTTGTGTTCTTCAGCTGTTGTACTTCAGCACTTTGGTTCTTCAGCTGTTAAGGTCTTCAGCACTTGATCTTCAGCTGTTGAAGTCTTCAGCACTTGTCAAACTACTGATGAGGCTTTCAGCAGTTGTTGTGATACCGTGTGGGACTTAGAGGTTTTCTGATCTTGGCTCATTGGTTCTTTTGGTCCAACAAAAACCAATTTTAATCTTTAAAATCATTAAATCATTTTTAATAACCCTTTTATTACAATTTTAATGATTAAGAACCATCATTTTTTATAACTTTTAAGTTTGTTAATTAGTTTGTAATGCATGTCAAAATTTCAACCATAAATCAAATAACAAACTTCAAACAAGCATAAACACAACATTAGTGCTAATCATAGCCACTAATTTGACAACACTTGTTGCCATCAAAGTGTCTCATAATGTCTTTCTTAAGGGTTAGTAATGACACAATTATATGTGTCTATGGACTCCCACTAGAATCCATATCCAAATACTTCAAGGTCCATGTCATGATGTCCATCTTTGGGTCTTGATCTTGTGCATCTTCCTTTTTTACAAAATTGTATCCTAACACATTTTTTTTCTAATAAAAGAAATGCACCTAATCTATTAATTACATAACCAATGAACAAATAATTACAACCCAAATAATAAACATAAAAATTACAACCCCATTGAATGATAAAACCAACCATTCCCCTCTCCAAACAAAAGGGCCAAAGGCTGGTTATGCACCTAACATCCAATGATCATATCATCCAAACAATAATGAAACCACACTTAAAACCACCAAATTTCAGCCAACATAAACTGAATTTTGGTTTTAACATGTCCACAATCACATTCATATAATTCTTTCAATGTCTACTCACTAGCATTTGTGATATACCTTGAAGTTTGGGGAATCATTCATACCAAATATAGCAGCCAAAATCAGCCTATAATAAGTGATAATACTTCTTTAAACTGATTTTAAAGACTAAGAACAAGCAAGTTATCCACATAACCGGCTCTTGATGCCATTGATGGTTTGATAGAACACAAAATAAACAAGTTTAACTTTTAAACTTTCTGAAAAACACAGCTGAAGTATAGCATTATAATATGTTTATAATCTGAAAATTCATGTTCTTAATGATGTTTTAAGATGGAAAAACAAACCCAATCAAAAAGAATTTGTTAGGATCAGCGATCTACGTTTGATTGATTAGAGAGTATAGCAGCGGAAATCAAGCAATGATTAGCTAATTCACAAGAACACAAAAGATATTCAAGATAAGAACAAATGGTTATAGACAGAAAGAATTCTGCAAATATATTCATTCAATATTCTTTCGTGGTAACAGAATGTCACACATACAATTAGGTCAACACCTCTTATATAAGAGATGTGACGTCTGCTGATGTCACTTGATAGTGACATCTAAGAGATTTATTCAAACTACTGATAGTTAACACAACTACTGAAGATGTCAAATAGCTGACATCTTCTTACAAAAATGCTAAGTGTTAACTATCACTACAACTATTGAAAAGAAACTACTGAAACTACAACGACTGAAGAACATGCTCTTCAGTCGTTTTACAAATACTGAAACAAAAAGAAACTACTGAAAGGAAACCATCACAACAACTAAAGAATGCTTCTTCAGCTGTTGTAACAAACTCTGAAGGCTTCAGTACTTGTACTTGAACTTCAGCTGTTGTCATCAGCTAATATCTTCAGTCTTTGTACTTCAGCTGTTGATCTTCAGTACTTTGTTCTTCAGCTGTTGATCTTCAGACTTTGGTCTTCAGCTGTTGAAGTCTTCAGTACTTTAGTCTTCAGCTGTTGAAGTCTTCAGTACTTTAGTCTTCAGCTGTTGATCTTCAGACTTTGGTCTTCAGCTTTTGAAGTCTTCAATACTTTAGTCTTCAGTTTTTGAAATCTTCAGACTTTGTCAAACAACTGATCAAGTCTTCAGCAGTTGTTGTGATGTCTGTGGGACTTAGAGGTTTTTCTGATCAGGCTCATTGGTTCTTTTGGTCCAACAAAAACCAATTTTAATCTTTAAAATCATTAAATCATTTTAATAACCTTTTATTACATTTTAATGATTAAGAACCATCATTTTTATAACTTGTTAAGTTTGTTAATTAGTTTGTAATGCATGTCAAAATTTCAACATAGAATCAAATAACAAACATTCAAACAAGCATAAACATACAAACATGAGTGCATAATCATAGCCACTAATTTGACAACACTTGTTTGCCATCACAAGTGTCATCATAAGGTCTTTCTTAAGGGTTAGTAATGACACATTATATGTGTCTATGGACTCCACTAGAATCCATATCCAAATACTTCAAGGTCCATGTTCATGATGTCCATCTTTGGGTCTTGATCTTGTGCATCTTCCTTTTACAAAATTGTATCCTAACACATTTTTTTCTAATAAAAGAAATGCACCTAATCTATTAATTACATAACCAAATGAACAAATAATTACAACCCAAATAATAAACATAAAAATTACAACCCAATTGAATGAATAAAACCAACCATTCCAATCATCCAAAACAAAAGGGCCAAAGGCTAGGTTATGCACACTAACATCCAATGATCATATCATCCAAACATATAATGAAACCACACTTAAAACCACCAAATTTCAGCCAACATAAACTGAAATTTTGGGTTTTAAACATTGTCCAAACAATCAACATTCATAATATATATCTTTCAATGTCTAATCACTAGCATGTGTGATATGACCTTGAAAGTTTGGGGAATCATTCATACAAAATATAGCAGCCCAAAATCAGCCTATAATAAGTGATAATACTTCTTTAAAACTGATTTTAAAGACTAAGAACAAGCAAGTTATCCACATAACCGGCTCTTGATGCCATTGATGGGTTTGATAGAACACAAAATAAACAAGTTTAACCTTTTAAACTTTCTGAAAAACACAGCTGAAGTATAGCATTATAATATGTTTATAATCTGAAAATTTCATGTTCTTAATGATGTTTTAAGATGGAAAAACAAACCCAATCAAAAAGAATTTGTTAGGATCAGCGATCTACGTTTGATTGATTAGAGAGTATAGCAGCGGAAATCAAGCAATGAATTAGCTAATTCACAAGAACACAAAAGATATTCAAGATAAGAACAAATGGTTATAGACAGAAAGAATTCTGCAAATATATTTCATTCAATATTTCTTTCGTGGTAACAGAATGTCACACATACAATTAGGTCAACACCTCTTATATAAGAGATGTGACGTCTGCTGATGTCACTTGATAGTGACATCTAAGAGAATTTATTCAAACTACTGATAGTTAACACAACTACTGAAGATGTCAAATAGCTGACATCTTCTTACAAAAATGCTAAGTGTTAACTATCACTACAACTATTGAAAAGAAACTACTGAAACTACAACGACTGAAGAACATGCTCTTCAGTCGTTTTACAAATACTGAAACAAAAAGAAACTACTGAAAGGAAACCATCACAACAACTAAAGAATGCTTCTTCAGCTGTTGTAACAAACTCTGAAGGCTTCAGTACTTGTACTTGAACTTCAGCTGTTGTCATCAGCTAATATCTTCAGTCTTTGTACTTCAGCTGTTGATCTTCAGTACTTTGTTCTTCAGCTGTTGATCTTCAGACTTTGGTCTTCAGCTGTTGAAGTCTTCAGTACTTTAGTCTTCAGCTGTTGAAGTCTTCAGTACTTTAGTCTTCAGCTGTTGATCTTTAGACTTTGGTCTTCAGCTTTTGAAGTCTTCAATACTTTAGTCTTCAGTTTTTGAAATCTTCAGACTTTGTCAAACAACTGATCAAGTCTTTAGCTGTTGTTGTGATGTCTGTGGGACTTAGAGGTTTTCTGATCAGGCTAATTAGTTGTTTTGGTCCAAAAAACTCCCCTGAACCAATGCAACCAAAACCTCTAAACTTATTGAAGATGTCCCACTT
Organism: Flaveria trinervia; assembly: GCA_025506515.1. Classification (NCBI taxonomy): domain Eukaryota; kingdom Viridiplantae; phylum Streptophyta; class Magnoliopsida; order Asterales; family Asteraceae; genus Flaveria; species Flaveria trinervia. Next base: position 34,749,009 of record CM046441.1, read on the forward strand.
ATTATGGCAAAAGGATTGGTCTTTTTGTCTTCTAGATCAGCTTAGAAGTGACCCTTTTAAGCATAGGCCTGGGAAGAATTCTCAATGATCTGTTTGGCAAAGTATGAATGGGAACTCTATCTTGGGGACATGGACACAAAGTTGTTACCCCATCCTTGAGATCTACTTCCCTACTATGAGTCTGCATGACTCTCTTGTGTAGGCGTCAAGGAAGGTAATTTGTTCCTCCATGGTCAGCTCTTTAGCACCTCCTTCAAATAATGATTCAGGCCCATAGTACTCAGATAGGTATTTGACCTGTTTCCCATTCTTTAGCTCCACAGTTGTTATTATTCTATAAGCAAATTCATCAGGGTGATTACCCTCTAGAAACAACTTGAGCTCATTCTTTCTGACTTCTTCAAGCCTCTTATAAACTAACCCCTTTTTCACCATTTTATTTTCAAGCATCTTTAGTGGGGTTTGGTTAGCTTTATAAGCTTTCTTGAAGTCTTCTAGGATTCCCAGGGTGATACTACAAAGACCAGGGAGATCACTTCATCTAAAATCTTTTTCACCTGGCCAATGTATCTCTGTGGAATGTTTTTCTTGTGAATCCTGTGAGACACCCTAGGATCAGGCCAAATCCTTACTCTCTCGTTTTGATATTGAAATGTATGCTTAGAGTGTATAATCTAAGAGCATGCTTCTTCATATTGATGATAGAAGATGTGGCTGCATATGCTTTGTCAACCCTCCTCAACAATTCCTCATCGTGTTGTTTGTGAAGTTCTTCTTCTTCTAGCTTCACTTTCACAATTTGTCTTTGAGTTTCAGGAGTAATTGTTGGGGAGTGACTTGTGGCCTTCGGCAAATGTATAACAGCTGAGAGTGGCAGTCTATCTTCATCATCATCTTCTTCATCATCTTCTAGCCTCAATACCCTTCTCTTCTTCTTCTGGGGTACATCATCGGCTATTGGTTTTGAGGGTAAGGGAGTTGGTTTGGTGGGTTGTTGTTTTGGTGGTTTAGGTGTGGGAATGTTGACAGGCTGTTCTAGCATTTTGGAAGTGAGTGTGGCTTTAGATTGCTTGGCTAGTTCAGTCCTGCTCCGAGCACCAGATTCATTCAAAGCTTCAATAACTAATCCTTTAGTGTATACTTCAGACGAACAGATCTTGGTGGTTATTGCCAAGATGCTGTCCCTGGACCAAGCCTTGATTTCGATCATTGATCTTCCAAGATATTTTGCTATAAATCTGATCATGATCTCCAGCCTTTCTCTTTCTAACACATCATAACTTGCCCATCTGTTTTGGATTTCTTCAATCTCTAATCTTCTGATCTCAGAGTCAAGGTTGTCAGTGTCATGACCTTGCCTAAACAACTGATCAATGATGTTATCCATTGATCTGCTGTGTTCAGCATCAGCCTCTTTTACCATCAGCTCCAAGGCAGTCTCCTTCTCATTCTTTCTTTTCTTTGATTTCTCCATGTCAGCTTCCTTCCCCTTCTCTTTTTCCATCTTCATAGCCAACTCCTTCTCTTTTTCCACTTCTGTCACTTCTGTTTCTTTCTCTTTCTCTTTCCTCTCTGCACTCTTTCTTTTTGCTTTCACTGACTGAATCTCCCCCTTTTTGGTTGCATTGGTTGCAAGGGTTTGATTGTCAGAAAGCTGTTTGCCCACAACTTCTTCTATCAAGGGTTGTATTACTGAGGAAAGCCTCTCATCAATGGTTTTGATCACTATATCAGTGATTATAGGTGTGATGAGAGGTAGGGAATTTTGAAAGATAGCAGCTATTTGCTCAGGGGGGTTTTGTTCCTGAGAAATAGTGCGAGAAGCAGAGGCAGGTGGCTGAGTATTTGGGAGTGGCTAGGTTTTTAGGAGACCTTCAGATGAAGGTGCCATCGGTGGGGTGAGAGGCAGATGGTCTTTGATCCGCAGAAGTTTTGGCAAGCAGCTCTTTGAGTCAGCTCACCTCCTCTTCCAGGATGGTGTTTTGGACTAATACATCATAAAAGAAGCCCAGGTCATCATCAGTAGTTACTGAATCACCTGACCCCCTGATAGAATCAGGATGAACATGCACTGAGTGTAGATCAGTTGTAGCATGTGCCCCTTTGTCTTGGAACTGGGGACTTCCTGCCTCAGGACTATGTCCTTCATCAGCAGTTGCCTCTGGTAAGGTCTTAGTAATGGTACCAACTACATCCTGATCGTATGCTGATGCAGGATAAGTGGCAGCCTCACCAGAAGTTCCAATCTCCTTTTCTATACTAGGAAATGGAACATTGTAACCCCTATGCTGTGGGTTATTAGATGTACTTTGATCCTCCCCCTCAATGGTAGAGGTATGCCCAGTTGTAATTGGTATCTGGGGAGGGGGTGAGGAGTGCAACTGACTCAGCACTTGTGCAACAATGAATGTAGGACTTTGGGGGGCGGTTGCATGTGGTGATTGGGTAGAAGCAGATTGCACCCGGGGTGAATGGTGCACTTCAATGGTAACCCTCTCAAGTGAGATAGGTTCCAGCAGTGTGGGTTCCCTAATATTGGTTGCAACAGGATCCTGTTGAGAGGATACCTGTGCGGCTTGGCAGGTTGAGTCGTTGTCACAACTGGGGGGTTAATACCAGTATGTGCTTCCTGTGTTTGTGGTACAGGGGCATCTTCAGGGGACTCATCTCCTGAGTAGCCGTTTTTGGCTTTTTGGATTTACGTTTGGTGGGGACTCTGGTTCTGGAGGTGGTGGCTGTGGGTTCCAACTGCGTGGGTTTTCGCAGTTTGGCAGCCTGTTTCAGTGTGTGGTCAGATTTGTGCCTGGAGTATACTTCAGGCAATACAGCCGTTGCAGGGACTCCAAGGCCAACAAGTCCCTCAGCTTGTAGCTGATTCTCTATGATGGCCATAATGAATCGAGGATATAATATCCATCGATTAGAAAGAGATTTTGAGGCCATATCCTTAAGTTCACGAAAATTAATTTCAGAAAAGTTTAAGTCTTGTTGCTCAACGATAGAGAATAGTACCTACTACCACCTGGTAGACATTTGATCCCAAGAGGATGTCTTAGGAGCTAAGCAAACATTAACCATGTGAAGGATAAGACGTTCTGTATCATGGAAATGCTTCTTCAGGATGGTAGAGGCACTGAGGTTTCCCTGATATCCATGATGGGCAAAGGATAAATCAGTTGTGCCCTTTGGATACCCAGCAGGGAAAGTGGCATCATTCAAGTTAAGGGTTTGGCGAATGACTTCCGTAGTGATGACCACTTGATGATTGTTGACGAACGACTGGAGAGACTCGGTGTTGTTCTGCCTAATTAGAAGGGTGATGTTCGTCCAAAACTGGTGTAAGGATTCGACATGAATGGTGGGATTTAGAAGGAAGGCCGTTTGGTAGGGAGATTGGACCATTAGATCAATGGCGTTGTCGAACTTTGTCCAGAAAGGTGATTTTGTGAGGTAGGCAACACGGTTATGGCGTGGTTTGAGCTGCATGGTCGCCATTAAAGAGAGAGAAGTTTTGGAGATTTGAACGTTAGGTTTGGAGAGGATGAAGCGCTAAAGGATTAGGTATGGTGTATTTATAGGGTAAGGGTTAGAAAACGACTGAAGGGTTTGATGTTAGTCATCAGTAGTTGTAAACTACTGATGACATGGTATTACCCGTTCAGAAGTTGAAACAACTGAAGTCTTGGTTTTAGGCATCGGTAGTTATAAAACTACTGAAAACCATGGTGTTGAGGTCAAATGTTTGAAAACAACTGAAGACCAGGTTTGGTCTTCAGGTGTTGTAAACAACTGATAACTTGGTATTAGTCATCAGTAGTTTTACAACTACCGAAGACATGGTTTTGTCATCAGTTGTTGTAAACAGCTGATGACTTGGTGTTAGTCATCAGTAGTTGTGAAACTACTCAAGACATGGTTTTGGCATCAGTTGTTTAGGATGAAACAACAGTTGTAGAAACAACTTAGGAGAAATCAGTAGTTTTCGTCAATTCATAGCCTTTCAGCTGTTTCATACTGTCCTCAACACTTACTCATCAGCCTTTTAGCTGTTTTCAGTTGTTTCATAGGACATCAATACTTATCTGTTTTTACTGACATCAGTAGTTATAATTACATCAGTAGTTGTAACTTTATCAGTTGTTTTAACAGAATCAATACTATATGTGATATGGTACTAATGATCATCAGTACTGATATACTGAGATCATCAGTAGTTATCACTTATTCTAGCTGCAACATACCAAGTCGTAACACTAGGTTTTGGAAAGTTGAACTATCCAAAGGCTTAGTAAAAATTCTGCAAGCTCATCAGCACTAGGCACAAACTTAGGATCAATCAGACCTTTTTCAAAACAATCCCTAATAAAATGATGTCTGATCTCTATATGTTTGGTCCTAGAGTGCTCGACTGGATTTTTGACAATGCACAAAGCTGAAGCACTATCCATTAATAATGGAGTCTTAGTCTCTGTAATGCCATAATCCAAAAGTTGGTTCTGAAGCCAAAGTACCAAAGAAGTACAACTTGCAGCTGCAATGTACTCTGCTTCAGCAGTGGATGTAGCAACAAATGTTTGTTTCTTACTCTGCCAAGAAATCAAACAGTTGCCTAGGAATTGACATCCACCGGAAGTTGACTTTCTAGTTAACTTGCACCCTGCATAATCACTATCTGAAAAAGCAACTAATTTGCAAGAGTGTCCAGTGGAATACCATAAACCTAGAGATTGTGTACCTTGCAAATATCTAAAGATCCTCTTGACTGCAATCAAATTAGACTCTTTAGGAGCAGCCTGAAATCTAGCACAGACACAATTAGCAAACATGATATCTGGTCTAGAAGCTGTTAAGTACATTAGGACCCAATCATACATCTATAAAGTGTTTCATCAACAGCTTTACCTTTCTGATCCGCATCCAGTTGTGTGGTGTTGCACATGGGAGTAGATCAGGGCTTACAATATGTAAATCAAACTTATTCAAAAGATCTTTTGTATATTTGGACTGATGAATAAAGGTTCCATCAGCCTTTTGTTTGATTTGCAAGCCTAGAAAGAACTGTAATTCTCCTATTGCACTCATTTCAAACCTCTTTTTCATTAATTTGGTAAAATCATCACACAACTGGGGATCAGAGGATGCAAAAATAATATCATCAACATAAATTTGAACAAGTAGCTTATGCTTATCCACCTTCTTAATAAACAAAGTTTTATCTATGGAGCCTCTAGTGAAATTATTCTTGAGAAGAAAAGTGGAAAGTGTCTCATACCAGGCTCTAGGAGCTTGTTTCAACCCATAAAGAGCCTTATCAAGTTTATACACCCATTCAGGATGTTTATTGTCCTCAAAACCTGTGGTTGACACACATAAACTTCTTCTTTTATTTTGCCATATAAAAATGCACTTTTGACATCCATTTGAAAAACTTTGAGATGGTGGAATGCAACATAGGCTAAGAACAATCTAATTGCCTCTAGTCTGGCTACAGGGGCAAAGGTTTCATCATAATCAATACCTTCTTCTTGTGAGACCCCTGTACAACCAGTCTAGCCTTGTTCTTAACAATAAGCCCATTTTCATCAGTTTTATTTCTAAACACCATTTAGTGCCTATTGCACACTTACCTGGGGGTAGAGGAACCAGTTCCCACACTTACTGTTTCTTGAACTGAAGTAGCTCAAGGTGCATGGCTTCAACCCATCGATTGTCTCTTAAAGCAACATGATAGTTCTTGGCTCTAGCTGACTGATGAAGAAAGCATAGAGCAGAAGTTAGACAATTGACTTCTTGTTGAAACTCCAGCATTGATATCACCAATGATTTGAGACATTGGGTGATTCTTCAGCTCTTGATAAACAATGATACATGTGCAAGTGTTTGTAGAACCTTCAGCAGCAGCAGATGTTGATGCAGACTCTTGAAACCAGGAATTTGATGGTAACTCAAAAGATGTAGAGGAATCAGAAATCTCATCAGCATTTGTTGTGGATGGAACTGCTGAAGCTACAGGAACATCAAGTTTAGCAGACTCAGGCAGTGGGTCACTAAACTTGAATAGGTGAGTATTGATATTATCATCATCATCATCAATACCACCAGGTGGAAGACATGCTGCAGAAGATGATTTATCCACATGGTCTGCAACAACTGGAGGTTGATAAGGAACATATTGCAGTATTTCCAAATCAAACAACACCACAGGGTTTTGTGGAATCTTGTCCATTGGAGATTCATTAAACTTCACATGCAAAGTCTCTTCAACTATCTTTGTTCTGCAGTTGAAGACTCTGTATGCTTTGCAAGTAGATGAATAACCAACAAAACACCCTGCATCCACCTTAGGATCAAATTTTTGGAGTTGATCCTTTGTGTTGAGAATAAAACAGGGACACCCAAAAGCTCTGAAAAATGAAATGAGAGGAGCCAAGTGATGTAGAACTTCATATGGAGTCTTCATCAACCTCTGATTTACTAAGGCTCTATTCTGCACATAGCAAGCTTTGTTACAACTTCAGCCCAAAAGGTCAGTGGCAAACCAGAGTCAGCCAACATAGACCTTGCAGCTTCAATTAGGGTCATGTTCTTTCTCTCCACTACTCCATTTTGTTCTGGAGTCCTTGGGATGCTAAAATGCCTTTTGATTCCCTTTGAAAGATAAAATTCATCAAGTGTATGGTTTCTGAATTCAGTTCCATTGTCATTCCGTATACACTTGACTGAAAGGGAATACTGCTTCTCAACATACAACACAAAGTTGATAATCTTCTGAGCAACCTCATCCTTTGAATACAGAAAGTAAGTCCATACAAATCTGGAGTAATCATCCACAATTACCAGGCAGTATTTCTTCTTTGCCATGCTCATCACTCTCACAGGACCAAATAGATCCATCGGTAGTAATTACAAGCAGGCGGTGGACTTAGGCTCTTCAATAGGAGGGAATGAGACTTTGTGCTATTTTCCTTTTAAACAAGCAGTGCAGGTTTCATCACAGTGGAACTCCTTTATTGGTAAGCCTCTCACTAAACTATTGTGGATCAGCTGATTCATGCTTTTGAAATTAACATGACCCAGCCTTCTGTGCCATAGTTTAGATTCCTGAGGAGAGGCTTTGGAAAATAAGCAAGGATGGCCTTGAGATCTATTTTCTTGGAAAGATCTAAGGCATAAACTCTTCGTGTCCTGTTGGCCCTCAGGAGAGTGTGATCATCCAACACCTTATCAATCAAATTCAGAAATTTGGATGACAGAATCCTGTAGTTCTGACTAGTGAAAAGAGCAACATGGCCTTTATCACACATTTGACTAACACTCAAGAGATTGTACTTGAGATTTTCCACATGATTAACATCATCAAACTTTATTTCTCCATTGGAGACAAAGCCTTTTCCAATGATGTAACCCTTAGCATCATTGCCAAAAGAAACAGACCCCTTCTTTCCTACAGAGTAGTCATGAAGAAGAGAGTGTTCCCTGTCATATGCATAGATCCCCCACTGTCTACATACCAGATGCTACTTTGTCATGTTGAAGAACCCTGCAATCATAAACAATTAGTTAGTTTTTGAGACCCAAACCGTTTTGGTTTTGGGTCTATTCACATCAACAGATGATAAACTAACAGACTTGCTATGAATAACAGCCTGAGGGGATGGAGATGGTGAAGAAGAAGATTCCTTTGGCATGGATTTTCTTCTCTGTGGTTTCAACAAGGAGCATCTAATTGGTTGATTCTCCCCAATAGATGTTGAACCATCATAACAAGTTGTGTCTGATTTTGTGATAAAGCCTTCAGCTCATCAGGCACATTAGTGCTTGAGTTGATGAGTTCCTGTGTTGTACCATCTCTCTTTGAGCAACCCCAGCTGTTACCTGTTTAAACCCTTCTTTGTGGATTTCTTTTTGGATTTTGGGGTTACAGGTTTTGATGTTGCTGGTACAAATTTGATTTCAAACTCAGTTTTCATTTTATCCATTTTCTCTTTAATGTTTTCATTATGATTGAGTTTGGAGCCCTTTTTATACCAGCAATCATCAATAAGATGATTGAATAAGACACATATTTCACATGGCTTTTTCTTCATCTTAAGTTGATCATCTGCTGAAGAAGATGAAACTACTGAAGACTTGTTCTTCAGCAGTTTGCTATCAGTACTAGCAGTTTTTTTGCTTTAGTACCTGCTTTCTTGATATCTTCTTCAGTAGTTTTCTCACCCTTTCTACTTGCAGTTTTCTTTCCTTTAGTACATGTAGTAGTTTGGGCTTGTTCTCCAGGTGTTATGACATTCTTTTTAGTACTTTAAGTACTTTGTGAATATCACCTGGAGTGATCAACTTTGTGATCATGTGAGTGTCAGCATTTGAACCATCAACATCAGCTGGTAGTTTCTCAAAGGAATTAATGCTGACTTCTACTTCTAATGGTGTTGTATCAGATAGTAGATCACATGATGAAAAGGATTGGTTATTGCTTTCACCATCAGATTCTACTTCAGCTCTGGGAGTAAAGTCTGTAGGTGGAGCAATGTGATTATAACCAATGCCAAACTTCACATTGGAAGCAGATTGCTTACTAAGAAGAATTTCAAAACCCTTGCAAGAATTTACCTATCGATCACACTCTACCTGGGTAGTTGCAAGTGTTTCTTTGTGGTCTCTGTACTTCTCTAGAAGTATCTCTTCCCTAGCCTTATCATCAGTGATTTGGCATTTAAGTTTGTAAATCTTATCATTCTTATCATTATCACAGACTCAAATTCAGCTTTGCTTTTGGAAATTGTTTGTTCTAGCTCAATGTTCTTGTTAATTAAAGCTACATTTGCTTCTCTAATAGATGCAAATGCGGCTATGCATGTTTCAGAACATAGTTTGGCTTTTGCCTCAGAGGATACCTGTGATACCTGTGGTGAGAGGCATTAGAGGATGAAGTATCAGCAGACTCCAAAGCCATAAGAGCTAGATTTCGAAAAGGACTGTCACCACCATGTTGACCAGCACCAGAGAACAGTTGTTCATGACCAGACAAATCACCTGGTAAAGTGCTCCAATCAACAACTCCTGGGGTGAAAAAGCTATGTTGTTAAGGTTGAGTTTGTTGATGAGATTGGGAAGGTTGAGGTTCAGGTAATGCATGTGGCTGTTGTGCAATTGGAGCTTGAACCGGATTTGGCTGAGGCAAGTAATAGCAGGGAAAAGGATATGACATTGGACCTTGGGGGACAAAGTATGCAGGAGATACAGGGTGTGATTGATGACCAGAACCAGCAGGAAGTTGCCCTCTGTTTTGTAGACTAGTGCTAGGAAAAGTCACAAAGGGTGCAGAAGAGTTAGATCCAGTTGATCTACATTCTCTTGCAAAGTGTCCAAGCCCTTGGCATTTATGACACCTCAACTTACTCTTGTCAAAACCAACTTTGGTTTTGCCAGAGAGTCCAGGAAATTTCCTGCCAGTTCTCTGTAGAACTTCTGAGATCTGATATTAACTAAGGCCATTTGGCTATAATATCCATCTCTTCTAAATCATCATCAACAATTCCCTTCAGATCATCCATGATGAAGCATAGATTGTCAATATTACTGCCAGAATGACTATCAATACCAACAAATGCATGATGAGAATGTTTGAAGAGAAATCAATATGCTCATCATAATTGCTTTCAGATGCAGCATATTCTGACTCATGACCAACCAAGGCAGTGTTCCCTGGTACAAAGTCATCAGTGAGCTTTCCTGATGATGACAGTTTCCTTTTCTGCTCTATCTCTCTTTCGAATGTAAGCAGTTTCCCATGAAGTGGGTGAGAGATAGGCTATCCAGATTTGCACTAGAGCGTAGGACAATAGTGTATGTGTCCCATCTCTCAGGCAGTGATCTCAGGAATCTGTTATTCATGGCTGTTGGTCTATTCCTATTTCACCATTTTCAGCTCAGAGATCAAACAGGAAAAACACTCAAACTGTTGAGTCAGTGTCTCACCCTTTCTATGAGAGAATGTGTCATATTATGGGCGAGGATTTCTATTGTTTGCTAAGACCTCATCAGTTCCACCGAATTGTTCCTTCAGTGCATTCCAGAGGTCATGAGCAGTTTCATGATGCATAAGCCCTGAATAGATTTCATTCGGCAGTGGCATGGCCAGAATTCCATGGGCTTTAGCATCAATCTCAAACAGTTTCCGATCTTCATCTGAGTATTGTTCTTCTTCTTCGGAACCATTTGATTGGTTTCCGGATTTTCACCATAGGCTTATGTGATCCATGTACCATAGATGTCCAACAACCTGAACTGTTAACAGACATGTGATGAAGCATCCTTCGTTGCCATATGTTATACTCAGTCCTAACTAGCATCGGAGGCTTGGTTGAGGAACCGGTATTGTGAGGATCATTAGAAGGAGTAGTCATCTCAGATTCAACCAAATTCAATTAAGCTATAGCAAATTTAGAACAAAACACAACAAACCAAATTGAACCAAGAGAGATCTCAAAATGAATAAGCGAAAGCGACAGAAATTCAATAATCTATAACCAGTTCTTGCAATAAGCTAATTCAATCAAACATAGATATCAAATAGCAGTTTCAATGATCAATTGTTAGATCGATCAATGATTAACCTGCTCTGATACCATTTGTTAGGATCAGCGATCTACGTTTGATTGAATAGAGAGTATAGCAGTGGAAATCAAGCAATGAATTAGCTGATTCACAAGAACACAAAAGATATTCAAGATAAGAACAAACCGTTATAGACAGAAAGAATTCTGCAAATATATTGATTCAATATTCGCTTTCGTGGTAACAGAAGGTCACACATACAATTAGGTCAACACTCTTATATAAGAGATGTGACGTCTGCTGATGTCACTTGATAGTGACATCTAACAGAATTTATTCAAACTACTGATAGTTAACACAACTACTGAAGATGTCAAACAGCTGACATCTTCTTACAAAAATGCTAAGTGTTAACTATCACTACAACTACTGAAAAGAAACTACTGAAACTACAACGACTGAAGAACATGCTCTTCAGTCGTTTTACAAATACTAAAACAAAAAGAAAACTACTGAAAGGAACCATCACAACAACTGAAGAATGCTTCTTCAGCTGTTGTAACAAACTCTGAAGGCTTCAGTACTTGTACTTGAACTTCAGCTGTTGTCATCAGCTAATGTCTTCAGTCTTTGTACTTCAGCTGTTGATCTTCAGTACTTTGTTCTTCAGCTGTTGATCTTCAGACTTTGGTCTTCAGCTGTTGAAGTCTTCAGTACTTAGTCTTCAGCTGTTGAAGTGTTCAGTACTTTAGTCTTCAGCTATTGATCTTCAGACTTTGGTCTTCAGCTTTTGAAATCTTCAGTACTTTAGTCTTCAGCTGTTGAAATCTTCAGACTTTGTCAAACAGCTGATCAAGTCTTCAGCACTTGTTATGATGTCTGTGGGACTTAGAGGTTTTTCTGATCAGGCTTATTGGTTCTTTTGGTCCAACAGAATCTTTAATATGGGAATGAACAAGCTATGAACAAAATGAAGTGACATAAAATCACAGCTTCATAAAGCTGTGATGAACTACCTTTCTCCAGCCAAAATATCTACCAAGGAAGGTTTGAATGATGCTTGTGAATCGGCCAAGACTCCAAGGAAGGACCCCTCAAGTTTGTATACCCCAAGCTTGTGTGCAAACACTCTTCTTGTTAGGGAGATGAACACCAAAAACCAAAGAGAAGACCTCAATCTGCTGCTAATTGCCGAGAACTAGAGAGAGAAAGGAGAGTGTTTTTAGTTTCTTAGTTTTGCATGTAATGAGAGTGGTGAAAGGATTCTAGTCAATGACATGCTTTTGTGTGTATGTTCAAGAAAAGAAAAGGGCCAATTGCTTTGATGGGCGGCCGAAAGTTTTTAAAAAAAAAGGTAAATAATTTTCCCTCTCAAATACACACAAATAATATTAGTCATCTAATAATTTATACATTTAACTATTTAATTGTATAAGTTATAACCCCTTTTATTATTTGATGTTATCTAATTTGTTTAAATAACATTACAAATAATAATCATGAACAAAATATACTAATAAGTTGTTCCATCTCATATGCAACTTATTTAGAAAACCCATTTTCTAAATTGGTGTAAATATTTAATTGCATGATCATATCATCAATTAAATATTATTGGTGTTTGCTAAGCTTGTTATTGGGTCTAACCCGACTTGTATCATAACGTAGTAACCACATCAATATTCCATGTGTCTTGGGCACATAGAATCCAACAATAACCCCCGAGTAGATACACGTACTCACCCAACCTCAACCGCTCAGGCTTCCTCTCAACAGGAGCCTGCAGCAACCACATTTGGGGCACCTATACATCTGGAACCTTCCTCATTTGAGGAGGTTGCCATTGAAATGCACCACTCTCCCCGGTGCATACTGCTTTCACACCATCTCCCACTGCAACCGCCCCCCAAAGTCCTACACTGATAGTTGCAAAAGTGCTGAGTCAGTTGCACTCCTCACCCCCTCCCCAGAAACCAATTACAACTGGGAATACCTCAACCATTGAGGGGGAGGACCAAAGTGCTTCTGATAACCCACAACACAGGGGTTACAATGTTCCATCTCCAAGTGTAGAAAAGGAGATTAGAACTTCTGGTAAGGCTGCCACTTCTACTGATTCAGCAAATGATCAGGATGAAGTTGGTATCATCCATAAGACCTCACCAGAGGCAACTGCCAAAGACAAACATAGTCCTGAGGCAGGAGGTCCCCAGTACCACGAATAGGGGCACATGCTACTACTGATCTACACTCAGAGCATGTACATCTTGATTCAATCAGGAGGTCAGGTGATTCAGCACTGACTGATGATGACCTGGGCTTTTTCTATGATGTTCTAGCCCAAAATACCATCCTAGAGAATGAGGTAAGTAGACTCAATGAGCTGATTGCCAAAATGTCTCATGATCAAAGACCATCTACCCCAATAACCCCACAGATGGCACCTTCAATTGAAGGTTCACCAAACACTGAGCCTACACATATAACTGAGCCACCAGCCTCTACTTTTGGCACCACCTCTCAAGGACAGAACCCCTCTGAGCAGATGGTTGCTATCTTTCAAAACTCCTTACCTCTTATCACTCCCATCATCAGTGACATAGTGCATAAAGCCATTGATGAGACGATTTCATCAAATCTACAAACCCTCATTGATGATGCTGTTCATAAATCTCTTTCCGCCTTCCAAACCCCTGATTCCAATGCAACCAAAAAGGGGGAGACTGCAAAGTCTAAGGCAGTGAAAGACAAGAAAAGAAAGAGAGTTGATGTTGAGAAAGAGCCTAAAAAAGAGAAAGAGCCTGAGAAAGATAAGGAGGTTGAGAAAGAACTGATCTCAGAACAACTGATTACATATAAAAGAAAGAAAAGTGTTGAGTCAAGAGCTGATGAAGAAAAATCATTAGAAGACCTTGTGAAAGATGCTGATGAAGCTCATAGCAGATCAATGGATAAAATTATAGATCAGCTATTTAGACATGGTCATGACACAGCCACATTAGACTCTGAGATCAGAAGGCTGGAAAGAAAAGAGATACAATCAAGATGGGCCGGTTATAGTGTGTTGGAAAGGGAAAGGCTGGAAATCATGATCAGGTTCATAGCTAAGTATCTTGGATGATTATTGATTGAAATAAAGTCATGGTCAGGGATAGCATCTTGGCAATAACCACCAAGATCTGTTCATCTAAAGTATATACCAAAGGACTGGTTGTTGAAGCCTTGAATGAAGCTGGTGCTGGGAGCAGGTCTGAACTGGTAAAACAATCTAAAGCCTCACTTACATCCAAAATGCTAGAACAGCCTGTCAAAATTCGCACACCAAAACCACCACAACCCCAACCCACTAAATCAATTCCCTTACCCACAAAACAATAGCCGATGATGTACCCCAGAAGAGGAAGAGAAGGATACTGAGGCTAGAAGAGGAAGAAGAAGATAATGATGAAGATGAAGACAGGCTGCCATTCTCATATGTTATACAGTTGCCTAAGGCCATAAGTCACCCTCTTACAATTACTCCTGAATCTCAAAGGCAAATTGTGAAAGTGAGGTTAGAAGAAGAAGAGCTTCACAAACAACATGATGAGGAATTGTTGAGAAGAGTCAACAAAGCATACGCTGCCACATCTTCAATCATCAATATGAAGAAACTTGCTCAGAGATTATACACTCTCAGACATACCTTTCAATATCAAAAAGAGAGAGTGAGGATTTGGCCTGATCCCAGGGTGTCTCATAGGATTCAAAAGAATAAATATTCCACAGAGATACATTGGCCAAGTAAAGAAGGTTGTAGATGAAGTGTTCTCACTGGCCTTTGTTGTATCACCTTGGGAGATCCTAGATGACTTCAAGAAAGCCTATAAAGCTAAACTGACCCCACAAAAGATGCTGGAGAATAAAGTAGTGAAAAAGGGGTTAGTGTATAGGAGGCTTGAGGAAGTTAGAAAGAACGAGCTCCAGTTGTTCAAGAGGGTATTCGCCCAGATGAATTTGCATATAGAATCATAACAACTATGGAGTTAAGAATGGGAAGCAGGTCAAATACCTCTTTGAGTACTATGGGCCAGAGTCACTGTTTGAAGGAGAAGCAGAAGAGCTTACCATGGAGGAACAAATAACCTTCCTTGAGGCCTATACAAGAGAGTCTTACAGACTTATATTTGGGAAGTAGATCTCATGGATGGGGTAACAGCTCTGTGTCCAGTTCCCCAAGACAGAGTTCCCATCCATCCTTTGCCAAACAGATCGTTGAGACTTCTTCCCAGGTCTGTGCTTACAAGGATCACTTCTGAGCTGATCTAGAAGACAAAAAGACCAATCTTTCTGCCAAAATAAGTGGGACATCTTCAATAAGCTTAAAGGTTTTGGCTGCATTGGTTCAGGGGAGTTTGTTGGACAAAAATAACCAATGAGCCAGATCAGAAAAACCTTTAAGTCCCACAAGACATCACAACAACCGCTAAAGACTTGATCAGCTGTTTGACAACGTTTGAAGATCAACAGCTGAAGACTAAGGTACTGAAGACTTCAGCAGCTGAAGAACAAAGTCTGAAGATCAACAGCTGAAGACTAAAGTACTGAAGACTTCAACAGCTGAAGACCAAAGTCTGAAGATCAACAGCTGAAGACTAAAGTACTGAAGACTTCAATAGCTGAAGACCAAAGCCTGAAGATCAACAGCTGAAGACTAAAGTACTGAAGTTGAACAGCTGAAGTACAAAGAATGAAGACATTAGCTGAAGACATCAGCTGATGACGACAACTGAAGTTCATGAAGTCTAAGTACTGAAGGCTTCAGAGTTTGTCACAACAGCTCAAGAAGCATTTTTCAGTTGTTGTGATGGTTTCCTTTCAGTAGTTTTCTTTTCTATTTCAGTATTTGTAAAGCGACTGAAGAGCATGTTCTTCAGTCATTGTTTCAGTAGTTTGTTTTTAATAGTTGTAGTGATAGTTAACACTTGGTATTTTTGTAAGAAGATGTTAGCTGTTTGACATCTTCAGTAGTTGTGTTAACTTTCAGTAGTTAAATAACGGTTAGATGTCACTGTCAAGTGAAATCAACTGACGTCAACTTTCCTTATAAAAGGAAAGATGACCTAATTGTAACGGTGCGCGAAAGCCAGCCGAAGCATATATTGAATGAATATATTCCTTTGGCGGAAATTCTCTCTCTATAACAAACACTATTTCATTGATAAATTTTGTGTGTTCTTGTTTAAATTTGTTAATTCGTGAGCTCATTCTGCTGCAAATCCAATCTAATTGATCAAACTAGATGCTGAGATCCTAACACAATCAAATCCAAAAAGAAGGATAGGGTTTATCATAAAACAACTGATAGTGCTCCTCATGATAAACATCAAACTAAGTCTGTGAATTTTAAGGAGGAAATGGTGGGTCATAGGAACTCATCAAACACAAGTACTGATATGTCACAAGAGCTGAAAGCTTTAGCTACAAATCAAACACAACTTGTTATGATGGTTCAGCATTTGTTGGGGAGAGTTAACCAAGTAGATACACCTGTGATCAAACCACTGAAAAGGCATTCCAAGCCCAAATCCAAGGAATCCATTTAAGCACCATCTCCTTCTTCATCAGCTGTTAATCATAAGAAACATGTTATGGTTAAATCTGTTGATGAAAACAGACCCAAAACCAAAGAGGTTTGGGTCTCAAAACCTAACTAGTTCTTTATGATGAATGCAGGGTTCTTCAGCATGCCAAAGGAGCATCTGGTATGTAGACAGTGGAGGATCTATGCATATGGCTGGGAGCAGTTCTTTCTTAATGACTACTCTCAAGGAAAGAAGGGATTTGTTTCATTTGGAAATGATGCCAAGGGTTACATCATCGGGAAAGGATATGTGTCTAATGGACAAATCAGGTTTGAAGATGTTAATCATGTGGAGAATCTCAAGTATAATCTTCTGAGTGTCAGTCAGATGTGTGATAAAGGGCATGTTGCACTTTTCACAACCCAGAACTGCAGGATTCTGTCTTCCCAAGTTCTAAGGCTGATTGACAAGGTATTGGATGAACATACTCTCCTGAAGGCCAACAGGATTGGAAGAGTGTATGCCTTGGATTTGTCAAAGAAGATTGATTTGAAGGGTCATCCTTGCCTATTCTCCAAAGCCTCTTCTCAGGAATCTAAACTGTGGCATAGAAGGCTGGGTCATGTTAATCTCAAAATCATGAATCAGCTGATCCACAATAGTTTAGTGAGAGGTCTACCAATAAAGGAGTTCCACTGTGATGAAACCTGCACTGCTTGTTTGTAAGGAAAACAACACAAAGTCTCATTTCCTCCTATTGAAGAACCTAAGTCCACTGCCTGCTTGCAGTTACCGCACATGGATCTATTTGGTCCTGTAAGAGTGATGAGCATGGGAAAGCAGAAATACTGTCTGTTAATTGTGGATGATTATTCGAGATTTGTATGGACTTTCTTCTTGCATTCAAAGAATGAGGTTACTCAGATGATTATAAACTTTGTGTTGTATGTTGAGAAGCAGTATTCCCTATCAGTCAAGTGTATAAGGAGTGATAATGGAACTGAATTCAAAAACCATACACTTGATGATTTTTATCTATCAAAAGGAATCAAGAGGCAGTTTAGCATCCCAAGGACTCGAGAACAAAATGGAATAGTGGAGAGAAAGAACAGGACCCTAATTGAAGCTGCACGGTCTATGTTGGCTGACTCTAGTTTGCCATTGACCTTTTTGGCTGAAGCTGTTAACACAGCTTGCTATGTGCAGAATAAAGTGTTAGTAAATCAGAGATTGATGAAGACTCCATATGAACTTCTACATCATTTGGCTCCTCTAATTTCATTCTTCAAAGCCTTTGGGTGTCCTTGTTTCATTCTCAACACAAAGGATCAACTCCACAAATTTGATCCTAAGGTGGATGCAGGGTATTTTGTAGGTTATTCATCCACATGCAAAGCTTACAGAGTCTTCAACTGCAGAACAAAGTTAGTTGAAGAAACCTTCCATGTGAAATTCAATGAATCTCCTAAGGATAAAATTCCACAAAACCCTGTGGAGTTGTTTGATCTGGACATACTGCAATATGTTCCTTATCAACCTCCAACTGTTGCAGATCTTGTGGATAATCATCTTCTGCAGCAAGTCTTCCACCTAGTGGTACTGAAGATGATGATGATATCAGTACTCACCTTTTCAAGTTTAGTGACCAACTGCATAAGTCCACTAAACTTGATATTCCTGTAGCTTCAGCAGCTCCATCCACAACAAATGCTGATGAGATTTCTGACTCCTCTACATCATTTGATTTGCCATCTCATACTTGTTTTCTAGAGTCTGGATCAACATCTGCTGCTGCTGGACCTGCTACAAACACTTGCACTGATCTTATAGTGTACCAAGAGCTGAAGAATCACCCCATGTCTCAAATCATTGGTGATATCAATGCTGGTGTCTCAACTAGAAGTCAATTGTCCAACTTCTGCCTCTATGCTCTCTTCATCAGTCAGCTAGAGCCAAAGAACTATCATGTTGCTTTAAAAGACAATGGATGGGTTGAAGCCATGCAACTTGAGCTACTTCAGTTCAAAAAGCAGCAAGTGTGGGAACTAGTTCCTCTACCCCCAGGTAAGTGTGCAATAGGCACTAAATGGGTGTTTAGGAATAAAACTGATGAAAATGGGTTTATTGTCAAGAACAAGGCTAGACTGGTTGTACAAGGGTTTTTACAAGAATAAGATATTGATTATGATGAAACCTTTGCCCCTGTAGCCAGACTAGAGGCAATTAGATTGTTCTTAGCCTAAGCTGCATCCACAATCTTAAAGTTTTTCAAATGGATGTCAAAAGTGCATTTTTATATGGTAAAATAAAAGAAGAGGTTTATGTGTGTCAACCACCAGGTTTTGAGGACAATAAACATCCTGATTGGGTGTATCAACTTGATAAGGCTCTTTATGGGTAGAAGCAAGCTCCTAGAGCCTGGTATGAAACAATTTCAAATTTTCTTCTTAAAAATAATTTCACTAGAGGCTCCATAGATAAAACTTTGTTTATAAAGAAAGTGGATTAGCATAAGCTACTTGTTCAAATTTATGTTGATGATATTATTTTTGCATCCTCTGATCCCCAGTTGTGTGATGAGTTTATAAGTTTAATGAAGCAAAAGTTTGAAATGAGTGCAGTTCTTTCTAGGCTTGCAAATCAAACAAAAGACTGATGGAACCTTCATTCATCAGACAAAATATACAAAAAATCTTTTGAATAAGTTTGATTTACAAAACTGTAAGCCCTGTTCTACTCCCATGTGCAACACCACACAACTGGATGCAGATCAGAAAGGTAAAGCTATTGATGAAACACTTTACACATGTATGATTGGGTCCTTGATGTACTTAACAGCTTCTAGACCAGATATTATGTTTACAACGTGTGTTTGTGCTATATTTTAGGCTGCTAATAAAGAGTCTCATTTGATTGCAGTCAAGAGGTTCTTTAAATATCTACAAGGTACACAATCTCTAGGTCTTTGGTATTCCACTGGACACTCATGCAAATTAGTTGCTTTTTCTGATAGTGACTATGCAGGGTGTAAAAGAACGTCAACTTCTGGTGGATGTCAATTCCTAGGCAACTGTTTGATTTCCTGGCAGAGTAAGAAACAAACATCTGTTGCTACATCCACTGCTAAAGCAGAGTACATTACTACTGCAAGTTGTACATCTCAGGTACTCTGGCTTCAGAACCAATTATTGGATTATGGCATTACAGAGACTAAGAATCCATTATTGATGGATAGTGCTTCAGCTCTGTGCATTGTCAAGAATCCAGTCCAGCACTCTAGGACCAAACATATAGAGATCAGACACCATTTTATTAGGGATTGTTTTAAAAAAGGTCTGATTGATCCAAAGTTTGTGCCTAGTGCTGATGAGCTTGGAGATATATTTACTAAGCCTTTGGATAGTTCAACTTTCCAAAACCTTGTGTTAAGGCTTGGTATGCTGCATCTAGAATAAGTGATAACTACTGATGATCTCGGTAAACAAGTACTGATGATCATTAGTAAACATGTCACAAATATGTACTAATTCTGTTAAAAGAAACTGATGCAGTTACAACTATTGATTTAGTTATAACTCCTGATGTTAGTAAAAACAGATAAGTACTGATGTCCTGTGAAACAACTGAAATCAGCTAAAGAGTCTGTTGAGTAAGTGTTGAGGACAGTATGAAACAGCTGAAAAGCTAAGAACTGACAAAAACTACTGATGAGAAATTTCACTTCAGTCGTTTCCACAAACTGTTGTTTCACTCTAAACAGCTGATGACAAAACCATGTCTTCAGTAGTTTCACAACTACTGATGACTAATACCAAGTCCTCAGTTGTTTACAACAGCTGAAGACCAAACCAAGGTTTTCAATAGTTTCACAACTATTAATGACTAAAACCAAGTCTTCAGTTGTTTTCAAACATCAGATAGTTAAAACCACATCCTCAGGGAGATGAGTCCCCTCAGGATGCCCCTGTACCACAAACACAGGAACTACATACTGGTTATAACCCCCCATTTATGTCCAAGACTCAACCTGCTGAAGCCGCACAGGTATCCTCTCAACAGGATCCTGTTGCAACCACAATTGGGGATCCCACATTTCTGGAACCTCTCTCAATTGAGAGGGTTACTATTGAAGAGCACCTCTCACCCCGGGTGCATTCTGCTTCAAACCAATCTCCACATGCAACCGCCCCTCAAAGCCCAACACTGATCGTTGCTAAAGTGCTGAGTCAGTTGCATTCCTCACCCCCTCCCCAAAAACCACTTACCACCAGGAATACCTCAACTATTGAGGGGGAGGACCAAAATGCTTCTGATAACCCACAGCACAGGGGTTACAATGTTCAATCTCCAAGTGTAGAACGGAGGTTAGAACATCCGGATGGCTGCCACTTCTACTGATTCCGCAAATGATCAGGATGAAGTTGGTAGCATCCATAAGACCTTACCAGAGGCAACTGCCAATGAAGCACACAGTCCTGAGGCAGGAAGTCCCCAGTCTCAAGAACAAGGGGCACATGCCTCTACTGATCTACACTCAGAGCATGTACATCCTGATTCAATCAGGAGGTCAGGTGATTTAGCACAACTGATGATGACCTGGGCTTGGTATGCTGCAGCTAGAATAAGTGATAACTACTGATGATCTCAGTATACAAGTACTGATGATCATTAGTAAACATGTCACAAATATGTACTAATTCTGTTAAAAGAAACTGATGCAGTTACAACTACTGATGTAGTTATAACTCCTGATGTCAGAAAAAACAGATAAGTACTGATGTCCTATGAAACAACTGAAATCAGCTAAAAAGTCTAATGAGTAAGTGTTGAGGATAGTATGAAATAGCTGAAAAGCTAAGAATTGACGAAAACTACTGATGAGAATTTTCACTTCAGTCGTTTCCACAAACTGTTGTTTCACTCTAAACAACTGATGACAAAACCATGTCTTCAGTAGTTTCACAACTACTCATGACTAATACCAAGTCCTCAGTTGTTTACAACAGCTGAAGACAAAACCAAGGTTTTCAGTAGCTTCACAACTACTGATGACTAAAAGAAAGTCTTCAGTTGTTTTCAAACGTCTGATAGTTAAAACCAAGTCTTCAATTGTTTTCATAACAACTGATGACAACACCAACACTTTCAGTCGTTTTCTTTTCAGCCTTTTCTTAACCTATAAATACCTGAACTTATAGCCAAACGTTTCATTAGCCGTTTTCAAACCTCTCTCTCTCAACAATGGCGACCATGAAACTCAAAACCCGACACAACTGTGTTGCCTACCTTTCGAAATCGGCCTTCTGGAACAAGTTTGACACTGCCATCGATCTTATGGTGGATTCCCCATATAGAACAACCTTTCTTCTGAATCCTACCATATATCCTGACTCCTTATCCCAGTTCTGGACCAACGTCTCTGTAATAACTGGTGAGAATGATGGACAAATCACTCTCTAGTCGTTGGTGAACCAGAAACAGGTGCTCATCACCCCCGACATCATTCGCACAACCCTAAATTTGCATGATGGCACCTATCCTAAAGAATACCCGAAAGGCACCACTGATATGTCTTTTATCCATAACGGGTATGAAGGCGACTTAAGTGCTACAACCATACTTAAAAAGCACTTCCATGATGCTGAACGACTTCTCTTTCATATGGTGAATGTCTGCCTTACATCAAAGACATCTTCTTGGGATCAGATGTCTTCCCGATGGCAACAGGTATTGTACTCTATCCTTCAACGCCAAAATCTAAATTTTTCTGAGATAGTGTTCATGGAACTAAAGGATCTGGCTTAGAAACCTGTGGCAAACAGATGGATACTTTATCCCAGGTTTCTGATGGCCATAATTTTGAATCAATTACAATCTGATGGCCTTGTTGGTCTTGGAGTCCCTGCTCCAGCTGTTTTAGCTGAGGTATACTCCCGACATAACTGAGTCCCTACTCTAAAGGGGCTGCCCGGATGCTAAAACCCGAGCAGAGGGAACCCACAGCCTCCACTTCCAGATCCAAAGTCCCCACCAAACCCAAATCCAAAAAGCCCAAAAGGCTACTCAGGGAGATGAGTCCCCTGAGGATGCCCCTGTACCACAAACACAGGAAATACATACTGGTTATCACCCCTAATTTTGTCCAAGACTCAAACTGCTGAAGCCGCACAGGTATCCTCTCAACAGGATCCTGTTGCAACCACAATTGTGGATCCCACATTTCTCGAACCTCTCCCAATTGAGAGGGTTACCATTGAAGAGCACCTCTCTCCCTGGGTGCAATCTGCTTCAGACCAATCTCCACATGCAACCGCCCTTCAAAGCCCGACACTGATAGTTGCTAAAGTGCTGAGTCAGTTGCATTCCTCACACCCTCCCCAGAAACCACTTACCACTGGGAATACCTCAACTATTGAGGGGGAGGACCAAAATGCTTCTGATAACCCATAACACAGGGGTTACAATGTTCACTCTCCAAGTGTAGAAACGGAGAATAGAACATCTGGTAAGGCTGCCACTTTTACTGATTCAGCAAATGATCAGGATGCAGTTGGTAACATCCATAAGACCTTACCAGAGGCAACTGCCAATAAAGGACACAGTCCTGAGGCAGGAAGTCCCCAGTACCAAGAACAAGGGGCACATGCTTCTACTGATCTACACTAAGAGCATGTACATCCTGATTCCATCAGGAAGTCAGGTGATTCAGTAGAAACTGATGATGACCTGGGCTTTTTCTATGATGAATTAGCCCATAATACCATCCTTGAGACTGAGGTGAGCATACTCAAAGACTTGTTAGCCAATATGTCTCAGGATCAAAGTCCATCTACCTCACAAACCCCACACATGGCACGTTCCATGGAAGGTTCCCCAAACACTGAGCCTACACACGTAACTGAGCCACCAGCCACTACTTTTGGCAATACCTCTCAGGGACAGAACCCCTCTGAGCAGATGGTTGCGATCTTTCAAAACCCCTTACCTCTCATCACTCCCATCATCACTGACATATTGCATAAAGCCATTGATTAGAGGATATCCTCAAATCTACAAATCCTTATTGATGATGCTGTTCACAAATCTGTTTCCGCCTTTCAAGCCCCTTATCCCAATGCAACCAAAAAGGGGGAGACTTGCAAGTCTAAGGCAGTGAAAGAAAAGAAAAGAAAAAGAGTTGATGATGACAAAGAACCTGCAAAAGAGAAGGATGTGGAGAAAGAACTGATCTTAGAACAGATGATCACATATAAAAGAAAGAAAAGTGCCGAGTCAAAAGCTGATGAAGATCAATCCTTAGAAGATCTTGTCAAAGATGCTGATGAAGCTCACCACATATCCATGGATAAAAGTATAGATCAGCTCTTTCGACAAGGTCATGACACAGCTACACTAGACACTAAGATCAGAAGGCTGGAAATAGAAGAGATTCAAGCTAGATAGGCCGGTTATAGTGTGTTGGAAAGGGAAAGATTGGAGATAATGATCAGATTCATTGCCAAATACCTTGGAAGATCATTGATAGAAATAAAAGCCTGGTCCAGAGACAGTATCCTGGAGATGACCAAGAAGATCTGCTCTGTGGAGGCTATAATAAGGGGTTGATAATTGAAGCACTGGATGAAACAGGTGCAGGGAAGAGAACTTAAATGGAAAAGCTCTCCAAAGCCAAACTCACCACCAAATGCTAAGTCAGTCTTCTCACACTCCCACTCAAACACAACCCTTATCCCTAAAATCTCCCAAATCTATCCCTAAACCAAAGCCACCCACAACTCAACCCACAAAACCAATCCCTTTACCCCAAAAACCACCTCAAACCTTACCCAGTGATGCACCCAGAAGGAGGAGAAGGGTGTTGAGGGTAGAAGAAGATGAAGAAGAGGATGATGATGATAGTCTGCCAATCTCTGCTGTCCTCAAACTCAAATCACCTGAGCACATAAGTCAACAAGTGATTACTCCTAACTTGCAAATGAGATGGTGAAGGTAAAGATTGAAGAAGCAGAACAGCAGAAACAGCATGATGAGAAGTTTCTCAAGATGGTTGACAAGGACTTCCCTCAGTCCTCATCCATTCAAGAAATGAAGAAACAAGCTCTGAGGTTGTACACTCTTAGACATACATTTCAACATCAAAGAGAAAGAGTGAGGATTTGGCCAGACCCCAGGGTAAGTTCTAGAATTCATATGAAGAATATACCAAGTAGATATCATGGCCAAGTGAAGAAGACCTTGAATGCTGCAATTATGTTGGCCATGGTAGTCTCACCCCGGAGATTATTGGAGAACTCAAGAGAGCTCACAACTCCAAGACAACTCCTCAATCTATACTTGAGAACAAAATGATCAAGAAGGGGTTGTTATACAAAAGACTTGAAGATCTTCAGAAGAGTGAACTCCAGTTGTTGCTTGAAGTCTCTCACCCTGATGAATTTGCTTATAGAGAGATAACAACTGTGGAGTTGAAAAATGGAAAGACAGTGAGATACATGTCTGAGTATTATGGCCCAGAGTTCTTCTTCGAGGGAGAAGCAGAAGAACTCACCAAGGAGGAACAAGTTGTTCTCCTTGAGGCCTATGCTAGTGAGTCTTATAGACTCATTCATGGGAATTAGGTTTCATGGTTGGGATAAGACTCTGTGTTCAGTTTCCCCAAAACCGAGTTCCCTTCCATACTTAGCCAATCAAAAGATTAGAAACCGTTCCCGGCCTGTGCTTAACTGATTACCTCTGAAGCTGATCAAGAGGGTGTTTCCGCCAAGAATAAGTGGGATCATTAATAAGTTTAGAGGTTTTGGCTGCATTGGTTCAGGGGAGTTTGTTGGACCAAAAGAACCAATGAGCCTGATCAGAAAAACCTCTAAGTCCCACAGACATTACAACTGCTGAAGAAAATCATAACAGCTGAAGACATCAGCTGATCACAAAGTCTGAAAGTAAAGTACTGAAGACAAAGTCTGAAGACAAGAACCGAAGACTACTACTGAAGACAAAGTCTGAAAGTAAAGTACTGAAGACAAAGTCTGAAGCTATCAGCTGAAGACAAAGTCTGAAAGTAAAAGTCTAAAGAACAAAGTCTGAAGAACAAAGACTGAAGACCAAAGTGATCAGTAGTTGTCACAACAGCTGAAGTTATCAACTTCAGTAGTTGTCACAACAGCTGAAGTTATCAACTTCAGTAGTTGTCACAACAGCTGAAGTTATCAACTTCAGTAGTTGTGATGGTTTCCTTTCAGTACTTGTAATATAGTTTCAGTAGTTTAGTTTCAGTAGTTTAGTTTCAGTAGTTTTATGTTTCTTGTACTTAGCATTCTCTAAGATGTAATCAGTAGTTGAGAACGTTCTCAGTAGTTTTCATAGTTTTAGTAGTTTAAATAATTCTGTTAGATGTCACTATCAAGTGACATCAGCAGACGTCACATATCCTATATAAGGAATGTTGACCTAATTGTAAAGTGTGACATTGAGCCACCACGAAAGCATATGAATGAAATATCTCTTTTGCAGAATACTCTTTTTCTATAACCATTTACTGTTATATTGAATATCAATTGTGTTCTTGTGAATTATTTAATTCGTTGTTTGAATTTCCGCTGCTATACTCTCTAATCAATCAAACTTAGGTCACTGATCCTAACATTGAGTATGTCTTGAACATACTTTGACTGACTAATGAAGATGCCATCTTCAACTTGCTTCACTTGAATTCCCAGAAAGAAATTGAGTTCCCCCGTGGCACTCATTTCAAATCTGTCCTTCATCAGCTTCTTAAAGTCTTTGCAGAGCTTTGGATTAGTTGAACCAAAGATGATGTCATCCATATATACTAGAACTAGCAATATGTCATTTCCCTATCGTTGATGAAGAGAGTTCCATCTATAATACCTCTCATGTATCCATGCTTGCAAAGATACCGAGATAGTGTCTCATACCACTTCCTGGGTGCCTGATGCAACCCATAAAGAGCTTTGTGAAGCTTGCAGACATAATCAGGATGATTAGGATCTACAAAACTAGGTGGCTATTTGACATATACCTGTTCATCAATCACTCCATAGAGAAAAGCACACTTCACATCAAGTTAAAAGACCTTGAAGTTCTTGGATGCAGCACATGCTAGGAATATCCTAACATCTTCCGGTCTTGCTACAGGAGCAAAGACATCTATGTAGTCAACTCCTTCTTCTTGTGTATATCCTTGAACAACTAGTCTAGCTTTGTTCTTGATGATGAATCCTCTATCATCCTTCTTGTTCCTAAACACCCATTTAGTTCCAATGGTAGACTTCCCATAAGGAAGAGGACAAAGGTTCCAAACTTTCTATCTTTTGAATTGAAGCAACTCCTCTTGCATAGCTTCAAACAACATCCATCATTCAGAGCCTCATCAACTTTATTCGGCTCTATCTAGTGTAAGAAACAAGAGTGAAGACAAACATTTGCTTCATGGGTTTGTCCTCTTTTTCTTACCCCTATGACAACATATCCAATGATGTTTGTGGTAGGGTGGGACTTGTGAATCCTTAGCTGAGGGATCACAGCAAGTTGGTGAGAAAGATCTAAATTAGAGAAAATTAAATCTGGCATAGATCTTTCACCCACCACATCAGCACACTTATCAAGAGATACTTGATCCGAGGAGTGTGTGACATCATTGATCTTGTCATCTATGGAGTGGTTATCAGCATCAAGAAAGTCTTGACACTGTCACCACTACCATCATTGTCTTCTACAATTGAAGCATATTTATCTGGTTATGGAGCCTCTGAGTTGGAATTTGAAGGCATACTAGATGTATCAGCTGAGTTTGTCATTGTGGTGCTCATAAAAACCTCATTTGCAGAAGTAGTCCCAACTGGAGTTGAAGATGTGTTACTTGAAGGTCTTGTCAGCTCAAATCTTGGATCAGGATAACCTGTACTAAATTTTCTGCAAATCCTGAAACAGTCTTACAAGATTTGTTAAAATAGTTAGTAACTAAATCAAGATCAAAGAGCCAATCAGGACCAGAATCAGCAACACAGGGTGTGTGTTCATTAAAAGTCACATTGGCTGACTCCTCAACTATTTTAGTTCTAAAATTGTATACTCTGTAAGCCTTAGCTTAGGAAGAGTATCCAATGAATTTTCCATCCATCTGATTTCTCAGCAAATTTGGCAATTTGATCCTTGGTATTCAAGATGGTGCAAGGACAACCAAATGATCTGAGAAAACCAATAAAAGGTTTCCTCTTATGCCAAATTTCATAAGGAGTCTTGCCATGACTCTTAAATACTAAAAATCTATTTTGTACATAGCAGGCAATGTTGACTGCCTCTACCCAGAAGATGATGGGCAGTTAGAGTCAGACAACATGGTTCTTGCAGCTTCAATTAGTGTCCTGTTTCTCCTCTCAGGAACACCATTCTGCTGAGGAGTCTTAGGAACATGGTATTGTCTTGTAATACCCTTTTCATCACAAAATGCATCAAGGATTTGGTTCTTGAATTCAGTTCCCTAATCACATCTTATGATTTTAACCTTGTTATCAGATTGATTCTCAATCTTTAAGATGAAATTCTTCAGAATCTCAAGAGGCTCATCCTTAGTTCTAAGGAAAAATACCCAAGTGAATGTTGTAAAGTCATTTGTGATCACTAAGCAGTAAGAGGTCCTTCATAGACTCATTACACTAGTGGGCCCAAAAAGATCCATATGTAATAAGTGTAGGGGTGTGGTGATGGAGTTTCTTTTATTAGGCTTGTGAGATACCTTATGTTGCTTCCCCTTGAGGCATGCAACACAATGGTCATCATTTGTAAACTCTTTCGTTGGCATTCCAGTTACCAAATCATTCTTAATCAGTTTATTCATATTTTTAAAGTTTACATGGCACATTCTTTTATGCCATAGGAAAAACTCATCACTATTTGCTTTAGATAGAAAGCATGAAACTTCTCCAGACGGAGATGTTTCTTGCAGTTCCATCTTGTACATGTTCCCTTTCCTGGGGGCTCTAAGTAGAATATGCTCATGTGTAATGACCACCCCAGGCTTGAGAACAATACACTCAAGCTCAGTAAAGAGCATGTTATGACTCTCATCACAAAATTAGGATACACTCAGAAGATTGTACCCAAGCTCCTTGACAAAGTTTACCTTTTCAATGCTGAGCTTACCATTTATCACCTTGCCCCTTCGAGAAATATAACCACCTTCATCTCCTCCAAAGGCAACTGGCCCTCCATCAATCCTTTCAATGTTCTGGAGTAGTGACCTATTGCTTGTCATGTGCCTGGAACAGCCACTATCAATGAACCAGACATTTTTGTTTGTCTTCAGCTATCCCTGCACAAAGAAAATGATTAGTTACATTTGGAACCCAAGCGTTACTTGTCTTGGGCTCATTAAGAGAAACAAATTGTAATGCAATAGTAATAGATCCTATTGTTGTGCTAGGGGGATCTTGGGTTGTTGTTGATGGAAAATTCTTAGTCACTTGGTCTTTCTTAGACTTCCACACCACCTTTTGAAGCTTGGACTTGACCTTCCACACTTCGGAAGCTTTTGATACTTTGGAATTTTTGATGACTGAACCTTCGGAAGATTCTGCAAACATTGCAGCAGACTTCAGTGCTTTGGAAGTAATCCTTCCTTCCGAGACCAACTTTTCTTCCAAAGGCAATTTTCCACTTGCCTTCTTCTCGGTTTTGGAGCTTTCGAAGGCAAAACGATTTTCCTTCCAAAGCTTGAATCCTCTTTGAACTCTTGGAAATCTTTGGTTTGATCATATGAAGAGTACCCTTAGGATTGTATGGACAATCCTTAGCAAGATGAGCAGTACTCTCACACATAACACACTTCATTTTCTTCTTCCCAAGAGCCTTCAGAGAACAAGACTGACTTTGGTTACATCCCTTCTCCACCCTCATCTTTGCAGATGCTGAGACAGTCCTTTTGTCCTGAGGACTGTTCTTGGAGTTTGATGGTCCATGCTATGTAGCAGTGGTACACATCAGATTAGTCTTCTTCAGGGTACTGAGATGATTAGAACATGAACCAGAACTCTTAGCATAAGAGTTGAGGTTGATGTTTTTAGTATTTACCAATTCAAACCCTGCAGAGATAAAAACTTCTTTCTACTTGGAGTCAAAACTAGCCTTGAACTCTTGAGCCTTCCTAGCTTTTCTTTTGTTCTTTCTGATCAAGTTCTTCCTCATTGACTTGGTCATCACAATCTTCTTCTTCTCCTTAGAAGGATTGTGGACCTTCTTAGAATCCTCTTCTTCATTCTTCTCAGAGGAATTCTTCACTATCACTTCTTCATCCTTTCACTCAAAGGACCTATGAGAGGAAGCTCATCTTCACAATTTCCACACCTAGGTTATCTTACAGACAGGATTGTGTGTGGAGGAGCTATCTCATTTGATCCTAGCCCCTTCTTGTTTTTATAGCACACTTTATTGTGTAGGGATGAGGATATCATATTCTTGAAGGTCTCTTCTTCAAGAACACACTTGTCTGCCCTGGCTTTGCTGATCATAAGCATAGCCTGGCACTCAGTCAGCTTGGTTATGAGATCTTTGATTTGAGTCCTAAAATCTGTATGCTCATGTTTTAGAATTGAAATTGTTTTCTCTAAGTCCTCTATCTTTAATTTATAATCACTTTCAGACTTTCTAAAATCAACTTTTAAAATGTTTAAGGACTCAAGATCAGATCTCATCTCCAAGTTATAGGACCTGTATCTATTTACTTTAGCAATGCATTCAGGGGTACAGAGATGTTCCAATACCTTCGCTACATCATGATCTGCCAGTGCTTGGTTTGGAGAAGCATCTTCCACCTGAAAGCTCTACTCAAAGCTTCCATCTTCAACAATAACAGCAGCCTGCTGCTTCGGCTTCTCATTCTTGGGAGCTTTGTCAGTGTAGTTGGGTCGGGACAGTGTTTGGCAGAGTAGTTTGCCACACCCTTGGGGATCATACCACCACCAGTAGCGGAAGGGGTGCTTGGTATATAAGGTCCATTCTCAATAGAATCCCACATTCTTGAGTCTAGAGACCTGATAAAACCTTCCATTCTCATACACCAGGTGTCAAAGTCATCAAGAGTGATCAGTGGGGACATGTTCATGGTTCTAGTTTCCATATCAGTTTTGGAAATGGCTGCCATTTGAAAAGTTTAGTATTTGTGTGAGTGTGGGATCTTAAGATGCTGAGATACAACACAACACAAAAAGGAGAGTAACTAAACTTAATCAAATAGTGAACTGAATTAACCACAAGTAAAGACACTAAGAACACAAGTAACTAAGGGACATAACACAAGAGCAAGATACATAGGGAGATGGTTTTCAAGATTGTAGTATATTGCTTTCTCAATGTTCTATTACAAGTGTTACAAAGCATAAAGATAAAGTTACAAGAACATGAGATACTTATACTACATCCTATAGCCGGCCATACTATGAAAGCCAGCTAGATACAATTGACTAGACACAAAACAAAATCAATTGTAGAGTCAAAAAGGTAGATTGCCTTTTTGACTTTGTGACTATGACATGCCATAGCTCATATCCTTATCTATTACAAAAACGATAAAGTACATGAAGTAGAAAGTTTACACACTCAAGACCTTAATGTACAGTTACCAAAGGCATGGGCCTTTTCACCAACTCATGTAAGTTGGTGACTTTACAGAGTTGCAGCAGAAAGGGGTCCAGCTTTATGGAAAAAGTACATCACATAAAGCATGTTGTTAAAAGTCTTCGGAAGAAATCTATCTTCAAGTGTGGAGCTTCGGAATTCTTTGTCTTTCAAGCTTCGGAAGAGTTCATCTTTGGATTCAGAAGATATTGGTCCTGGCTACGGAAGATTTCATACTTAGAATATTTCTGTTACATGTGTGAAACTTCCGAAGCATTCTTCTTCAGTACTTGTGCAGCATGCATGCACAAAGACTTTGGTTGCTTCAGCCTCTATACATATTCTCTACATCCTTGAACTACAAGTAGAGCATTATTCCTGATTATGAACCCTTGGTTATCTTTCTTGCATTTAAGCACCTATTTGGTGCCAATCACTTTAGCACCTTTTGGTTTGTCCACAAGGGTCCATACTCCTAACATCATGAACTGTAGGAGTTCTTCTTGCATTGCACTGACCCATGCCTCATCGTTTAAGGCTTCACTTGTTGGGTTTTGTTACATGTTTATCAAAGGAAGTTTAACCATTTAAACTTCAAAATCACAGCATATATTAGTGGTTAAAAGGTGTTTTATAATCTGAAAATTTGAACCATTTTAACCCAAAACAAAACCCATATAAATGGATCATATATATATGTGAAATGAAATGCTATCAAAATGAAAAGAACAACCATAGGGTGTTAGGATCAGTGATCTGAGTTTGATTACTTAGAGAGTATTGCAGCAGAAACTCAAACAACGAATTAAACAATTCACAAGAACACAATTGATATTCAATGTAACAGTAAATGGTTATAGAAGAAGAGAATTCTGAAAGAGAGATATTTCATTCATATGCTTTCATGGTGGCTCAATGTCACACTTTACAATTAGGTCAACATTCCTTATATAGGAAATGTGACGTCTGCTAATGTCACTTGATAGTGACATCTAACAGAATTATTCAAACTACTGAAACTATGCAAACTACTGAGAATGTTCTCAACGACTGATTACATCTCAGAGAATGCTAAGTATAAGAAACATAAAACTACTAAAACTAAACTACTGAAACTATAACTACTAAAAAGTAAATTACAAGTACTGAAAGGAAACCATCACAACTACTGAAGTTAATTACTTTAGCTGTTGTGACAACTACTGATCACTTTGGTCTTTAGTCTTTGTCTTCAGTCTTTGTTCTTCAGACTTTTACTTTCAGACTTTGTCTTGAGTTGATAGCTTCAGACTTTGTCTTGAGCTGATAGCTTCAAACTTTGTCTTCAGTACTTTACTTTCAGACTTTGTCTTCAGCTGATAGCTTCAGACTTTGTCTTCAGTTCTTTAATTTCAGACTTTGTCTTCAGTAGTAGTCTTTAGTTCTTGTCTTCAGACTTTTACTTCAGTAGTAGTCTTCAGTTCTTGTCTTCAGACCTTGTAATCAGCTAATTTCTTCAGCTGTTGTGATCTTCTTCAGCAGTTGTATTCTCTATGGGAATTAGAGGTTTTTCTGATCAGGCTCACTGGTTCTTTTGGTCCAACAAACTCCCCCTGAACCAATGCAGCCAAAACCTCTAAACTTATTGATCATCCCACTTATTCTTGGCAGAAACACCCTTTTGATCAGCTTCAGAAGTAATCAGTTAAGCATAGGCCAGGAAAAGGTTTCTAATCTTTTGATTGGCTAAGTATGGAAGGGAACTTTGTTTTGGGGAAATTGAACACAGAGTCTTATCCCAACCATGAAACCTAATTCCCATGAATGAGTCTATAAGACTCACTAGCATAGGCCTCAAGGAGAACAACTTGTTCCTCCTTGGTGAGTTCTTCTGCTTCTCCCTCGAAGAAGAACTCTGGGCCATAATACTCAGACAGGTATCTCACTGTCTTTCCATTTTTCAACTCCACAGTTGTTATCTCTCTTTAAGCAAATTCATCAGGGTGAGAGCCTTCAAGCAACAACTGGAGTTCACTCTTCTGAAGATCTTCAAATCTTTTGTATAACAACCCCTTCTTGATCATTTTGTTCTCAAGAATAGATTGAGGGGTTGTCTTGGATTTGTGAGCTCTCTTGAATTCTTCAATGATTTCCCAGGGTGAGACTACCATGGCCAATGTAATTGCAGCATTCAAGGTCTTCTTCACTTGGCCATGATATCTACTTGGTATATTCTTCTTATGAATTCTAGAACTTACCCTGGGGTCTGGCCAGATCCACACTCTTCTTTTTGATGTTGAAAGGTATGTCTAAGAGTGTACAGCCTTAGAGCCTGTTTCTTCATTTCTTGAATGGATGAGGACTGAGGGAAATCCATATCAACCATCTTGAGAAACTTCTCATTATGCTGTTTCTGCTGTTCTGCTTCTTCAATCTTTACCTTCACTATCTGCATTTGCAAGTCAGGAGTAATCACTTGTTGACTTCTGTGCTCAGGTGATTTGAGTTTGAGAACAGCAGAGATTGGTAGACTATCATCATCATCATCCTCTTCTTCATCTTCTTCTACCCACAACACCTTTCTCATCCTTCTGGGTGTATCACTAGGTAAGGTTTGAGGTGGTTTTTGGGGTAAAGGGATTGGTTTTGTGGGTTGAGTTGTGGGTGGCTTTGGTTTAGGGATATATTTGGGAGATGCTAGAGATAAGGGTTGTGTTTGATTGGGAGAGTGAGAAGACTGACATAGCATTTTTGTGGTGAGTTTGGCTTTGGAGAGCTTTGCCATTTTAGTTCTCTTCCCTGCACCTGTTTCATCCAGTGCTTCGATGATCAAGCCTTTATTATAGCCTCCAGCAGAGCAGATTTTCTTGGTTATCTCTAAGATACTGTCTCTGGACCAGGCCTTTATCTCTATCAATGATCTTCCAAGGTATTTGGCAATGAATCTGATCATTGTCTCCAATCTTTCCCTTTCCAACACACTATAACCGGCCCATCTAGCTTGAATCTCTTCTATTTCCAGCCTTCTAATCTCAGTGTCTAGTGTGGCTGTCTCATGAACTTGTCAAAAGAGCTGATCTGTAATTGTATCCATGGATCTGCTGTGAGCTTCATCAGCATCTTTGACAAGATCTTCTAAGGATTTATCTTCATCAGCTTTGGACTCGGCACTTTTCTTTCTTTTATATGTGATCAGCTGTTCTGAGATCAGTTCTTTCTCCAACTCCTTCTCTTTTGGAGGTTCTTTCTCATCATCAACTCTTTTTCTTTTCTTTTCTTTCACGGCCTTAGACTTGGAAGTCTCCCCCTTTTTGGTTGCATTGGGAGCAGGAGCTTGAAAGGCAGAAAGAGATTTATGAACAACATCATCAATGAGGGTTTGTAGATTTAAGGATATCCTCTCGTCAATGGCTTTATGCACTTTGTCAGTGATGATGGGAGTGATGAGAGGTAAGGAGTTTTGAAAGATAGCAACCATCTGCTCAGAGGGGTTCTGTCCCTGAGAGGTGGTGCCAAAAGTAGTGGCTGGTGGCTCAGTTAAGTGTGTAGGCTCAATGTTTGGGAAACCTTCAATGGAAGGTGCCATCTGTGGGGTTTGTGAGGTAGATGGACTTTGATCATGAGAGATGTTGGCTAGCACATCTTTGAGTCTGCTCACCTCAGTCTCAAGGATGGTATTATGGGCTAATACATCATAGAAAAAGCCCAGGTCATCATTAGTCTGTGCTGAATCACCTGACCTCCTGATTGAATCAGGATGTACATGCTCTGAGTGTAGATCAGTAGAAGCATGTGCCCATTGTTCTTGAGACTGGGGTCTTCTTGCCTCAGGACTGTGTGTTTCATTGGCAGTTGCCTCTGGTAAGGTCTTATGGATGCTACCAACTTCATCCTGATCATTTGCGGAATCAGTAGAAGTGGCAGCCATACCAGATGTTCTAACCTCCGTTTCTACACTTGGAGATTGAACATTGTAACCCCTGTGCTATGGGTTATCAGAAGCATTTTGGTCCTCCCCTCGATAGTTGAGGTATTCCCGGTGGTAAGTGGTTTTTGGGGAGGGGGTGAGGAATGCAACTGACTCAACACTTTAGCAACGATCAGTGTTGGGCTTTGAGGGGCGGTTGCATGTGGAGATTGGTTGAAGCAGAATGCACCCGGGGAGAGGTGCTCTTCAATAGTAACCCTCTCAATTGAGAGAGGTTCCATAAATGTGGGATCCCCAATTGTGGTTGCAACAGGATCTTGTTGAGAGGATACTTGTGCGGCTTCAGCAGGTTGGGTCTTGGACATAAATAAGGGGTTATAACCAGTATGTTTCCTGTGTTTGTGGTACAGGGGCATCCTGAGGGTACTCATCTCCCTGTGTAGCCTTTTTGGCTTTTTGGATTTGGGTTTGGTGGGGACTTTGGATCTGGAAGTGGAGGCTGTGGGTTCCCTCTGCTCGGTTTTAGCATCCGGGCAGCCCCTTTAAGATTAGGGACTGAGTTATGTCGGGAGTATACCTCAGCTAAAACAGCTGGAGCAGGGACTCCAAGACTAACAAGGCCATCAGATTGTAATTGATTCAAAATTATGGCCATCAGAAACCTGGGATAAAGTATCCATCTGTTTGCCACAGGTTTCTGAGCAGATCCTTTAGTTCCATGAACACTATCTCAGAAAAATTTAGATTTTGGCGTTCAAGGATAGGAGTACAATACCTGTTGCCATCGGGAAGACATCTGATCCCAAGAAGATGTCTTTGATGCAAGGCAACATTCACCATATGAAAGAGAAGTCGTTCAGCATCATGGAAGTGCTTTTTAAGTATGGTTGTAGCACTTAGTCGCCTTCATACCGTTATGGATAAAAGACATATCAGTGGTGCCTTTCGGGTATTCTTTAGGATAGGTGCCATCATGCAAATTAGGGTTGTGCGAACGATGTCGGGGGTGATGAGCACCTGTTTCTGTTTCACCAATGACTGGAGAGTGATTTGTCTATCATTCTCACCAGTTATTACAGAGACGTTGGTCCAGAACTGGGATAAGGAGTCAGGATATATGGTAGGATTCAGAAGAAAGGCTGTTGTGTATGGGGAATCCACCATAAGATCGATGACAGTGTCAAACTTGTTCCAGAAGGCCGATTTCGAAAGGTAGGCAACACAGTTGTGTCGGGGTTTGAGTTTCATGGTCGCCATTGTTAGAGAGAGAGAGGTTTGAAAACGGCTAATGAAACGTTTGGCTATAAGTTCAGGTATTATAGGTTAAGAAAAGCTAAAAGAAAGGCTGAAAAGAAAAGGCTGAAAAGAAAACGATTGAAAGTGTTGTGTTGTCATCAGTTGTTATGAAAACAACTGAAGACTTGGTTTTAACTAACAGACGTTTGAAAACAACTGAAGACTTGCTTTTAGTCATCAGTAGTTGTGAAACTACTGAAAACCTTGGTTTTGTCTTCAGCTGTTGTAAACAACTAAGGACTTGGTATTAGTCATGAGTAGTTGTGAAACTACTGAAGACATGGTTTTGTCATCAGTTGTTTAGAGTGAAACAACAGTTTGTTGAAACGACTGAAGTGAAAATTCTCATTAGTAGTTTTCGTCAATTCTTAGCTTTTCAGCTGTTTCATACTATCCTCAACACTTACTCATCAGACTTTTTAGCTAATTTCAGTTGTTTCATAAGACATCAGTACTTATCTGTTTTTACTGACATCAGGAGTTATAACTACATCAGTTGTTGTAACTACATCAGTTTCTTTTAACAGAATTAGTACATATTTGTGACATGTTTACTAATGATCATTAGTACTATTTACTGAGATCATCAGTAGTTATCACTTATTCTAGCTGCAGCATACCAAGCCTTAACATATGGTTTTGGAAAGTTGAACTATCCAAAGGATTAGTAAATATATCTGCAAGCTCATCAGCACTAGGCACAAACTTTGGATCAATCAGACCTTTTTCAAAACAATCCCTAATAAAATGGTGTCTAATCTCTATATGTTTGGTCCTAGAGTGCTCGACTGGATTCTTGACAATGCACAGCTGAAGCACTATCCATTAATAATGGATTCTTGACAATGCACAGAGCTGACAATGCACAGAGCTAGATCTCTATATGTTTTGTCCTAGAGTACCTGAGATGTAAAACTTGTAGCAGCAATGTACTCTGCTTTAGCAGTGGATGTAGCAACAGATGTTGTTTCTTCTCTATGCCAAGAAATCAAACAGTTGCCTAGGAATTGACATCCACCAGAAGTTGACTTTCTAGTTAACTTACATCCTACATAGTAACTATCTGAAAAAGTAACTGATTTGCACGAGTGTCCAGTGGAATACCAAGACCTAGAGATTGTGTACCTTGCAAATATCTAAAGATCCTCTTGACTGCAATCAAATGAGACTCTTTACGAGCAGCCTGAAATCTAGCACAAACACAAGTTGCAAACATGATATATGGTCTAGAAGCTGTTATGTACATCAAGGACCCAATCATACATTTGTAAAGTGTTTCGTCAACAGCTTTACCTTTCTGATCTGCATCCAGTTGTGTGGTGTTGCACATGGGAGTAGAACGGGGCTTACAATGTTATGAATCAAACTTATTCAAAAGATCTTTTGTATATTTTGACTGATGAATGAAAGTTCCATCAGCCTTTTGTTTGATTTGCAAGCCTAGAAAGAACTGTAATTCTCCCATTGCACTCATTTCAAACTTTTGTTTCATTAGATTTGTAAAATCATCACACAACTGGTGATCAGAGGATGCAAAAATAATATCATCAACATAAATTTGAACAAGTAGCTTATGCTGATCCACCTTCTTAATAAACAATGTTTTATCTATGGAACCTCTAGTGAAATTATTGTTAATAGAAAAAATTGAAAGTGTTTGATACCAGGCTCTAGGAGCTTGCTTCAACCCATAAAGAGCCTTATCAAGTTTATACACCCAATCAGGATGTTTATTGTCCTCAAAACTGGTGGTTGACACACATAAACCTCTTCTTTTATTTTACCATATAAAAATGCACTTTTGACATCCATTTGAAAAACTTTAAGATTGTGGAATGCAGCATAGGCTATGAACAATTAATTGCCTCTAGTCTGGCTACAGGGGCAAAGGTTTTGTCATAATCAATACCTTCTTCTTATGAAAACCCTTGTACAACCAGTCTAGCCTTGTTCTTGACAATAAGCCCATTTTCATCAGTTTTATTCCTAAACACCCATTAGTGCCTATTGCACACTTACCTGGGGGTAGAGGAACCAGTTCCCACACTTGCTGCTTTTTGAACTGAAGTAGCTCAAGCCGCATGGCTTTAACCCATCCATTGTCTCTCAAAGCGACATGATAGTTCTTTGGCTCTAGCTACTGATGAAGAGAGCATAGAAGCAGAAGTTAGACAATTGACTTCTGGTTAAGACACCAGCATTGATATCACCAATGATTTGAGACATGGGGTGATCCTTCAGCTCTTGGTATACTATAAGATCAGTGCAACTGTTTGTAGCCGGTTCAGCAGCAGCAGATGGTGATCTAGATTCTTGAAACCAAGTATTAGATGGCAAGTCAAATGATGTATAGGAGTCAGAAATCTCATTAGCATTTGTTGTGGATGGAGCTACAGAAGCTACAGGAACAACAAGTTTAGCAGACTCAGGCAGTTGGTCACTAAACTTGAAAAGGTGAGTACTGATATCATCATCATCTTCAGTACCACAAGGTGGAAGACTTGCTGCAGAAGATGATTTATCCACATGATCTGCAATAGCTGGAGATTGATAAGGAACATATTGCAGTATGTCCAGATCAAACAACTCCACAGGGTTTTGTGGAATTTTATCCTTAGGAGATTCATTGAATTTCACATGCAAGGTTTCTTCAACTAACTTTGTTATGTAGTTGAAGACTCTGTAAGCCTTCCATGTGGATGAATAACCTACAAAATACCCTGCATCCACCTTAGGATCAAATTTGTGGAGTTGATCCTTTGTGTTTAGAATGAAACAAGGACACCAAAGGCTTTGAAGAATGAAATTAGAGAGCCAAATGATGTAGAACTTCATATGGAGTCTTCATCAACCTCTGATTTACTAATACTCTATTCTACACATAGCAAGCTGTGTTAACAGCTTTAGCCCAAAAGGTCAATAGCAAACCAGAGTCAGCCAACATAGACCTTGCAGCTTCAATTAGGGTCCTGCTCTTTCTCTCCATTACTCCATTTTGTTCTGGAGTCCTGGGATGCTAAACTGCCTCTTGATTCCTTTTGATAGATAAAAATCATCAAGTGTATGGTTTCTAAATTTAGTTCCATTATCACTCCTTATACACTTGACTGATAGGGAATACTGCTTCTCAAAATACAACACAAAGTTTATAATCGTCAGAGCAACCTCATCCTTTGAATGCAAGAAGAAAGTCCATACAAATCTAGAGTAATCATCCACAATTACCAAACAGTATTTCTTCTTTGCCATGCTCATCACTCTCACAGGACCAAATATCCATGTGCAGTAACTGCAAGCAGGCAGTGGACTTAGGTTCTTCAATAGGAGGGAATGAGACTTTGTGCTATTTTTCTTTCAAATAAGTAGTGTAGGTTTCATCACAGTGGAACTCCTTTATTGGTAGACCTCTCACTAAACTATTGTGGATCAGCTGATTCATGTTTTTGAGATTAACATGACCCAGCTTCTATGCCACAGTTTAG
This sequence comes from Flaveria trinervia, assembly GCA_025506515.1. NCBI lineage: Eukaryota > Viridiplantae > Streptophyta > Magnoliopsida > Asterales > Asteraceae > Flaveria > Flaveria trinervia. The sequence continues at coordinate 34,788,446 of CM046441.1, forward strand.
ATTCCTGAGGAGAGGCTTTAGAGAACAGGCAAGGATGACCCTTCAAATCAATCTTTTTTGACAAATCCAAGGCATACACTCTTCCAATCCTGTTGGCCTTCAGGAGAGTATGTTCATCCAATACCTTGTCAATCAGCCTCAGAACTTGGGAAGACAGAATCCTGCAGTTCTGGCTTGTGAAAAGTGCAACATGCCCTTTATCACACATCTGACTGACACTCAGCAAATTATACTTGAGATTCTCCACATGGTTAACATCATCAAACCTGATTTGTCCATTAGACACATATCCTTTCCCGATGATGTAACCCTTGGCGTCATTTCCAAATGAAACAAATCCCTTCTTTCCTTGAGACTAGTCATTAAGAAGAGAACTACTCCCAGTCATATGCATAGATCCTCCACTGTCTACATACCAGATGCTCCTTTGGCATGCTGAAGAACCCTACATTCATCATAAAGAACTAGTTAGGTTTTGAGATCCAAATCTTTTTGGTTTTGGGTCTGTTTTCATCAACAGATTTAACCATAACTTGTTTCTTATGATTAGCAGCTGATGAAGAAGGAGATGGTGCTGAAATGGATTCCATGGATTTGGGCTTGGAATGCCTTTTCAGTGGTTTGATCACAGGTGCATCTAGTTGGTTAACTCTCCCCAACAAATGCTGAACCATCATAACAACTTGTGTCCGATTTGTAGCTAAAGCTTTCAACTCTTGTGACATATCAGTACTTGTGTTTGATGAGTTCACTAACCCACCATTTCCTCCTTAAAATTCACAGACTTAGTCTGATGTTTATCATGAGGAGCACTATCAGTTGTTTTATGATAAACCCTATCCTTCTTTTTGGATTTGGTTGAAGGCTTAGGTTTATCACATTGAGATGACTGTGGTACAAACTTAGTCTCAAACTCATTTTTCATTTCATCGATCTGGATTTGAATGAGCTTATCTCTGTTGAGTTTGGAACCCTTTCTGTACCAACATTCATCAGAAAGAAGATTGAATTTACCACATATTTCACATGGCTTATTCTTCATCTTGGATTGATCAATTGCTGATGTGGAAACTACCGAAGGTGTGCTCTTAGTACTTTCCTCCTTTCAGTACTTTTGGTTAGTACTGAAGAATCTGTAACAACTGAAGACTTGTTCTTCAGCTGTTCTCTAAAAGGTTGTTAATCCTTTTATTTCAGCTGATTTGAAATGCTTTTCAGATGTTGTGACTTGCCCTTCAGTACTTGAGGTACTTTGAGGGACAACATCTGAAGTACTCAGCTTCATGTGCTTATCGGTAGTTAACGCATCAGCCAATTGATTTGCTGAGGTATCAACACTGATTTCATATTATGATGTTGGTGATCACTTGAGGATGATGCACATGATGATGTGGTTTGGAAATTACTTTCACCTTCAGATTTTACTATTGGTTTTGGAGTAAAATCTGTAGGTGGTGCAATGTGGTTGTAACCTATTCCAAACTTCACATTCGAAGCAGATTGCTTGCCGAGCAGCATTTCAAATCCCTTGCAGGATGATACCCAGCGGTCACACTCAACTTGGGTAACTGCAAGTTTTTCTTGAGTTCTCTGTGGTTCTCAAGAATGACCTCTAGCTTAGCCTTTTCATCATTTAATTGGCATTTATGCTTATAAATCTCATCATCTTTACCTTAAGGACAGACTCATATTCTGTTTTCTTTTGGAAAGGGTTTGCTCAAGCTCTAGATTTTGATTTATTAAAGCTACATTTGCCTCTCTAATAGAGATAAATGCAGCTATGCAAGATTCAGAGCATAGCTTGGCCTTAGCCTCAAGGATACCTGGTTACCTGTGATGAAGATGCATTGGAGCACGAACTATCAGTAGATTCCAGGGCCATGAGAGCTAGCTTCCCAAAAGGATGTTCACCACCATGTTGACCAACACCAGCAAATAATTGCTCATTACAAGAGATCATCTGGTAAACTACTCCAGTCAACAATACCAGGGGTGAAGAAGCTGTGATGAGGTTGTGATTGAGATGATTGAGATGGTAGAGGCTCAGTGGGGCTTGAGGTTGTTGTGCATTAGGAACTTGAACCGGATTTGGGTGGCATGTAATAGCAGGGATATGGATATGACATTGGACCCTGAGGACAAAATATGCAGGACATATAGGTTTGAATAATGACCAGAACTAGCAGGATGTTGCCATCTGTTTTGTGGACTATTGCTTGGAAAAGTCACAAAGGGTGTAGAGGAGTTAGATCCAGATGATCTACACTCTCTTGCAAAGTGTCCAAGCCTGTGGCATTTGTGACACCTCAACTTACTCTTGTCAAAACCGACTTTGGTTTTGCCAGAGAGTCCTGGAAATTTCCTACCAGTTCTCTTGTAGAACTTTTGAGATCTGATATTAATCAAGGCCATTTGGCTCAGAATATCCATCTTTTCTAAGTCATCATCAGCAATTCCCTTTAAATCATCCATAATGAAACACAAATTGTCACTATTACAGCCTTACTGACTGTCAACACTAACAAATGCATGATCTGAACCGTTTGAGGAGAAATCTATATGCTCATCATAATTGCTTTCTGATGCAGCATATTCTGACTCATGACCAACCAAGGCAGTGTTCCCTGGTACAAAGTCATTAGTGAGATTTCCTGATGATTCCAGTTTCCTTTTCTGCTCTATCTCTCTTTCAAATGTAAGCAGTTTCCTATGGAGTTGGGTGAGAGATAGACTATCCAGATTTGCACTGGAGCGTAGGACAGTGGTATATGTGTCCCATCTCTCAGGCAGTAATCTGAGGAATCTATTGTTAATCTGACTATTAGTGTATTCATGTTTGACCATTTTCAGCTCAGAGATCAAACAGGAAAAACGCTCAAACTGTTGAGTCAGTGACTCACCCTTCCTATGAGAGAATGTCTCATATTGTTGGGCAAGGATTTCTCTATTGTTTGCTAAGACCTCATCTGTTCCACCAAATTGTTCCTTCAATGCATTCCAGAGGTCATGAGCAGTTTCATGATGCATAAGCCCAGAATAGATTTCATTCGACACAGCCATGGCCAGAATTCCATGCGCTTTAGCATCAATCTCAAACAATTTTTGATCCTCATCTGAGTATTGTTCCTTCTTCTTCGGAACCATTTGGTTGGTTTCCGGATTGTTCACCATAGGCTTGTGTGGACCATGTACCATATATGTCCAACAACCTGAACTGTTACAAGACAGGTGATGAAGCATTCTTCGCTGCCATATGTTATACTCAGTCCTAACCAGCATCGGAGGCTTGGTTGAGGAACGGTATTATGAGGTCATTAGAAGGAGTAGTCATTCTCAAATTCAACCAAATTCAAGTGAGTTTTAACTGATTTAGTGCAAAACACAACAAACTCAATATGAACCAAGAGAAAACTCAAAGCAAATAAACGAAAGCAGCAAAAATTCAATGATCTATAACCAATTCTTGCAAATATGCTAATTCAATAAAACATATATATTGAATAGCAGTTTCAAAGATCAATTGTTAGATCGATCAATGATTAACCTCTGCTCTGATACCATTTGTTAGGATCAGTGATCTGAGTTTGATTACTTAGAGAGTATTGCAGCGGAAATTCGAACAACGAATTAAACAATTTACAAGAACACAATTGATATTTAATATTACAGTAAATGGTTATGGAAAAAGAGAATTCTGCAAGAGAGATATTTCTTTCATATGCTTTCGTGGTGGCTCAATATCACACTTTACAATTAGGTCAACATTCCTTATATAGGAAATGTGACGTCTGCTGAGGTCACTTGATGTTCTCAATGATACAAACTACTGAGAATGTTCACAACTACTTATTACATCTCAGACTTTGTGATCAGCTGATGTCTTCAGTTGTTATGATCTTCTTCAGCAGTTGTAATGTATGTGGGACTTAGAGGACTTTCTGATCAGGCTCATTGGTTCTTTTGGTCCAACATAGGGTGTTCTTGAAACTACCTTCCAAGAACAAGATGTTGTAGGAAGGATGAGAAGAAGAACATGATGCTTCTTGAATGTATAGCCTCTAAAGTAGAAGACCTCAAGCTTTTATACCCACAAGCTCTTCCAAACACCTAGCTTGTTAGGGAGTGCAATACCAAATCCTCTTCATATGCTCCTTAAAAATCTGAAATATTCAGCAACCTTTTGTCTTGAATCCGAATTTTCAGCTCTTCGAGACAGAGTTCTTGCAATGTGTGTGTGAGAGGGAGTGTTGGTTGAGGTGGAGTGGAAGAGAGATTAATGTATTGTAATAACCAAGACATGCAATCCCAGAGAGTGGACCTCTTTAGGGCGGCCGAAAACCCATTCAAAATGGTTTCCCCCCATTTTAGTTTTTACAAGAAACTTACACTTTTAACCCATAAGTTGATAAAATTAAAACCACTTTTAGTTTTATAGCATTAAAACACTTTTATTTGTTATTATTCAACCCCCTTAAATAATGAAACAAATAATTTCTCATGAACAAATTATTTATATAATGTTGTTCTATTACAAAAGCAACATTTTAGAAAACCCATTTTCTAAATTGGTGTCAATATTTATTTGAACGATCTCATCAAAACAAATATTATTGGTGTTTGTTTAGCTTGTTATTGGGTATGACCTGACTTGGATCATAACGTGCTAACCACATCAATCTTGTATGTGTCTTGGGAATACAAGTTCCAACAATTTCCCACTTACACAATATTCATTGAAGATTGATGCAAGCAGTAAATACCGCCTAACAATGGTTTACTACCCTTAATACGTATGATTAAGTGCCATTCAATAACATCATCCTCTTCAAGTACCTTACTCGGATTGTTTTAGGTGAATCAATCATCTATCCTTTTGTCACATATGTCATGTTAAATCCCTGAGACATAGAGTGATCATTCCCCTTTGATTTAACTTTATCAGGCCTTAGACATTTTACTCTCAACGAATAAGAGGGACAAATCTCATCTTGTCTACATACGTCTCTCACAATTACCTTATATCATACCTGAACTCAGACATATGTACTACCATGTTTTAGAATAGCGAAGAACTAAGTCAAAGTATAATATTTGGTAAATATCAAGATCCAATATGTATCTCAGGTCAGAGGATACCAAATGATGTTTTCCTTTACTCAAAATTACCTGAACTCAGACTTATGTACTACCATGTTTCAGAATAGCGAAGAACTAAGTCAAAGCATAATATTGGTAAATATCAAGATCCAATATGTATCTCAGGTCAGAGGATACCAAATGATGTTTTCCTTTACTCAAAATTACTTATGATCAATCAGGAAGATTTCACGTAGTAATATTTGACACGTAGGTTAGTCCAATATTTTTAACCCACAAATATCTATGAACTTTGGCATCAACACTTTGCTTTATATTCATCCATATGAATATCTACCAATCCAAGTTCATAATAGTCTTACCTTCATACTTGTTCCCACAAGTATGAACGAATATCGATGTTCTGAGTAAATGATTTACTCATGGACTTTAAACATGCAAAATAGGAATATTAGTTGAATCATTATAACCAAATAATCCATTCCAGTAATAAAGGGTTATAATATTTAAATACAAAAATTAAAGACCATATCCAGCCACTAGAATATTAAAGTCCCATGGCACACGTATGACTTTCATGCTTTGCCTTTTCTAGAAGCTTCGTGAGTGGATCCACAATGTATTTATCCGTGTGAACTTTGCAAATACATATCTTTCCCTTTTCAAATTCGTCCCTTATGTAGTTGAATCTCCGTTCAATGTGCCTAGTCTTTTGATGTGCATGGGGACCTTGATTTGATAAATCGCACCCTTGTTATCGCATAGAATTTCTAGGGGGTCTTGAATAGAGGGGACCACCCCTAGATAGGCGATGAATTTCTTTAACCATGCAGCTTCTTGAGCTGCTAATGAAGCGGAGATGTATTCTAACACTGTGACAATGCCACCACATCTTGCTTAGAGCTCTTCCAAGAAATTGCTCCTCCATTCAAGATGAAAATGTACCCCGATTGTGATCATGAGTCATCTTGATCAGTTTGCAAACTCACATCCGTGTAACCCTTTACTACAAGTTCCTCCTCACTAGATCCATAGATTAGGAACATATCTTTGGTCCTCCTTAGGTCTTTAAGTATGTTCTTAACAGCCATCCAATGATTGTTTCCTGGATTTTATTGGTATCGGCTTGTCATGCTCAAAGCGTATGACACGTGTGGCCTAGTGCAAATCATTGCATACATGATCGATCCCATGGCAGATGCATACGAGATTCCCTTCATTTTGTCTTGCTCATCCTTTGACCTTGGACATTGAGTCTTACTCAATATCGTTTCTCTTTGAATAGGTACGGTACCTTTCTTAGAGTTTTCCATCTTGAACTTTTCATAATCTATCAATGTATGAACTTGATTTACACCTATCAACCGCCTTGATCTATCCCCATAGATCATTATTCCCAAAATATAGGCGGCTTCACCAACATCCTTAATGGAAAAACAACTTCCAAGCCAGGTTTTAACACCTTCCAAGGTTGGAATGTTATTTCCAAATAGTAGGATGTCATCGACATACAATACTAGGAAATTGATGATTCTCCCACTAGAAATCTTATATATACATGCTTCATCAGTGTTTTTGATGAACCCAAATTTGATTATTTCTTCATCAAAATGGTGATTCCAACTTCTTGATGCTTGCTTCAATCCATAGATTAATTTCTTTAACTTGCATACTTGTTAGGATGTTTTTGATCGACAAAACCTTCAGGCTGAACCATATGCACATCTTGCTCAAGATATCCATTTATAAAAGAGGTTTTCACATCCATCTGTTGAATCTCATAATCATAATGAGCAGCTATGGCAAATAATATCTAGATAGTCTTTAGCATTAGAACTGGCGGGAAGGTCTCCTCATAATCAAACTCTTGAGTTTGAGTGAAACCTTTTGCTACAAGTCTAGCTTTATAAGTATCCAAGTTTCAATGCATGCCAGTTTTCCTCTTGAAAACTCTCTTACTTCCAACTATCTTGGAGTTAAGAGGTGGTTCAACCAAGTCCCTACTTGGTTGTCATACATGGATTGCATCTCAACATTCATGGCTTCAAGCCGTTTGCCACAATCCAAATTGGACATTGCATCACGATAAGTGGTTGGTTCATCGAAATCTACCACATAGTATCCATCTATGAAGAATCCATATATTTAGGTGGATTACTAATTCTATAGATCTGCGAACGTTTTGTGTGTATTGATCAACTATTTGATCATCCTCAACATCCTCATGTTGACTACTAGTGTCAACCAAACATGTATTGGTTTGTGGTTCTTGATCCTCCTCAAGATCCCTGTTCTAATGCTAGTTCCTTCTGTAAGAAACTCAGCCATCTTGGCAACAAACTCCTTTTGTTCTAATGGATCTTAGTAATAATATCCCACAGAATCTCTTGGATATCCAATGAAGATACACATAGTGGAATGACTTCTAACTTGTTTGAGGTGGGAGTCTTAACATAAGCCTCACAACCCCATACCTTTAAATATGATAGTGATAGAACCCTTCCATGCCATATTATAAAAAGTGTCGTTACCACTTTCTTGGTTGGGGCCATATTCAAGATACGGGCCACAGAGGGCAAAGCGAAACCCCAAAATAATAGAGGCAATGAGCTTCTAGCCATCATAGATCGAACCATATCAAATAGAGTTTGATTTCTACTTTCAGACACACCATTGTGTTGTTGTGTTCCGGTGGAGATAGTTGTAAGACAATACCACAACTTCTAAGATGACCTCTGAAAGCATCACTTAGGTATTCACCTCCTCTATCAGTGTGGATAATATTTATTTTCTTGTTGAGTTGATATTCTACTTCATTCTGGAAGACTTTGAACATTTTAAAAGCTTCCTCTTTGTTAGGATCAGTGATCTATGTTTGATTGATTGATGAGTATTGCAGCGGAATTCAACCAATGAATTAGTCGATTCACAAGAACAAAACGATTTCAATAAAGAACAAAGACGGTTATAGAGAGAGAATATCTGCAAATATATTTCATTCAATATTCGCTTTCGTGGTAACAGAATGTCACAATTATGATTAGGTCGACACCTCTTATATAAGAGATGTGACGTCTGCTGATGTCACTTGATAGTGACATCTAACAGATTATTTCAACTGAAACACAACTACTGAAGATGTCAAACAGCTGACATCTTCTTACAAAAAATGCTAAGTGTTATCAGTTGTTACAACTACTGAGAAATATAAAACTACTAAAACTACAACGACTGAAGAACAAGCTCTTCAGTCGTTTTACAAAACTACTGAAACTAAAAATATAAAACTACTGATATCACAACTACTGAAGAAGTACTCTTCAGTAGTTGTGACAAACTACTGAAGCTTCAGTACTTGATCTTCAGACTTTGACCTTCAGATGTTTTATCAGCTGATGACTTCAGTAGATATCATCAGCTGATGTCTTCAGTCTTTGTCTTCAGACTTTGTACATCAGTTGTTGATCTTCAGCACTTGTAAACTCTTCAGCTGTTGTACTTCAGTACTTTGGTCTTTCAGCTTCAGCCTTTGTTTCTTCAGCTGTTCAGCTTCAGTACTTGTGTTCTTCAGCTGTTCAGCTTCAGTACTTGTGTTCTTCAGCTGTTGTACTTCAGCACTTTAGTTCTTCAGCTGTTGAAGTCTTCAGCACTTGATCTTCAGCTGTTTAAGTCTTCAACACTTGTCAAACTGCTGATGAAGCTTTCAGCAGTTTTTGTGATACCATGTGGGACTTAGAGGTTTTCTGATCTTGGCTCATTGGTTCTTTTGGTCCAACAACTCCCCCTTAACCAATGTAGCCAAAACCTCTAAATTATTTATTACCATCCCACTTATTGTTGCAAAAGATTGGTCTTTTTCCTTCTTGATCTAGAGAAGATGACCCATGTAAGCTCTGGCCTGGGAAGAAATCTCAGATATTTGCTTGGCAAGGTATGAATGGGAACTCTGTTTTGGGGAACTGGACACAGAGTTGTTATCCCATTCATGAGATTACTTCCCCATAATGAGTCTGTATGACTCTCGAACATAGGCCTCAAGGAGAAAAACTTGTTCCTCCTTGGAGAGTTCTTCTACTCTCCTTCGAAGAAGAACTCTGGACCATAGTACTCAGATAAGTACTTCATGGTCGTGCCATTTTTCAGCTCCACAGTAGTTACCTCCCTATAGACAAATTCATCAGGATGGGTTCCTTCAAGGAGTAACTGGAGCTCATTCTTCTTGATGTCTTCAAGCTTTTTATATAATAACCCCTTTTTGATCATCTTGTTTTCCAGTAAGGCTTGAGGGGTCATCTTTGATTGATGAGCTTTCTTGAATTCATCAATTATTTCCCAAGTGAGACTACAATGGCCAACATGATGGTAGAATCTATTGTTTTTCTAACCTGGCCATTGTATCTGTGTGGAATAGTTCTTTTATGGATTCTAGAACTCACCTTGGGGTCTGGCCATACTCTCACTCTCTCCTTCTGATACTGAAATGTGTGCCTGAGAGTGTACAGCCTCTGAGCAGGCCCTTTCATGGCTTGTATAGATGATGACTGAGGAAATTCCTTGTCAACCATCTTCAGTAGTTGCTCATCGTGCTGTTTCTGCTATTCTTCATCTTCTATCCTGACTCTAACCATTTCCCTTTGAGAGTCAGGTGTGATCATGGGTTGACTTCTGGGTTTTGGTAGCTTTAGAACAGCAGAGAGTGGCCAGACTATCATCTTCATCCCTCTTCTTCTTCTTCTTCTTCTATCCTCAGCACCCTTCTCCTCCTTCTAGGTGCATCACTGGATGATGGTTGGGTTGGTAAGGAATGGTTTTGAAGAATGAGGATGTTTGGATTTGGGCTTAGAGATTGGTTTGGAGATTTGAGGGGTAGGCTGTGTTTGAGTGGGTGGAAGGAAAGGTTGATCCAGCATCTTGTAGTAAGTTTAGCCTTTGTAAGTTTTGCCATTTCCAACTTTTACCAGCCCCAGCCTCATCAAGGGCTTCAACAATAATCCCCTTGTGGAATTGCTCAGACAGACAGATTCTGGTGGCTATAGCCAGAATACTGTCTCTGGTCCACGCGTGAATCTCCATTAAAGATCATCCTAAGTATTTTGCAATGAAGCGGACTGATCTCCAATCTCTCTTTTTCAAGTGCATCATACCCAGCCCATCGGGTTTGAATCTCTTGCACTTCCAACCTCCTGATCTCACTATCCAATGTGGTTGTATCAAACCCTTGCCTGAAGAGTTCAATTATTTTATCCATGGATCGGCTTGTGTGTATATCGCATCTTTTACCAGCTCTTCCAAGGATTTGTCTTCAGCAGTAGGTTGATCATCAGCACTTTTCTTTCGTTTGTAAGTGAGCAGTGGTTGCTTTTCTTTCTCCTCCTCTTGGGCTTGCTTCTGAGCCTTCTCTCCTCTGTTCTTTTCCTCTTCTTTTCTTTCACTGCAGTACTCTCCCCCTTTTTGGATGCATTGGAGGTAGGGGTTTGTACCGCAGAAAGTGTCTTTTGCACAGCACATCAATCAGGGTTGTAAAGTTCAGGCTAGCCTCTCATCAATGGCTTTAGTCACAATAGTGATTATGGGTTGATGAGAGGAGGGAATTTTGAAGTACAACAACTATTGCTCAGGAGGTTCTGTTCCTGGAAATAGGGCCTGAAGCAGAGGCAGGTGGCTGAGTTTGGAGTGGCTCAGTGTTTGGGGAACCTTCAACTGAAGGTGCCATCTGTGGTTGGTGGAGGCAGATGGTCTTTCTCCTTGTGAGAGTTGGTCAAGTAGGTTTTGCAGCCTACTGACTTTCTCCTCAAGGATTGTGTTCTGGGCAAGAACATCGTAGAAAAAGCCCAGGTCATCATCCGCCGAAGCTGAATCACCTGACCTCCTGCTTGGAGCAGGAGTACATGCACTGGGTGTAGACCAGTTGTTGCATGTGCCCCTTTTTCTTGGTACTGGGGACTTCCAGCCTCAGGACTGTGTCCATCATCATCTGTTGCCTCTAGTGAGGTCTTAGCAGTGTTACCAGCCTCATTCTGATCATGTGCTGATTCAGAAGAGGTGGCAGCCTCACTAGATATTCTAATCTCCTTATCTACACCAGGAGATAGAAGTGGTAAACCCCTGTGCTGTGGGTTCTCAATTGACTGTGTTCCTCCCCCTCAATGGTAGAGGTGTTCCCAGTAGTAAGTGGTTTTCAGGGGGAGGTGAGGAGTGCAGTTGGGTCAGCACTTGTGCAACTATTAAAGTTGGGCTGTGAGGGGCGGTTGCATGGGGTGAAGGGATAGAAGCAGTGTGCACCTGGAGGTTGGTGCTCTTCAATGGCAATCCCCTCAAGTGAGGAAGATCCCAGATGTGTGGGTACCCCTTGTGTGGTTGCTGCAGGCTCCTGTTGAGAGGAATCCTGAGCGGCTATGGCTGGAAGAGTCCTTGTATCCACTAGGGGGTTTTGGACCAGTGGATATCTCCTGCGTTTGTGTTGCAGGGGCATCCTCAGGGGACTCAATTCCCTGAGTAGCCGTTTTGGGTTTTTTTTTGGTGGGTTTGGTGCGGACTTTTGATTGGGAGGTGGTGGCTGTGGGTTCCGGCTGCGTGGGTTTGCGCAGCTTGGCAGCCAATTTGAGTGTATGGTCAGAGTTGTGCCGGGAGTATACTTTTGGCAAAACAGCCGTAGCAGGGACTCCCAGGCCAACAAGTCCCTCAGCATGAAGCTGGTTTGTAATGATGGCCATTATGAACCGGGATAAAATATCCAACGGTTAGCAGTTAGTTTTTGAGCCATATCCTTGAGCTCCGAAAATATTATTTCTGAAAATTCAACGGCTGTTGCTCAAGAATTGAATACATTACCTGCTGCCACTTTGTCGACATTTGATCCAAAGACGAAGTCTTAGGAGCCAAATACATTCACCATGTGAAAATTTGGTTCGCGTCATGGAAGTGTTTCTTCATGATAGTGGAGGCACTAAGATTGCCCTGATATCCATGTTGGGCAAAGGATATATCTGTAGCGCCCTTGGATATCCAGCAGCAGAAATGGCATCATCCAGATGTAAAATTTGGCGGATTATTGCAGGAGTGATGACCACTTCTGTTGTTGACGACCGACTGGAGAGATGATGTGTTGTTCTCCCCAGTGGTAATGGTGACGTTCATCCCAAACTGTTGGAGGGATTCGGCATGTAGAATGGGATTCAGAAGAAATGCCATTTTGTATTGGATTGAACCATAAGATCGAGAGCAGTATCGAACTTAGCCCAGACAGGCGATTTAGTAAGTAGGCAACACAGTTGTGTCGCGGTTTAATTTGCATGGACGCCATTGAGAAGAGAGAAGTTTTGGAGAGGAACGTTAGGTTTGTAGAAGAAGATTGAAGGATTAGGCAGGATATTTATAGGGTACGGGTAAGAAAACGACTGAAGGAGTGGTTTAGTCATCAGTAGTTTTAAACGACTGTTGACATGGTATTATCCTTTTCAGACATTGAAACAGTTGAAGTCGTGGTGTTAGGCATCAGAAGTTAGAAAACTACTGAAGACCGTGGTTTTGACTTCAGATGATTGAAACAACTGACTTGTTGTTTGTCATTAGTAGTTGTGAACTACTGAAGACAGTGGTTTTGTCATCGTTGTTGTAAAACACTGAAGACTTGGTATTAGTCATCAGTATTTTAAAACTACTGAAGACATGGTTTTGCTTCAGTTGTTTAGAATGAAACAGCAGTTGTTGAAACAACTGAAGAGAAAGTTCTCTTCAGTAGTTTGCCGTCAATTCATAGCCTTTCAGCTGTTTCATGTTGTCCTCAACACACTCATCAGACTGCATCTGATTTTCAAGTGTTTCATAGGACATCAGTACTTAACTGTTTTAACTGATTTCAGTAGTTGTAACTACATCAGTAGTTTTAACTACATCAGTAATTGGGAACAGATAGTACTTCAGTACTTGTGAGGCATTTAGCCATTAGTAGTTATAAAACTATTGAAGGGAAAAGGACTCATCAGTACTTATATGTGACATGGGTACCAATGATCACCAGTAATTACTACTGAAATCATCAGTAGTTGTCACTTATTCTAGCTGCAGCATACCAAGCCTTAACACAAGGTTTTGGAAAGTAGAACTATCCAAAGGCTTAGTAAAAATATCTGCAAGCTCATCAGCACTAGGCAACAACTTAGATCAATCAGACCTTTTTCAAAGCAATCCCCAAAAATGATGTCTCATCTATATGTTTGGTCCTAGAGTGCTGACTGGATTTTTGACAATACACAGAGCTGAAGCACTATCCATTAACAATGGAGTCTTAGTCTCTTAATTCCATAATCCAGAAGTTGTTCTGAAGCCAGAGTACCTGAGAGGTGCAACTTGCAGCAGCAATGTACTCGGCCTCAGCAGTTGATGTAGCAACAGGTGTTTGTTTCTTACTCTGCCAAGAAATCAAACAGTTGCCTAGGAATTGACAACCACCAGAAGTTGACTTTCTAGTTAACTTGCACCCTGCATAGTCACTATCTGAAAAAGCAACTAATTTGCAATAGTGTCCAGTGGTGATACCATAAACCCAGAGATTGTACCTTGCAAATATCTAAAGATTCTCTTGCTGCAATCAAATGAGACTCTTTAGGAGCAGCCTGAAATCTAGCACAAACACATGTAGCAAACATAATATCTGGTCGAGAAGCTGTTAGATACATCAAGGACCCAATCATACATCTGTAAAGCGTTTCATCAACAGCTTTACCTTTCTGATCAGCATCCAGTTGTGTGTGGTGTGCACATGGGAGTAAACAGGGCTTACAGTTTTGGAAATAAAACTTTTCAATAGATCTTTTGTATATTTTGACTGAGAATAAAAGTTCCATCAGCCTTTTGTTTGATTTGCAAGCCTAGAAAGACTGTAATTCTCCCATTGCACTCATTTCAAACCTCTTTTTCATCAATGTTGTAAAATCATCACACAACTGGGGATCAGAGGATGCAAAAATAATATCATCAACATAAATCTGAACAAGTAGCTATGCTGATCCACCTTCTTAATAAACAAAGTTTTATCAATGGAGCCTCTAGAAATTACTTAAGAAAAAAGTAGAGAGTGTCTTATACCAGGCTCTAGGAGCTTGTTTTCAACCCTAAAGAGCCTTATCAAGTTTGTACACCCATTCAGGATGTTTATTATCCTCAAAGCCTGGTGGACACACATAAACTTCTTCCTTTATTTTACCATATAAAAATGCACTTTTAACATCCATTTGAAAAAATTTAAGATTGTGGAATGCAGCATAGGCTAAGAACAATCTGATTGCCTCTAGTCTGGCTACAGGGGCAAAGGTTTCATCATAGTCAATACCTTCTTCTTGTGAAAACCCCTGTACAACCAGTCTAGCCTTGTTCTTAACATAAGCCCATTTTCATCTGTTTTATTCCTAAACACCCATTTAGTGCCTATTGCACACTTACCTGGGGGAAGAGGAACAAGTTCCCACACCTGCTGTTTCTTGAACTCAAGTAGCTTAAGTTGCATAACTTCAACCCCAATCCATTGTCTCTCAAAGCAACATGGTAGTTCTTTGGCTCTAGCTGACTGATGAAGAGAGCATAGAAGCAGAAGTTAGACAATTGACTTCTGGTTGAAACACCAGCATTGATATCACCAATATCTGAGATATGGGGTGATTCTTCATTTCTTGATAAACAATGAGATCGGTGCAAGTGTTTGTAGAACCTTCAGCAGCAGCAGATGTTGATGTAGACTCTTGAAACCAAGAATTTGATGGTAACTCAAAGATCTAGAGGAAACAGAGATCTCATCAGCATTTGTTGTGGATGGAACTGCTGAAGCTACAGGAACATCAAGTTTAGCAGACACATGCAGTTGGTCACTAAACTTGAATAGGTGAGTATTGATATTATCGTCATCATCATCAATACCACCAGGTGGAAGACATGCTGCAGAAGATGATTTAGCAGCCACAGGATCTGCAACAGCTGGAGGTTGATAAGGACATATTGCATATATCCCAAATCAAACAACTCCACAGGGTTTTGTGGAATCTTGTCCAAAGGAGATTCATTAAACTTCACATGCAAAGTATCTTCAACTATCTTTGTTCTGCAGTTGAAGACTTTGTATGCCTTTCAAGTAGATGAATAACCAACAAAATACCCAGCATCCACCTTAGGATCAAATTTATGGAGTTGATCCTTTGTGTTGAGAATAAAACAGGGACACCCAAATGTTTTGAAAAAATGAAATTAGAGGAGCCAAATGATGGAGACCTTCATATGGAGTCTTCATCAACCTCTCATTTACTAAAACTCTATTTTGCACATAGCAGCTGTGTTGACAGCTTCGGCCCAAAAGGTCAGTGGCGAACCAGAGTCAGCCAGCATGGACCTTGCAGCTTCAATGAGGGTCCTGTTCTTTCTCTCCACTACTCCATTTTGTTCTGGAGTCCTTGGGATGCTAAACTGCCTTTTGATTCCCTTTGAGAGATAGAAGTCATCAAGTGTATGATTCCTGAATTCAGTTCCATTATCACTCCTGATACACTTGACTGGAAGGGAAACTGCTTCTCAATATACAACACAAAGTTAATAACCTTCTGAGCAACCTCATCCTTTGAATGTAGAAAGAAAGTCCATACAAATCTGGAGTAATCATCCACAATTACCAGACAGTATTTCTTCTTTGCCATGCTCATCACTCTCACAGGACCAAATAGATCCATATGCAGTAATTGCAAGCAGGCAGTGGACTTAGGCTCTTCAATAGGAGGGAATGAGACTTTGTGTTGTTTTCCTTTTAAACAAGCAGTGCAGGTTTCATCACAGTGGAACTCCTTTATTGGTAAGCCTCTGACTAACTATTGTGGATAAGCTGATTCATGTTTTTGAAATTAACATGACCCAGCCTTCTGTGCCACAGTTTAATTCTTGAGAAGAGGCTTTGGAAAATAGGCAAGGATTGCCTTTGAGATCTATTTTCTTGGAAAGATCTAAGGCATACACTCTTCCTGTCCTGTTGGCTCTCAGGAGAGTGTGATCATCCAACACCTGTCAATCAAGTGCAAAACTTTGGATGACAGAATCCTACAGTTCTGACTGGTGAAAAGAGTAACATGGCCTTTATCACACATTTGACTGACACTCAAGAGATTATACTTGAGATTTTCCATATGATTAACATCATCAAATTTGATTTCTCCATTGGAGACAAAGCCATTACCAATGATGTAACCCCTAGCATCATTGCCAAAAGAAACAAATCCCTTCTTTCCTTGAGAGTAGTCGTGAAGAAGAGAACTATTCCCAGTCATGTGCATAGATCCCCCACTGTCTACATACCAGATGCTACTTTGGCATGTTGGAGAACCCTGCAATAATAAACAATCAGTTAGTTTTAGAGACCCAAACCTTTTTGGTTTTGGGCCTGGTCTCATCAATAGATGGTAAACTAACAGGTTTATTTGAAACAACAGCCTGAGAGGAAGAAGATGGTGAAGAAGAGGAATCCTTTGGCTTGAATCTCCTTTTCTGTGGTTTCAACATAGGAGCATCTAGTTGGTTAACTCTACCCAACAGATGTTGAACCATATAAACCAGCTGTGTCTGATTTTGTGATAAAGCTTTCAGCTCATCAGACACATTGCCAGTGGAGTTTGATAAGTTCCTATGTTGCACCTTCTTCTTCTGAGCACTCTCAGCTGTCACCTGTTAACCCCTTCCTTTTTGGATTTCTTTGAGGACTTAAGGGTTACAAGATTTGATGTTGCTGATACAAATGTGGTCTCAAACTCAGTTTTCATTTTTACCATTTTCTTTATTTAATTTCTTCTTTTTGTTTGAGTTTGGAACCTCTTTTGTACCACAATCATCTGTAAGATGATTGAATAAACCACATACTTCACATGGTTTCTTCTTCATCTTAGGTTGATCATCAACTAGAGAGGGTGAAGCAACTGAGACTTGCTCTTCAATGCTTTGGAAGCATTGTTTGCTTTCTTGACTGCCTCTTTAGTAGTCTTCAAACTCTTTCTACTGGCAGTTTTCTTCTCTTCAGTACTGGCAGTAGTTGGAGTTTGAACTTCAGGTGTTAAATCCTGCTCTCTAGTCCTTTTAGGACTTTCAGAATTAACTCCTAAGTTGATCAACTCATTGATCATGTGAGTGTCAGCATTTGAACCATCAACATCAGCTGATAGGTTCAGAAAGGGCTTGATGCTGACTTCTACTTCTGATTGTGCTGTATCAGAAAGTAGAGATGACAGATGAGATGATTGGTTATTACTCTCACCATCAGATTCTACCTCTGCTCTTGGAGTAAAATCTGTAGGTGGAGCAGTGTCATTGTAACCAATGCCAAACTTCACATTGGAAGCAGATTGCTTACTAAGAAGCATTTCAAAACCTTTGCATGATTGTACCCATCTATCACACTCTACCTGGGTAACTGCAAGGGTTTCTTTGAGATCTTATACTTCTCTAGAAGTATCTCTTCCCTAGCCTTATCATCAGTTATTTGGCATTTCAGTTTGTAAATCTCATCATTTTTATCATTAAGCACATACTCAAATTCAGCTTTGTTTTTGGAAATTATTTGTTCTAGCTCAATGTTCTTATTGATTAAAGCTACATTTGCTTCTCTAATAGATGCAAATGCTGCTATGCATGTGTCAGAACATAATTTGGCTTTTGCCTCAGAGGATACCTGTGATACCTTTGGTGTAGACGCATTAGAGGATGAAGTATCAGCAGAATCCAAAGCCATAAGACCTAGATTTCCAATGGACTTTCACCACCATGTTGACCAGCACTGAGAACAGTTGTTCATGACCAGACATGTCATCTGGTAAACTGCTCTGGTCAACAACTCCTGGGGTGAAGAAATGTGTTGTTGAGGTTGAGTTTGTTGATGAGATTGGGAAGGCTGTGGTTCAGGCAATGCTTGTGGTTGTTGTGCAATTGGAGCTTGAGCAGGATTTGGTTGAGGCACATAATAGCAGGGATAAGGATATGACATTTACCCTGGGGAACAAAGTATGCAGGAGATCTAGGGTGTGAATAATGACCAGAACCAGCAGGATGTTGCCCTGTTTTGTGGACTAGTACTAGGAAAGTCACAAAGGGTGCAGAAGAGTTAGATCCAGTTGATCTACACTCTCTTGCAAAGTGTCCTAGCCTTTGGCATTTGTGACACCTCAACTTACTCTTGTCAAAACCAACTTTGGTTTTGCCAGAGAGTCCAGGAAATTTCCTGCCAGTTCTCTTATAGAACTTCTGAGATCTGATATTAATCAGTGCCATCTGGCTCAGAATATCCATCTCTTCTAGATCATCATCAGCTATTCCTTTCAGATCATCCATGATGAAGCATAAATTGTCACTATTACTGCCAGCATGACTCTCAATACCAACAAATGCATGATCAGAACTATTTGAAGAGAAATCAATATGCTCATCATAATTGCTTTCAGATGCAGCATATTCTGGCTCATGACCAACCAAGGCAGTGTTGCCTGGTACAAAGTCATAGTGAGCTTTCCTGATAAGGACAGTTTCCTCTTCTGCTCTATCGCTCTTTGAAATGTAAGCAGTTTCCCATGAAGTTGGGTGAGAGATAGGCCTTCTAGATTTGCACTGGAGCGTAGGACAATAGTGTATGTGTCCCATCTCTCAGGCAGTGATCTGAGGAATCTATTGTTCATCTGGCTATTGGTGTATTCGTGTTCACCATTTTCAGCTCAGATATCAAGCAGGAAAAGCCCTCAAACTGTTGAGTCAGTGTCTCACCCTTTCTATGAGAGAATGTCTCATATTGTTGGGCAAGGATTTCTCTATTGTTTGCTAAGACCTCATCTGTGCCACCGAATTGTTCCTTCAGGGCATTCCAGAGATCATGAGCAGTTTCATGATGCATAAGCCCTGAATAGATTTCATTAGGCAGTGCCATGGCCAGAATTCCATGGGCTTTAGCATCAATCTCAAATAGTTTTCCATCTTCATCAGAGTATTGTTCCTTCTTCTTCGGAACCATTTGATTGGTTTCTGGATTGTTCACCATAGGCTTATGTGGTCCATGTACCACAGATGTCCAACAACCTGAACTGTTAACAGACAGGTGATGAAGCATTCTACTTTGCCATATGTTATACTCGGTCCTAACCAGCATCAGAGGCTTGGTTGAGGAACCGGTATTGTGAGGATCATTAGAAGGAGTCGTCATCTCAGATTCAATCAAATTCAGTTAAGCTAAACCAGATTTAGAACAAAAACGCAACAACCAATTGAACCAGAAGATCTCAAAATAAATGAACAAAAGCGGCATAAATTCAATAATCTATAACCAGTTCTTGCAAATACGCTAATTCAATCAACACAGAAATCAATTAGCAGTTTCAATGATCATTGTTAGATCGATCAATGATTAACCTTGCTCTGATACCACTTGTTAGGATCAGTGATCTATGTTTGATTGATTGACGAGTATTGTAGCGAATTCAAGCAATGAATTAGTCGATTCACAAGAACAAAACGATATTCAATAAAGAACAAAGACGGTTATAGAGAGAGAGAATATCTGCAAATATATTTCATTCAATATTCGCTTTCGTGGTAACAGAATGTCACAATTATGATTAGGTCGACACCTCTTATATAAGAGATGTGACGTCTGCTGATGTCACTTGATAGTGACATCTAACAGATTTATTTCAACTGAAACACAACTACTGAAGATGTCAAAACAGCTGACATCTTCTTACAAAAAATGCTAAGCGTTATCAGTTGTTAAACTACTGAGAAATATAAAACTACTAAAACTACAACGACTGAAGAACAAGCTCTTCAGTCGTTTTACAAAACTACTGAAACTAAAAATAAAACTACTGATATCACAACTACTGAAGAAGTACTCTTCAGCAGTTGTGACAAACTACTAAAGCTTCAGTACTTGATCTTCAGACTTTGACCTTCAGATGTTTCATGAGCTGATGACTTCAGTAGATATCATCAGCTGATGTCTTCAGTCTTTGTCTTCAGACTTTGTACATCAGTTGTTGATCTTCAGCACTTGTAAACTCTTCAGCTGTTGTACTTCAGTACTTTGGTCTTTCAGCTTCAACACTTGTGTTCTTCAGCTGTTCAGCTTCAGTACTTGTGTTCTTCAGCTGTTCAGCTTCAGTACTTGTGTTGTGTTCTTCAGCTGTTGTACGTTAGCACTTTAGTTCTTCAGCTGTTGAAGTCTTCAGCACTTGATCTTCAGCTGTTTAAGTCTTCAGCACTTGTCAAACTGCTGATGAAGGTTTCAGCAGTTGTTGTGATACCATGTGGGACTTAGAGGTTTTCTGATCTTGGCTCATTGGTTCTTTTGGTCCAACAATTTTTGTGTCTTAAAGTACACATAATCTATCGACTATAGTCATCGGTAAAGGTAATGAAGTATATTTCATTGTACCTAGTCATTAGTTTAAAAAGACCACATACATCCGAATGTATGATTTCTAATAAATCTTTTGCTCTTTTGGTTTTGCCACTAAAAGGTGCCTTAGTCATTTTACCTTGTAAACAAGATTCACATACACCAAATGAATCATATTCACTTGCTTTTAAAAGACCTTTCTTTTGAAGTGTTTGTATGCGTTTTCTGTTTATATGACTAAGATGGCAATGCCAAAGATAGGTATCACTCAAATACAATTTGAGTTTCTTAGTGCTGGTTTGGTACAATGAGCTATCATATAATGTGTTTTCACGAACCAATTCATAAATACCATTAATAGAAATACCTTTAAAATAAAAGATTTCATTTAAAGAAACATGAATTTCATTTTCATTAAATGTCATATTATAACCATATTGTCTTAATAAGGAAACATAAATAATGTTCCTAGTCAAACTAGGAGCATACAAAACATTTTTCAAAATTGCTTCCAAACCATTTGTAAGCTTCAAGATGTAGTCCACTCGGTCTTCAACTTGAACTTTTGCCCTATTCTCCATGTAGAGGCTAGCATCCCCTTTCTTAAAGTCCTTACTTCTTTTGAACCCCTGCAATAAGTTGCAAATGTGAGTTCTACATCTGGTATACAAAACCCATGTATTAGAGGATATTAAGTTTAGATCAATATGAATCATGAAAATTGTACCTGAGGTTT
Organism: Flaveria trinervia; assembly: GCA_025506515.1. Classification (NCBI taxonomy): domain Eukaryota; kingdom Viridiplantae; phylum Streptophyta; class Magnoliopsida; order Asterales; family Asteraceae; genus Flaveria; species Flaveria trinervia. The sequence goes on from CM046441.1 coordinate 34,809,679, forward strand.
GCCTGGCATCCCTCTTAGCTTGCAACTCTTTGAGATGGCCTAGACAATTTCTTGCCCAATGTCCAATCTCCCCACACTTGAAGCATGGGTCATTTGAAGCAACCTTTTGCTTCTTCTCCGCTTGTTTTGGTGGTGGCACTCTTACCACTCCCTTCCTTTTTTCCCTAACTTACCCTTTGCCCTTGGCAACATTTGCCTTGGGTGCGAGGTGAGGCCTCTTCTTGTTCCCACCTTTATTGATGGTGAGAACGGGTAAAACCTTTTACCTATGGCTGCCTCAGCAGTTTTGAGCATAGAGTGAAGCTCACTTATGTTCTTGTCCCACCGTTCATGTTATAGTTCATGACAAAGTTGGCAAACCTTTTTGACAAAGAGTTGAGGATCAAATCTGTAGCCAACTCTTTGGAGAGGGGACAATTCAGCCTTTCGAGGCAGTCAATGTGGCTTGTCATCTTAAGTACATAAGATGAAACAGATTGGGTGTCATCCATACCACATGCAATCTGTAGCCAACTCTACCCTTGCTTGTTGTTCGAACGTTTCCTTCAACTGGGTAATCATGTGGTATGCTCCATGATTTTCATACTCTTTTTAGAGATCCGGAGTCATACTTGCCAACATGAGGCAAGACACTTGGACCGAGTCCTCGGTGTATTTCACCCAATTATTATAGGCCTCCTCATCCTCCTTATAAGGTTGATCGGGAATCGGATCGTCTAAAATACACGATCGTTTCTCTTGCTTGAGAACAATTCTCATGTTTCAAAACTAATAAATAAAGTTATTATGATTTAGATGCTCTTTTTGGATCATTTGTTCTTAGTGATAGTGAGTGAGTAGATGGGATGTCATTATTTTCAGTATTGTTGGTGGCCATCTATAAAATTTAACAAAGTTCAATTTTAGTATTTTCAATATTGTTCATAATTTAATAATTAAAGCCCTTTTATGTGTCTTGCACATTTTAAAATTCTAGAATCTAACGTTACATTTAAATAGTGGTTAGGTGACCTTTATCCCATTCTTTGAATTAACAAGGTAGTCAACGTTTTAACAATTGCAACCCTTTGCAACTTCTAGGGTATGGGATCGACTTAAACATCATATGTGTGGTCGGCACGTCTATCCCATCAACACCTTTGTAAACCACATTGTAGGTGATCCATTAACATGGTTTGCAAATCAAGTTACCCTACTTACACACACATGGGAGTTTTCCAACATAAATGGTTAGGTGACCTTTATCCCATAAATATGGAATCCCCACCTCGAATCACAAGTTCCCTCAAAATGGTTAGCTGACCTTTATCCCATTAAGAGTTCCCAAGTGACTCAAGTGTTGTGCAAAAGGATGGTGTTTAACTTGTTTATAAAACAAAATTTTAAGTTTCCATGATACTAGTTTAGAAAACTCTATGTACCATATATTTGCATGCTTTCAAATACAAGGTACCCTATGGTTCACTTTTTAATAAAACCCTTTTTATTAAAAGCATTAATCCTTTTAAAATCATCAATTTTCAGCTTGTTAAGTTTGTTAATAAGTTTTTTATGCATATCCAAATATCAAACAACCAAACAAGCATAATCATACAAACATAAGTCCATAACCATAGCCACTAAGTTGACTACACTTGTTGGCCATCACACGTGTTGTCATAAGGTCCTTCTTACGGGTTAACAATGACACATCAATATGTGTCCATGAACTCCCACTTGAATCCACATCCAAATGCTTCAAGTGTCCATGTCTTTAGTGTCCTTCTTTGGGTCTTCATCTTGTGCATCTTCTTTTACGAAATCATATCCTAATACAATTTTTTTCTAATAAAATAATGCACCTAATCTATTTATTACATAACCAGTGAATAAATAAATTACAACCCAAAATATAAACACAACTATTACAACCCTTTTAAGAATCAAAACCAACATGATAAAATCACAATCAACCAAATGCAAAACACATATGGTCAAGGCTATGTCCTGCACCAAAATATTTAACACATATAACATCCAAGAACAACAGTGAACCCCTTTTTATAACCTTAAAGTTCTGGCCAACATGAACCAAAACTTTAGGGTTTTGTCCAAACAAAACAATCAACCATTTGATGTTAATCTTTCAAGGTTTATACTAAAACATGTAAGATAAAATCTTCAAACATAAGGGATTCAATCATCCATAACAAAACAGCCCCTAATAGGTTGAAAAAGTCCATGAAAACTAACTTTTCATGTTCTTTTGAAGCAAGTATTCCACATAACCGGCTCTAGATGCCATTGTTGGGTTTTGTTACATGTTTATCAAAGAAATTTTAACCATTTAAACATCAAAAAACAGTGGATATTAGTGGTTAAAATGTGTTTTATAATCTGAAAATTTGAACCATTATTAACCAAAACAAAACCATAAACAAGGATTATATATATGTGTGAAATGAAATGCTATCAACACGAAAAGAACAACCACAGGGTGTTCTTGAAACTACCTTTCAAGAACAAGATGTTGTAGTAAGGATGAGAAGAAGAAGATGATGCTTCTTGATTGTCTAGCCTCCAAAGTAGAAGACATCAAGCTTGTATACCCACAAGCTCTTCCAAACACCTAGCTTCTCAGGGAGTGTAACACCAAAATCCTCTTCATATGCACCTTCAAAATTCAAAATTTTCAGCAACCTTTTGCCTTGCATCCGAATTTTTCAGCCCTTTGAGAGAGAGTTCTTGCAATGTGTGTGTGAGAGAGAGTGTTTGTTGAGGTGGAGTGCAAGAAAGATTAAAGTCTTGTAATAACCAAGACATGCAATCCCAAGGAGTGGACCTCCATAGGGCGGCCGAAAACCCATTCAAAATGGGTTCCCCCCATTTTAGTTTTTACAAGAAACTTTTCAACCAATAAGTTTATAAAATTAAAACCTCTTTTAATTTATAACATTAGCACACGTTATTTGTTATTATTTAACTCATTTAAATAATGAAACAAATAATTTCTCATGAACAAATTATCCAAATAATGTTGTTCTATCACAAAAGCAACGTTTTAGAAAACCCATTTTCTAATATTTATTTCTATGATCTCATCAACAAACAAATATTTATTGGTGCTTGTTTAGCTTGTTATTGGGTATGACCCGACTTGGATCATAACGTACTAACCACATCAATTTTGTGTGTGTCTTGGCATACAAGTTCCAGCATCACTCACATATTTTGGCTCAAATTGAGACACAAAACATCGATATGCACCATTGTGAAGATATACTTTTTTCTATTACCAGGCATAATCAGCTGAGTACAATTGATTTCTAGTCTTTACTCCCGATCGAACATCCCCAATGACATTGTCCAACGGATGATAAACATTTAGCCGAGTTCCGGGAGTTGTCCGAATAGCCATCTCATTTTCCAGATTATAAAACTCAGGTTCAGTCTCAGTAGTTGTTGGAGTGTGAGGTTTCGAAGTGTCAGAGGCATTAGGATTTGATGCTTGTGTACTTTCATTGGTGGGAACATGTTCCTGCTCATCCATATTAGCAGTCTAAACTGCTTCATCATCAAATCAAGAATCACTTACTTCAAGGTCTCCCCCTGAAGAGCTAGAAGTATCATCTAATGGACCAGTTGATGTCAAGTCTGGTGGAGGAGAGTTGAGAACGTCGTACATCATCCTAGCAGAAAGCTCATCATCAGTATGAGAAGGCGGCCGATTTAAGGATTTAAAGAATCCATCATATTCAAAGAAGAATCATGGTCCTTTCCTAGCTGGATGGGTGGTGTAACTTTGAACGTCAATGTTGCACCACACTTCTACCTGACCCGTTGAGTTGTTGTAAACTCTCTTGTTGCTATGTTGTATGTGAGAAATATCCCTCTTTTGCCTTTTCACTGAACTTCCCAGTCTGAGTCTTCTTTAACAATGTGCATGGTGCGCCAAACGATTCTAGATACTCTAAATTAGGTTTACGTTGCTAGAGTAGTTCATAACATGTTTTCCTATGTCGTTTGACCACTAAGACTCGATTGAGTATGTAACAGGCATTTGCCACTACCTTATTCCAGAATTAAATAGGCAGTTTCTAGTCAGCAAGCATTGTTCTGGCAGTCTCTATCAAACTAATGGTTCAGTCGTGCGGATGAATCAACCGCATGGTTCAATCGCACGACTGAACCATACTAATGGTTCAGTCGCACCATTGAATAATGCCAACTATAAATACAACTCAATTCTTGAAAAATAAGAACTCTCGATTAATTACGATTCCAGATGTACCCTAGCCATCCAGAAGCCTCCCATTCGTTCTCCAAGTTCATAGAACATATTAGATCGATTCCCAATCGATTTCTAACGTTAGTTTCAATTATTGATTGATTCTTCGTGTGTTCTCACTGATTGGATCGCCAATAAAATAGGATTCCGCACTATTTGATCTGGTTTACACGCTAATCTCTAGGTATTTTGTTTAAATACCAGGTCCTAACAAGTGGTATCAGAGCTTTGGCTCTTGATTATGTGTGATTCAATCAAGATTTATAAAAAGTTGGTGTTTTTGCACTAAAAACGCAATCTTTTGTGTCTAAAGTGATCTTGGACGTTCCTTGCTCATCAAACTTTGGTTTCTATGGACTTAGGCGATTAGACCTTGCGAAAGTTCGAATTTTTTACGGCTAAAACACGTTTAACCTAGAAATTTTCGCAAAACAGCAGCTTCAGTCGTACGAGTGAGCCATTCGCACGACTGGACCTCATTCGCATTGCTCAGACGCACGATTGGACATAGTCGCATCTCCATTCATATGAATAAACCTTTCGGGCATACTGTTCATACGCATCAGATTCATTCGCACGACTGAGCAAATCACTTAGTTCAGCCGCACGATTGAACCAGTCGTAGATTTCATACGCACGACTAGTCCATTCGCACCCTTCAGTCACCCCAGTGACAATTGTTTTATTAGACTTAAAGTTTTTTTTTTCAATGGAAGATCAAATGTCAGCCTTTACTGCTGGGAAGGACTCTAGGATCCAGAACCTGCTGTTACTTGAGAGTGAGGTGGGTAATCATAATAAACCACCAAAGCTTTTAACGTTAGATGAGTTTCCCCACTAGAAACAACGTTTTGAGATCTACCTCAATGGAGTGGATCCGAATCTGTGGGAAGCCATCGAGATTGGATATAGTACACCAGTGGGAGCCGATGGAGTAAAGCTAACCTTAGGAGGGATGACAGACGCGCAAAAAGTCAAATATAATGCAGAGAAGAGGGTTTATGCATTGATTACACAGTCTATCCCTAAAGACATATTCCACCAGTACTCAGAGAATAAGCAGTCCAAGAAACTATGGGATGAGCTAGAAAAGAGGTACGACGGGAATGCTTCGTTCAAGGCAATCAAGGCTAAGGAGTTAAAGAAGGAATTCGATAACTTCTCATCGATGGGAAACGAGAGTTTGGACGATGTTATAGATAGATTCTACCATCTGATGAGTGAACTGCATACACATGCGGTGGCTACTACCATGGAAGAGAAAGTTACTAATTTTGCAGACGGATTGCCTGAAAAATGGGCTTCATTCGTGTCAAATCTTAGACAGAATGGAATGCTAGCAAAACTTGATATTAATGACTTCATTCTTAAGTTGCGAGAAGAATCACTTAGGATGAAGTACAGAGCTCAAAAGTCTACGTACAATCAAAATCCAACTTTATACAATGCCACGCCTCAAGCTAAGACATCTGGAGCACCTCTCCAGACTGCATTTGTGTCTAGCTCATCAGCTCCTACACATGCACCTCCTTCAGGATCAGACATGTCGGGACTTTCTTGTTCCCATTATACTGGATCCGAAGTAAGTGCTACTAAACTGAAGACCGAGAATCTCGGGAATGTGACTGTGGAAGTAGCTCGAGAACACATGGATCTATTGGCAGCAATGGTCCATTCTTATGATGAACTTGTTGCTGGAAAGATTGGAAACTGCCATCTGGCAGATGAGGACTACGAGCAGGTGCTCGAGAGAATGGATATAATGTGGGCTTTAGCTAGTGCTGTCCGGAGGGCAAAGAAGTTTGTAAAACAAACCGGACAGAACTTAGTAGCGACTAAGGATACCACATTCGGCTTTGACAAGAGCAAAGTGACCTGCTTCAACTGTGGAGAGAAGGGGCACTTCAAAAGAGAATGTGTCAAGCCTAAGAAGACGGGTAACGGGAACCCGTTCTTATCTTTCACTCGTCAAGACAAGCGAACTACCAGTTCTACTTCATCAAGCAAGGACTCAAAAGCCCTGACTGCTCATGATGATGAAGGACAGGATTGGAGCTTTAGGTTTGTCTCACTAGGGGAATCAAACATTGCAAATGTAGAAGATATTGACAGTGATTCCGCTAGTGAAGGAGATCTAGCAGTTGAGATAGCGATGTCACATAGTGAAGAAGCAACTGCAAGCGAGATCAGTTACAAGCCAAAAGCGGAGACTACCATGTCAGAGACAGAAAAGACAGAAGCACCAGAACCAGAGACATCTGATGCTGCATTGATGGCAAACGCTTCTGAATCAACTCAGGTAAGTACTACTGACACAATGTTAAATAATCATGCTTGTTCTGATTGTGATACCTTTAGGAATAGCATAAATGGTAAATTTTCTAGGTTATTAGATCATAATGATAACTTAGTAAAAGATTTGCAACTATGCACTGAGGCTAATAGGGTATTAAAACAAAATGATCACAGTTATAAAGAAAAGATAGACATTTTGACTAAACAGCTTAGGGAAACTGAAGTAGTTGCCTTTAACCAAGCTAATGACATTAGGTATTATCTAAACTACCTAGAAGACACTAAGAAGCAAAAGGCAGTTCTAGAAGTAGAAGTAAATTCATTAAAACAGAAACTGCATAGTTGGACTAGTTCTTTACACATAGTCCAACAGTTAGTGAGAGAAAGGAACAACGGGGAGGGATTGGGTTATAAAGTGGTTCCACCACCACCTGAGACTTTAATGAACACTAAGACTAGACCAGTAAATAGTAATCCCATCAAGGATCATGTAGTGTCTACTCCTCTTGTTAGTGATCCAGATTCCTTATGTTCATCTATTGACTCTGGAAACAAACAAAAGGAGGCACCTTCAAAGGCAAAGGGTAAATTGCCTTGTGTTAATCTGGAAAAGGAATTTGAAAAGGTTAACTTAAAGTCATGGTCAAACAGAGTCAAATCAGAACCTAAAACGGCTTTTAAGGATAATCTTTCACATACTTCAAGTCAAAAACCAATTAACCAAAAAGAAAAGGATGTCAAACAGGTTAAAACAGTTAATTTTGTTAAACCAGTGAAAACATCAAAAGAACCAGAGTCAAAACCTAAAGTGAATGATGTTACTAGAGTGTCACACACGTCTCCACAAAGAAAGTTTAATCAAAAAGTTGATTGCAGGGCGTGCTACAACTGTGGAGAATGTGGACACATTGCTTCCTATTGTTCTTATTATGAGACACCTAGGAAGAAGATTGAACTTCAGGACTCAAAACCTAGGTCTTCTAAGAAGAGCTCTTTAACTCCACCTAGATGAACTAGTGAACAGAAAGTTCAACCCGTTAGCCAATCGACTGTTTATCACAAACATGCATTGCACAATTTGGATTATGGAAAGAGAAGTCAACCTCTGTGTGTGATAATGATGACAAGAAGGAACCTGAGCTACCCTCACCTTCTAAGGGTCAGTGGGTTGAATTTCTGATGTGTGATGCCTCTAGGAAACCCAACAATAAAGGCTTGGGTTCCTAACCTAAACTAACCCTTTACATTGTATGTGCAGGGTGTTCGCTACAGTGCTGAAACTAACACGTGGGTTGTAGACAGCGGAGCATCCAGGCACATGACAGGAAACAGGGCTCTTTTATCAAACGTAAGGCAAATAAAAGCAGGGCATGTTTCGTTTGCTAAAAACAAGGGAGGCTATATAACAGCTCAGGGAGAAGTTGGAAATCAGAAAGTTAAGTTTGATAGGGTGAACTACGTCCAGCAACTTCAAAACAACTTACTTTCTGTTTCCCAAATATGTGATAAGGGATTTAACGTCATCTTCGACAACAAGAAGTGTTATGTACTAAAGAAAGATATGTGATCCCAGAGGACCAAGTTTTGATGACTGCTTCAAGTTATAAAGATCATTATGTCTTGGATCTGTCAACAGCTTCTAAAATGGATCATGAGGTTCAGTGTTTTCTATCTAAAGCTACTGAAAAGGATTCCATCTCATGGCATAGGAGAATGGGACACATTAGTCAAAGGAAGATGAATCACTTGATTTAGAAGGATCTGGTGAGAGGAGTTAATGTCAAGAACTTTCAGCTTCCTGACTTTTGTGTAGCTTGCAAGAATGGAAAACAGACAAAGAAGTCTCATATAGAAAAGAAAGTTAATTCAATAGAACTTCCTTTTGATCTTCTTCACATGGATCTGTTTGGTCCAGTCTATACAAAGAGCATTGCAGGCGACTTGTACTGTTTTGTGGTCACCGATGACTACTCAAGGTTCACTTGGGTAATGTTTCTAAAATCCAAATCAGAAACATTTGAATCATTCAAGGAGTTGGTAACCTCACTGGAATCTCTCCACAAGCTAAAAGTTAGACAAGTACGCTCAGACAACGGAACGGAATTCAAGAACCAGTGGATGGAGGCATACTGCAAGGAAAAGGGAATTGTGCATCAATTCACTTCTGCCTACACACCTCAGATGAATGGCGTTGCTGAGAGAAAGAACAGAAGCCTGATAGAGACAGCACGGACTATGCTGGCAGACTCGAAACTGCCTATCCAATTCTCGAATGAGGCAGTGGCGAATGCTTGTTATACATTGAATCGAGTCCTGATAGTCAAGCACCACGGAAAAACATGTTACGAGCTACTACAAAGACGCAAACCGAACTTGGAGTATCTCGAACCATTTGGGGCGTCGTGCACACTTTTGAAGAAGACACAAGAGGGTAAATTCAGCGAGAAGGCAGATGAAGGCATTTTTCTAGGATACAACATACCGAACAACCGAGTTTACAACAACTCAACGGTCTAGTAGAAGTGTGGTGTAATGTTGACGTTCAGCGATTTACCACACCACCTACTGGCAAAGGACCCGCATACTTCTTGGACTATGATGGATTCTTCAAGTCGTTCAACATTCCTCTCTCTCCCTCGGATGACGAGTTAGCTACACGAATGACGTATGATAGCTTGAATCCACCAGCATCTAGCTCACAGGGAGAATCATCTACTCAGTTAGGGGGAGTAGTCGACGACAGTGACTCCTCCTCTAAAGATGAAGCTGAAAAAGATAACCAGAACAGTCAGGAGGAACAGGTTCCAGTTCCTAACAGCCCACAAGCATCTATCAGTGATGCACCTTCGACTTCAGAGCCTCAAACTCCAACCACCTCAGATGCAGATCCAAATGTTCATAATCTTGGCTCTGAGGTAGATGTTCCTACTACTCCAGGATCACGACTAAACGTCTATCATCCCCTAAACAATGTTTTGGGGATGGCAGATCGGGAGTGCAAACCCGAAATCAGCTATACTCAGTTGATTACGCCTTAGTTATGGAAAAGGGATATATTCGTCATGGTGCTTATCGGTGTTTTGTCTCCCAGTTTGAGCCAAAATACTTCAGTGAGGCACTAAATATGAGGCGTGGGTGAGTGCCATGCAAGAAGAACTTCTTCAGTTCAAGAAGTTAGATGTATGGACTCTTGTTGATAGACCTAAAGGTGCTAAGGTCATTGGCACCAAATGGGTTTTAAAATGAAAGGAAGATGACCAAGGGGTCATTATCAGGAACAAAGCTCGACTGGTGGTTCAAGGTTTTGGCCAAGTCGAGGGAATTGATTACAATGAGGTATTTGCACCCGTGGCAAGGATGGAAGCCATTCGTATTTTCCTTGCCTATGCAACGTACATGAATATTAAAGTCTATCAATTATATGTGAAGAGTGCATTTCATCATGGGGAAATCAGAGAAACAGTCTATGTAAGTCAACCCAAGGGATTTGAAGATCCTTATCATCGGGATAGAGTCTACAAGCTCGACAAGGCTTTATACAGGCTTCATCAAGCTCCAAGAGCTTGGTATGAGAAACTCTCAACTCATCTTGTGAAACACGACTTTCGCAGGGGAGTCATTGACTGCACGCTGTTCATTAAAGAAAAAGATGGCAACCTACTGCTCGTACAAATCTATGTTGATGACATAATTTTCGGTTCAAAGAACGAAGAGTTATGCAAAGAGTTTGAAGCAGTTATGAAGAAAGAGTTTGAGATGAGTGCTATGGGGGAGATGAAGTTCTTTCTCGGGCTACAGGTGGATCAAACACCAAATGGGATGTTTCTACATGAGACCAAGTATGTAGGAGACATTCTCAATTGCTTTGACATGGAGAACGCATCTGCTGCTAGTACTCCACTTGTTACGAATCACGACATAGCACTTGATGAAAATGGAGATCTTGTAGATGCCATGATGTACCGAGGAATGATTGGATCCCTCATGTATCTCACTGCCTCAAGACCTGATATCATGTATGCGACATGTTTATGTTCTAGATATCAGGCTAAACCTATGGTCAATCATCTGATCGGGGTCAAAAGGATTTTTCGCTATCTAAAGGGTACACCCACACTTGTGTTGTGGTATCCTCATGATGATGATTTTGAGCTCACGGCGTATAGTGACTTGGATTACGGAGGCTGCAAGATGAACTACAAGTCTACATCAGCAGGGTGTCAATTCTTTGGGAGAAGATTAATTACCTGGCAGTGTAAGAAGCAAACATCGGTTGCATTATCAACCTGTGAAGCCGAATATGTTGCTGTTGCAAGTTGCTGTTCACAAATCATCTGGATTCAACAACAAATGCGGGATTACGGTTTAACGTTCTATTCTACTCCTATTTTCGTAGATAACTCTACTGCAATTGCAGTAACTAAAAATCCGGTCCAACATCCTAACACCAAACATATCGGTATTAAATATCATTTCATAAGAGATTGTTTTGAAAAGAACTTAATTGATGTGGTAAAAATTAATACTGATTTTCAACGCGCTCACCTCTATACCAAAGCCTTTGATAAACCACGTTTTCAATATTTGCTAGAGGTCAACGGCGTTAAAAAGAAAAGTGAGGTTATTCCTGATGATGATCATGTGTAGTCCGATGTAGCTTAGTTAATTGTTCATTTTATTTGAGTTTATTTGGTTAAATTAGTCTGTTTAAAATTAAACTTATGTTATTCTGCTGTTTATTAAAATCCTAAAATAATGAAACCAGTTATGATTTTAGTATTTTAAGGGGAGAATAAGTCAGCAAGCAACATTAAAAAAAACGAGGGAGAAGGAGTGGAAAGCTGATATAAGGTAGATCGTATCTGTGATACCGATTCAAACCCTTTGGAATATGATAGTACACAGGAACAAATCAAGAGGGACTTTGAAATTTTAATTTAGAAAAGGTGCAAAAATTCAAAGTATAAGTTTGTGTAGTCTAAGCAATATAAAAGGGAAGATGATAGAAAACTGGTAACTCTTAAGGTAACACAATGAGAGTAGACCTAGAGGTTGCTAGACCCCAATTGATATGTCGGTAGATTCAACACAATAGATGATTAAACCTGACTGGTGATCTCAAGATCAAACTAAGTGGTTCAACTGACTGTGGGCTCCCATCTTATCGTTGGTTAACACAATCAACAATATTCCAATAAGGGGTAATGAGCATGTAAAGGCCACAAATGTGTGGATGACCATAAATAGAGCAAAGCACCAAAAAAATGAAATAAAAATGCTATCAAGCTAATGACTTATGTTGTTGGTGCATTTGGTGCAAAATAATATTAAGCTGCTCTAACAAGGAGATAGGTTGTGCGCCTCTCTGCTGTGCGATGGCACTGACCTGAGGATAAGCATAACCTAGATATTCTTGAATTCATTGTTGTTTTCCGCCTCTCTATTGTGCGATGGCACTGACCTGAGGATTGGCTTTTCCTTGAAAGCTCTAAGAATAGTCTGTTCTTGTAAAAATAACCGTAGACCGCTCAACAGCTCCTGAGGAATGTTGATTACCATATAAGTGTGGGATTCACAAATGTTAGTTGAAATAAGTAAACCTAAATCTATCTCCAGCTTGGGTCAAAAGTCTGTGTATGGATTTAAGTGGACAAACATATTAATAATCATTGTGGGTGCAATTCTTGAAAGTTTGAATCAATGTGGTAATCTAAGAGTTTCAGTTTGATTTCCTAAAGTTGCAAATGACTCTGGATGAACACCAAGAATTGACCATCAAAAGATTTTGATAACAAGTCCAAACTGATTTGAACTGCCTGTATGATTCCAAAATTGAATTGGTCCAGGTTTGGTCAATCTGAGTTAAAGCTGTCTATTCCAGAACCAAATCCAGTAGATTTCCATCTTAGGATTTATCTCTCACAAAAAGCCAAAACAAGTTTTATTTTGTATGTTAGTTTAGTTTTTTTATTCATTTAGTTCTTTAGTTTATTTGTTTGCCGGACTACATCATGAAAATCGGTAAGGGATCAACTCACTAAAAGGGTCATGTCTGAGATGACCACATATGTGTTAAAAGCTTAAATCAGTCACGTCTGTGGTGATAAAAGGGTTCTCAAGTCAAAACGATCATGTCTAAGATGATCAACTGCTCATAACGTAAATTTCTGCAATTAAAGGGATTTTAAACGTTAAATATTCAAAATGGCAGAAAAGTTAATAAATATGACCTATTCGCACGGATGGATCATCCGTATGGACCAATCATACGAATGGAAGCTATTCGTACGAATGGACCATGAATATGGACAATTCAACCGAATGACCCATACGATTGGCCCAGTCGGATGATTAAGGGAGAATGAGTGAGTCAGTCGCACGACTGAGATTCAGTTGGACGACTGAAGAAGGACGATTGAACCAATCGCACGACTGAGTCCCACTCGCACGAATGAATGGTGCGTATGAGCTCAGTCGCACGATTGAATCTAGGGTTAATATAAATAGTAGGGGAGTCGGTCGCAGAGACTCGCCACCTTCAAAATCGCCCTGAATCGCACGTAATAACCCAACTCTGCAAAAAATTTCAACTGATCGCAAAACACCTGTTTCTTGATTACCGACCAATCTACATTGACTTTACAGGTAATTTACTGTATACATGCACTCCAATAACGTTAAATTTGATAAAAAACACGATACATTCAGACTCGCAAAGTACCCGAGACTTAAGTGACCAAATAACCTACCTAAATGACTCAAACAAACGATAGTAACGATGTTAGGTGGTTTAAGAATGAATTGCGAGTCAAATGAACCAGATAACAATGTCTAAAACTCAAAAATGGTGAAAAAGGAATTTTGAATTGAACAGTCTGCTCTTCATGCGAATGGACAGCGTGATGAACTTCAGTCGCACGACTAAAGGGCTCAAACTGCTTATACGCATGACTGAACCATGCGTATGAAGTTCAGTCGCACGACTGAAGTAACCGCATGAGCGTATATATGTAGGAGTCCAATCGCACACTCAGAGGTACGTATGGGTTCAATCGCACGACTGAATCCCATTCGTACGGTTCAATCGTAGGACTGAACCCCTTTCGCAGGGTTCAATCGCACATTTGAACTCAGTCGCACAATCTCAATCGCATGACAGAAAGATGTTCTTCAAGCTTAAGGATTTGATGACTTTCTTAGTCAATGGTACTAATGTTTACTATTTTTGTGTAACAGATGGTGAGTAGATGGATTATGAGCACAAAGCACAATATATGTGCTCATCTGGACTTAACATCTAGAAATGCTGCAGAATTTTCTGGAATAATCACTTTTCTATTGAGATCACGGATTGCACATGCCATATCTACCCCTTGCACCCCATATCGATCCATTCAACAAGCCTTCTGGGAAGGCGCTACAGTTGATAGATCATCTGAACCTCACTGCATCAGAAGTACCATATTTGGCGAGGCTATTACCGTTTCAGAGGAGGATCTTAGGATTGTACAACAATTGGGGATGACACTGACTGTCCAACTCGTTTACACCCCCTCACTGTCAGAGGATGCTTTCTTAGAGCCAAATACTCTGGGGACATCAATTCTGGGGTACTCAATAAGAGTAACCTCTGTCCCCAGTTTAAATATCTTGCACACGTGCTGCTCAAGTGCATGGCTTCAAGAAAAGGTGGTTTTGATGAGTTGTGTGACCAGGTGCAGAACGCATACGTTGCGTTGGTGCTGAACCATCCGTTTAGCTTCTCCAAGATGATCTTCACCTATCTGATGGAGAACATCGAGGGGAAAGGGAAGGGAGCCTTCTGTATGTACCCGAACTTTATGCAAATGATAATAGATCAGAAGCTTCCTTCCCTGCCAAAGGAAAAGGAGGATTCGTTAGTCTTGGAGGTAATGGATGACACTACCCTGGGAAGAATGAAAGTATACCGGGGGAAGCAAGTGAAGCCTCCTGTCAGGAGCTTGTTTGGTCATCTTGCCCGAGATGACTATGTGGTGCCGGAAAAGAGAAAGTGGCATCACGAGGACAATGACTCTGATATGGAACAGATAGCCCTACCCACTCATGACTCAGATGAGGATGACAGTGGGGATGCTGGTATTCCACTCAGAGGAACTGTGTCTGATTCTGTACCTCCGTGTCCGTCACATCTGGAGAAGTAACTGAGTCCGCGGGATTTCATCAAGATTTTGTTCTTGACGCGGAGGAGGAGGATGAATCGGATGAAGAGCCACTTACACGAACTGTGGGAAGGAAAGTTGTTCCCACAGAACAAAGGTTAAGGGTGGTTGGTGAACACCCGAGGGACTCCGGAGATACAGATACTGACCCAAGCTATGCTCCGGGGTCCACAGGCAAGGTTGTAGGGGGAGCTTCCACCTCAACTGGAACAAGGAGGAAGAGAATGGCGAAACCCCATGGCCAGAAGAAGAAGAAACGTAGGGTGACCTTCATCACCACCACATCTACCACATCCACCACAGCCACCACATCCACCACAGCCACCACATCCACCACAGCCACCACATCCACCACATCCACCATATCTACCACACCCCCCATCATACCTCCCACCACAGCATAGTTTCCTTCCACCACCACATCCTTTACCCCCTCATCACCTCCACCACTATACAGACCTATCTTCACTACAGCCACCTCCACCACCACGTCACACCAATCAATACCCTCAGCCCATCCCTCACACACTTATAGATCTCCTCTACCTCCAATCGGGGTAGAGGAACAGTTGTTAGCGCTTAACCAAATGGTGATGCGCTTACTGGTGGCTGATGAGGAAAAGACAGCTTAGATCCGCCAGCTTACCGACCTGACTGCTGCACAATCTCACAAAATTGCAGAGCAGGCTCGAGTAATTGAGGAGCAGGCCCAGCATTTGGCTGCTCGAAGCACCAAGATGGACCAACTCCAAGCTCAAAGTGTCACATCAAGCAAGCAAATAGAGGAGCTGGAGAAGGCAAGGAAGGTTATCCTCTTAAAACTGAAAGGATCTAAAGAGGAGCCATTGAAGATCAGGAAGGAGACAGAGATGAAGATGATGAAGATAATGATGAGGATGATGAGAGTGATACTGAGGATGATGAAGAAGCAGAAGGAGGGGATGCACCTGCATCGGCCACTACTACAGGTCAAGAGAAAAGGACTAAGAACAGACAAGATCAATCAGCCTCTACCTCTGCCCCTACAAGTGATGAAACCATGATACAAGAAAAAAGTAAAGATTAGATGTTTATGTATTTATCTTCTTTTGTATTTGAATCATGTAATTGAACATAATGTATTTAATGTTTATATTACTTTAATGCCTTTTTGTTTGATGAATTACTAATGATTTATGTGTGGAATGTTTAAATCAACAGATCAAAATTACCAAGAGATGAGTTTGATGTTGCTCCCCTTCGGCAGGTCAAGTCTCAGCTAACAATGATTCTTGATCTGCAAGGGATTGTCAGGAGGTCAGTGAATTATACCCCTGAAGAAGGGGAAATAATTCATGACCGATCAAATGAGCAACTCGCAGAGCTTTTCGAGCTAAATCCAGATGAAATAGTAAAAGATGCCCCGACATGCGATTCGACTAGTGACGAATAGCTCAACGATGTTGATGATGTAGAGATTGAAGATGTCACTGCCGAGGAGTACCCTCAGTACATTGTCAGCGATACTATTGAGGTGTTGAACAATATGGAGCAAGAAACAGAGAAAGCACAAGACACAGTCCAAGCCTCAAATGATGATTTTGACATTTGAAAGGCTGAGTGGGCTGCATGTTTTGAAGAAGTTAGAGCCCAACGTACTACACCAAAGAAGGATTCCTACACCAAACTCTATAGAGTCAAGAAACATCACAAGGTGTCAGGAAGGATCATAGCATGGGCGTACTTTGAAGATCTCAATGCGTATGCAGTTAAGAGAGAACATGGCATAGAGTACTTCAGATTCCCACGTGATCTGATGACTCTACCAGGTTTTGAGCTCAACCAGCTGGCCAAACTAAAGATTTTCTATGCTGACACGAGGAAGATGTCAGGCTGGTTTGAGGCTGCTCTAAAGAAGGAGTACCACACTAGATGGGTTAACTTCAGACCCCAACAGCCTACTAGGTATATCAGAAGGTCTGAGGTTGATGTCATTACTGGCAAGCCTAAGATAGTGTTGAAGTGGAATCCTCCGCGCACAATGTCGAGAATCCCACTCAGGGAAATGCCACAGGATTTCACTCCACATTTTAAGTGGTGGTACTATGATTGGACAACAGCTGAAGTGGTCATAGTCTTAAGCAAAGAGGGACAAATGGATACTATCAGGGTATTCGACCCGATGTGGCTTACAAACTTGTCGGAAAGTGATGTATATACGCTATACAAGTGACCACTGTTCTATGATACGCAAGATATTGTACAAGCCCTCCAGTTCCAGAAAGTTATACGACTCTGCTTCGCGTTTGAGATTCACATGGGAGTCACAAAAGAGGAGAAGTACAAGAAATACAAAGAGGTTATGCAAAAAACAAAAGATTAGAGAGATCTAGGTCCAAGGGGGAGTTTGTTGATACATGTATGTCCCTAGATCATGATATGAAATGTAATAGGTCTTGTTTATCTTATTTTGGTGTAATTTGATATGATTAATGAAATGATATTGGTTGATTGTGATTTGTAATGATTAATATTTCATTAATGAGTTGATATAAAATTGGTTAATTAGGTTAGTGATTGGTTGAATGTTTACATATAATGTTTACTAATTAATACATTCAAACTTAATATAATGAAGTTGTCATGCGATTGGCCAATGCGAATGGACCATAAGCATGAACAACTTCATACGAATGACTCAGTCGCACGACTGAACCGGGTGACTGGATTAGTCGTATGATTGACACATAAGATTGGCTCAGTCGCACGACTGAACACTCAGTGGTGCGGATGAATCAACCGCATGGTTCAATCGCACGACTGAACCATACTAATGGTTCGGTCGCACGATTGAATAATACCAACCTATAAATACAACTCAATTCGTGAAAAATAAGAACTCTCGATTAATTACGATTCCAGACGTACCCTAGCCGTCCAGAAGCCTCCCAATTCGTTCTCCAAGTTCATAGAACACATTAGATCGATTCCCAATCGATTTCTAACGTTAGTTTCAATTCTTGATTGATTCTTCGTGTGTTCTCACTGATTGGATCTCCAATCAAATAGGATTCCGCACTATTTGATCTGGTTTACACGCTAATCTCCAGGAATTTCGTTCAAATACCATGTCCTAACAAGCTTCCTTTCATAGACCCATGAGTGAAGAGGATGAAAAGGAAATAATGAAGGATGCTTCTGAAAAGAGTGAAGAAGAGCATTCTAAGAAGGGTCATTATTCCTCTTATGAGAGTAAAAAAGTTGGGATGACCAAGTCGAGAAATAAGAACTTGATCAAGAAGGGCAAGAGAAAGTTCAAGAAGGCTCAAGAGATCAAGGCCACCTTTAACTTTATGTAGAAAAAAAGTATTTATCTCTATAGGTTTTGAGGTGGTTAAGGCTGAAGACCCAAACTTAACTCTAGTACCAAGAGTTCTAGTTCATTTCCAAATCATCCCAGCATCAAGAAGAAGGCTGATCAGTTATGTATCATTGCTACAGAACCTAAACCATCCAACTTCAAAGGTAATTTTCACCCTAAAACAATTACCACAACATCTGCAAGGATGAAAATGAAAAACAAAAGTAATCAAGTTCAGCTTTGTTCATAGAAGAAGACTCTTAGGAAGAAGAAAATGGATGGTTTCATGTATGGGAAAAATTTTGACTTGACAAGAATGATATGTAGCTCGAGTGAAAGAGTTTCAACTCAAATACTCCAAACAAACTAATCAGATCTTTATTCTAATCATCTTCATTTGTGAGCAGCTTAAGGTGAAAGTTAGTGGAGTCATAGAACCATATCAGGATTGGTTAGGAAGTTTGAGTACCATCAATCACTTTCAATCCTAGATTAGTAATTTTCTCAAAATATTTATCTCCAAAGGCTTCCAAATAATTTATATCAATGGATGAACTTGATTCTGTTTTGTCTTTCTTCTTTAACTTTTGAAAATACATCTTGTCTTCTTGATCACATCTTGTTTACAAAAATGATGGCATTCTAGAAATACCTCTATAAAGAAGTTTTACAAAGTTCTCTCCCCTAGTGCCTTAGAAGGGTTTATGAAAGGGCAACATATGAAATTCCTTTAAGTCATGGACATGGAGTTTTATGATGCTTGAATAAAAATGATAGACATCACATATTGCATTAACTCTCTTTAAAAGAAAGGCATCAAACACCTCATCATACTTCCATGCCACTATGTTTACTTTCGTTGTGTTGTTAAGAACAATCATTGCATTTAACAACTTTAAAATCGATTGACCTGTCTAAAGTACTTTCTTACTAAATCTCCGGCAGATCTAGCTTTATTCAAAAGGTGTTTCTGATCTAAATAAACTTTATAAGCACTCTGCTCTGAGTTTGGAAACCTACCCATCAATTCCTTCCTTTTTTTCCAGAGTTTTTCATACTAACTCCATGGATTTAATTTCATGACATTTCAGGATTGTGGTTCTCTTTGTAGTCTCCAGATATTGTGGGTTGTCCATGTCCACTATGATCATTTTGTTGTACATCTTCTTAGTCTCTTAAAAGCTCTTGACTAGTCTTCTTAAAGATTCACCTTCAAGTCTATTTATCCTCTTCCTTGGATAAATCCTTGACTACAACCGCATTTGTGATGCCCGATCTAAAGTCAAAACAAGCCACTTAATAATAATGGGGTTTGCCGAGATTATTTAAAGAAAATAAGCGGGTAATGCAGTATGTACCGAGTAGACCTTGTGGGATATGTGTTTGGTGAGTTTAAGGTCTTGGGAACGCTTGGTATATTTAAAAGGATCAGCTTGAGCAGCTTTCATTTGCAACTCAACATCCAATTTCTAGAGAGAGAGGGAGTAGAGATAGAAAGTGGAGAAGAGGTGAAGATTTAAGGCTCGGTTGATCACGGGATTGAAGATCGGTGTTCGTGGGCATCCAAACAACAAGAAAACAACAAGAATCCACGTAAGAAACAACATTTAATCGTTCCCTTTAATGTAAACCCAGATTCTAGGGCTTGGGATTTTTGAAAGTAGCAAAGATTAGCCCAAAACTCACGTTTTCGTGTAAGAAAACATGTAAGAAGCTTAGATATAGCTTATTTGGGTGATAAAACAAAGTTTGGATGTAAAAGATTGAAGTTTTAGGTCAAAAATGGGTCGGTTCGTAATTTTCAGCCCGTTTTGCAAAATTAAGGGCTCATCCAGCGAAACTACAGAGTCATCCAACAAAACAATGAAAATTTCCTGCGAAACTATAGTTTCGCAGGTAGTTCGCAGGTAGTTTCGCAGACATGGGTATCCAACGAAAGTTTAAGGTCCTCAGAACGCCCAGTATATATAAAAGGATCAGCTTGAGCAGCTCTCATTGCAACTCAACATCAAATTTCTAGAGAGAGAGGGAGTAGAGAGAGAAAATGGAGAAGAGCTGAAGATTTAAGGCTTGGTTGATCACGGGATTAAAGATCGGTGTTTGTGGGCATCCAAACAACAAGG
Organism: Flaveria trinervia; assembly: GCA_025506515.1. NCBI lineage: Eukaryota > Viridiplantae > Streptophyta > Magnoliopsida > Asterales > Asteraceae > Flaveria > Flaveria trinervia. Next base: position 34,829,905 of record CM046441.1, read on the forward strand.
AAATAACAAGAATCCAGGTAGGAAACATCATTTAATCGTTCCCTTTGATGTAATCCCAGATTCTAGGGCTTGGGGTTTTTGAAAGTGGTAAAGATTAGCCCAAAACTCATGTTTTCGTGTAAGAAAACATGTAAGAAGCTTAGATATAGCTTATTTGGGTGATAAAACAAAGTTTGGATGTAAAAGATTAATGTTTTAGGTCAATAATGGGTTGGTTTGTAATTTTCACCCCATTCTGTGAAATTAAGGGCTCATCCAGCAAAACTACATAGTCATCCAACAAAACAATGAAGATTTCCTACGAAACTATAGTTTCGAAGGTAGTTTCGCACACATGGTTATCCAATGAAAGTTTAAGGTCCTGGGAATGCCCGGTATATATAAAACGATCAGCTTGAGCAGCTCTCATTTGCAACTCAACATCCAATTCTAGAGAGAGAGGGAGTAGTAGAGAGAGAAAATGGAGAAAAGGTGAAGATTTAAGGCTCGGTTATCACGGGATTGAAGATCGGTGTTTGTGGGCATCTAAACAACAAGAAAATAACAACAATCCACGTAAGAAACATCATTTAATCATTCCTTTGATGTAAACCCAGATTCTAGGGCTTGGGGTTTTTGAAAATGGTAAAGATTAGCCCAAAACTCACGTTTTCGTGTAAGAAAACATGTAAGAAGCTTAGATATAGCTTATTTGGGTGATAAAACAAAGTTTGGATGTAAAAGATTAAAGTTTTAGGTCATTAATGGGTTGGTTCGTAATTTTCACCCTGTTCTGCGAAATTAAGGGCTCATCCAGCGAAACTGCATAGTCATCCAGCAAAACAATGAAGATTTCCTGCGAAACTATAGTTTCGCAGGTAGTTTCGCAAACATGGTTATCCAACGAAAGTTGGGCGAAACTGCCAGCGAAACTGGCAGCGAAACTGGCAGCGAAACTGGCAGCGAAACTGGCAGCGAAACTGGCAGCGAAACTGGCAGCGAAACTGGCAGCGAAACTGGCAGCGAAACTGGCAGCGAAACTGGCAGCGAAACTGGCAGCGAAACTGGCAGCGAAACTGGCAGCGAAACTGGCAGCGAAACTGGCAGCGAAACTGGCAGCGAAACTGGCAGCGAAACTGGCAGCGAAACTGGCAGCGAAACTGGCAGCGAAACTGGCAGCGAAACTGGCAGCGAAACTGGCAGCGAAACTGGCAGCGAAACTGGCAGCGAAACTGGCAGCGAAACTGGCAGCGAAACTGGCAGCGAAACTGGCAGCGAAACTGGCAGCGAAACTGGCAGCGAAACTGGCAGCGTAAGTGGCAGCGAAACTGATAGCGAAACTACCAGCCAAATTAGCAGTGTAATTATTGATCTGGCAGCGAAATTAGGAAGAAATTAACTCCTTTGAGTGTTAGCATATCTGCAGGTTGTGTAGTGCAACCCTTGCTTTGAAAGCTTGGTGGAGAAGCTACTCATCGAGTCCAGAAGAGTTCTAGATCCCTTATGTTTGATGATGACTTATGCTTGTGGTGTATATGTATATGTATGAGAATGTGTGATGCATGATGTTTATGACGCATGATGCTTATGTATTGTACGTTTTCTTATGCTCCTTACGACATATTATGATGTGACTTTACGTGGTGTGATTGTAATATTGAACGTAAAGTATTATCTTAACGAAGAAAAAGATTTAAGATAATCAAAATAGAATATAATAAACGAATGAAAAGTCTTTCAAGCAAATGAAAGGAGGTTCACAACTCATTGAGAGTTGTTAGCTTAACTATGTGTTTACAACATACGATTTTGGCTAACTCATAAGGGTTCATACAGACAGTAGGAGTTAGTCTTGGTGACTGCTCCAATATGTGCGATTTGGTAATTATTGTGTGTTATGTAGCGTGCGATTTTGGCTAACACATAATAGTCACACACACACAGGGGGAGTTAGTCTATGTGAGTACTCTATATGTGCGACATGGGGTCCTCGTCGCTTAACCCTAGATGATATAGCTTTGTGCTTAAGAAGGGGGTTCAGCATCTGATCGGACCTAGATACAAGTGAAAGATAATAAATGTACAAAACGTGCGATAAGTAAGAAATGTGAGAAACGTGTGAATGTACGAAACGAACGATGAAAGAAGATAATAACTATTACCTTGTTGTACGTATGATGTGTGATCACGTGCGACAATAAAGAAAATGTTAAACGAATGGAAGGTAATATAATGTTTTTGTAAAAAAAGAACTCACTGAGCAACGCTAACTTTTATGCATTTCCAGTTGGCAGGTAATGGTTGCTGAGGATGGCACATGGTGGCTTCTTGGCTTAGTTTGGATGGCATCCATTTTATGTTGCAATTATTTTTTAGCATTATAATGCGAACAAAACGATATTTTGTAATGAATGTTGTATTTTTGCAAAAGCTGTTATTATTATTATGAAATGAAATGTTTGTTTTAATGTTTCGGTTGCAATGTTTTATTAAAGTTAATATAATATATGTTTTATGTGCGATGATTGACCAGCTGTGAGCGTCCCAAGAACGGGGCCATCCTAGAGCTAGAATTGTCATACCTTCAGGATTAGGATGGTGCAACTCTGTCATAGGAATTTCATCTATTTTTAAGCTTTCACTCATAGCTGCCCATTCACCAAGCTCTAAGTTTATCTCATTACGATCCACTGGTGCTCACGACTCTTCAATCATGCACTTTTCATATTCTTCATTTATCTAAGTCACTGCTAAACCATCAAGGAATACCCTGTTATATTTCTTCTTAACAAGATAATTATAACTGTCTTAAGAGTCTAATGGAATATCATCTTGAACATTAGCAATAGGAGAATCGACTAAGACACACACATCTTCATCTTCTAATACTTCATCATACCATTAATCTGGTAAATCTAAATCAATATCATCCAACGCTTCTATTTGTTCTTGAACATTTTCCTCATCAACATCATCAATGTTTTGAATTTCTGATGGAACCGTAGATGTTTCAAATTCATTTACTTTATTTTTTCCTTTTTTAGCCTAAAAAATTATTGAGACTCTTTTTTAGTTACCTTCTCAATCACAATCACTTATGTTTCCCTTTCTTTTTCGGTCATACTTTCTTTTAACTTTTCCATTTCTTCAAACAATCTCTTAACTTTATCTTCAAGATTATAATCATCAATTCTTTCTTTTCATCATTTGGCTTTATCAAAGCATTCTCTTCTTGTAATCTTTTGATTATCTCATCTTGATCTAAAATCTTTGCTTTAAGCTCACCTATAATCTCATCATCAACATCAGTCTCTGTTTGCACACACACATCATTAGTTTACTTTATTACTGATTCATTCACTTCAGTAGTCTCATTTTCTTCTTCTTGTATTGGTACATCCTCTATTACATTCTGAGTGGTTGACTCAGATAAGATGTGTTTATGTAGTCAAAATCAAAAGTTTGATTGTGATGAGCACTTGTCTCAACATCATTACTCAGGTAAACATTAACATCCTTAGTTATATGATCAGAACTTGTTTCTACATTATCCATTTATTGAATATTATCACCAACATTTCCTCTAGAAGCACTACCTTGATCATCATTGTTTTGATTATCATCATCATCATCATTAGCATCTTCATAATCATCACTACTAGAAGAACTTTCATCTTCATCCCCTTATTCTTCATTTTCTTCTTCTGATTGTTCTTCTTCAATCACTTCTGCCATTACATCCTCAATTAAGTCATTAGGATCAATAGGCACATCCTCTATCAAATGAAAATGTTGTTCATAAAGATCAACTTCGTCCATGGCTACATTCCTCATGTACTCAAATGAAGGAACATTTGGTGCTCTAGTGATAACTGTCAATCTCTTATAAACAATTTAAGACATGTGTTCAAGTTCAAGTCTATCTCCTTCTTCTCCGTGGATATATAAATTAGGATGATCTTCATTAATGATAAACTGTAAGAATCTTAGATACATCACATACTTATTTATTTTACCCTTTTCTAGATTGAAGATAAACCCATTCATGATCCATTTAGCCATATTGAATCTTCTATTTATGGCTAAGGCAATGATAGGAGATTCAATGTCTACTGGAATGAGTCTCATACAACACTTCTTTTACATATGCGGTGTTGGAATATGTAACAAAGCAACTTCTAATGGTTGTACACCCTTGCCCTAAAGAATTGTTTCTTTGGGAAGTTGTCATGGTGACCCGTCATTATAAAACCTTCTTTACATTCTTTAAATGAATGCTTAGCTAAGTCTCGAGGCTTATTTTCTCCAAGTCTAAGTGCTACCCTTATTGATTCCTCAGATACCATAGTCATTCTATCTCGGGTAACAAAAGCTCTTAGAACTTTATTCCATCCATTGTCTTTCTCTATCTCTGTTGTTCTTTGAAATCTCTTAATCAATCTTGCATTGATGGCTGGTCTTCCATAAATGGCATACACATACTTAGTCTTTAGAAGAAATCTAATCATCTCTTCATAGCCAGCTACTTCTCTAACTTCTTCATTTAGATAGGCTGCTACATTATTCTTTGGTTCAAACTGCAACTCAGCCATCTATAATACACCAAGAAACAAAAATTAATATGAAGTAATAATATCAAAGACTCATTACAACATATTTTGTCATTTTACTTTCAAAAACAATTGAAAATATTCTAAGTGTTTTGGCATAATTGATTTCTCAATTGTTATGAATAAAAATCAAACATTTTGATTATCTTTTAACATTATGTAACCTGTTATAAAATCTTCATTAATTTTAAATTTTACTTAATAGGTTTTATACTTTAAAATTTGATCAATTTATTACAAATTTCTAAGTGTTAAAGTTCACTGATTTTTGAACTCAATCAAATTTTAAAGTATACTTTCAATTAAGTAACTTGACTCTTGTTCATTTGTAGCAATTTAGTTGAGACTTCTATATTAACATATAAGATTTGTTTGAAACTTTGATTTTTCGATTCATTTTAGCATAATTTTTATTATTATCTTTAAGTGCTGAATTAAAGAATCATCAAACATTTTTTTGTGATGAAATACAGATTGATTGATGCTAATCAGTTTGAAATCATGTATTAACAACAACTTCATGTTTAATTTTAAACATTCTATCACATTTAATCAACAAAATTTTGATTTGAATGATCATATGGTCCGAACGCCTAAATTGGGATCAAACGCCCATCTAAATTTGATGATAATGGACAATGATTTGATGAATTACTCTTTATTAGATGTTTGTTATCACTTTTTTATTATACATTTGAATCATGCTAATCTTTGATAATTAATGAAAACAAGATGAAATGGTACTTAGTGAGTATACAAGAATAAGAACAGAGAGTATTAAATGGTCGAATGAAGTGAAATCACCCAAGTGTTGAGTTTATATAAGTGGAATTTGTATATATGTATACATATATATATACATATATGTGTGTATATATATACACATATAAAGAATATATATATATATATATATATATATATATATGTATATGTATATGTATATATATATATATATATATACACACATATATATGTGTATATATATATATATATATGTTTAAATGACAAAAATTAAATATGTTTAACATCTAAAAATAAGCACCTCTATATGTATAACTTATATTGATACATAGACATAACTCATTAATCAACAAAAAGAGGATATACATACGCATACCTTATTAGTCAATAAACCTGTAACACCTAGATATTTTAAACTGGAGTGTAAGAAGGAAATGACTTTTTCCCCAAGTTGAGGGGTTAAAATTGTAAAAAGGACAAAATGTATAAAAGTTGGTACATAAAGTGGGCATGGCCACCCAAACCTTTCTGCACATCACTTTTATTCGGATTTTAGAGAGAGAGAGAGAGCAAAGAAGAGCTTTCAGGTTTAAAGAGAAGATGGAGAATTCAAATTCAATGTAAGAATTCATTGTCTTTAACTGCTCTTGGCTGATTATAGCGTCCGGTATGTGCTTATGTGTTTGTGTGTGTGTGTGCTTTGGTGGGTTTCTAGGTGTTTAAACTCATTTCATATGGGTTTGAAGGAAGACATACTCAAAGTTGCATAAGGTAAGTTCTACAATCCCCTTTCTATGTGTTTTAAGTAATTTTGTGGCTGGAAATGCATGTATTAATGTTTTTGTTTAAGTGGGTTTAGTACCCATATATATGTGTATGTGTAAATGTGGGTGGGTTATGATTTGGGTGTTCTTCATGTTATGATTGTGTTCTCTTCATGTTATGATGCTTAGAATGCTAGAGTAAGGCTTAGAACATGATTAATGTTAGATTGGGGATTGAATTATATTGAATTATAGATGTTGGCTGTCCATGTGCCTAAATAGTGGCCTATGTGCCCAACGGCTGAATTTGCCTAAGTGTTCCCAAGACGCCGAAACCCATGTGCACCAATAGTACCTATGCACCTAGAATATGCTGAATTTGGCTAAATGTCCATGCGTTTAGATTGCCCATGCACCTGCATAGTGCTCTTACGCATGCATAGTGCTTTTGCGTGTAAGGCGCCGTTGCAGGAGAGCTCACAGTTGGTCAATCACAGCAGTTAAAAACATTAAACATTATAATTATACAAACTTAAGCAGCAGAATTAATTTATCAACAACCATTCATTTCATTTAAACCATTATTGTTGAGCAATACATCATCGTTTACTCATTACAAAAAAATTGTTTTACTTCATTACAAAACAACAACAACATAAAGTATGAATGGATTCCAGTCTTTCCTTGCCGAGTAGCTTCACCCTTGTGCCATCCTCAGCAATAATTACCTACCAAATGAAAATGTATAAAAGTCAGCGTTCTGAGTGAGTTCTAGTTTTGAAAGTAATAAAATACTTTATGTATGTTGTATATGAAAATACTCTTTCTATGAAATACAACTCTTTACTGTGTATGCGAGAGCATGCATTAACTATATGAACACATACTGTTCGATCTCTTTATTGTATGCCTTGTATGTTTTGTAATCTTTTATCTTTATCTTTCAGTTTCTGTATGGACCAATGAGCAATACCCTAAACTGTATGCGCGATAAAAACTGGTGATGGGCCATCTATATCCCTCAAAAGGGTTCTGTTTACTGTATACAAGGCCGACCGAAACACCTACGGTACGCTACAGAGGTCCTGCCAATCTCCAAGGCTGGCCCTGTGTGCATAATAGGGTAGCTAAACCGCAGCACAGTTGAGCTAAAGATAACACGGTCGTGTACCTCCTGTAAGCTTGCAAGAGTTGTTAACATTTTATTAATGTTCCTATTCTCTTCTTTATTGCTCTTTCTCTTTATTATTACAATATACTTTATGTTACGATAATAAACATACCATGTAAAGTCACACATTATAAATAATAAAAATAGCAATAATAATAATAAGGAACAATCATAATCATGCATGAAACTCATCACTACTAAGCCCTAGTCAAACCTCGGTCAAAACCCCAAAAGCACAGACTCCCAAAAATTTTGTAAAAATTTCTAAGTGTTGGGCGCTTAGACACTATTGGGGCACATGAGCCCTGTTTGGGCATTTCATTAATATGTAGGTGCATCAGTCAACAGTTAACTGCTTTTACCCTTAGGCGCATGGGCACTATTGGGGTGCATGGCCCTACACTTAACTACTTTAATCTCGCTTTTGCAATTGCTCCATCAGCTCTTTCATTTCTGTCGGAGCTAACCGATACGGTGCTTTGAAAATGGGTTGAGCACCGGGTATCAAATCAATTTGGAACTTAATCTCGCGATACGGTGGCACGCCGGGTAAGTCTTTCGGGGAAACGTCCGGAAAGTTACGAACCACCGGTACCTCTGATAGTTGCGGTACCGACGCATCCACACTTTTACGTAGGCCAAGTAGGCACTACATCCATGTCTTATGCACTTCCCCGCCACCGCCATCGAAATCATCTTCGGGATCGTAGTAACGCAATCTCCATAAATCGTAACCAAATTCCCATCAGGCGCAACTAATCGAATCATCTTCTTGCGACATACGATGTTTGCTTCATAGGTTGCTAACCAGTCCATCCCTAGTACTACCTCAACCACCTAGGGGCATCACGTGTAACCTAGCAGCAAACCTATGACCTTCTAGTTCTATGGCACATTCCTCTATCACATGAGCAATTCTCGTGGACTTGCCAACAACGGTTTCTACATTGAATGGTTCGCTGACATTTCTACTACTAAGAGGCAACTTAGCACAGAAAGTAGTGGAAATAAAACTTCTGCTAGCACCGGAATCAAACAATACAGAGGCATAAATTTGGTTTACTAGAAACATACCTCACACAACATCGGGATTAGCTCTGGCTTCCTCTCGGGTCATAGTGTAAGCTCTAGAACTTGCCCTCTGCCCTCCTTCCTTCGGCTTCTTCTTCTCCGCTCTAGAGCCCTCCGCCCTTGGCTTCTTACAGTCTCTAGCATAGTGGCCAGGCTGGCCACACCTGAAGCATACATTCATTCCTATCCTGCACTCACTAGTATGCTTCCTTCCATATTTGCCACACTTCTTCAACCCTACACGAGATGTGACCATATGTCGGTCACCCACCTTTGCCACCATATTGTTTGGAGCGGCTCCACCACGTCCAAACCGTTTCCCATTCCAGTTCCGGTCACCACCACCCGTCTTGTTCACCTCAGCCACCACTAGCCAAATCAACCGCCGACCTAAAAGTGCTCGGTCGGGCGGCGAGCATATGCTTACGGATATCCGTCGGCAGCCCCTAGATGTATCTCTTAATCTTTCGTGACAGTGGTGTCATTTGATCGGGCACCGGCTTCCATTTCTCCTTCTGATGTTCACAACAGTCATTGATATCAAGAACAACTTCCATTTCCCTCACCCACCGGTGAGCAGTAGTAACAGTGCCGGTTCCATCGAAGGTAGGGGGCTTGCATCTCGTAAGCGCCCCGTAGATACAGCCTCATGCCACCTCCGGCGCATGCTCTTCTTCCTCCTCTTCATCATCAGAGAAAACCATTTCCGGCTCCGGTTGCTCTCGTTCTCTTTTGGACCTGTTCCTCTACTTTCTATCCCCTTCCCGTATTGCCTTGATAACATCCATCACTATAGACGGTAAGATTTTCTACATGACCTGACAAACTTTGTCCACAATAGCCTTCTTTACTGAGGCTCTCATATTGGCGCTCTCATCGCCACCCTCAAGATGAGGGGTCTCTGGTTCTTCATGAACCACTTTCTTGACTCTGGGTCTCCTTTTCTTGGGTCGCGGAGCAGCACCGTGACGTCCACCATGAGAGGCATTCGAAGATCTACCACCAGCCATCCTCTAAATGCGCACTATAAGATTCAAACACTAACGCGGTCATTCAAAGTAATAGTTCAGTTTATGTCAAGTATAGTAAGTCCCTAATTATAGTGGCCAGTTGTGATTAGCCACTTACTTTACTCTTCATACCCCAAGCGTTTTCTATCCTGACCTAATCAGTATCTAAATCTACTAAGAGCACATAAATCAAATAGCATGCGCACATGATACCGGTTATCATTACGAAAAGACATACGTGATGGCACGTAGCTACTCTGGCTGACATCCCTCCATTTGTCCTATTTGCAGTTTATGTTTAGGTTTTAAAAGTTTATTTAACCTAATTCTCTTAAACTTTGGCTCTAATACCAACTTGTAAGGCCCGGTTCCCGGAGACCTCACAGTTGGTCAATCACAACAGCTAAAACATTAAACATTATAATTACACAAACTTAAGAAACGGAAATAATTTATCAAAAACCATACATTTCATTTAAACCACTGCTGTTGAGCAATACATCATCGTCTAACTTATTACAAAAGAATTGTTTTACTGCATTACAAAACAACAGCAACATAAAATACAAAAGGATGTCAGCCTTTCCCTGCTGAGTAGCTTCACCCTCAGCCATCCTCAGAAATAATTACCTGCCAACTGAAAATGTATAAAAGTCAGCGTTGCTAAGTGAGTTCTACTTTTAAAAGTAATAAAATACTTTATGTATGTTGTATATGAAAATCCTCTTTCTATGAAATATAACTATTACTGTGTATGCGAGCACGCCTTAACTATATGAACAAATACTATTTGATCTCTTTACTGTATGCCTTGAATATTCTATAATCTTTTATCTTTATCTTTCACTTTCTGTATGGACCAATGAACAATACCCTAAACTGTATAGACGATGAAAACTGGTGATGGGCCATCTATATCCTCAAAAGGGTTCTGTTTACTGTAGACAAGGCAGACCCAACACCTAGGGTATGCTACAGAGGTCCTGCCAATCTCCAAGACTGGCCCTGTGTGCATAACAGGGTAGCTAACCCACAGCACAGTTGAGCTAACGACAACACGGTCGTGTACCTCCTGTAAGGTTGCAAGACTTGTTAACATTGCTCTTCTCTTTATTACTACAATATACTTTACGTTACGATAATTAACATACCACGTAAAGTCACATACTATAAGTAATAATAATAGCAATAATAATAAGGAACAATCATAATCATGCATGAAACTCATCATTACTAAGCCCTAGTCAAACCTCGGTCAAAACCCTAAAAGCACAGACTCCCAAAAATTTTGTAAAAAATTTCTAAGTGTTGGGCGCTTAGACACTATTTGGGCGCATGATCCCTGTTTAGGTATTTCATTCCTATGTAGGCGCATCAGTCAACACTTAACTGATGTAACTCTTAGGCGCATGAACAATTCAAGTGCATGGGCACTATTGGGACGCATGGCCCTACACTTAGTCGTCCGACTAATATTTCTAGGCGCATGGACCACTGTTCAGGCGCATGGGCTATACTTAAACATTTCTAAGGCAATTTTAGGTGCATGGGCTATTGTTCATGCGCATGGGTTATACTTTAATTCTTCTAAGGCATTCCCAGGCGCATGGGCTACTATTCAACATGTTTCCGGTATGTTTTCAAACCCAATCATCAAACTCATCTGTTCTAAGCTTAACATGGCTATTCTAAACATTAAAACCAATAAGCATTCAAGAATCAACATCTAACATGCATAATACATATGGGAAAACATACATAAACATTGTAAAAACCATTTTCAATACGTTTTCAGCCCTAAAGATGTTTAAAACAAGTAGAAACCAGGGTCTAGAAACTCAACTGGTGCAACTTGGGTGTCTCTTCCTTCTAACCCGCTTGCAAATGAGTTCAACACCTTGAATTCGATTTCTTCTTTTCTCCTTCTTCAAAACCTGAAGTTCTGCTCTCTTCCTTTCTCTCTCTTTCTAAAACCAAAGTGAAAGTGATATGAAAAGAGGGTTGCGGCATTTTTCGGTGGCACCCATTTGTCCAAATCATATTGTTTTTGTGATGTAATGTTACGGTAATATATATATATAATATATATATATATTATATATATATACATATATATATATATATATATATATATATATTATATATATATATATATATATATAATGGTTGTTTAAAAGAATTCCGTTGCAATATTTTAGTTAAGTTAAAATGTATGTTTTATGTTTTGTGAGAAATGATTGACCAGCTGTAACCATCCCGTGACCGAGGCCTTACAAGTTGGTATCAGAGTCAAAGTTTAAGTGAAACGAGTAAATATTTTCAAATTGAGAATGGGACAAAAGAGAATGAATGCCAGTCCAAGTAGCTACGTGCCATGATGTATTTTCTTAATGTTAACCAGTATACGTGCGCCTGTTATATGGTTTATGTGTTTCCTTATAGATTTAGATACTGATGTAGTAAGGATAAGAAATGATTGGGGTATGAAGAGAAAAGTGAGCGGCTAATCACAACTGGCCATTGTAATTAGGAACATATGATACTTGACATAAACTGAGCTATCCCCTTGAATAACCATGTTGGTGTTTGTATCTTATAGCATATTAGAGGATGGCCAATGGTAGATCCTCTAAAGCTTAGCATGGTGGATATCATGGAGGACGAGGTGGGTGTGGTGCTGGACCATGGGTCACTAGTGGAAGGCCTAGAGCTGAAGAGGTGGCTCATGAGGATCCCGAGACCCCTCATCCAAATGGCTGTGACGAGAGTGCTAATTTAACAACCTTAGTGAAGGTGGTTGTTGTAAAGGAGGTTCATTAGGTTATGCAGATGATCTTATCGTCTATGGCGACCAAAGTGATAAAGGTGATACGAGAAGGAGAAAGGAAGGAGAGGAATAGGTTCTCATGGGGGAGAGAGTTGCTGAAGACTGAGACGGTTGTCTCTATCGACGAGGAGGAAGATGAGCCTATGCCGAAGGCAGCATGAGGCTGTAACTTTGGGGCATGTCAATGATGCAAGCCCTCGATTTTTTATGGCAATGACACTACTGCTGCTGCCCATCGGTGGGTGAGAGAGATGGAAATCGTTCTAGACATCTGTGAGTGTCGTGTGGATAAGAAGGTGAAGTTTACCACTCACTCATTTATGGACTCGGCCTTGTGTTGGTAGGAAAATATTATCCAGTGATTAAGGAGTTCTGTCCTAATCGAGAGGTGGAGTGAGGTAAAGAAACTAGTGATTAAGGAGTTTTGTTCTTATCGAGAGCTCGACAAGCCGGAGACGGAGTTTCTGCAGTTGGAGGCTGGAACAATGATGCACCACCAATACACCACCAAGTGCAATGGGATGACACGGCTAGTGTCGAATTTGATGATGCATCTGTCAAGAAAGATAAAGAGATACATCCAAGGATTGCCAGCGGATATTTGTAGGCTCATGCTTGTTGCTCGACCGAGTACGTTTAGGTCGGTGGTTCATCAGACGAGGAGGTTGTATGATGAATGTGGGGTGGTGGCGGTTGAGTTGATTAAGAAAGGTGGTGGTGACCAAACTAGGAGTAGGAAGAGGTTTGGGGGGGGGGTAGTGCTCACACAAAAAACAAGAGTGCATGGGTGGATGATTGACGTGTGGTCACATCCGGTGTGAGGTAAATGAGGTGTGGCCAGTGTGGAAAAGAGCACACTAGTGAGTGCAGGTGGGGGTTGAATGTGTGCTTTAAGTGTGGAAAGCCTGGCCACATGGAATGAGAGTGCAAGGTGGTGAGGTGCTATAACTATGGTGGGTAGGTCCACATGAGCCAAGAATGCAAGAAGCCGAGGGCTGAGAGTTCTAGAGCGAAGAAGGCAGGATGAATGAAGGGAAGAAAGCTAGCACCATGGCTTTCACGATGACTAGGGAGGAGGCTAGGACAGACCGTGAGGTTGTGTCAGGTACGTTTCTAGTAAACCAAGCTTTAGCTTCTATGTTATTTGATTCTGGTGCTAGTAAGAGTTTCATTTCTGCTGCCTTTTGTCCTAAGTTGCCTATTAGGAGTAGAATTATTGTGAGCCCTTCGATGTCGAAACAGCCATAGGTAAGTGTACGAAAATTTCTGAGATGATAGAAGGTTGTGACATAGAATTAGAAGGTCGTAAGTATCCTATTAGACCATTTGTGATGACCTCAGGCGGTTTCAATGTAGTTCTAGGAATGGATTGGTTGGCGGACTACAAGGCGAGCATTGTATGTTGCAAGAAGATGATTTAGTTGATAGCACCTGACTGGAGCCATTTATGGAGATCGAGTCACTATGGTTCCGAAGGTGATTTTGGTGGTGGTGGCGGGTAAGTGCATGAGGTGGGGATGTAATGCCTACTTGGCCTACGTAAAGGATGTGGATACGTCAACACCACAACTTTCGGATGTAACAGTTGTGTTTGAGTTCGTAGATTTGTTTTCCGAAGACTTACCAGCTGTGCCACTTGATCGCGAGATCAAGTTTTAGATTGATTTGATACCCGGTGCTCAACCTGTTGCTAAGGCACCGTACCAATTGGCTCCAATCGAGATGAAGCAATTGATGGAACAACTGCAAGAGTTGATTGATAAGGGATTTATTAGACCAAGTATCTCTCCATGGGGTGCGGCAGTCTTGTTCGGGAAGAAGAAGGACGGTAGTATGAGGATGTGCATTGACTACTGTGAATTGAACAAGCTGACGAGGAAGAATCGGTACCCGTTACCGAGGATTGATGACTTGTTTGATCAGCTACAAGGTTCCATTTGGTTCTTGAGGATTTATCTTCGATCTGGTTTCCATCAGTTGAACGTGAACGAGCAACATATTCCAAAAACAACTTTTCTTACGCGTTATGGACACCACGAGTTCCTCGTTATGTCATATGTTCTAACTAACATGCTAGCTGCTTTTATGGACTTGATGAATTGAGTGTGTCAGCCAATGTTAGCTAAAGAAGTGATTGTATTTATTGATGATATCCTGATCTACGTGAGGAGCAAAGAAGAGCATGCCAGTCATATTCGTGAGGTGTTAGAGACATTGAGGAAGGAGAAGTTGTATGCTAAGTTCTCCAAGTGTGCATTCTGGTTGCGCGAATTTTAGTTCTTGGGTCATGTGGTGAATCCTGAAGGGATTATGGTAGACCCGACAAGGTGGAAGCAGTGATGCAATGGAAGTCTCCAAAGACGGCATTCGAGATTCGTAGTTTCTTGGGATTGGAGGGATATTATAGGAGATTCATTCAAGACTTCTCTAAGATAGCTTCTCCACTGACTAAGTCTATTTTGATGCTTCTAACTTGGTGTTGGGTTGTGTGTATTGCAGCGAGGAAAGGTTATAGCTTTTGCATCCCGACAATTGAAGGTTTATGAGGTTAATTATCCTACTCATGACTTGGAGTTAGCAGTTGTGGTCTTTGCATTAAAGATATGGAGGCACTACCTGTACGGGATGAAGTGCACCATATTCACTAACCACAAAAGCTTGAAGTACTTCTTCGAGTAGAAGGATTTGAATATGAGGTAGAGGCGATGGTTGGAGCTCATAAAGTATTACGATTGCAAGCTCCACTACCACCCATGGCAAGCCAATGTGGTGGCGGATGGCCTTAGTCGAAAAGAGAGACCCGAGCCGATTCGGGTGTAAGCTTATAGATGGTCATGACCTCTGATGTGATGAATCATGTCAAGGAGTTTCAAGATGAGGCGTTGAAAGAAGATCGTAGTAACTCTCAAAGGATGAGAGGTCTAGTCGCAGAGTTGGGTGAAAACACTCTCGGTGTTAGAATCTGATTTGGATGAATGTGGATTCCTTATTTTGGGGATTTACGTGGGAAGATAATGGATGAGGCTCATAAGACTTGATACTTTAATCATCCCCATGCTACCAAGATGTATCAGGATATAAAGAAAGATTTTTTGTGGCCGAGTATGAAACGGATGTGGAGGTATGTGAGTAAGTGCCTTACTTGCATGCAAGTGAAGGCCGAGCATCAGAAGCCGTACAGGAAGATCCAACCAATTGATAAACATGAGTTGAACTAGGACCATATCACCATGGACTTTATCACGAAGTTACCGCGTACTGCGAGAGGGTACAATGCTATATGGGTGATAATGGACCGTCTGACAAAGAGTGCTCACTTCTTAACGATCCGTGAGATGTGTTCCTCTCAGAGATTGACAGATCTATTAATAAAAGATATTGTAGCTTGGCATGGTGTACCGGTGTCTATTCTGTCTGATTGTGACACCCAGTTTACATCCATGTTTTGGAAAAATTCCATGATGCCATGGGGACGAGGTTACACATTAGCACGGCTTATCATCCATAGATGAGTAGTCAGTCGGAGAGGACAATTCATACACTAGAAGATATACGTTGAGCATGCGTCATTGATTTTGAAGGAAGTTGGGACGATCACTTGCCATTAGTTGAATTCTCATAAAGTAATAGTTATCATGCAAGCATTGGTATGCCCCTATATGAGATGCTATACGGTAGGAGATATAGAACGCCCGTTTGTTTGGGTGACATCGGTCAGAAGGAGTTGGGAAGTATTAAGGTGATCGAGGCTACGACTGGGAAGATAGAAGTTATCAAGGCCTTTATGAAGGCAGCTAAGTATAGACAAAAGTCGTATGCTGTCGTAGAACGATTGAGTTCCAGGTCGGTGATATGGTTATGTTGAAAGTCTCACCTTGGAAAGGTATCATTCGGTTTAAAAAGCGGTGAAAGTTGAGCCCGAGATACATAGAGCCTTTCCGAATCATTGCTCGAGTAGGAAAGGTGGCCTATAGATTGGAATTTCCCAGCGAGTTAAGTGGAATTCATTCGCCATTCCATGTATCTCACTTCAGAAAGTGCTTAGCGGATGAGGATATGGTGGTGCCACTAAAATATATTGAATTGGATGAACGACTTATTATATGGAGAAACTAGTGGCAATCCTTGATCATAAGAAGAAAAGGTTAAGGAATAAAGTGGTCCCCCTTGTGCATGTGTAGTGGAAGCACAAAAAGGGATTTGAGTCTATGTGGGGAACTAAATAGGAGATCAGGGAGCATTAGCAACATGTGTTTGAGAAATAACAGTTCTTGGGTACAAAACCTATATAAGGGGGTGGGCTTGTAACACCTGGATATTTTAAAGTGGTGAAAAATGAAGAATAAAAGTGGAGTATAAGAAGGAAATGCCTTTTACCCAAGTTGAAGGGTTAAAAGTGTAAAAAGGACAAAAATTATAGAAGTTGGTACATAAAGTGGGCATGGCCGCCCACACCTTTCTACACATCACTTTCATTCGGATTTTAGTGAGGGAAAGCAGAAAAGAGGTTTTGGCTTTGAAGGAGAATTCAAATTCAAGGTAAGAATTCGTTGTTTTAAGTGCTCTTGGCTGATTATAGCCTTGGTTATGTGCTTATGTGTTTGTGTGTGTTTTCGGGTGTGTGTGCTTTGGTGGGTTTCAAGGTGTTTGAACATATTGCATACGGGTTTGAAGGAAGACACACTCAAAGTTACATAAGGTGAGTTGTAAAACACCCTTTTTACATGTTTTAACTGATTTTGGGGCTGGAAATGCATGTATAAATGTTTTTGTTTAAGTTTGTTTTGGTACCCGTATGTATGTGTTTGTGTGAATGTGGGTGGGTTATGATTTGGTTGTTCTTGATGTTATGATTGTGTTCTGTTCATGTTATGATGCTAAGAATGCTAGAACTAGGCTTAGAACATGATGAATGTTGGATTGGGGACTGAATTATGTGGAACTATACATGATGCTAAGAATGCTAGAACTAGGCTTAGAACATGATGAATGATGGATTGGGTACTAAATTATGTGGAATTGTAGATGTTGGTTGTCCAGGTGCCTAAATAGTGGCCCGTGCGCTCAATGGTTGAATTTGTCTAAGTGTTCCCCAAACCCATGCGCCCCAGTAGTACCCATGCGCACTAATTGTACCCATGCGCACCAATAGTACCCATGCGCCTAGAATAGGCTGAATTTGGCTAAGTGTCCATGCGTCTAGATTGCCCATGCGCCTAAGCAATCATACGCTCGCATAGTTCTCATGCGCTTAGAATCGCCTGAAAATGACTAAGTCTTGGGTCATGCACCCCAATGGTGCCCATGCACCCAGATCCTTTCTGATGCGCTTATGTGGTCCATATGCCTAAGTGTTCTAATGTGCCCAAAAGGGCATGCATGTGCATAGTTCCCATACGCCTAAGACTTAGAATATTTTTATGAATTTTGGGAAAAGTGAAGTGCTAGGATTTTACTTTGGAGGTTCATAAGGGTAATGTAAGTTGACTTTATGATGTCATATATGATGTGATGGATGATGCTATGTATGGTATGGTTATGTTTATGATATGTTTCTTGTTATGTATGTTTGTTTTGCATGGCTTTGCGTGGTATGATAATATCAACAAACGCAAAGTAGTTTGTAATGAAAAACGAAAGATAATGAAAAGAGGAATATAAAGAATGAAAGAAGTCATGTATTAACGAATGAATCAAAGAAATGAAAAGTCTTGCAAGCAACGTATAGAAGTTCATATCCAATGAAGGGTGCTAGCTCTATTGTGTGTGAGTTAGCTACCCCGGAAGGATGCACAATGCGGTCTAATCTTTGTGATTGAACATATGTATGGGAGCCTTATCGCTAGCCCTAGGTACAAGAATCAACTTCGTGCACAATTTTCGAGGTCTATGATAGACCTCAGGCCTACTAACTATCTTTGTGCACAATGTTGGGGGTATATCATATTGCATTGGTCTGGAATGAAAAATTTATGATAGTGATGAATGTACTTGCCCTAGGTACTGTAGTCGGCTTCATGTACAATGTTCGGGGTTCATGATAAACCTCAGGCATAATAACCACCTTCATGCACAATGTTTCGAGTACATGTCATCGAATGTCAGTGAAATGAACGAAAGTTAATGAACGATGATGAAGGATAATAATAAATTATTATATATGTGTACGTATGATGTATGATTACATATGGACGAAATGAAAGGATTTGGATGAAAGAAAAGTATTTTATTTCATGAAACTAGAACTCATTCAGCAACACTGCCTCTTATGTGTTTCCAATTGACAGGTAATGGTTGTTGGTGATGAAACGAGGTAGCTACTTGGCATTTTGGGTGGCACCCATTTGACTAAAATATAATGTTTTTGTGATGAAATGTAATTGGTAGTATTTTGTAATGTGTCAATGATGTATTTTTTTGCAAAAGCAGTTATATATATATATATATATATATATATATATATATATAATATATATATAATGGTTTGTTCAAAAGTATAATGCTTCAATATTTTAGTAAAGTTAATGTATGTTTTATGTTTTGTAAGCAATGATTGGCCAACTGTAAGCGTTCCGGGAATGGAGCCTTCCAAAACCGTAAAAGTCATATGTAAAATAAAAGAAATCCATAACATGGGATGGATATTTTTACGAAAAGCATAACTTTTAATTGGATACGTTCAATCCAAGTACATATGATATGCCACCAAACATAAGTGACGGTTAAATAAGTAAATAGTATTATGTATATGTAACACGTATGTTATGTATACATACATGGCTGTTATGTATATTATATCTACATCGATCTTACATATACGTAACACTAGTGTTCATCTTGTTTTTGGTATTCTACTTTCAAAACGAAAATGATAATAAATTAATTATAGTTAATAAATTAATTGTTTACGAAGATAATAAGAAATTGTAACTGTCAAAACCAAAGGAGGTTAAATTACATTCTAGCCTTTTAATTTTTCTTTTTTAATTGGAAGGCTAGATATGTAATTTAACCCCCTTTAATTTTGGTAGTAATAAATACCTTAATTATCTCCACATACAATTAATTATTGACTATAATTAATTTATTTACTATAACTAATTTATTATCTCTCTACTTTTGAAAGTAGAACACCATAAACAAGATGAACACATCTGTTACATATACATAACACTAATGTAGCATAAGTAACAATATTGTTACATTGTGTTACGTATACGTAACACTAATGTACATATACATAATATATGTGTTACATATACATAATACTATTCGTTTATTTAGTCTTCACGTATGGTTGGTGGCATTATTATATGTCCTTGGATTGATTGTATCCAATTTTAAGTTATGCTTTTCATAAAATATCTATATCATGTTATGTACTTTTATTTTTCATATGTTTTTCACATTTTCTTGACTAATAAGTAATGTACATGTATGTCATGTTTTTGTTGATTAATGAGTTATGTACATGTATCAGTATGTAACACCGGGTTATTTTTTAAGGACATGAAAGAAAGAATAAAGGTGAAGGAAAAGAAATAAATGCAAGTTAACCCAAGCTCAGGGGTTAAAAGTTTCAAAAGAACAAAAACTTTTAAAAGTTGGTGAATAAAGCAACATCGCTGCCCATGTTGCCTGCTTACACCTTTCCATTCGAGTTCTTAGAGAGAGAGTGAAGAAAAGTGCTAAAACTTTTGGGTCTTGGAGAAACAAGAAGAAGAATTTCAATTCGAGGTAAGAATTTGGTGTTTTTGAGTGTTGGAAAAACTTTTTCCTCGGTTGTGTGCTTATTTGTGTTGTGTGTTCGTTTGTGTTTGTTTTTGGGGGGTTTTAGGTGGTAGAACTCAATATGCAATTGACTTTTAGGAAGTCATACCCAAAAGCTGCTAAGGTGAGTTCTAGAACCCCCTTTTTACTTGTTTTAAATAGATTTAGGGCTGGAAATGCATGTATGAACATTTTTATAAATAGGTTTTCACCCGTATGTATGTGTGTTGTGTATATGATTATGATTATGTTATGAATGTGTTTCTGTGGATTAGAATGTAAAATTAAGCTTAGAACATGTTAGATGATGATTGGCGACTGAATGTAGTTATTTAAGTGTGACATAGATTGCCCATGCGCCCAAATAGTGGCCTATGCACCCAACGTATAAATTGTCTAAGTGTTCCCATGCGTTCGAAGTTCATGCGCTCAAATAGTGTCCAACGCCTAGTATTAGGCTGAAATCGACTAAGTGTCCACACACAAAGAAAGCCCATATGCCCAGGCAATCATGCGCCTGCATAGTGCCCATGCACCTAGAATTGTTACCTAGATGCCTAAGTGTTGCCATTACGCCCCAATAGTGCCCATGCACCCTAATAGTGCCCATGCACCCAAAAGTTCCCCATGCACCTAAGTGTTCCGCATGCGCCTGAAAGGCCATGCGCTTGTATATTGGCCATACGCCTAAGACTTAGAATATTTTTTGAGATCTTGGGAAAAATGTAAAATGTAAGCTTTGAATTGGGATATTCTCGAGGGTAATGTAAGTTGACTTTTTAGGTCAAAGATGATGTGATGGGTGATGTATTATGTGATTGATGTATGATGATGTATGTTATGCACGATATGTTTTCTTATGTTCCCGATTACGTATTATGATGTGACCTTACGTGGTGTGATTATGATATTATCTTAATGAAGTGAAAGATTTAAGATAATGAAAGTGGAACATAATTAATGAACGAATGAAGAGTCTTGCAAGCAAATGAAAGGAGGTTCACAACTCAATAAGAGTTGTTAGCTTAACTGTGTGTTTACATCGTGCGATCTTGGCAATCCATTAAGGGTTCACACATAGGGGGAGTTAGTCTATATGACTATTCCATATGTACGATACGTGCGATATGTATGATATGTAGTCCTTGTCGCTTAACCCTAGATGATATAACTTTGTGCTCAAGAGAGGGGTTAAGTACATGACAAGACCTAGATAAAAGTGAAAAGATAATAAATGTATGGAAAGTGCGATAAGTACGAAATGTACGAAACGATCGATGATGAAGATAATAATGATATTATCTATTTGTACGTAT
The DNA here is from genome assembly GCA_025506515.1 of Flaveria trinervia. Classification (NCBI taxonomy): domain Eukaryota; kingdom Viridiplantae; phylum Streptophyta; class Magnoliopsida; order Asterales; family Asteraceae; genus Flaveria; species Flaveria trinervia. Next base: position 34,851,164 of record CM046441.1, read on the forward strand.
GATGTGTGATCATGTACGAAGTAATGAATGGTTTTGAAAGGAACTAATGTATATGTTGTAGAGATTAATGAAGAGGCTGATGCAACCTAAACATCTTTTAGTCTCTCCTGCATGCTGCACAAGTGCATTGAAGTAAATGCTTCGGAAGTTTCACATGTGCAACAGAAATACTCTAAGTGTGAAATCTTCCGAAGCCAAGACCAACATCTTCCGAAGCCAAAGATGAAGTCTTCCGAAGCCTCAGAGACAAAGTCTTCCGAAGCTTCAAGTTCATGAAGACAGATTTCTTCCAAAGACTTTTAAGATATGCTTTATCTGATGTACTGTTCCATAAAGCTGGACACCTTTCTGCTGCAACTCTGCAAGTCACCAACTAATATGGTTTGGTGAAAAGGTCCATGCTTTTGGTAACTGTACATTGAGGTCTTGAGTCTGTAACTTTCTACTTTATGTACTTTATCCTTTTTGTAATAGATAAGGATATGAGTTATGGCATGTCATAGTCACTAGTCAAAAGGCAATCTGGCTTTTGACATTACAATTGATTTTGTGTGTGTCTAGTCAATTGTATCCAGCTGGCTTTCATTGCATAGCCAGCTGTAGGATGTAGTATAAGTATCTCATGTTCTTGTATCTTTTATTCATGCTTTGTAACACTTGTAATAGAACATAGAGAAAGCAATATACTGCATTCTTGAAAACCATATACTTGTGTCTTTGTGTTCTGTCTCTTACATTACTTGTGTTCTTAGTGTCTTATCTTGGTTAATCCAGTTTACTGTTTTATTAAGTTTCGTTAATCTCCTCTTTGTTTTGTTGTGTTGTAACTCACACCCTTCAACGATCCTGCATTTGGTTTCAGAGCATTCAGGCTCTTGATATAAGATCTCACCATCTTAAGATCCCTCACACAGACAAATACCAAACTTTTCAAATGGCAGCCATTTCCAAAACTGATATGGAAACTGGAACCATGAACAAGTCCCCACTAATCACTCTTGATGAGTTTGACACCTGGTGTTTAAGAATGGAAGGTTTCATCAGGTCTCTTGATTCAAGAATGTGGGAGTCTATCGAGAATGGACCTTTCATACCCAGCACACCCTCTGCTACTGGTGCTGGTATGATCCCCAAGATGTGGCTAACTACTCTAATGAAGATAGGAAGAGAGTAGAGATAGACAGGAAAGCCATGACAGCTCTTCAAACTGCCCTTCCAAACTCTGTGTACAGAGGTGTCAAGAAGTGCAAAACAGCAAAGCAGCTATGGGATGCACTGAAACTGATGTATGAGGGTTCTTCTGAAGCCAAGGAGAATAAGAAGGATCTCTTGAAGCAGCAGTTTGAAAACTTCACCTTTAAAACAGGTGAGACCATGACTCAACAATACTTCAGGTATGTTGAGATTATGGATACCCTAGTGGATGGAGGAGTTGCTCTTGAGAATAGAGACATTGTAAGGAAGTTCATGTCCTCACTTCCTAAGCAATGGACACACTACTGTGTGGTGATCAAGAGAACTGAAAATCTCAAAACTCTCACTCTGATAGAGTTATATGGGATTCTCAGTGGCTACCAGATGGAGATGAACATGCCAGGGTTCATCTAGCAACTCAAACAATCAAATGGGTTCAGCCCTACATGTGGTTGAAAGGGATAGCATAGAACCAAAACATCATCTTATATGCTACCCTGACAACTCACCAAGGGTCCTTTCATCACCTTCCTAAAGACACCAAAAGAGAACTACACTCAAGGATGCCCATTCCAAGAGGCAAGCTCTTCTCAAGCGTTTGTGTCTTCTGATGAAAGTAGTGGCAACTCTCTTTTCACTCTTGAAGACTTGGACTGTATTCATCCAAATGATCTGGAGTACATGGAATAGTCCAGCAGATGGCTCTTCTCACTCACAGAGCCAAGAAGTTCTACAAGAGGACTGGAAGGAAGTTTCCAAGTAATGAAACCAGTGGAAAGTTTGGACTGGACAAAGGCAAAGTCAAGTGTTACAACTGTAACTTGATGGGCTACTTTGCCAGAGAGCGTAAGGCACCTAGAACCAATGATGGCCAAACACAACCCAAACCAAACTACACTGACAAAGTTCTCCATAATGAGAAGTCAAAGCAACAAGCTGCTGTTGCTATTGAGGAAGGAGACTTTGACTGGAGCTTTCAGGTGGAAGATGCTTCTCCAAACCAAGCATTGATGGCAGATCATGATGAAGCCAAGGTATTGGAACATCTCGGTACTCCTAAATGCATTGCTAAAGTTAACAGGTTGCAGGTCCCATAACTTGGAACTCAGATCTGATATTGAGTCCTTAAACATTTTAAAATCTGATTTTAGAAAGACTTAAAATGATTATAAGTTGAAAATAGAGGACTTAGAGAAAACATTTCAGTTCTAAAACATGACCACACAGATTTTAGGACTCAAATTAAAGATCTTAAACTAAGTTAACTGAGTGCCAGGTTGAGCTTGTGATCAGCAAAGCCAGGGCAGAAAAGAGTGTTTTGAAGAAGAGACCTTCAAGAACATGATATCCTTATCGCTACATAACAAAGTGTGCTATCAAAATAGACAGGGACTGGGATCCAATGAGATAGCTCCTCCACACACAATCTTGTCAGTAAGATCTCCAAGGTGTGGAACTTTGAAGATGAGCTTCCTCTCATAGATCCTATGAGTGAGGAGGATGAAGAAGAGATAGTGAAGAATCCTTCTACTAAGAGTGAAGAGGAGGATTCCAAGAAGGGCCACTATCCTTCTGAGGAGAAAGTGAAGACTGTGATGACCAAGTCCATGAGAAAGAACTTGATCAGAAGAGCAAAAGGAAGGCAAGGAAGGCTCAAGAGATTAAGGCTACTTTTGACTCTAAGCAGAAACAAGTTTTTATTTATGGAGGGTTTAAAGTGGTAGGGACAGAAGGAATCAACAAAAACTCTGCTAAGAGTTCTGGTTCTTGCTCAACTCATCTCAGCAGCAAGAAGAAGACTGATCTGCTGTGTACCACTGCTGCACAGCCTGGTCCATCAAACTCTAAGCACAGTCTCAGCCCAAGAGTACTGTCTCAGCATCTGCAAAGATGAAGGTGGAGAAGGGAAGTGACCAAAGACAGTCTTACTCTCTAGACAAAGCTTTTGTGAAGAAGAGGATGAATTGTGTTATGTGTGATAGCACCACTCACATTGCAAAGGATTGTCCCTTCAATCCTAAAGGTACTGTCCACATGGCCAAAACAAAGGCTTCAAAGAGTTCCAAGAAGATTCAGGCTTCGGAAGGAAAACCAGTTACCTTCGGAAGTCTCAAAACTAAAAAGGAGGGAAGTGGAAAATTCTCTTCGGAAGAACATTTGGTCTTGGAAGAAAGGAGTTCTTCTGAAGCACTAAAGTCTGCTGCAGTGTTTGCAGAATCTTCCGAAGGTTCAGTCATCAAAACTTCTGAAACTCCAAAAGGTTCTAAAGTTTTGAAGGTCAAGTCCAAGACTCCAAAGGTAGTGTGGACGTCTAAGAAAGACCAAGTGACTGAGATTTCTCCATCAACATCAGCTCAAGATTCTCTTAGTACAACCATAGGATCTATTACTGTTAATTTACCTTCTGCATGTGAGCCCAAGACAAGCAGGGATTGGGTTTCCAGATATAACTAATCATTCTCTTTTGTCTAGGGATAGCTGAAGACAAACAGAAATGTTTGGATCTTAGATAGTGGCTGCTCTAGGCACATGACTGGTAATAGGTCACTACTCCAGATGTTTGAAAGGATTGATGGAGGAACTGTTGCTTTTGGACGAGATGAAGGTGGTTACATTTCTGGAAGGGGCAAGGTCACAAATGGTAAGCTCATCATTGAAAAGGTAAACTTTGTTAAGGAGCTTGGATACAATCTTCTGAGTGTATCTCAATGTTGTGATCAGAGTCATAACATGCTCTTTACTGAGCATGAGTGCATTGTTCTTAAGCCAGGTGTGGTCATTCCTCATGAGCATATCCTGCTTAGAGCCCCCAGGAAAGGAAACATGTACAAGATGGATTTGCAAGAAACCTCTCCCTCTGGAGAACTTTCATGCTTTCTATCTAAAGCCAATAGTGATGAATCTTTCCTATGGCATAAAAGAACATGAATAAATTGATTAAGCATGATCTGGTAACTGGAATGCCACAGAAAGAGTTTACAAGGGATGATCACTGTGTTGCATGCCTGAAAGGAAAGCAACATAAGGTATCTCATAAGCCTAAGGAAATGAACTCCATCACTACACCCCTACACTTGTTACATATGGATCTCTTTGGCCCCACCAGTGTAATTAGTTTAAGAAGGACCTCATACTGTCTAGTGATCACAGATGATTTTACAAGATTCACTTGGGTCTTATTCCTTAGAACTAAGAATGAGACTCCTGAGATTCTAAATATTTCATCTTAAAGATTGAGAATGAGTCTGATCACAAGGTTAAAATCATAAGATGTGATCAAGGAACAGAATTCAAGAATCAAACCCTTGATACATTTTGTGATGTTAAGGGTATTGCAGAAATTTTAGTGCTCCCAGGACTCCTCAGCAAAATGGTGTTGCTGAGAGGAGAAACAGGACACTAATTGAAGCTGCAAGAACCATGCTGTCTGACTCTAAACTGCCCATCATCTTCTGGGCAGAGGCAGTCAACACTGTCTGCTATGTGCAGAACAGAGTTTTAGTAGTTAAGACTCATGGGAAGACTCCTTATGAACTTTGGCACAAGAGAAAACCTTTCATTGGTTTTCTCAGGTCATTTGGATGTCCTTGCACCATCTTGAATACCAAGATCAAATTGCCAAGTTTGCTGAGAAATCAGATGATGGACACTTTATTGGATACTCTTCCAAAGCTAAGGCTTATAGAGTGTACAATCTCAGAACTAGAATAGTTGAGGAGTCAGCCAATGTGACCTTCAATGAACACACACCATGTGTTGCTGGTTCTGGTCCAGATTCGCTATTTGATCTTGATTTGGTTACCAACTGTTTTAATAAATCTTGTGAGAATGTTTCCGGATCTGTAGAAAATTTGAATACAGATGATCCTCACCCAAGATTTGAGTTAGGAAGACCTTCAAGTCATACATCTTCAGCTCCAGTTGGAACTACTTCTGCAAATGAGGTTTCTATTAGCACAACAATGACAAATTCAGTTCATACATCTGGTATGCCTTCAAATTCCAGCTCAGAGGCTCTACAACCAGATAAGAACACCTCAACTATGGAAGACAACAATGGTGATGGTGACAGTGACCAAGAATTTCTTGATGCCACTAACCACACTTGGATGAGAACATCAATGATATCACACACTGCTTGGATCCAGTTTCACTTGAAAAGTGTGCTGATGTGGTGGGAGAAACATCTATGCCAGATCTAAATTTCTCAAATTTAGATCTTTCTCAACAACTTGCTGTGATCCCTCAGCTTAGGATCTACAAGTCCCACCCTACCACAAACATCATTGGAGATGTTATCTCAGGGGTAAAAACAAGAGGACAAACCCATGAAGCAAATGTTTGTCTTCCCTCTTGTTTTCTATCCCAGATAGAGCCAAAGAAAGTTGATAAAGCTCTAAAGGATGGAAGTTGGGTTGAAGCTATGCAACAAGAGCTGCTTCAATTCAAAAGGCCGAAAGTTTGGAATATTTGTCCTCTTCCTTCTGGGAAGACTACTATTGGAACCAAATGGGTGTTTAGGAACAAGAAAGATGATAGAGGCATCATCATCAAGAACAAAGCTAGACTGGTTGTTCAAGGATACACACAAGAAGAAGGGATGGACTACACTGATGTCTTTGATCCAGTGGCAAGATTAGAAGCTGTTAGGATATTCTTGCATTTGCTGCATCCACGAACTTCAAGGTTTTTAACTTGATGTGAACTGTGCCTTTTTGTATGGAGTGATAGATGAAGATGTTTATGTCAAACACCACCTAGCATTGTAGATCCTGATCATCCTGATCATGTCTGCAAGCTTGACAAAGCTCTCTATGGGCTGCATCAGGCACCCAGGAAGTGGTATGAGACACTGTCTGAGTATATCTGTAAACATGGATACAAGAGGGGTACTATAGATGGAACTCTCTTTATCAAAGGACAAGGAAAATACATATTGCTAGTTCCGGTATATGTGGATGACATCATCTTTGGTTCAACTAATCCAAAGCTCTACAAAGACTTTGAATAGTTGATGAAAGACAGATTTGAAATGAGTGCCATGGGGGAACTCAATTTCTTTCTGGGAATTCAAGTGAAGCAAGTTGAAGATGGCATCTTCATAAGTCAGTCAAAGTATGTTCAGGACATACTCAAGAGGTTTAATATGACTGACTGTAAGATTGCTAAGACACCCATAGTCAAAAAGCACAACCTTGGTCCTGATCTTGTGGGGGAGTGTGTAGATGAGCATTTATACAGGGCTATGATTGGGTCTCTTATGTATCTTACTGCTAGCAGGCCTGATAGTATTTGTGCAAGATATCAAGCCAACCCTAAGATGTCTCACCTTATCACTGTCAAGAGGATTCTAAGATACCTCAAGGGTGCGTCAACACTTGGCATATGGTATCCCAAGAATTCTGACTTTAATCTTTATGCCTATACATATAGTGATTATGGTGGTTGCAACATGACTGCAAAGTCTACATCTGGGGGATGTGAATTTCTTGTGGGAAGGGTTGTCTCATGGTAATGCAAGAAACAATCCTATGTCTCTACATTAACTGCTGAAGCTGAATACATTGCTGCTGCAAGCGGCTATGCTCAAGTACTTTGGATTCAGAATCAGATGTTGGACTGTGGTTAAAGTTCAAGGAGACTCCCATTCACATAGACAACAACAGTGCTATCTCAATCACAGAGAACCCTGTGCAGCATTGAAGGACAAAGCACATCAATATCAAGTATTAGTTAATAAGAGATAATTATGAAAAGGGATTAATTAAACTAGTCAAGGTTCACACAGATGAACAATATGCTGATGTGTTTACAAAGGCTTTTGATGAACAGAGATTTAAATATCTTATATCAGTAATTGGGATGATAAACTTGAGTAAGCTTTTCTTAAAACTAATTCTTATTATTTCTTAAAATATGTGTGTCCTAAGTTGTCTAGTTCATCACTTTCATAAGCTCATGTTTTCTTTGGATGAAAATTTCTTTTTGAAGACTTTCCTTAGATTTTTTAAAATTTTTGATTCTTCGGAAGTTTATTTTAACTTCGGAAGTAAATCATGCCTTCAATTTAATTAACTGTCTAAGAAGTTTACCTTCGGAAGAATTTTCAAAATTTATCTTCCGAAGCTTAAATATTTGTCTCAGACACTTACTCAATATTAAGGACCATGTACTTCCGAAGCAAAATTAACTCTCGGAAGCTTTGTCTATTTACACACAAAGCTTTAATTTTTCTTCCCAAGCAAAATTTTCAAATCTCTCAGGAAATTCTTCCGAAGTCATTTTAGCTTCGGAAGCTTTTTAATTAAAACTTCCAAAGATAATTAACCTTCGGAAGCTTTTTGACTTCAAGAAAACTACTTTTTGAGCAAAAAGTAAACTACTTTTTCAGAGGTGGGACTGACATCTGGATTTCAAAGTTTATCCACTTTCATTAGACTTTATATCAAATCCCTCTCACATATAAACCCAACGGTATCCCCCTCTTTTTATCATCTGTTCCTCCTCCAAACCTAAAAAACCCAATTTCTCTCTGAAATTTCTTTCTTTCTTCTTTCTTCGTTCTTAAGCTACTTCAAAATGGCCAACCTTGCTCACAGAAATGATCCAACTTAACTTGCAGCTACACAGACAACACAATCAAGTTGCTCTGTTACGCTCTGAGAAAGATCCTCATTTCTAAGAGGTATGCCATTTCTTGTCTTTGTCGAACTACTTCAGCTCCCTCACCATTGATCCTCCACTCTATGAGGATTAGTTGCTTGAATTCTGGAAGACCTGCCAAGAGGTCATTATGGATGGGGAGAAGGCATTGTCTACCACAGTGCAGGGGAGAACAATCTTCATCACTCCGGCCATCATCAACAGACATCTTCAGCTGGATGATGAAGAAGGTGAGGTATTGTTCCCAAAGGAAGCTGTTAATCATTCCTTTGAGCAGATGGGGTATGAGGGAAACTTCTCTATAAAGACCTTCAGGAAAGGGAAGGTCTCATCCCAATGGAGATTCCTGCTCCATGTGGTCATCCACAGCTTATCAAACAAGCATGGTGGATGGGACCAGATTCCTGAAGATATTTCCTTCATACTCCATGGAATGGTTCAAGGGGTCAAGTTTAGGTACTCTCAGTTTGTTTATACAAATTTTCTTGCTAATTTAGACTCCTTAGAATATTACATCTTTCCAAGATATGTCTAGTACATTCTTAACTGTGAACTGGGCTCACCGTTAAGGGAGACATGTAACATTCTTAAATTGGGACAGATGAAGCCCGACATCTTTAAATATTGAGAAAGTCCACTGTTGGATTCTCTGGGGTAGAAACAGCCCTAGTCCCAAAAATGTTAGAACTCATTGCTCAAGGTGACAACCTAGCAGCACAAGCTAGTGTTGAACCCACACCTGCTACTTCACAACAACCCACAGAGCCTCAAATATCCATAACCTACCAAAGAAAATACAAACGAACCCCTACTCAGACTATTCAGTCTGTGGAGGTCCCCATATACTCACCCATACAGGAAGAAATGGACACTGGAGCTCCCATTTCTCCTGAGGAGCAAACCACTACCATCTCTTCAAGAATCAATGCTGACGTTCCTCATGCTCAGCCTGATGAGCTCATTAGCCCTACTGCCTTAAGCCATCACTCTGATTCTCAACACTCAAGTGATCAACCTTCAGGGGATAGCTACCATCCCTAGCCTATAGATCTCAACCAACCAATTCCCAACCTTGACTTCTATACTGATGAAGATACAGGTTTCAGTGACTATAATGAATCTCTCTTCTTTCCCCCTACTTAAAGAGAGATGAATACTACTGAGTCTCCTACATATATCCAACATCAGTCACCTACTACTGAGGTGGACACTACTGAACATGTTCAGGATGTCCATATGGAAGAGGCTCTCACTTCTGAAAGTGATTACATCATTAAGACCTCAACCATGGCAACTCAGCTCACTGACATCTCAACTGAGACTGCCAGTGAGCAGAGGAAATCCAGTAGCCAAGAACTTAGAACTGCTCATGAGAGAAAAGACTCTGGTCCAATCTTCTCCACCCCCAGTGATTCTTCTAATGAAGATGAGGGGGATCTGAGACTAAAAGTGCAAAAACTGTCTAAAACATGCACTTACCTAGTCTCAAAGGTCAGTCACCTTGAATCTCAGGTGACTACCTTACAAAACCATATCAATGATCAACAACTTGAGATTTCATATCTTAAGGAAAAACTAGCTGGGAGACCCTTAAGGAGAGCTTAACCAGGAACAAAAGAACCTGTGGATGTGATTGACCTATCCTCCAGCTCACCTATGCAAGTGGGTGATGCTACGAAAAAGGGAGAAAGTCATTCCAACCACAAAACCTGGGAGTTCCTCTGAATGAATGGACATTGATGACTCACCATCCTCACTTGCAACTGTGCATTCTCAGCAACCTCCTCTAGTTCACATTGATGTGAACTACACAGACTCTTTCATACAGAGTCTATTTGAGGATGGGATACCAAGGGCTATGTCAACTTCATCATCCTTCAATCACATTATTGGGAGGAGGTATGACAACAATAGGAAAGCCCTCATTATCATAAGTGTTCAAGGACAACAAGAAGTCTTTAATTTTCAGAACTTGGACTACTATGAAGGTCTGGATCTAGTCAACATGCCACTTGTCAACCCAAGCCAATCAAGACAAGCTGACAGACTAGCTAGAAGAATCCAAGACAGGATCATTGCAGAGTTCAGTCTAAGAAGGATACAAAGTAATCAGGCAATGTCATCGGTCAACTGGATGTTGAGTCAGACCCTAAGATTAGCTTCATAGGGGAAACCTTGACTGAAGGCCCAGTGACAGAACCTGAGAGCCTTGTCTCATCATCTCCAACTGCTGTAGATATCCATATTCCTTCTGAGACACCTGGTGGTGAAGGTGCTTCTCAACCTCTCTATGGCCTGAGCTCAGATGCTGCAACGAGCAATGAAGGCCAAAGCTCTCTCCACCCTAAGTCACAAAGGTCTGTGAGTGACAAAGGGAAAAGAAAGATGACATCTGAGGAGATTGAGGAGGAGGAGAGAGAGAGGAAAATGAGGCTAAGGGGAGAAAGTTCCTCTACTAAGTCTCCAAGACTCATGGAGTCTACAATCAGGGCTACCCCCAGACCAGATACTCAGAATGATGAGTTAAGGGCAGTGAGGATTAACTATCTACACACTAGGAACTATGACATAGATAGTGTCATTTCTCTCCCCTTGAATGAATTGAATGAGCTGGTTGATCTGGAAATGTCAAGAGGGAAGAAGGAGGCAGAAGATACAAAACTCCTAGTACAAGTCAAAGAAGAGTGAAGAAGAAAAAGACTGTACAAAGGTATGCCTTCCTTCTCACCAATTCAAGAAAGTCCTGAACAAGAGGTTGTGGTTCAACAAGAACCTTAGGTAGATAAGGAAGAAGACAGAATCAAGATGATTAGCTACTTGAGTGCCACATGCCTCTATCAGGCAGATGCACTCCTTCTCTTACCTTATGACTATGTTGAGTTTGAGTATTTAAAAGAACTTGAGCTTGAGTTAGCCAAGGAAATAAAGACAACAAAGAAGAAGCTGAGGGAAGAAGCTGCAAAGTCAAGAGCCATCATCCAAAAGAGCATGAAGAAGTCTACTGATAGGTAGAGGATGATGAGCTTCTTAAGGCTGCATGGATTCTCCGGAAGGAGACTTGGACACATGTCTCTATCCACAATGATGAGCATATCAGGGTAATCAAGCAGAAGATTAGGAGTGGAGTGTTCACTGACTTACATTCCATTCCAAGTCAGGCCCCACCTGAAGTGGAGGTTAAGGTTGAACAAACACACACAACACAACCTGGAAAGACAATGCAGATTAATCTGGTGCTGCAAGCCAGTATTCTCAGTTAAAATTTGGAAAGAGAAGAAAAGGATGGCTTCTAAACCAAAGTCTAAGAAGAAGAAGAAGCCTGAATCCCCTTCTGAATCTCAGGATGAATCAGAACAGCCTGAGGATGTGCAGCCAGAGGATGCTCAACCAACTCCAACTTCAGTAGCTCCTCTAGCATCAAGAAGACCTATCTTGTCTTGGACATACTCCACAAATCCAGAAAGGTGGCATGTTATTAGAGATCAAGGCATTAAAGATATCTATACATGGCAAGATATGTTTTTGTGGCCTCTGCATGATCTATTTGACATGAGAAGACACTTTGACAGCCTGAAGGATGCTGATCATCTTATGAAGAAAGGAATGGTGATCATCCTAATGAGGACTGTTAATATCTGAAGTTTTCTAAATGTTTTGGTAGCATCATCCTAGGGGGAGTTTGTAGAGATTAATGAAGAGGCTGATGCAACCTAAATATCTTTAGTCTTTCCTGCATGCCGTATAAGTGCATTGAAGTGGAATGCTTCGGAAGTTTCACATGTGCAACAGAAATACTCTAAGTGTGAAATCTTCCAAAGCGAAGACCAACATCTTCCGAAGCTAAAGATGAAGTCTTCCGAAGCCTCAGAGACAAAGTCTTACGAAGCTTCAAGTTCATGAAGACAGATTTCTTCCGAAGACTTTTAGTAACATGCTTTATCTGATGTACTGTTCCATCAAGCTGGAAACCTTTCTGCTGCAACTCTGCATGTCACCAAGTCACATGGTTTGGTGAAAAGGTCCATGCTTTTGGTAAGTGTACGTTGAGGTCTTGAGTCTGTAACTTTCTACTTTATGTACTTTATCCTTTTTGTAATAGATAAGGATGTGAGCTATGGCATGTCATAGTCACTAGTCAGAAGGCAATCTGCCTTTTGACTCTACAATTGATTTTATGTGTGTCTAGTCAATTGTATCCAGCTGGCTTTCAAAGTATAGCCGGCTATAGGATGTTGTATAAGTATCTCATGTTCTTGTATGTTTCACATATGCTTTCTAACACTTGTAATAGAACATAGAGAAGGCAATATACTGCATTCTTGAAAACCAAACACTTGTGTTCTTTGTGTTATGTCTCATATACTACGTGTGTTCTTAGTGTCACCACTTGGTTAATCCAGTTTACCATTTGATCTAAGTTTAGTTTATCTACTCTTTGTGTTGTTGTATTGTAATTCTACACCCTTCAACGATCCTGCAATCTAACACCTACCATATTAATATAGTTTATAAAATAAAATCATCAACTATTATTTACAGGCGTGTAAATCATGTTATACGCATGTGTAAATCCGGTTTTACACATGTGTAAAAAGAATTTTGAAAAAAAAGTTTTTTTATACATTAATATTTGTTATGAAAGAGGGAAGTGAGAGAAACATTTTTCAATAATTTTTTATGTGGTTGAATGGGATTGTGATAGGATCTCAGCATCTAGTTTGATCGATTCGAATGATTTCAGCAGCGGAATAGAGTACCAACTAGCACAATTCGAGCAAGAATACCAAATATATTGCAATGAATAGAATTAGTTATAGAGAGAGAAAGTTCCTGCAAAAAGAATATTTCATTCGATCACACGCTTTCGTGGTGGCAAAATGTCACACATACAATCAGGTCAATCATCCCTTATATAGGAATCTCGTGGTGGAACATTCCTTATATAGGAGAAGTGACGTCTGCTGATGTCACTCGATAGTGACATCTAACAGAATTATTTAAACAACTGAAACACAACTACTGAAGATGTCAAAACAGCTGACATCTTCTTACAAAAATACTAAGTGTTATCAGTTACTACAACTACTGAAAAGAAACTACAAAAACTACAACGACTGAAGAACAAGCTCTTCAGTCGTTTTTCAAAACTACTGAAAGTAAAAACATAAAACTACTGATAACACAACTACTGAAGAAGTACTCTTCAGCTGTTGTGACAAACTGCTGAAACTTCAGCACTTGGTCTTTAGACTTGAACTTTAGACGTTTCATCAGCTGATGTCTTCAGTCTTTGTCTTCAGACTTTGTACATCAGTTGTTGATCTTCAGCACTTGTGGACTCTTCAGCTGTTGAACTTCAGTACTTTGGTCTTTAGCTTCAGCACTTGTATTCTTCAGTTGTTGACCTTCAGTACTTTGGTCTTCAGCTTCAGCACTTGTGTTCTTCAGCTGTTGAGCTTCAGCACTTTATCAAACTGCTGATGAAGCCTTTAGCGGTTGTTGTGATATCATGTGGGACTTAGAGGTTTTCTGATCTTGGCTCATTGGTTCTTTTGGTCCAACAAACTCCCCCTGAACCAATGCAGCCAAAACCTCTAATTGATTTATTTTCCCACTTATTATTGGCAGAATGGTTGGTCTTTTTCCTTCTTCATCAGTTGAGAAGATGACCCATATAAGCACTGGCCTGGGAATGAGTCTCTGATGATTTGGTTGGCAATGTATGGATGGGAGCTCTGTATTGGGAATTGGACACTGAGCTGTTCCCCCATCCATGAGACTCACTTCCCAACTATGAGCTTGTAGGATTCCCTGGTGTAGGCCTCCAAAAATACAATTTGTTCCTTCATGGTGAGCTCCTCTGCCTCACCATCGAAAAAATCCTTCAGGCCCATAGTACTCACATAGGAATTTGACATGTTTTCCATTTTTGAGTACCACTGTTGTAATCTGTCTGTAAGCAAATTCATCAGGATGATGACCTTCTAACAGCAGTGGTAACTCATCCTTTCTGATCTCATTCAGCCTCTTATACACCAGCCCCTTTTTGATCATTCTGTTCTGTAGCATCTTTTGTGGAGGCATGTTTGAGGTGTAGGCCTTTTTGAAATCTTCCAGGATTTCCCAGGGTGGGACTACAAGGGCTAAGGAGATCACTTCATCTACAATCTTTTTCACTTGCCCATTGTATCTCTGAAGGATATTTTTCTTTTGTATTCTGTGAGCCACCCTGGGATCAGGCCAAATTCTTACTCTTTCTTTCACATACTGAAAAGTATGTCTAAGAGTATAAATCCTCTGAGCTTGTTTTTTCATATTGATGATGGAGGAAGTGGCTGCATATGCTTTATCTACTCTCCTCAATAACTCTTCATCATGCAATCTGTGTTGTTCTTCTTCTTCCAATTTCACTTTGATTGCATCTCTTTGTTCTTCAGGAGTTATTGCAAGAGAGAGATCTTTGGCCTTAGGCAACTGCAGAACAGCTGAGATCGGCAGCCTGTCTTCATCATCATCTTCTTCTTCTTCCAGCCTCAACACCTTTCTCTTCTTCTGCTTAGGTGCATCATCGGCTGTTGGTTTTGAGGGTAAGAGAGTTGGTTTTGTGGGTTGTGATTGTGGTTGTGGTTGTTTTGGAGAGGGAATGTTGACAGGCTGAGTTAGCATTTTAGAGGTGAGTGTGGCTTTTGATTGTTTGGCTAGCTCAGTCCTGCTCCCTGCTCCTGCTTCATTCAAAGCTTCTATTACTAATCCCTTAGTATATGCCTCAGACGAATAGATCTTGGAGGTTATGGCCAAGATGCTGTCCCTGGTCTATGAATTTATTTCGATCAATGATCTCCCAAGGTATTTGCTCATAAATCTGATCATGATCTCAAGTCTTTCTCTATCCATTGTGCTGTAGCTGGCCCATCTTTGTTGAATGTCTTCGATCTCTAATCTTCTTATTTCAGAGTCCAGCTTTTCAGTATTGAAACCTTGCCTAAACAGCTGATCAATGATATTCTCCATTGATCTGATGTGTTCAGCATCAGCCTCTTTAACCATTTCATTCAAGTTTTTCTCTTTTTCAGCATTTTTCTTTTTCTTATATGTGACATGAAAGTCCTTTTGACTTTCATGTACTTTCTCCTTTTCAGCTCCCTTCTAATTCTCATTCTCCTTCTCTTTCTCGGCCTCATACACACAGTCCTTCTCTATTTCCACTTCTTTGTCCTTCTCTTTCTCTTTCTCCTTCTCCATCCTTTTTCTTTTAGCTTTCACTGCTGGAATCTCCCCCTTTTTGGGTGTATTGGTTTTAAGGGTTTGATCAGCAGAAAGCTTTTGGCTCAGTACATCCTCCACCATAGGTTGTAAGACAGAAGAAAGTCTCTCATCAACAGTTTTAATGACAAGTTCAGTTATCTGCGGTGTGATGAGAGATAGGGGATGTTGAGGGATAGCATCCATTTGCTCAGGGGGGTTTTTGGTCCTAAGAAATGGTGCCAGAAACAAAGGCAGGTGGCTGAGATTCTTTGAGTGGCTGTGTGTTTAAGTGACCTTCAGAGGAAGGTGCCATCTGTTGGGTTGATGTGGTAGCAGATGGTCTTTCTCCCTGAGAGAGTTGGTCGAGTAGTTTTTGCAGCCTACTGACTTCCTCCTCTAGGATTATGTTCTGGGCAAGAACATCATAAAAGAAGCCCAGGTCATCATCAGCAGATGTTGAATCACCTGACCTCCTGCTTGTAGCAGGATGTACATGCACTGGGTGTAGACCAGTTATAGCATGTGCCCCTTTGTCTTGGAACTGGGGACTTCCAGCCTCAGGACTTTGTCCTTCATCAGCTGTTGCCTCTGGTGAGGTCTTAGTTATGTTACCAACCTCAGTCTGATCATATGCTGATTCAGAAGAGGTGGCAGCCTCACCAGATGTTCTGATCTCCATATCCACACCAGGAGATAGAACATTTAAACCCCGGTGTTGTGGGTTGTCAGAAGCATGTGTATCCTCTTCCTCAATTGTTGTTTTTCTCCCCTTTGTTAGTGGTTGTAGGGGAGGAGGAGAGGCATGCAGCTGAGTCAGCACATTAGCAATTATAATGGTTGGACTTTGGGGGGCATTTGCATGGGGAGAAGGGATAGAAGCTGATTGCATCCAGGGAGAGGGATGCTCTTCAATGATTACCTCCTCAAGTGAGAGAGGTCTCAGTAATGTGGTTTCCCCTGAAGTGGTTGCAACAGGATCCTTTTTAGAGGATACCTGTGCGGCTGTTGTTGGTTGAGTCTTTAACACTACTGGAGGGTATGAACCAGTAGGTTTATCCTGTTTGGGTGGTACAGGAGCATCATCAGGGGACTCATCTCCCTGATTAGCTTGTTTGGGTTTGGATTTTGGCTTTGTGGGGACTTTGGATCTGGCAGTTGAAGCTGTGGGTTCCCTTTGCTTGGGTTTGAGCAAACGGGCAGCTTCTTTGAGAGATTGGTCGGAGTTATGCCTAGAGTATACCTCAGCTAGAACAGCTGGTGCAGGGACTCCAAGGCCAACAAGGCCATCAGTTTGTAATTCATTTACAATTATGGCCATCAGAAACCTAGGATATAATAGCCTTCTTTTTCCCATAGGTTTCTGTGCCAGATCTTTGATTTCTAGAAACACAATTTGTGAAAAATTTAAAGGTTGGTGTTCTAGAATTGAATATAATACCTGTTGCCACCGGGAAGACATTTGATCCCATGAGGATGTCTTCGAGGCTAAGCAAACATTCACCATATGAAATATCAGTCGTTCAGCATCAGGGAAGTTCTTCTTCAGGATGGTAGCAGCTCGAAGATTTCCGTCGTACCCATTGTTGAGGAAGGACATATCAGTTGTGCCCTTCGGATACTCAGTCACAGCAGTAGCATCTTGTAAACTTAGCACTCGACGAATGCTATCAGGTGTAATCTCTACTTGTTTTTGGTTGACCAATGACCGAACAGAAACTTGGCCGGAAGGCACATCAGTGTGAACGTAGGCATTGGACCAAAACTGACTTTGTGACTCTGGATAGATGGTCGGGTTTAAGAGCAGAGCAGTACTATACTGAGAATCAGCCATTAGGTGTATGGCGTGATCAAACTTTGTCCAGAAGGCCGATTTCGTGAGGTAGGCGACGCAATTATGTATGGGTTTTAGACTCATGGTTGCCATTTTTTTGAGTATGAAGGTCAGAAGAATGGCTAATGGAACGTTTGAGAAGAAGACAGTATTTATAGGGTTGGGATATGAAAAGGCTAAAAGAAAACTACTGAAGGTTTTGGTGTGGTCATCAGCTGTTTGAAACTACTGATGACGTGGTATTAACCTGAGAGGTTTAAAACGACTGACAGTGGTGGTGTTGTCATCAGGTGTTATAAAACAACTGAAGACTTGGTTTTGACCATCAGACGTTGAAGCAGCTGAAGTCTTGGTGTTAACCATCAGTATTTATGAAACTACTGAAGGTCGTGGTTTTGACTTCATATAATGTAAACAACTGAGGACTTGGTGTGTGTCATCAGTAGTTGTGAAACTACTAAAGACAGTGGTTTTGCCATCAGTTGTTGTAAACAACTGAAGACTTGGTATTAGTTATCAGTAGTTGTGAAACTACTAAAGACTGTGGTCTTGCTTCAGTTGTTTAGAAACAGCAGTTGTAGAAACAACTGAAGAGAAATTACTCATCAGCTGTTTTCGTTAATTCTTAGCTTTTCAGCTGTTTCATACTGTCCTCAACACTTACTCATCAGACTTTTCATCTGCTTTTCAGGTGTTTCATAGGACGTCAGTACTTATCTGTTTTTACTAATTTTAGTAGTTGTAACTACATCAGTAGTTCTAACTACATCAGTAGTTTAGAACAGATAAAGTACTTCAGTACTTGTGAGGCATTTAGCCTTCAGTAGTTATAAAAACTACTGATGGTAAAAGAACTCATCAGTACTTATATGTGACATGGTTACCAATGATCATCAGTACTTATTACTGAGATCATCAGTAGTTGTCACTTATTCTAGCTGCAGCATACCAAGCCTTAACACCAGGTTGTGGAAAGTTAAACTATCCAAAGGCTTAGTAAAATGTCTGCAAGCTCATGAGCACTAGGCACAAACATAGGATTAATTAGACCCTTTTCAAAACAATCTCTTATAAAATAATGTCTAATTTCTATATGTTTGGTCCTAGAGTGCTGGACTGGATTTTTAACAATGCAAAGAGCTGAAGCACTATCCATTAATAACGAAGTCTTAGTCTCTGTAATGCCATAATCCAAAAGTTGATTCTGAAGCCAGAGTACTTGGGATGTACAACTTGCAGCAGCAATGTACTCGGCTTCAGCAGTGGATGTAGCAACAGATGTTTGTTTCTTACTCTGCCAAGAAATCAAACAGTTGCCTAGGAATTGACATCCACCAGAAGTTGATTTCCTGGTTAACTTACATGCATAGTCACTATCAGAGAAAGCAACTAATTTTCAAGAGTGCCCAGTGGAATACCATAAACCTAGAGATTGTGTACCTTGCAAATGTCTAAAGATCCTCTTGACTGCAATCAGATGAGACTCTTTAGGTGCAGCCTAAAATCTAGCACAAACACATGTAGCAAACATAATACTGGTCTAGAAGCTGTTAAATACATCAAGGACCCAATCATACATCTGTAAAGTGTTTCATCCACAGCTTTACCTTTCTGATCAATATCCAATTGTGTGGTGTTGCACATGGGAGTAGAACAGGGCTTACAGTTTTGTAAATCAAACTTATTTAAAAAAGATTTTGTATATTTAGACTGATGAATGAAAATGCCATCAGCTTTTTGTTTGATTTGCAAGCCTAGAAAGAACTGTAATTCTCCCATTGCACTCATTTCAAACTTCCTTTGCATTACTTTTGTAAAATCATCACACAACTGGGGATCAGAGGATGCAAATATAATATCATCAACATAAATTTGAACAAGTAGCTTATGTTGATCCACGTTCTTAATAAATAAAGTTTTATCTATGGAGCCTCTAGTGAAATTATTTTGCAGAAGAAAGTTAGATAATGTCTCATACCAGGCTCTAGGAGCTTGTTTCAACCATAAAGAGCCTTATCAAGCTTGTATACCCATTCTGGGTGTTATTATCCTCAAAACCTGGTTTTGACACACATAAACTTCTTCTTTTATTTTACCATATAAAAATGCACTTTTAACATCCATTTGAAAAACTTTAAGATGAGGAGTGCAGCATAGGCTAAGAACAATCTAATTGCCTCCAGTCTGGCTATAGGGGCAAAGGTTTCATCATAATCAATACCTTCTTCTTGTGCAAACCCCTGAACAACCAACCTGGCCTTGTTCTTAACAATAAGCCCATTTTCATCTGTTATTCCTAAACACCCATTTAGTGCCTATTGCACACTTACCTGGGGGAAGAGGAACAAGCTCCCACACTTGCTGCCTTTTGAACTGAAGAAGCTCAAGCTGCATTGCTTCAACCCAGCCATTGTCTCTAAGTGCAACATGATAATTCTTTGGCTCTAGCTGACTGATGAAGAGAGCATAGAAGCAGAAATTGGACAATTGACTTCTGGTTGAAACTCCAGCATTGATATCACCAATGATTTGAGACATTGGGTGATTCTTCAGCTCTTGATAAACAGTGAGATCAGTGCAAGTGTTTGTAGAACCTTCGGCAGCAACAGATGTTGATGTAGACTCTTGAAACCAGGAATTTGATGGTAACTCAAAAGATGTAGAGAATCAGAATCTCATCAGCATTGTTGTGGATGAAGCTACTGAAGCTACAGGAGCATCAGGTTTAGAGGACACAGGCAGTTGGTCACTAAACCTGAAGAGGTGAGTACTGCTATCATCATCATCATCAGCACCAGCAGTACCACCAGGTGGTGAACTGTTGATAGGAGCAACAACAGGAGTTTGATAAGGAACATATTGCAGTATATCCAAATCAAATAGCTCCACGGCTTTGTGGAATCTTGTCCTTTGGAGATTCATTAAACTTAACATGTAGAGTCTCTTCAACCATCTTTGTTCTGCAGTTGAAGACTATTTATGCTTTGCAGTTGATGAATAACCAACAAAGTACCCTGCATCCACCTTAGGATCAAATTTTTGGAGTTGATCCCGTGTGTTGAGAATGAAACAACGACACCCAAAAGCTCTGAAGAATGAAATTAGAGGGGCCAAATGATGAAGAACTTCATATGGAGTCTTCATCAACCTTTGATTTACTAGAACTCTATTCTGTACATAGCAAGCTGTATTGACAGCTTCAGCCCAAAAAGTCATTAGCAGTCCAGAATCAGCCAACATGGACCTTGCAGCTTCAATAAGGGTCCTGTTCTTTCTCTCCACTACTAATTTTGTTCAGGAGTTCTTGGAATGCTAAACTGCCTCTTGATTCCCTTTGAGAGGTAGAACTCATCAAGTGTATTGTTTCTGAATTCTGTTCCATTATCACTTCTAATACACTTGACTGAGAGGGAATACTGCTTCTCAACATACAACACAAAGTTGATAATCTTCTGAGCTGCCTCATCCTTTGAATGCAAGAAGAAAGTCCATACAAATCTGGAGTAATCATCCATAATTACCAGACAGTATTTCTTCTTAGCCATACTCATCACTCTCACAGGACCAAAGAGATCCATGTGAAGAAGCTGTAGCAGGCAGTGGACCTAGGTTCTTCTATGGAGGGAAATGAAGCTTTGTGCTGTTTTCCTTTTAAACAAGCAGTGCAGTTATCTTCATATTTGAAGTCCTTCATAGGCAGTCCCCTTACTAAACCATGGTTTATCAGCTGATTTATGTTTTTAAGATTAACATGACCCAGCCTTCTATGCCATAGAGTAGATTCTTGAGGGGAAGCCTTGGAAAATAGGCAAGGATGGCCTTTGAGATCTATTTTCTTGGAAAGATCTAAGGCATACACTCTTCCTGTCTTGTTGGCCTTCAGGAGAGTGTATTCATCCAACACCTTATCAATCAAACTTAAAACTTTGGATGACAGAATCCGACAGTTCTGACTGATGAAAAGAGCAACATGGACTTTGTCACACATTTGACTGACACTCAAGAGGTTGTACTTGAGATTTTCCACATGGTTAACATCATCAAACTTTATTTCCCCATTGGAAACAAAGCCTTTGCCGATAATGTAACCCTTTGCATCATTGCCAAATGACACAAACCCCTTCCTTCCTTGAGAGTAGTCATTAAGAAGTGATCTGTTTCTGTCATATGCATGGATCCTCAACTGTCTACATACCAGATGCCTGTGGCATGTTGAAGAACCCTGCAAAACACAACAAATTAGTTAGATTTTGAGACCCAAATCTTTTTGTTTTGAGCCTGTTCTCATCAACAGATGGTAAACTAACAGGTTTGTTGGAAACAACAGCCTGAGAGGAAGAAGATGGTGAAGAAGAGGAATCCTTTGGCTTGGACCTCCTTTTCTGTGTTTCAACATAGGAACATCTAATTGGTTAACTCTTCCCAATAGATGTTGAACCATCACAACCAGCTGTGTCTGATTTTGTGATAAAGCTTTCAGCTCTCCAGACACATTGGCATTGGAGTTTGATAAGTTCCTATGTTGCACCTTCTTCTTTTGAGCAATCTTAGCTGTTACCTGTTTAATCCCTTCCTTTTTGGATTTCTTTTTGGACTTAAGGGTTACAGGATTTGATGTTGCTGGTACAAATGTGGCTTCAAACTCAGTTTTCATTTTAACCATTTTCTCTTTAATTTCCTTGTTTATGTTTGAGTTTGGATCCTCTTTTGTACCAACAATCATCTGTAAGATGATTGAACAACCACATATTTCACATGGTTTGTCTTCATCTTATGTTGTTCATCAACTAAAGAGAATGAAACTACTGAAGACTTGTTCTTCAGCACTTTGGAAGCACTATTTGCTTTCTTGACTCCTCTTTAGTAGTCTTCAAACCCTTTCTACTGACAGTTTTCTTCTCTCAGTGCTGACAGTAGTTGGAGTTTGAACTTCAGGTGTTAAATCTTGCTCTCCAGTCCTTTCAGGACTTCCAGAAATAACTCCTGAGTTGATCAACTCTTTGATCATGTGAGTGTCAGTATTTGAACCATCAAGATTAGCTGATAGGTTCAACGAGGGAATAATACTAACTTCAACTTCTGATGGTGCTCTATCAGAAAGTGAATCATGATGAGGTGGATTGTTATTGCTTTCTCCATCAGATTTCACTTCTTCTCTTGAAGCAAAATCTGTAGGAGGAGTGTGTGATTATAACCAATGCCAAACTTCACATTGGAAGCTGATTGCTTACTAAGAAGCATTTCAAAACCTTTGCATGATTGTACCCATCGATCACACTCTACTTGGGTGACTGCAAGGGTTTCTTTGAGGTCTTTGTACTTTTCTAAAACTACCTCTTCCCTAGCCTTATCATCAGTGATTTGGCATTTAAGCATAGACTCAAACTCAGCTTTTCTTTTGGAAATGATCTTTTCTAGCTCTATGTTCTTATTAATTAAAGCTACATTTGCTTCTCTAATAGAGGGAAATGCTGCTATGCATGTTTCAGAACATACTTTGGCCTTAGCCTCAGAGGATACCTGTGATACCTGTGATGAAGAGGCATTTGAGGATGATCCATCTGCAGACTCCAGAGCCATAAGTGCTAGATTCCCAAAAGGACTGTCACCACCATGTGATCAGCACCTATGAACAGTTGTTCATGACCAGACATGTAATCTGGTAAATTGCTCAGTCAACAACTCCAGGGGTGAAGAAGCTGTGTTGTTGATGTTGAGGAGGTTGATGAGATTGAGATGGTTGAGGCTCAGGAAGAGCATGTGGTTGTTGAGCAATGGGTGCTTGAACCTGACTGGTTTGTGGCATGTAATAACAAGGGTAAGGATATGGCATTGGACCCTGAGGAACAAAATATGCAGGAGATTGTGGTTGAGAATGATGACTAGAATTGACAGGAAGTTGCCCTCTGTGTTATTGACTATTGCCAGGGAAAGTCACAAAGGGTGCAGAAGAATTAGATCCAGATGATCTACATTCTCTAGCAAGTGTCCAAGCCTGTGGCATTTGTGACACCTCAACTTACTCTTGTCAAAACCAACTTTGGTTTTGCCAGAGAGTCCTGGGAACTTTCTTCCAGTTCTTTTGTAGAACTTCTGAGATCTGATATTTATCAAGGCCATTTGGCTCAAAATATCCATCTCTTCTAAGTCATCATCAACAATCCCTTGAGATCATCCATGATGAAGCATAGATTGTCATATTACACCAGTAAACTGACTATCAACACTCACAAATGCAGAATCAGAAGTGTTTGAAGAGAAATCAATATGCTCATCATACTGGCATTCAGATGAAGCATATTCTGACTCATGACCAACCAAGGCAGTGTTGCCTGGTACAAAGTCTTCAGTGAGCTTACCAGATGAAGCCAGTTTCCTTTTCTGCCCTATCTCTCTTTCGAATGCAAGCAGTTTCACATGAAGTTGGGTGAGAGATAGACTATCCAGATTTGCACTGGAGCGTAGGACAATTGTATATATGTCCCATCTCTCAGGCAGTGATTGAGGAATCTGTGGTTCATTTGGCTTTTGGTATATTCATGTTTAACCATTTTCAACTCAGAGATTAAACATGAAAACTGCTCAAACTACTGAGTCAGAGTCTCACCCTTTCTATGAGCAAAAGTCTCATACTGTTGGGCGAGGATTTCCCTGTTGTTTGCTAAGACCTCATCAGTGCCACCAAATTGTTCTTTCAATGCATTCCAAAGGTCAAGAGCAGTTTCATGATGCATAAGCCTGGAATAGATTTCATTAGGCAGTGCCATGGCCAGAATTCCATGGGCTTTAGCATCAATCTCAAACAACTTCTTGTCCTCATCAGAGTATTGTTCCTTCTTCTTCGGAATCAACTGATTTGTTTCCGGATGATTCACCATTGGCTTATGTGGTCCATGTACCACGGATGTCCAACAACCTGAACTATTGACAGACAGGTGATGGAGCATTCTTCGTTGCCAAATGTTATACTCATTCCTAACCAGCATCGGAGGCTTGTTGAGGAACCAATATTGTGTGGATCATTAGAAGGTGTAGTCATTTTCGAAAATTCAGACAAATTCAAGATAAGCAAAACAAATTTAGCTCAAAACCACTAAGAACCTCAATTAAAATAGCCAAAAGCGACATAACTTCAATCTCTATAACAGATTCGTGCGAATTTGCTAGTTCGATCAAACTTTGAGCAAATGAGCAGTTTCAATGATCAATTGTTAGATCGATGAATGATTAACCTGCTCTGATACCATTTGATAGGATCTCAGCATCTAGTTTGATCGATTCGAATGATTTCAGCAGCGGAATAGAGTACCAACTAGCACAATTCGAGCAAGAATATCAAGATGTTGCAATGAACAGAATTAGTTACAGAGAGAGAAAGTTCCTGCAAAAAGAATATTTCATTCAATCACACGCTTTCGTGGTGGCAAAATGTCACACATACAATCAGGTCAATCATCCCTTATATAGGAATGTCGTGGTGGAAGATTCCTTATATAGGAGATGTGACGTCTGCTGATGTCACTCGATAGTGACATCTAACAGAATTATTTAAACAACTGAAACACAACTACTGAAGATGTCAAAACAGCTGACGTCTTCTTACAAAAATACTAAGTGTTTTCAGTTACTACAACAACTGAAAAGAAACTACAGAAACTACAACGACTGAAGAACAAGCTCTTCAGTCGTTTTACAAAACTACTGAAAGTAAAAACATAAAACTACTGATAACACAACTACTGAAGAAGTACTCTTCAGCTGTTGTGACAAACTACTGAAACATTAGCACTTGGTCTTCAGACTTGAACTTCAGATGTTTCATCAGCTGATGACTTCAGTAGATGTCAACAGCTGATGTCTTCAGTCTTTGTCTTCAGACTTTGTACATCAGTTGTTGATCTTCAGCACTTGTGGACTCTTCAGCTGTTGAACTTCAGTACTTTGGTCTTCAGCTTCAGCACTTGTATTCTTCAGTTGTTGACCTTCAGTACTTTGGTCTTCAGCTTCAGCACTTGTGTTCTTCAGCTGTTGAGCTTCAGCACTTTATCGAACTGCTGATGAGCCTTCAGCAGTTGTTGTGATATCATGTGGACTTAGAGGTTTTCTGATCTTGGCTCATTGGTTCTTTTGGTCCAACAGATTGCAAAGAACCACAACATCATCTTATCTACTACCCTGACAACTCACAAAAAGGATTCTTTCATCACCTTCCTCGAGACACCATGGGAGAGTTACACTCAAGGAGGTCCATTCGAAAAGAGAAGCTCTTCAAAAGCTTATATGTATTCTGTTTAAAGCACTGGCTACTTTCTCTTCACCCTTGAAGATCTTGAATGCATCTATCCAGATGATCTGGAGTTGTCAGGATCAGTGATCACAAGTTTGATGTATTAGAGGGTAACGCAGCGGAATAAGAACAAGAATTAGACAAATTGTAGCAAGAATTTGATGCTCGTATGCATTAAGAACAAATACGGTTATAACGAGAGAATATATCTCTGTAACAAGGAATGTTTTAATAATATCGAATATTTCTGATCAAATCATTCATTTATTACAATAGGTTGACACTCCTTATATAGAGTGCAATCGCTGCTGTTATCACGGGAAAGTGACAACTGGCAGATCTATTACAAAAATAGCTAACTCTTAACAAACTACTGAAATGTTCACAACTACTGAGAACATATCAGAGTGTTAAGTACAAAATAAGAAACTACTGATAAGAAACTACTGAAACTACAACGACTGAAGAACAAGCTCTTCAGTCGTTTTACAAAACTACTGATAAATATAAAACTACTGATGAGCACAACAACTGAAGAAGTATTCTTCAGCTGTTGTGTCAAACTACTGAAAAGATAAAACATAAAACTACTGAAAGGTAAACCGTCACAACTACTGAAGAAGACCTCTTCAGCAGTTGTGACAACGTCTGACACTTTGGTCTTCAGCACTTGTGTCTTCAGACTTTGTCTTCAGCACTTGTGTCTTCAGACTTTGTCTTCAGCACTTGTCTTCAGACTTTGTCTTCAGCACTTGTGTCTTCAGACTTTGTCTTCAGCACTTGTGTCTTTAGACTTTGTCTTCAGCACTTGTCTTCAGACTTTGTAATCAGCTGTTGTCTTCAGCTGTTGTGGTCTTCAGTAGTTGTTGTGACGTTTGTGGGACTTAAAGGTTTTTCTCATGGCTCACTGGTACTTTTGGTCCAACAAACTCCCCCTGAACCAATACAGCCAAAACCTTTAACTTTATTGAGGTCCCACTTATTATTGGCAGAATGGTTGGTCTTTTTCCTTCTTGATCAGTTGCGAAGATGACCCATATAAGCACTGGCCTGGAAATGAGTCTCTGATGATTTGGTTGGCAATGTATGGATGGGAGCTCTGTATTGGGGAATTGGACACTGAGCTGTTCCCCCATCCATGAGACTCACTTCCCATGTATAAGCCTGTAGGATTCTCTGTTGTATGCTCTGAGAAACATAATTTGTTCTTCCATGGTTAGGTTCTCGGATTCACCATCAAACAATCCTTCACTCCCATACAGCTCTGAGTTGTACTTGGCCTGTTTACCATTTTTGAGCTCAACTGTTGTAATCTGTCTGTATGCAAACTCATCAGGATGAGTCCCTTCAAGTAACAGACTGAGCTCATTTTGTTTGAAGTTCTCAAGCCTCTTGTAGACTAACCCCTTTTTAATAATTCTGTTCTCTAACATCTTTTGGGGTGGTTGTTTAGTCTCATAGGCCTTCTTGAAATCTTCTACAATCTCCCAGGGTGATACTACAAGAACCACTGTGATCTCTTCATCTACGATCCTTTTTACTTGTCCCTTGTATCTTGAAGGAATGTCTTTCTTTACAATCCTGTGAGCCACCCTAGGATCAGGCCATACTCTCACCTTTTCCTTCTGATATTGAAATGTGTTGGCAAGGGTGTACAACCTCAGAGCTTCCTTCTTCATACTTATTATTGAAGACGAAGCAACATAAGTTTTGTCGATGCTTTTCAACATTTCATCATCATGAAGCCTTTGCTGCTGTTCTTCTTCAATCTTTACTCTCACAGCTTCCATGTGTGAGGTGAGAGTGATGGGCATGGGTTTGGCTTTAGCCAATGTTAGGACTGCAGACAGAGGCAGCCTATCTTCTTCCACATCATCCTCTTCTTCTTCTTCTTCTAGCCTCAACACCCTTCTCTTCTTCTTCTTAGGTGCATCATCGGCTGTTGGTTTAGAGGGTACGGGAGTTGGTTTTGTGGGTTGTGGTTGTGGTTGTTTTGGAGAGGGAATGTTGACAGGCTGAGTTAGCATTTTGGAGGTGAGTGTTGCTTTTGAGTATTTGGCTAGCTCAGTCCTGCTCCTTGCTCCTGCTTCATTCAAAGCTTCGACTACTAACCCCTTAGCGTATGCCTCAGACGAACAGATCTTGGAGGTTATGGCCAAGATGCTGTCCCTGGTCCATGATTTTACGTCGATCAATGATCTCCCAAGGTATTGCTGATAAATCTGATCATGATCTCAAGTCTCTCTCTATCCATAGTGCTGTAGCTGGCCATCTTTGTTGGATCTCTTCGATCTCTAATCTTCTTATTTCAGAATCCAGCTTTTCAGTGTCGAAACCTTGCCTAAACAGCTCATCAATGATATTGTCCATTGATCTGTTGTGTTCAGCATCAGCCTCTTTAACCATTTCGTTCAAGTTCTTCTCTTTCTCAGCACTCTTCTTTTTCTTGTATGTGACATGAAAATCTTTTTGACTTTCATGTACTTTTTCAATTTCAGCTCCCTTCTCAATCATATTCTCCTTCTCTTTTTGGCCTCATACACACAATCCTTCTCTTTTTCCACCTCTTACCTTTCTCTTTCTCTCTCTCCTTCTCCATCCTCTTTCTTTTAGCTTTCACTGCTGAACTCTCCCCCTTTTTGGGTGCATTGGTTGCAAGGGATTGAGTAGCAGAAAGTTGTTGGCTAAGTACATCCTCCACCAGAGGTTGTAAGACAGTAGAAAGTCTCTCATCATAGTTTAATAACAAATTCGGTTAGTTGTGGTGTGATGAGAGATAGGAGATTTTGAGGGATAGCATCCATTTGCTCAGGGGGTTTTGGTCCTGAGAAATGGTGCCAGAAACAGAGGCAGGTGGCTGAGAATTTTGTAGTGGCTGTGTGTTTAACGGACCTTCAGAGGAAGGTGCCATCTGTTGGGTGAATGTGGTGGCAGATGGTCTTTCTCCTTGAGAGAGTTTGTCAAGTAGTTTTTGCAGCCTACTGACTTCCTCCTCTAGGATTGTGTTCTGGGCAAGAACATCATAAAAGAAACCCAGGTCATCATCAGCAGATGCTGAATCACCTGACCTCCTGCTTGTAGCAGGATGTACATGCACTGGGTGTAGACCAGTTGTAACATGTGCCCCTTTGTCTTAGAACTGGGGACTTCCAGCCTCAGGACTTTGTCCTTCATCCCTGTTGCCTCTGGTGAGGTCTTAGCAATGTTACCAGCCTCAGTCTGATCATATGTTGATTCAGAAGAGGTGGCAGCCTCACCAGATGTTCTGATCTCCATATCCACACCAGGAGATAAAACGTGTAAACCCCGGTGCTGTGGGTTGTCAGAAGCACGGTGATCCTCGTCCTCAATAGCTGTGGTTCTCCCTTTTGTTGGTGGTTGTTGGGGAGGAGGAGAGGCATGCAGCTGAGTCAGCACGTTTGCAATGATAAGGGTGGGACTTTGGGGGGCGGTTGCATGGGGAGATGGGGTAAAAGCAGTGTGCACCTCGGGAGAATGGTGCTCTTCAATGGCAATCTCCTCAAATGAGGAAGATCCCGGATTTGTGGGTACCTCTTCTGTGGTTGCTGCAGGCTCCTTTTGATAGGAATCCTGAGCGTCTATGGCTGGGATAGTCCTTATATCCACTAGGGTGTTATAACCAGTGGATATAGCCAGCGTTTGTGTTGCAGGGGCATCCTCAGGGGACTTATTTCCCTGAGTAGCCTTTTTGGTCTTCTTTTTAGTGGGTTTGGTGGGGACTTTTGATTTGGAGGTGGTGGCTGTGGGTTCCAGCTGCGTGGGTTTGCGCAGCTTGGCAGCCATTTTGAGTGATTGGTCAGAGTTGTGCCGGGAGTATACTTCAGGCAATACAACCATAGCAGGGACTCCCAGGCCAACAAGTCCCTCAGCTTGAAGCTGGTTTTCAATTATGGCCATTATGAACCGAGGATATAATATCCAACGGTTAGCAGTTTGTTTTTGAGCCATATCCTTGAGCTCTAAAAATAGTATTTCCGAAAAATTAAAGGTTGTTGCTCAAGGATGGAGTACATTACCTGTTGCCACCTTGTGGACATTTGATCCCATGATGAGGTCTTGGAGGCAAGGCATACATTTACCATATGAAATATGAGATGTTCGGCATCTGGGAAATGTTTCTTCAGTATGGTAGATGCACTCAAGTCACCCTGGTATCCATGGTGGGCAAATGATTGACCTGTTGTGCCCTTTGGATTACCATTTGGGAAAGTGGCATCATCCAGATTAAGGGTTTGACGAAGAGTGTCTGGAGTGATGACCACTTTTGGCCATGGACAAACGATTGAAGAGACTCTGTTTCGTTCTCCTCAGAGACCAAAGTGACGTTTGTCCAGAATTGATTAAGGGATGCGGCATATATGATGGGATTGACCAGAAACGCTGTTTTGTAGGGTGATTGAACCATTAATCAATGGCGTTGTGAAACTTGGTCCAGTATGGCGATTTGGTGGGATGTGCGACACAGTTGTGTCGTGGTTTTAGTTGCATGGTCGCCATTGATGAAGAGGGGTAGAGAGTTTTTGAACGTTAGGTTTGAGAAGAGAAGATAAAAACTCTAAAGGTGGGATAAGGTATTTAAAGGTTCGGGATAGAAAACGACTGAATGTTTTGGTGTGAGTCATCAGTTGTTGAAACTACTGATGACGTGGTATTAACCGTCAGACGTTGAAACAACTGAAGTCTCTGATTTAGTCATCAGTAGTTATAAAACTACTGAAGACAGTTTTGACTTCAAGTGATGAAACAACTGAAGAATAGGTATTAGTCATTAGTAGTTGTGAAACTACTGAAGACAGTGGTTTTGTCAGCAGTTGTTGTAAACAGCTGAAGAGTTGGTGTTAGTCTTCAGTAGTTGTAAACTACTCAAGACATGTGTTAGGATCAGTGATCTATGTTTGATTGATTTGAGAGTTATAGCAGCGGAATTCAAACAATGAATTAGCTGATTCACAAGAATGAAACGATATTCAATGAAGAACAAAGACGGTTATGGAGAGAGTATTTTGCAAATATATTTCATTCAATATTCGCTTTCGTGGTAACGGAATGTCACAATTATAATTAGGTCGACACCTCTTATATAAGAGATGTGACGTCTGCTGATGTCACTTGATAGTGACATCTAACAGATTATTACAACTGAAACACAACTACTGAAGATGTCAAAACAGCTGACATCTCCTTACAAAAATGCTAAGTGTTATCAGTTGTTACAACAACTGAAAAACATAAAACTACTGAAACTACAATGACTGAAGAACAAGCTCTTTAGTCGTTTTACAAAACTACTAAAAGTAAAAACATAAAACTACTGATATCACAACTACTGAAGAAGTACTCTTCAGCTGTTGTGACAAACTACTGAAATTTCAGTACTTGATCTCCAGACTTGAACTTCAGACGTTTCATGAGCTGATACTTCAGTAGATATCATCAGCTGATGTCTTTAGTCTTTGTCTTCAGACTTTGTACATCAGTTGTTGATCTTCAGCACTTGTAAACTCTTCAGCTGTTGTACTTCAGTACTTTGAACTTCAGCTTCAGTACTTGTGTTCTTCAGTTGTTCAGCTTCAGTACTTGTGTTCTTCAGCTATTCTGCTTCAGTACTTGTGTTCTTCAGCTGTTGTACTTCAGCAGTTTAGTCTTCAACTGTTGAAGTCTTCAGCACTTGATCTTTAGCTGTTGAAGTCTTCAACACTTGTCAAACTGCTGATGAGGCTTTCAACAGTTGTTGTGATATCATGTGGGACTTGGAGGTTTTCTGATCTTGGCTCATTGGTTCTTTTGGTCCAACCAACTCCCCTGAACCAATGCAGCCAAAACCTCTAATTTATTTATTTTCCTACTTATTGTTGGCAGAAAGGTTGGTCTTTTTCCTTCTTGATCAGTAGCGAAGATGACCCATATAAGCTCCGGCCTGGGAAGAAATCTCAGATATTTGTTTGGCAAGATATGAATGGGAACTCTGTTTTGGGGAACTGGACACAGAGTTGTTATCCTATTCATGAGATCTACTTCCCGTGTATGAGCCTGTAGGATTCTCTGTGTAGGCTCTGAGAAACATGATTTGTTCTTCCATGGTCAGGTTCTCGGCTTCACCATCAAACAATCCTTCTCGCCCATACAGCTCTGAGATGTACTTGGCCTGTTTGCCATTTTTGAGCTCAACTGTTGTAATCTGTCTGTATGCAACTCATCAGGATGATTCCCTTCGAGTAACAGACTGAGCTCATTTTGTTTGAAGTTCTCAAGCCTCTTGTAGACTAACCCCTTTTTAATAATTTTGTTCTCTAGCA
The DNA here is from genome assembly GCA_025506515.1 of Flaveria trinervia. NCBI lineage: Eukaryota > Viridiplantae > Streptophyta > Magnoliopsida > Asterales > Asteraceae > Flaveria > Flaveria trinervia. Next base: position 34,882,701 of record CM046441.1, read on the forward strand.
TCTTCTGGGGTGGTTGTTTAGTCTCGTAGGCCTTCTTGAAATCTTCGACAATCTCCTAGGGTGATACTACAAGGGCCACTGTGATCTCTTCATGTACGATCCTCCTGACTTGACCCTTGTATCTCGAAGGAATGTCTTTCTTTACAATCCTGTGAGCCACCCTCGATCAGGCCATGCTCTCACCCTTTCCTTCTGATATTGAAATGTGTTGGCGAGAGTGTACAACCTCAGAGCTTCTTTCTTCATACTGATAATTGATGACGAAGCAGCATAGTTTTGTCAATGCTTTTCAGCATTTCATCATCATGAAGCTTTTGCTGCTCCTCTTCTTCAATCTTTACTCTCACAGCATCCATCTGTGAGGTGGGAGTGATGGGCATAGGTTTGGCTTTCGCCAATGTTAGGACTACAAACAGAGGCAGCCTATCTTCTTCTACATCATCCTCCTCTTCTTCTTCTTCTAGCCTCAACACCCTTCTCTTCTTCTTCTTAGGTGCATCATAGGCTGTTGGTTTAGATGGTAAGGGAGTTGGTTTGTGGGTTGTGATTGTGGTTGTTGGATTTGGGCTTTGAGATTGGTTTGGAGATTTGAGGGGTAGGCTGTTTTTGAGTGGGTGGAAGGGAAGGTTGTTCCAGCATTTGGTTGTGAGTTTAGCCTTTGTAAGTTTTGCCATTTCAAACCTTTTCCAGCCCCAGCCTCATCAAGGGCTTCAATGATAATCCCCTTGTGGAATTGCTCAGACAGACAGATTCTGGTGGCTATAGCCAGAATACTGTCTCTGGTCCACGCACGAATCTCCATCAAAGATCTTCCTAAGTATTTGGCAATGAAATGGATCATGATCTCCAATATCTCCTTTTCCAGTACATCATACCCAGCCCATCGGGTTTGAATCTCCTCCACTTCCAACTCCTGATCTCACTATCTAATGTGGCTGTATCAAAACCTTGCTTGAAGAGTTGCTCAATGATTTTATCCATGGATCGGCTGTGTGTATCATCAGCATCTTTTACCAGCTCTTCCAAGGATTTTTCTTCAGCAGTAGGTTGATCATCAGCACTTTTCTTTCTTTTATAGGTGATCAGTTGTTGCTTTCTTTTTCAACTCTTATCAGTCTCCACATTCACCTCCAACTCCTTTCCACAACTTTCCCTTCTGTTTCTTTTCCTCTGTACTCCTCTTTCTTTTCCTTCATTGACTTAATCTCCCCCTTTTTGGTTGCATGGTTGCAAGGGGTGATTGCCAGAAAGGGTTTGCCCACAACCTCCATATCAAGGGTTGTAACTGAGGAAAGCCTCTCATCAATGGCTTTAGTCACGATGTCAGTGATTATGGGTGTGATGAGAGGGAGGGAATTTTGAAGGACAGCAACTATTTGCTCAGGAGGGTTCTGTTCCTGAGAATAGTGCCAGAAGCAGAAGAGGCAGGTGGTTTAGTTGTTGGGAGTGGCTCAGTGTTTTGGGAGACCTTCAATGAAGGTGCCATCTGTGGGTTGGTGGAGGCAGATGGTCTTGGTCCTTAGAAGTTTTGCCAAGCAGTTTTGAGTCTGCTCACCTCCCTCTCAGGATGGTGTTTTGGGTGAACATCGTAAAAGAAGCCCAGGTCATCATCAGTAGAGCTGAATACCTGACCTCCTGATAGGATCAGGATGAACATGCACTGAGTGTAGCTCAGTTGTAGCATGTGCCCCTTTGTTGGTACTGGGGACTTCCTGCCTCAGGACTATGTCCGTCATCAGCAGTTGCCTCTGGTAAGGTCTTAGTAATGGTACCAACTACAAACTGATCATATGCTGACAGGAGAGGTGGCAGCCTCACCAGAAGTTCCAATCTCCATTGCTACACTAGGAGATAGAACTTGTAACCCCTATGTTGTGGGTTCTCAGCTGCACTTTGGTCCTCCCTCAATGGTAGAGGTGTTCCCAGTAGTAATTGGTATCTGGGGAGGGGGTGAGGAGTGCAATTGAGTCAGCACTTGTGCCAAGCAATGTAGGGTTTTGGGGCGGTTGCATGGGGTGAAGGGATAGAAGCAGTGTGCACCTGGGGAGGAAGGTGCTCTTCAATGGCAATCCCCTCAAGTGAGGAAGATCCCAGATGTGTGGGTACCCCTTGTGTGGTGGCTGCAGGCTCCTGTTGAGAGGAATCCTGAGCGGCTATGGCTGGAAGAGTCCTTATATCCACTAGGGGGTTATAACCAGTGGATATATCCTGCGTTTGTGTTGCAGGGGCATCCTCAGGGGACTCATTTCCCTGAGTAGCCGTTTTGGTTTTTTTTGGGGGTTTGGTGGGGACTTTTGATTTGGAGGTGGTGGCTGTGGGTTCCAGCTGCGTGGGTTTGCGCAGCTTGGCAGCCATTGAGTGATTGGTCAGAGTTGTGCCGGGAGTATACTTCAGGCAAAACAGCCATAGCAGGGACTCCCAGGCCAACAAGTCCCTCAGCTTGAAGCTGGTTTGTAATGATGGCCATTATGAACCGTGGATATAATATCCAACGGTTAGCAGTTAGTTTTTGAGCGATATCCTTGAGCTCTGAAAATATTATTTCTGAAAAATTTAAAGGCTGTTGCTCAAGAATAGAATACATTACCTGCTGCCACTTTGTAGACATTTGATCCCAAGACGAAGTCTTAGGAGCCAAACAGACATTTACCATGTGAAAGATTAGACGTTCAGCGTCATGGAAATGTTTCTTCATATAGTGGAGGCACTAAGGTTTCCCTGATATCCATGATGGGCAAAGGATAAATCAGTTGTGCCCTTTGGATATCCAGCAGGAGAAGTGGCATCATCCAAGGTGTAGAGTTTACGGAGTATATCGGGAGTGATGACCACTTCATGGTTGTTGACGACGACCGAGAGACGCTGTGTGTTGTTCCCCAGTGGTGAGGTGACGTTCATCCAAAACTGTTGTGGGATTCGGCGGATGAGGATTGGATGAGAGACCATAAGATCAATAGCATTATCGAACTTAGCCCAGAATGGCGATTTGGTGAAGTAAGCTACACAGTTGTGTCGCGGTTTGATTTGCATGGACGCCATTTAGAAGAGAGAAGTTTTGGAGAGATGAACGTTAGGTTTGAAGAAGATGAAGCTTTGAAGGATTAGGTCAGGGATATTTATAAGGTACGGGTTAGAAAACGACTGAAGGATTTGGTGTTAGTCCTCAGTAGTTTTAAACGACTGTTGACATGGTATTACCCTTTCAGACGTTGAAACAACTGAAGTCGTGGTGTTAGGCATCAGTAGTTAGAAAACTACTAAAAGCCATGGTTTTGACTTCAGATGATGAAACAACTGAGGACTTGGTGTTTGTCATCAGTAGTTGTGAATACTACTGAAGACAGTGGTTTTGTCATCAGTTGTTGTAAACAGCTGAAGACTTGGTATTAGTCATCAGTAGTTATAAAACTACTGAAGACATGGTTTTGCTTCAGTTTTTTAGAATGAAACAGCAGTTGTAGAAACAACTGAAGAGAAAGTTCTCTTCAGTAGTTTTCGTCAATTCATAGCTTTCAGCTGTTTCATACTGTCCTCAACACTTACTCATCAGACTTTGCATCTGCTTTTCAGGTGTTTCATAGGACGTCAGTACTTATCTGTTGTACTGATTTCAGTAGTTGTAACTACATCAGTAGTTGTAACTACATCAGTAGTTTGGAACAGATAAAGTACTTCAGTACTTGTGAGGCATTTAGCCGTCAGTAGTTATAAAAACTACTGAAGGGGAAAGGACTCATCAGTACTTATATGTGACATGGTTACCAATGATCACCAGTAATTTTTACTGAAATCATCAGTAGTTGTCACTTATTCTAGCTGCAGCATACCAAGCCTTAACACAAGGTTTTGGAAAGTAGAACTATCCAAAGGCTTAGTAAAAATATCTGCAAGCTCATCAGCACTAGGCACAAACTTAGGATCAATCAGACCTTTTTCAAAGCAATCCCGAATAAAATGATGTCTGATCTCTATATGTTTGGTCCTAGAGTGCTGGACTGGATTTTTGACAATACACAGAGCTGAAGCACTATCCATTAATAATGGAGTCTTAGTCTCTGTAATGCCATAATCCAGAAGTTGGTTCTGAAGCCAGAGTACCTGAGAAGTACAACTTGCAGCAGCAATGTACTCGGCCTCAGCAGTTGATGTAGCAACAGATGTTTGTTTCTTACTCTGCCAAGAAATCAAACAGTTGCCTAGGAATTGACAACCACCAGAAGTTGACTTTCTAGTTAACTTGCACCCTGCATAGTCACTATCTGAAAAAGCAACTAATTTGCAAGAGTGTCCAGTGGAATACCATAAACCCAGAGATTGTGTACCTTGCAAATATCTAAAGATTCTCTTGACTGCAATCAAATGAGACTCTTTAGGAGCAGCCTGAAATCTAGCACAAACACATGTAGCAAACATAATATCTGGTCTAGAAGCTGTTAAATACATCAAGACCCAATCATACATCTGTAAAGTGTTTCATCAACAGCTTTACCTTTCTGATCAGCATCCAGTTGTGTGGTGTTGCACATGGGAGTAGAACAAGGCTTACAGTTTTGTAAATCAAACTTATTCAAAAGATCTTTTGTATATTTTGACTGATGAATAAAGGTTCCATCAGCCTTTTGTTTGATTTGCAAGCCTAGAAAGAACTATAATTCTCCCATTGCACTCATTTCAAACCTCTTTTTCATTAATGTTGTAAAATCATCACACAACTGGGGATCAGAGGATGCAAAAATGATATCATCAACATAAATCTGAACAAGTAGCTTATGCTGATCCACCTTCTTAATAAACAAAGTTTTATCAATGGAGCCTCTAGTGAAATTATTCTTAAGAAGAAAAGTAGAGAGAGTGTCTCATACCAGGCTCTAGGAGCTTGTTTCAACCCATAAAGAGCCTTATCAAGTTTATACACCCATTCAGGATGTTTATTATCCTCAAGCCGGTGGTTGACACACATAAACTTCTTCCTTTATTTTACCATATAAAAATGCACTTTTGACATCCATTTGAAAAACTTTAAGATTGTGGAATGCAGCATAGGCTAAAAACAATCTGATTGCCTCTAGTCTGGCTACAGGGGCAAAGGTTTCATCATAGTCAATACCTTCTTCTTGTGAAAACCCCTGTACAACCAGTCTAGCCTTGTTCTTAACAATAAACCCATTTTCATCAGTTTTATTCCTAAACACCCATTTAGTGCCTATTGCACACTTACCTGGGGGAAGAGGAACCAGTTCCCACACTTGCTGTTTCTTGAACTGAAGTAGCTCAAGCTGCATAGCTTCAACCCATCCATTGTCTCTCAAAGCAACATGGTAGTTCTTTGGCTCTAGCTGACTGATGAAGAGAGCATAGAAGCAGAAGTTAGACAATTGACTTCTTGTTGAAACACCAGCATTGATATCACCAATAATCTGAGATGGGGTGATTCTTCAGTTCTTGATAAACAATGAGATCTGTGCAAGTGTTTGTAGAACCTTCAGCAGCAGCAGATTGATGTAGACTCTTGAAACCAAGAATTAGATGGTAACTCAAAAGATGTAGAGGAAACAGAGATCTCATCAGCATTTGTTGTGGATGGAACTGCTGAAGCTACAAGAACATCAAATTTAGCAGACACAGGCAGTTGGTCGCTAAACTTGAATAGGTGAGTATTGATATCATCATCATCATCATCAATACCACCAGGTGGAAGACATGCTGCAGAAGATGATTTATCCACAGGATCTACAACAGCTGGAAGTTGATAAGGAACATATTGCAGTATGTCCAAATCAAACAACTCCACAGGGTTTTGTGGAATCTTGTCCAAAGGTGATTCATTAAACTTCACATGCAAAGTCTCTTCAATTATCTTTGTTCTACAGTTGAAGACTATGTATGCCTTGCAAGTAGATGAATAACCAACAAAATACCCTGCATCCACCTTAGGATCAAATTTATGGAGTTGATCCTTTGTGTTGAGAATAAAACAGGGACACCCAAATGCTTTGAAAAATGAAATTAGAGGAGCCAAGTGATGGAGAACTTCATATGGAGTCTTCATCAACCTCTGATTTACTAAGACTCTATTCTGCACATAGCAAGCTGTGTTAACAGCTTCAGCCCAAAAGGTCAGTGGCAAACCAGAGTCAGCCAGCATGGACCTTGCAGCTTCAATTAGGGTCCTGTTCTTTCTCTCCACTACTCCATTTTGTTCTGGAGTCCTTGGGATGCTAAACTGCCTTTTGATTCCCTTTGAAAGATAGAAGTCATCAAGTGTATGTTTCTGAATTCAGTTCCATTGTCACTCCTAATACACTTGACTGGAAGGGAATACTGCTTCTCAATATACAACACAAAGTGAATAATCTTCTGAGCAACCTCATCCTTTGAATGTAGAAAGAAAGTCCATACAAATCTGGAGTAATCATCCACAATTACCAGACAGTATTTCTTCTTTGCCATGCTCATTACTCTCACAGGACCAAATAGATCCATATGCAGTAATTGCAAGCAGGCAGTGGACTTAGGCTCTTCAATAGGAGGGAATGAGACTTTGTGCTGTTTTCCTTTTAAACAAGCAGTGCAGGTTTCATCACAGTGGAACTCCTTTATTGGTAAGCCTCTGACTAAACTATTGTGGATAAGCTGATTCATATTTTTGAAATTAACATGACCCAGCCTTCTGTGCCACAGTTTAGATTCTTGAGAAGAGGCTTTGGAAAATAGGCAAGGATTGCCTCTGAGATCTATTTTCTTGGAAAGATCTAAGGCATACACTCTTCCTGTCCTGTTGGCTCTCAGGAGAGTGTGATCATCCAACACCTTATCAATCAAATGCAGAACTTTGGATGACAGAATCCTACAGTTCTGACTGGTGAAAAGAGCAACATGGCCTTTATCACACATTTGACTGACACTCAAGAGATTGTACTTGAGATTTTCCACATGATTAACATCATCAAACTTGATTTCTCCATTGGAGACAAAGCCATTTCCAATGATGTAACCCCTAGCATCATTGCCAAAAGAAACAACCCCCCCTTCTTTTTGAGAGTAGTCATGAAGAAGAGAGCTGTTCCCAGTCATGTGCATAGATCCCCCACTGTCTACATACCAGATGCTACTTTGGCATGTTGGAGAACCCTGCAATAATAAACAATCAGTTAGTTTTGGAGACCCAAACCTTTTGGTTTTGGGCCTGGTCTCATCAATAGATGGTAAACTAACAGGTTTATTAGAAACAACAGCCTGAGAGGAAGAAGATGGTGAAGAAGAGGAATCCTTTGGCTTGGATCTCCTTTTCTGTGGTTTCAACATAGGAGCATCTAATTGGTTAACTCTACCCAATAGATGTTGAACCATCATCAACAGCTGTGTCTGATTTTGTGATAAAGCTTTCAGCTCATCAGACACATTGCCAGTGGAGTTTGATAAGTTCCTATGTTGCACCTTCTTCTTCTGAGCACTCTCAGCTGTCACCTATTTAACCCCTTCCTTTTTGGATTTCTTTGAGGACTTAAGGGTTACAGGATTTGATGTTGCTAATACAAATGTGGTCTCAAACTCAGTTTTCATTTTTACCATTTTCTCTTTAATTTCATCTTTATGTTTGAGTTTGGAACCTCTTTTGTACCAGCAATCATGTGTAAGATGATTGAACAAACCACATCCTTCACATGGTTTCTTCTTTATCTTAGGTTGATCATCAACTAAAGAGGGTGAAGCAACTGAAGACTTGTTCTTCAGTCCTTTCAGACTTTCAGAATTAAATCCCTGACAGTTTTCTTCTTTTCAGTACTGGCAGTAGTTGGAGTTTGAACTTCAGGTGTTAAATCCTGCTCTCTAGTCCTTTCAGGACTTTCAGAATTAACTCCTGAGTTGATCAACTCATTGATCATGTGAGTGTTAGCAGTGGAACCATCAACATCAGCTGATAGGTTCTGAGAGGGCTTGGTGCTGACTTCTACTTCTGATTGTGCTGTATCAGAAAGTAGATCACATGATGAGATGGATTGGTATTACTCTCACCATCAGATTCTACCTCTGCTCTTGGAGTAAAATCTGTAGGTGGAGCAGTGTGATTGTAACCAATGCCAAACTTCACATTGGAAGCAGATTGCTTACTAAGAAGCATTTCAAAACCTTTGCATGATTGTACCCATCTATCACACTCTACCTGGGTAACTGCAAGGGTTTCTTTGAGATCTTTATACTTCTCTAGAAGTATCTCTTCCCTAGCCTTATCATCAGTTATTTGGCATTTAAGTTTGTAAATCTCATCATTCTTATCATTAAGCACAGACTCAAATTCAGCTTTGCTTTTGGAAATTATTTGTTCTAGCTCAATGTTCTTGTTGATTAAAGCTACATTTGCTTCTCTAATAGATGCAAATGCTGCTATGCATGTTTCAGAACATAATTTGGCTTTTGCCTCAGAGGATACCTGTGATACCTTTGGTGTAGAGGCATTAGAGGATGAAGTATCAGCAGAATCCAAAGCCATAAGAGCTAGATTTCCAAAGGGACTTTCACCACCATGTTGACCAGCACCTGAGAACAGTTGTTCATGACCAGACAAGTCATCTGGTAAACTGCTCCAGTCAACAACTCCTGGGGTGAAGAAGCTGTGTTGTTGAGGTTGAGTTTGTTGATGAGATTGGGAAGGTTGTGGTTCAGGCAATGCTTGTGGTTGTTGTGCAATTGGAGCTTGAAAAGGATTTGGTTGAGGCATATAATAGCAGGGATAAGGATATGACATTTGACCCTGGGGAACAAAGTATGCCAGATGTGAATGATGACCAGAACCAGCAGGATGTTGCCCTCTGTTTTGTGGACTAGTACTAGGAAAAGTCACAAAGGGTGCAGAAGAGTTAGATCCAGTTGATCTACACTCTCTTGCAAAGTGTCCTAGCCTTTGGCATTTGTGACACCTCAACTTACTCTTGTCAAAACCAACTTTGGTTTTGCCAGAGAGTCCAGGAAATTTCCTGCCAGTCTCTTATAGAACTTCTGAGATCTGATATTAATCAATGCCATTTGGCTCAGATATCCATCTCTTCTAGATCATCATCAGCTATTCCTTTCAGATCATCCATAATGAAGCATAGATTGTCACTATTACTGCCAGAATGACTCTCAATACCAACAAATGCATGATCAGAACTATTTGAAGAGAAATCAATATGCTCATCATAATTGCTTTCAGATGCAACATATTCTGACTCATACCAACCAAGGCAGTATTCCCTGGTACAAAGTCATCAGTGAGCTTTCCTGATGAGGACAGTTTCCTCTTCTGCTCTATCTCTCTTTCAAATGTAAGCAGTTTCCCATGAAGTTGGGTGAGAGATAGGCCATCCAGATTTGCACTGGAGCGTAGGACAATAGTGTATGTGTCCCATCTCTCAGGCAGTGATCTGAGGAACCTGTTGTTCATCTGGCTATTGGTGTATTCCTGTTTCACCATTTTCAGCTCAGAGATCAAGCAGGAAAAACGCTCAAACTGTTGAGTCAGTGTCTCACCCTTTCTATGAGAGAATGTCTCATATTGTTGGGCAAGGATTTCTCTATTGTTTGCTAAGACCTCATCTGTGCCACCGAATTGTTCCTTCAGGGCATTCCAGAGATCATGAGCAGTTTCATGATGCATAAGCCCTGAATAGATTTCATTAGGCAGTGCCATGGCCAAATTCCATGGGCTTTAGCATCAATCTCAAACAGTTTCCGATCTTCATCAGAGTATTGTTCCTTCTTCTTCGGAACCATTTGATTGGTTTCCGGATTATTCACCATAGGCTTATGTGGTCCATGTACCACAGATGTCCAACAACCTGAACTGTTAACAGACAGGTGATGAAGCATTCTTCGTTGCCATATGTTATACTCGGTCCTAACCAGCATCGGAGGCTTGGGGAGGAAACCGGTATTGTGAGGATCATTAGAAGGAGTCGTCATCTCAGATTCAATCAAATTCGATTAAGCTAAAACAGATTTAGAACAAAACGCAACAACCAATTGAACCAAAAGAGATCTCAAAGTAAATGAACGAAAGCGACAGAAAATCAATAATCTATAACCAGTTCTTGCGAATACGCTAATTCAATCAAACACAGATATCAATTAGCAGTTTCAATGATCAATTGTTAGATCGATCAATGATTAACCTGCTCTGATACCACTTGTTAGGATCAGTGATCTATGTTTGATTGATTTGAGAGTATAGCAGCAGAATTCAAACAATGAATTAGCCGATTCACAAGAACGAAACGATATTCAATGAAGAACAAAGACGGTTATAGAGAGAGAATTCTGCAAATATATTTCATTCAATATTCGCTTTCGTGGTAACGGAATGTCACAATACAATTAGGTCGACACCTCTTATATAAGAGATGTGACGTCTGCTGATGTCACTTGATAATGACATCTAACAGAATTATTACAACTGAAACACAACTACTGAAGATGTCAAAACAGCTGACATCTCCTTACAAAAATGCTAAGTGTTATCAGTTGTTATAACTACTGAAACTACAACGACTGAAGAACAAGCTCTTCAGTCGTTTTACAAAACTACTGAAAGTAAAAACATAAAACTACTGATAACACAACTACTGAAGAAGTACTCTTCAGCTGTCGTGACAAACTACTGAAACTTCAGTACTTGATCTTCAGACTTGAACTTCAGACGTTTCATCAGCTGATGACTTCAGTAGATATCATCAGCTGATGTCTTCAGTCTTTGTCTTCAGACTTTGTACATCAGTTGTTGATCTTCAGCACTTGTAAACTCTTCAGCTGTTGTACTTCAGTACTTTGAACTTCAGCTTCAGTACTTGTGTTCTTCAGTTGTTCAGCTTCAGTACTTGTGTTCTTCAGCTGTTCAGCTTCAGTACTTGTGTTCTTCAGCTGTTGTGCTTCAGCACTTTAGTCTTCAACTATTGAAGTCTTCAGCACTTGATCTTCAGCTGTTGAAGTCTTCAGCACTTGTCAAACTGCTGATGAGGCTTTCAGCAGTTGTTGTGATATCATGTGGGACTTGGAGGTTTTTGATCTTGGCTCATTGGTTCTTTTGGTCCAACAACATGGTTTTGGCTTCAGTTGTTTTGAAACAGCAGTTGTAGAAACAACTGAAGAGAATTACTCATCAGTGTTTTGTCAATTCTTAGCTTTTCAGCTGTTTCATACTGTCCTCAACACTTACTCATGGACTTGCTGCAATCCCTTTTCAGTGTTTCATAGGACGTAGTATTATCTGTTTGTACTGATTTCAGTAGTTTAACTACATCAGTAGTTGTAACACATCGAGTTAGAACAGATAAAGTACTTCAGTACTGTGTGAGGCATTTAGCCTTAGTAGTTATAAAAACTACTAAGGGTGAAAGAATCACGTACTTATATGTGACATGGTTACCAATGATCACCAATACTTATTACTGAGATCATCAGTAGTTGTCATATTCTAGCTGCAGCATACCAAGCCTTAACACCGGTGTGGAAAGTTAACTATCCAAAGGCTTAGTAAAAATGTTTGCAAGCTCATCAGCACTAGGCAAAAACATAGGATTAATTAGACCCTTTTCAAACCATCTCTTATAAAATGATGTTTAATTTCTATATGTTTGGTCCTAGAGTGCTGGACTGGATTTTTGACAATGCAAAGAGCTGAAGCACTATCCATCAATAACGGAGTCTTAGTCTCTGTAATGCCTAGTCCAAAAGTTGATTCTGAAGCCAGAGTACTTGGGATGTACAACTTGCAGCAGCAATGTACTCGGCTTCAGCAGTGGATGTAGCAACAGATGTTTGTTTCTTACTCTGCCAAGAAATCAAACAGTTGCCTAGGAATGACATCCACCAGAAGTTGATTTCCTGGTCAACTTACACCCTGCATAGTCACTATCAGAGAAAGCAACTAATTACAAGAGTGCCTAGTGGAATACCATAAACCTAGAGATTGTGTACCTTGCAAATATCTAAAGATCCTCTTGACTGCAATCAGATGAGACTCTTTAGGTGCAGCCTGAAATCTAGCACAAACACATGTAGCAAACATAATATCTGGTCTAGAAGCTGTTAAATACATCAAGGACCCAATCATACATTTGTAAAGTGTTTCATCAACCACTTACCTTCTGATCTGTATCCAATTGTGTGGTGCTGCACATGGGGGTAGAACAGGGCTTACAGTTTTGTAAATCAAACTTTTCCAAAAGATCTTTGTGTATTTGGACTGATGAATAAAAATTCCATCAGCCTTTTGTTTGATTTGCAAACCCAGAAAGAACTGTAATTCTCCCATGGCACTCATTTCAAACTTCTGTTGCATCAACTTTGTAGAGGCATCACACAACTGAGGATCAGAGGATGCAAAAATAATATCATCTACATAAATGAACAAGTAGATTATGCTGCCCAACTTTCTTAATGAATAAAGTCTTATCAATGGAGCCTCTAGTGAAATCATTTTCCAGAAGAAAGTTTGCTAATGTCTCATACCAGGCTCTAGGAGCTTGTTTCAACCCATAAAGAGCCTTATCAAGCTTATACACCCAATTAGGATGTTTATTGTCTTCAAAGCCTGGTGGTTGACATACATAAACCTCTTCTTTAATTTCCCATACAAAATGCACTTTTGACATCCATTTGAAAAACTTTAAGTTTTTGATAAGCAACATAAGCTAAAAACAATCGATTGCTTCCAGTCTGGCTACAGGGGCAAAGGTTTCATCATAATCAATACCTTCTTTTTGTGCAAACCCCTGAACAACCAGTCTGGCCTTGTTCTTAACAATAAGCCCATTTTCATCAGTTTTGTTCCTAAACACCCATTTAGTGCCTATTGCACACTTACCTGGAGGTAGTGGAACCAGTTCCCACACTTGCTATTTTCTTGAACTGAAGAAGCTCAAGCTGCATGGCATCAACCCATCCATTGTCCTTTAAAGCAATGTGATAATTCTTTGGCTCTTGCTGACTGATGAAGAGAGCATAGAAGCAGAAGTTTGACAATTGACTTCTTGTTGATTCGCCAGCAGTGATATCACCAATGATTTGAGACATAGGGTGATTCTTCAGATCTTGATACATAATGAGATCTGTGCAAGTGTTTGCAGCAGGTTCAACAGCAACTGATGGTGATGGTGAATCATTTCCTTGAAACCAATCAGTGGATGGTAATTCAAAGGAGGTTGAATTTGAAGAAATCTCATCATAATTTGTTGTGGATGGTGCTACTGGAGCTACAGGAACATCAGGTCTAGCTGAATCAGGCAGTTGATCACTAAACCTGACGAGGTGAGTACTGCTATCATCATCATGAGCACCAGCAGTAACACCAGGTGGTGAACTGTTGACAGGAGCAACAGCAGGAGTTTGATAAGGAACATATTGCAGTATGTCCAAATAAAATAGCTCCACAGGGCTTTGTGGAATCTTGTCCTTAGGAGATTCATTAAACTTAACATGTAGAGTCTCTTCAACCATCTTTGTTCTGCAGTTGAAGACTCTGTATGCTTTGCAAGTTGATGAATAACCAACAAAGTATCTTGCATCCACCTTAGGATCAATTTTTGGAGTTGATCCCGTGTGTTGAGAATGAAACAAGGACACCCAAATGCTCTGAAGAATGAAATTAGAGGGGCCAAATGATGAAGAACTTCATATGGAGTCTTCATCAACCTCTGATTTACTAGAACTCTATTCTGTACATAGCAAGCTGTATTGATAGCTTCAGCCCAAAAAGTCATTGGCAGTCCAAAATCAGCCAACATGGACCTTGCAGCTTCAATAAGGGTCCTGTTCTTTCTCTCCACTACTCCATTTTGCTCAGGAGTTCTTGGGATGCTATACTGCCTCTTGATTCCCTTTGATAAGTAAAACTCATCAAGTGTGTGGTTTCTAAATTCAGTACCATTATCACTCCTCACACACTTAACTGGTAGGGAATACTGCTTCTCAACGTGTAACACAAAGTTCATAATGGACTGTGCAGCCTCATCCTTTGAATGCAAGAAGAAAGTCCATACAAATCTCGAGTAATCATCCACAATTACCAGACAGTATTTCTTCTTACCCATACTCATCACTTTCACAGGACCAAAGAGATCCATGTGAAGAAGCTGTAAGCAGGCAGTGGACTTAGGTTCTTCTATGGAGGGAAATGAAGCTTTGTGTTGTTTTCCTTTTAAACAGGCAGTGCAGTTATCTTCACACTTGAACTCCTTCATAGGCAGCCCCCTTACTAAACCATGGTTTATCAGCTGATTCATGTTTTAATATTAACATGACCCAACCTTCTATGCCATAGAATAGATTCTTGGGGGGAAGCCTTGGAAAATAGGCAAGGATGGCCTTTGAGATCTATTTTCTTGGAAAGATCTAAGGCATACACTCTTCCTGTCCTGTTGGCCTTTAGGAGAGTGTGTTCATCCAACACCTTATCAATAAATTTAGAACTTTGGATGACAGAATCCGATAGTTCTGACTTGTGAAAAAGCAACATGGCCTTTGTCACACATTTGACTGACACTCAAGAGGTTGTACTTGAGATTTTCCACATGGTTAACATCATCAAACTTTATTTCCCCATTGGAAACAAAGCCTTTGCCAATGATGTAACCCTTTGCATCATTACCAAATGACACAAACCCCTTCCTTCCTTGAGAGTAGTCATTAAGAAGTGATCTGTTTCCTGTCATATGCATGGATCCTCCACTGTCTACATACCAGATGCCTTTGAGGTATGTTGAAGAACCCTGCAAAATACAACAAATTAGTTAGATTTTGATACCCAAACCTTTTTGGGCTTGGGCCTGTTCTCATCAACAGATGGTAAACTAACATGTTTGTTGGAAAAAATAGCCTGAGAGGAAGAAGTTGGTGAAGAAAAGGAATCCTTTGGCTTGGACCCCCTTTTCTGTGGTTTCAACATAGAAACATCTAATTGGTTAACTCTTCCCAATAGATGTGTTGACCATCATAACCAGCTGTGTCTGATTTTGGGATAAGGCTTTCAGCTCTTCAGACACATTGGCATTGGAGTTTGATAAGTTCCTATGTTGCACCTTCTTCTTTTGAGCAATCTCAGCTGTTACCTGTTTAAACCCTTCCTTTTTGGATTTCTGTTTGGACTTGAGGGTTACAGGATTTGATGTTGCTGGTACAAATGTGGCTCCAAACTCAGTTTTCATTTTAGCCATATTCTCTTGAATTTCTTCTTTATGTTTGAGTTTGGATCCCCTTTTGTACCAACATCATCTGTAAGATGATTGAACAAACCACATACTTCACATGGTTTCTTCTTCATCTTATGATGATCATCAACTAAAGAGGATGAAACTACTGAAGACTTGCTCTTCAGTACTTTAGAAGCATTATTTGCTTTCTTGACTTCCTCTTTAGTCGTCTTCAAACTCTTTCTACTGACAGTTTTCTTCTCTTCAGTGCTGTCATTAGTTGGAGTTTGAACTTCAGGTGTTAAGTCTTGCTCTCCAGTCCTTTCAGGACTTTCAAAAATAACACCTGAGTTGATCATCTCTTTTATCATGTGAGTGTCAGCAGTAGAACCATCAATATCAGCTGATGGGTTCTGAGAGGGCTTAGTGCTGACTTCAACTTTTGATGATGCTCTATCAAAAGGTGAATCACATGATGAGGTGGATTGGTTATTGCTTTCTCCATCAGATTTCACTTCTGCTCTTGAAGCAAAATCTGTAAGAGGAGCAGTGTCATTGTAACCAATACCAAACTTCACATTGGAAGCAGATTGCTTACTATGAAGCATTCAAAACCTTTGCATGATTGTACCATCGATCACACTCTACCTGGGTGACTGCAAGGGTTTCTTTGAGACTTCTCTGGTCATCCAGAATAACCTCTAGCTTAGCCTTTTCATCATTTAGTTGGCATTTAAGCTTATAGATCTCATCATTTTACAATTAAGAGCAGACTCAAACTCAGCTTTTCTTTTGGAAATGGTTTTCTCAAGCTCAAGTTTTTGATTTATTAATGCTACATTTGCCTCTCTAATTGAGACAAATGCAGCAATGCATGATTCAGAACATAACTTGGCTTTAGCCTCTGAAGATACCTGAGTTACCTGTGAAGATGATGCATTTGAGCAGGAACCCTTAGTAGACTCCAGGGCCATGAGAGCCAGATTCCCAAAAGGACTGTCACCACCATGTTGACCAGCACCTGTGAACAGTTGTTCATGACCAGACATGTCATCCGGTAAACTGCTCCAGTCAACACCTCCAGGGGTGAAGAAGCTGTGTTGTTGAGGTTGAGGAGGTTGATGAGATTGAGATGGTTGAGGTTCTGGTAGTGCATGAGATTGTGGTACTATAGGAACTTGAACTTGATTTGACTGTGGCATGTAATAACAAGGGTAAGGATATGGCATTTGACCCTGAGGAACAAAATATGCAGGAGATTGTGGTTGAGAATGATGACTAGAATTGACAGGATGTTGCCCTCTGTGTTGTTGACTATTGCCAGGGAAAGTCACAAAAGGTGTAGAGGAATTAGATCCAGATGATCTGCATTCTCTAGCAAAGTGTCCAAGCTGGTGGCATTTGTGACACTTCAACTTACTCTTGTCAAAACCAACTTTGGTTTTGCCAGAGAGTCCTGGGAACTTTCTTCCAGTTCTTTTGTAGAACTTCTGAGATCTGATATTTATCAAGGCCATTTGGCTCAAAATATCCATCTCTTCTAAGTCATCATCAGCAATCCCCTTGAGATCATCCATGATGAAGCATAGATTGTCATTATTACATCTAGTAAACTGACTATCAACACACAAATGCAGAATCAGAAGTGTTTGAAGAGAAGTCAATATGATCATCATACTGGCATTCAGATGAAGCATATTCTAACTCATGACCAACCAAGGCAGTGTTGCCTGGTACAAAGTCTTCAGTGAGCCTTCGAGATGAAGAAAGTTTCGTTTCTGTTCTATAATCTCTCTCTCAAATGTGAGCAATTTCCCATGGAGTTGGTGAGAGATAGTTTGTGCAAATTTGCACTGGAGCGTAGGACAATAGTATATGTGTCCCATCTCTCAGGCAGTGATCTGAGAAATCTGTTATTCATCTGGCTATTGGTGTACTCATGTTTGACCATTTTTAATTCAGAGATCAAACAAGAGAACCGCTCGAACTGTTGAGTCAGTGTCTCACCCTTCCTATGAGAGAATGTCTCATATTGTTGGGCAAGGATTTCTCTATTATTTTCCAAGACCTCATCTGTTCCTCCAAATTGTTCTTTCAAGGCATTCTAGAGGTCATGGGCAGTTTCATGATGCATTAGCCCAGAATAGATTTCATTAGGCAGTGCCATGGCCAGAATTCCATGGGCTTTTGCATCAATCTCAAACAACTTCTTATCCTCATCTGAGTATTGCTCCCTCCTCTTCGGAACCATTTGATTGCTTTCCGGGTTATTCACCATAGGCTTGTGTGGACCATGTACCACTGATGTCCAACAACCTGCGCTGCTAACAGACAGGTGATGGAGCATTCGTCGTTGCCATATGTTATACTCATTCCTAACCAACATTGGAGGCTTGGTTGAGGAACCAGTATTGTGAGGATCATTGGAAGGAGTAGTCATTTTGAGTCCAAATACAATTTAATTCAAGCTTTTAAACGTTTTTATAAAGACCACAACAGACTCAATGAAAACCAAGAGAAAATCTCACGATGATTGACCAGAAAACACAGAAAATTCAATCTCTATAACCGTTTCTTGCAAAACACAAAAATGCTAATTCAATAAAACTTGGATCTTGAATAGCAGTTTCAATGATCAATTATTAGATCGATCAATGATTAACCAGCTCTGATACCATTTGTCAGGATCAGTGATCACAAGTTTGATGTATTAGAGCGTAACGCAGCGGAATAAGAACAAGAATTAGACAAATTGTAGCAAGAATTTGATGCTCGTATGCATTATGAACAAATACGGTTATAACGAGAGAATATATTTCTGTAACAAGGAATGTTTTAATAATATTGAATATTTCTGATCAAATCATTCATTTATTACAATAGGTTGACACTCCTTATATAGAGTGCAATCGCTGCTGTTATCACGGGAAAGTGACAACTGGCAGGTCTATTACAAAAATAGCTAACTCTTAACAAACTACTGAAATGTTCACAACTACTGAGAACATATCAGAGTGTTAAGTACAAAATAAGAACTACTGATAAGAAACTACTGAAACTACAACGACTCAAGAACAAGCTCTTCAGTCGTTTTACAAAACTACTGATAAATATAAAACTACTGATGAGCACAACAACTGAAGAAGTATTCCTCAGCTATTGTGTCAAACTACTGAAAAGATAAAACATAAAACTATTGAAAGGTAAACCGTCACAACTACTGAAGAAGACCTCTTCAGCTGTGTGACAACCTCTGATACTTTGGTCTTCAGCACTTGTGTCTTCAGACTTTGTCTTTAGCACTTGTGTCTTCAGACTTTGTCTTCAGCACTTGTCTTCAGACTTTGTCTTCAGCACTTGTGTCTTCAGACTTTGTCTTCAGCACTTATGTCTTCAGGCTTTGTCTTCAGCACTTGTCTACAGACTTTGTAATCAGCTGTTGTCTTCAGTTGTTGTGGTCTTCAGTAGTTGTTGTGACGTCTGTGGGACTTAAAGGTTTTTCTGATCCGGCTCATTAGTTCTTTTGGTCCAACAAGAGTACATGGAGATAATTCAAAAAATGGCTCTTCTCACTCATAAAGCCAAGAAGCTCTATAAGAGGACAGGGAGAAGTTTCCATGCAATAAAGCTAGTACAAAGTTTGGGCTTGACAAAAGAAAGGTGAAATGTTACAACTTTCGCCAGATAGGAGACTTTGCTAGAGAGTGCAAGGTACCAAGGACAAATGGTGGCCAAGCACAAACCAAACCAAACTACACTAATAGAGCCAACGAGAAAAAGAGCCATAACAGCAAGCTGCAGTTGCTATTGAGAAAGGAGGCTTTGGCTGGAGTTTTCAAGTGGAAGATGCATGTCCAATCAGGTACTCAGTATTGACCATGATGAAGCGAAGGTATTAGAACATCTCTGTACCACTCAATGTATTGCTAAAGTGAACAGATGTAGGTCCGATAACTTAGAGATGAGATCTGATCTTGAGTCTTTGAATATATTATAATTTGATTTTGAAAGAGTTGAAAATGATTACAAACTTAAAGTGGAACATTTGGAGAAAGCGATTTCAAATCTTAAACATGAGCACACCAATTATAGGATTCAAATCAAAGATCTCATCACTAAGTTTATTGAATTCCATGTTGTGCCTGTGATCAACAAAGCAAGGGTAGAAAAATGTATTCTTGAAGATGAGACCTTTAAGAACATAATATCCTGATCACTGCATGCAAAAGTTTGTTATGAGAGTAAGCATGGACTAGATCTACTAATATAGCTCCTCCACACATAATCTTGATTTTAGGATCCCCTAGTTGTGGAACTTGTGAAGATGACCTTCCTTTTATAGACCCCATGAGTGAAGAGGATGAAGAAGAGATTATAAAGGATGTCTCTCACAAGAGTGAAGAAGAGCATGTGAAGAAGGGTCACTATTCTCTTAAGGGGAGAAAGGAAGTTGGACGACCAAATCTAGAAGGAAGAACTTGATTAGAAAGGTGAAAAGAAAGTCCAAGAAGGATCAAGGGATCAAGGCCACTTTTAAATATATTCCAAAACAAGTTTTTATCTCCGTAGGTTTTGAAGTAGTAAAGACTGAAGACTCAAACTTGAACTCTAGTATGAGGAGTTCTAGTTTAAGTGAAAATCATCCAAGTATCATGAAGAAGACTGATCAGTTATGTACCACTACTACACAACTTGAACCATCTAACACCAAAGGTAGTTGACACTCTAAAAGATTTTCCATATCATCTACAAAGATGAACATGGAGAAGGAAAGTGATCAAGTGAAGATCTAGATTAGTTTGGTGTAAGGACATGTCCTCGGGACGCTTACAGCTGGACAATAATCGCACAGAAAATATAAAACATACATTTCAATTTGCTAAAATATTGCAGTGGAATAAAGTAAAAAAAATAATATATTAATGACTACTTTTGCAAAACAATACAATGTAGTTAACTGTTACAAAATATTATCATTTATATTACATCATAAAAACATCATAATTCTACAAAATGGATGCCATCAAAAAATGCCAAGTAGCTGCCCCGTGCAATCCTCAGCAACAATTACCTACCAAATGGAAAATACATAAAAGTCAGAATTGCTAAGTGAGTTCTAGTTTTATAAACTAAAATACTTTTACTTTAGTTTAAAATTGCCTTTTACTCTCATACACGATCATACATCATACGTACAAATAGATAATTTATTATCATCTTCCATCATTATTCATTATCTTTCGTTCAATGTACATCATCATTATCATTTGCTTTTATTCATAGCCTTCCTTACTTATCTTTTGCACATTCATCATCTTTCTTACTTACATTCCGCATCAATGCCATCTGCTATACCCCGAACATTGTGCATGAAGTTGGTTACTAGGCCTGAGGTCTATCAATAGACCCCAAACTTTATGCACCAAGCTCACTTTGGTACCTAGGGCAAGCGACAAGGATCCTATAAATATAGTCAATCATAAAGATAAGACCCCAGTGTGCATCCTTCTGGGGTAGTGAACTTGCACACAGTTGAGCTAGCACCCTTCATTGGGTGTGAACCTCCAAACATTGCTTGCAAGAGTTCCTTACATTTGTACATTCATTATCGCATTTGTTCATTCTTGCGTTATGTTTAACTTTTCATTATCATTAACTTCAACTTTACATTACATATACTTTCACTTATTTCATTATTATAACATGTAAGTCATTGAATAATACATAATAGGAACGTAAGGAAGCACAATATGAACATACATAGCATCACATAAACATCACATACCCCGTCACACATCATGATAAACATCATGCATCGGCCATTCACATACACATGCACAACAAGTACAAGTCATCATAAAACATAACCGAACCTCCACGAGACAGCGGGTGTTCGGGGGCGGGAGCCCCTAACAGCAGGGTCCTAGGGACAACAACCCCTAGTGGAACCCAAGGGGCCATAGCCCTGGTTGGGGCCGTGCTATCACGTGAGCATAATTTCATTTTATTTTTAAGCATTTATATAGAAAATTTTGTTATAGAAAAATGCATCTTCCCATTAAAACCTCTTAAAATCTTGGTCATTTAAATTGTATATTTAGTATGCATTTCTAGCCCTAAACAAGTTTAAATCCTTTAAAATAGGGGATATAGAACTCACCTGGACTCGATGAGTAGCTTCTCAATCATGCTTTCTAGGCAAGGGTCGCACTACACAACCTTATGATAACTTAACACTCAAAGGAGTTAATTTTTGCCTAATTTAGCTGCTAATTTCACTAGATGATCAGCAGTTACGCTACTAGTTTCGCCAGTAGTTTCGCTGCTAGTTTCACCGGCAGTTTCGCTGGCATCTTCGCTCGCATCTTCGCTTGCATCTTCGCTTGCATCTTCCCTTGCATCTTCGCTGGCAACTTTCCTCGTATCTTCTCTGGCACATTCGCTGCCAGTTTAGCCGCAGTTTTGCCCAACTTTTGTTGTAAACCATGTCTGCGAAACAATGTGCAAAACTATAGTTTCGCAGGAAGTCTTTGTAGTTTCGCAAGATGAGTATAAAATTTCGCTGGATGAACACCCAGTTTCGTAGAACGGGATGAAATTAGGAACCAACCCATTTGTTACCCTAAACTTCAATATTTTACACCCAAAACCTTGGTTTATCACCCAAGAACCTATATCTAAGCTTCTTACATGTTTTCTTACCTAAAAATGTGAGTTTTGGCGATTCTTTGCCACTTTCAAAAACCCCAGGCCCTAGAGTCCGGGCTTACCCTCAAAGAAACAATTAGACAATGTCTGTTACCTGGATTCTTGGTCTTTTCTTGTTGTTTGGATGTCCAGGAACACCGATATTTAATCTCAAGATCAACCAAGACATGAATCACCACTTTCTCTCCGCTATCTCTCTCTGCACTCTCTCTATAGAAGTTGGTTGTTGAGTTGCAAATGAGAGTGGCCCAAGCTAATCTGTTATATATATCGGGCGCTCCAGAGACCTTAACCTCTCCGAACACATAACCTGCGTGGTCTACTCGGTCCATACTCCATTTCCTCCATATTTTCTTTAAATAATCCCTCCTAAACCCATTATTAATAATTGGCTTGTTTCGACTTTATTCTAGGCATTACAGTTGGACTCACCTTAGATTAATGTTTATATTATATTTTAAATGTATAGGACTTTTGTTAGATTTCAATGTTTTAGTTTTGCATTTTATAAGTTTTGTTTCCCAGCGAAACTATGAGTGAAACTATACTTTGACTCATAGTCAGTAAACAAGCTCTCTTGGTGAACTATGTTTCGTCGCCGGGAGAAACTTGTTACAGGCATAACAGTTTTGCTAGCAAAACTAGCTTGTCTATATATAGATTTGATTCTATATTTGTAGGTTCACCTTGCAAAACCCTAATTTGAAATATTTTTGCTGCAAGTTTGTAATTGTAAACAGGCTCTCTTGGTGAAACTATGTTTCGTCGCCGGAGAAACTTGTTATGGCATAACATTTCGCTAGCAAAACTAGCTTGTCTATATATAGATTTGATTCTATATATGTAGGTTAACCTTGCAAAACCCTAATTCGAAATATTTTTGCTGCAACTTTGTAATTGTTGGTTGGAAGTTAATAGAATGCATTTTGAGCCTTTGTTCTATTGTCTTTGATTTGTATTCATTATTATTGAACACCTTTCATAGTATAATATTTCTGTGTGATTATCATAGATGTTTGTTAGTAGATTTAGAATGGTTTTATTACTCAATTGTACGGTTTATCAATCAATTAAACCAACAAATGGTATCACAGCATTTTTGCTCTTGATTGATAGAGTTAGACTATTTGGGTGTGTTAGTTCAAAATCACTATTTCATTAATTATCGATCAAATTTGAGTTATTTGGAATGGAAATTGATTGAGTTTGTTTAGTATTTGGCGTGGAAAGCTTCTGTAGTCATCAGATCTTGAGTGCTTTAAGATTTTGGTGATTTTCGATCAATTTCATGTTGAAAAAGTTTTTCAGAATCATTCAGCGAAACTGCTAATAATTCAGCAGAACAACTTCTTCAAATAGTTAAACTAGTGTGTTTTATTAGCTATGTTTCTTCTTTTGACCCCTGTGAAAGTACCATTATTGAACGAAAGTTCATTAGTGTTTGTGCAATTCTTCTTAGCGAAATTGCTACCAAATTTCTCTCTGCACGAAATTTCAAACTAGTTTCGAGCGAAATAGCTTGTGAAACTAATATTAGTGAGTTGTTTGCTAGCGAAACTGCTGCCAAAACTCCAAGTGAAATTATCAATGAAATTACCTAATCTACAGCGAAACTAAGTCATTCTCATCGAAACTACTTGCTTATTCATGTCTAAAATGGCAACTCTTACCATATCTAATTTGGAGAGTGTGGCACCAAACCAAAATTACTTGCTTATCTAATTATGTATGTATGTATATATATATTATATATATATATATATATATATATATATTAGTTTTATTTAAACTTTAACTAATGGTTTTGTAAAATAATGTATTTATGCAAAATCTCTTATACTTCTTTTATTCATCGTTATTTTCTTATAATATGCATATATTTTATTTTTGCATTGTATAGTTTATGATTTTGTGTAGTCTTGATGTGATAATCGTTAGTCAAGTCCTTTGTCACAATTATCCCATTATTCTTAAGTATGGTATAACTCATGATTCCTAGTCTTCAAGTTGATATCAATCAAACTATTCACCTAACGCAACCTTATAACGTATTCAAGCATCTAATTTTTATACTAACAATTAATCTTGGTCTTTTCTTTCTACTACTACCAATATTATCCATTATATCACTTGATTATCTTCTTATTAACAATTTATTCATCATCTTCATCCATCGTACATTCTTACCTTGCATTTCTTATAGAGTTATAATCCATCAATTTCTCAATCTTGTACGAACATAACTACATACATGACATGTATTCCTAGACATACATATCTTCATACAATCCCAATCATACCATTAACATGATATTATCAAGTATCAACCTATTCTTATCATATTCTCAGATTTATTCAACCATTTTAGTAACTTTTTTTAATCCAAAATCAACAAAACATCAACTTGTGTTAAACTTTAAAGTGGGTGAACTAGGGTATATGAAGATTTTTTATCTTGATAATCATGCATGAACAATTGTTAGTAATCTAATGCAATAACTTGAGTAACTAGTAAGTTGTAACCACACACAATGCAAGCACAAATCTTTGATTCCTGATTGTCACTATGGGTTCTAGTCTAAGTTCTAACTGGAATCTTTAGTGAGAAATGGGTGAAGGTTTCTAATGGTGGTGGTGGTGTTTGTGGTGACCGGGAGAGAGGGAAGGTGACGGTAGCGATGGGTGGTGATGGAGATGGTGAAGGTGATGATTGCAGTGGTTGCTGATGGATGTGATGGTTGCGGCGGTTGGTGATGGAGGTGATTATGGTCGCGGCCAGGGTGGGGTAGCGCGACATGGGTGGCGGGTGCGGTGGTGGCTAGCGGCCGCGGGGTAGGGGGTGACGACAACGGGAGTAGGCGGCGGCGGTTGTGGTCTCAGTGGAGGTGGTGACCGATGGTGTGGTGGTGGTGTGGGAACAGGAGAAATGAGGATGTGAAGAGGTGGTGATGATGGTTAGGTTAAAATGGGGGGTTTTGTAGACTCATGGATGACAAGTTGTCATTCATGCGCACACTCCACATAATTACAAATAATTATTATTATTAATTTACTTAATATTATCATTACAATCATCATTATTAGTATTATTAGTATTATTATGTTTATTATTGTTGTTAATCTCTAACGTTACAATTAACCTATTTCAAGGTTCGTCAAAATCGTTAACACAGGGGTTTTTAAATTAACCAATTATAATAAATAAATAATGAAAGTTTATTATTAAAATAGTTTCGAGCATTGACTTGGTTTGACCGGGTGTCACACCCTCCTCTCGTTTAAGAAATTTCGTCCTGAAATTTTATGTGTAGAATTTGCATGAGGTCTGGATTCGAACAGGTGAGGTTACTTTTGTGGCATTTGATCCTGACATTCCGAAGTAAATTCAGGTCCTTTTCTAGAGTTCTACCATACTTTAACTAATTTGATTTGACTCCGCCTGAGTTTCTGGATTTTGCAATCCAAGACTTCTATTGGTTTCTCAACAAAGTGAAGTTTGTTGTCGATTCAAAGTTCATCTGGTGGGATAACTAGTGACTTAGATACGTGGAACACATTGTGCACATTTCCATGTTCCTTAGGTAATTTGAGTCTCTACGCGACCTTCTCGATTCCTTCTATGATTTCAAATGGTCCTATATATCAAGAGCTAAGTTTCCCTCTCTTACAAAATCTCACAATACCCTTCCATGAAGACACTTCAAGTCTCTTTCTAATCTTTATGATCTTGTATGTTGTTTCTTGGATAATCTATGGTGCGGTTAACTGTCTTTCGCTGATATCTACCCAACATAAAGGTGAACGACATTTCATTCTATATTGTGCTTCAAATGGCGTGGCTTTAATACTAGTGTGATAGCTATTATTGTATGACGACTCCGCTGATATGAGGTGAGTATCACAATTTTGCCAAAATCAATCACACATGCTCTTAATAAGTCTTCCAGGGTTTGAATGGTTCTTTCACTCCGGCCGTCCATTTATGGGTGATATGTTGTGCTCATGTCTAGTCGAGTACCCATGGCTTCATGCAAGGATTGCCAGAATCTTGAGGTAAATTGACTATCTCTATCAGATATAATCGAAATTGGTACACATTGAGGTATAAATCGGCTAAATTATTCATGCTATATATTTCTTTCATGAGTAAGAAGTGTGCAGATTTTGTCAATCGGTTGACAATTACCCAAATCATATCATGACCACTTGATGTCCTAGGTAGTTTCGTTATGAAGTCCATTGCAATGCATTCCTATTTACATTTTGGGATCTTAGGTTGCTGTAAAATCCGGTCAGTTTCTGATATTCTGCCTTTACCTCGGAGCAGGTCATACACTTGTTAACGTATGATGCTATGTCTCCTTTCATATTAGACCACCCGTAGAATTCCTTTACATCATGATATATTTTGTCGGTCCCTAAATGAATTGAATATCTTGATTTATGTGCTTTTCTCAAGAATTACTCTACACAAATCTTCGTACTTCGGAACCCATACTCGGTTTGCAAATTGGATCAACTTATTGGAGTCAGACGTTAACTCTTGATCATTCCTCGGAAACCTTCACTTCCCACTTTTTCATCCCTTAATGCCTCAATTTGAGCATCGTGAAATTGGGTAATAAGGTTCGGGTGCACAGTTAATCCTGATGCACACACTCATAGAGGCTTTTCTCTTTATTTTCTACAAAATGCACCTGTCATGACGTTTGCTTTGGCTTGGTGATATCGGGTATCACAATCGTAGTAATTTAATAATTCCATCCAGCGGTGTTGCCTCATATTCAAGACCTTTTGATTAATATATGTTGTAAACTCTTGTGATTAGTGTATATGATGCATTTGGTTCCATATGGATAATGTCTCCAAATTTTAAGAGCGAAAACCACCGCTCCTAACTCTAGATCATGGGTAGTGTAATTCTTTTCATGTACTTTCAACTATCTTGATGCATAAGCAATGAATTTATCTTTCTGCATCAGTATACATCCAAGACCTAGTTGAGAGGCATCACAATGTACTATAAATCCATCTTTTCTATTTGGTAGGGACAGTATGGGCACACTATATAACCTTTGTCTTAAGAATTGAAAAGCTCCTTCTTGATCCATGCTCCATTCGTATTTTCTATCTTTGGGAGTTAGTAGGGTCAATAGTAGAACTATGTGTGAAAATTTTTTATAAATCTACGATAGTAACCAACTAACCCTAAGAATTGTCGTACTTCCATTGGGGACTTGGGAGCTTCCCAGTTTCTGATTGTTTCAATCTTCGTCGGATCCACGTGAATACCATTTTCGTTAATAACATGTCTGAGGAATCAAACTTCTTAAAGCCGAAACTCACACTTGGAGAATTTTGAGTAAAGCTTTTCTTTCTTTAAGATTTTAAGGATTATCATGAGATGTTGCTCATGTTCTTCCTTGGACTGTGAATATATCAGAATATTGTCATGAATACTATCATAAACCTGTCCATGTAAGGCTTACAAACCCTATTCATGTGGTCAATGAATATAGCAGGTGCGTTACTTAACCCAACGACATCACAAGAAATTCATACTGACCGTAACGCATTCTGAAAGTTGTCTTTGGGACGTCCTCTTGTACTATCAGCAATTGGTGATATCTAGATCTAAATCAATCTTTGAGTAGAAACTGGATCCTCGGAGTTGATCAAACAAGTCATCTATTCTTCGTAATGGGTACTGATTTGTAATTGTAAGTTTATTTAATTCTCAATAATCGATAGACATTTTGAAAGATCCGTTATTCTTTTTGAGGACCAGAACCGGTATTCCCCAACGGGAGAAACTTGCTAGAATGAATCTTTTGTCTAATGACTCTTAGAGTTTTTTTTGACAATTCATGCATTTCGGAGGGTTCCAGTCGATATGGTGATCGAGCTAAAGGTGCGGCTCCAGGTATTAGATCAACAGTAAATCTTTGGGAAATACTTCTGGGTATTCCCACATGTTGGAACAAAAGAACCAATGAGCCTGATAAGAAAAACCTCTAAGTCCCACAGACAACACAACAACTGCTGAAGACTTGTTCAGCTGTTTGACAAAGTCTGAAGAGCAACAGCTGAAGAACAAAGTCTGAAGATCAACAGCTGAAGACTAAAGTATGAAGATCAACAGCTGAAGTACAAACACTGAAGACAACAGCTGAAGACATCAGCTGATGACAACAGCTGAAGTTCAAGTACAAGTACTGAAGCCTTCAGAGTTTGTTACAACAGCTGAAGAAGCATTCTTCAGTTGTTGTGATGGCTTCCTTTCAGTATTTTCTTTTGTATTTCAGTACTTGTAAAACGACTGAAGAGCATGTTCTTCAGTCGTTGTAGTTTCAGTAGTTTCTTTTCAGTAGTTGTAGGATAGTTAACACTTAGTATCCTTGTAAGAAGATGTCAGCTGTTTTGACATCTTTAGTAGTTGTGTTAACTATCAGTAGTTTGAATAATTCTGTTAGATGTCACTATCAAGTGACATCAGCAGATGTCACATCTCCTATATAAGAGATGTTGACCTAATTGTACGTGTGACATTCTGTTACCATGAAAGCGCACATTGAATGAAATATCTTTCGCAAATTTTCTCTCTATATAACCATTTACTTTTATATTGAATATCAGTTGTGTTCTTGTGAATTGTCTAATTCATTGTTTGATTTCCGCTGCAATACACTCTAATCAATCAAACGTAGATCACTCATCTTAACAAATGGTATCAGAGCAGGTTAATCATTGATTGATCTAACAATTGATCACTGAAACTGCTATTCAATATCTATGTTTGATTGAATTAGCATAATTGCAGGAATTGGTTATAGATTATTGAATTTCTGCTGCTTTCGTTTATTCACTTTGAGCTTTCTCTTGGTTCAATTTGGTTTGTTGTGTTTTTGTTCCAAATCTACTAAAGCTTAATTGAATTTGGTTGAATCTGAGAATGACTACTCCTTCTAATGACCCTCACAATACTGGTTCCTCAACCAAGCCTCCGATGCTGGTTAGGACTGAGTATAACATATGGCAATGAAGGATGCTTCATCACCTGTCTGTTAACAGTTCAGGTTGTTGGACATCTATGGTACATGGTCGACACAAGCCTATGGTGAACAATCCAGAAACCAACCAAATGGTTCCGAAGATGAAGGAACAATACTCAGATGAGGATCGGAAACTGTTTGAGATTGATGCTAAAGTGCATGGTATTCTGGCCATGGCTTTGCCTAAAGAAATCTATTCAGGGCTTATGCATCATGAAACTGCTCATGACCTCTGGAATGCACTGAAGGAACAATTCGGTGGAATAGATGAGGTTTTAGCAAACAACAGAGAAATCCTTGCCCAACAATATGAGACATTGTCTCATAGAAAGGGTGAGACACTGACTCAACAGTTTTAGCGTTTTTCTTGTTTGATCTCTGACCTGAAAATGGTCAAACAGGAATATACCAATAGCCAGATGAATAACAGATTCCTGAGATCACTACCTGAGAGATGGGACACATACACTATTTTCCTACGCTCCAGTGCAAATCTGGATAGCCTATCTCTCACCCAACTTCATGGGAAACTGCTTACATTCGAGAGAGAGATAGAGCAGAAAAGGAACCTGGCATCATCAGGAAAGCTCACTGATGACTTTGTACCAGGAACACTACCTTGGTTGGTCATGAGTCAGAATATGCTGCATCTGAAAGCAATTATGATGAGCATATAGATTTCTCTTCAAACAGTTCTCATCATGCATTTGTTGGTGTTGATAGTCAATCAACTGTAATAGTGACAATTTATGCTTCATCATGGATGATCTGAAGGGTATTGCTGATGATGATTTAGAAGAGATGGATATTCTAAGCCAAATGGCCTTAGTTAATATCATATCTCAAAAGTTCTACAAGAGAACTGGCAGGAAATTTCCTGGACTCTGGCAAAACCAAAGTTGGTTTTGACAAGAGTAACTTGAGGTGTCACAAATGCCAAAGGCTTGGACACTTTGCAAGAGAGTGTAGATCAACTGGATCTAACTCCTCTGCACCCTTTGTGACTTTTCCAAGCACTAGTCCACAAAACAAGGGCAACATCCTGCGAGTTCTGGTCATCATTCACACCCTATATCTCCTGCATACTTTGTCCCTCAGTGTCCAATGTCATATCTATATCCCTGCTATTACATGCCTCAGCCAAATCCGGTTCAAGCTCCTATGGCACAAAAACCACAAGCATTACCTGAACCTCAACCTTCCCAATCTCATCAACAATCTCAACCATAACAACACAGCTTTTTCACCCCAGGAATTGTTGACTAGAGTAGTTTAGCAGATGATATGTCCGTCATGAACAATTGTTCTCTGGTGCTGGCCATCATGGTGGTGACAGTCCTTTTGGAAACCTTGCTCTTATGGCTCTGGAGTCTGCTGATACCTCATCCTCTAATGCCTCCACACCACAGGTATCACAGGTATCCTCTGAGGCCAAAGCCAAGCTATTTCTGAAACATGCATAGCTGCATTTGCATTTATTAGAGAAGCAAATGTAGCTTTAATTAACAAGAACATTGAGCTAGAACAAATAATTTGCAAAAGAAAAGCTGAATTTGAGTCTGTGCTTAATGATAAGAATGATGAGATTTACAAACTTAAATGCCAAATCACTGATGATAAGGTTTGGGAAGAGGTACTTCTAGAGAAGTACAGAGACCTCAAAGAAACACTTGCAACTACCCAGGTAGAGTGTGATCGATGGGTACATTCTTGCAAGGGTTTTGAAATGCTTCTTAGTAAGCAGTGTGCTTCCAATGTGAAGTTTGGCATTGGTTATAATCACACGGCTCCTCCTACAGATTTTACTCCCAGAGTAGAGGTAAAATCTGATGGAGAAAACAATAACCAATCCTTTTCATCATGTGATCTACTATCTGATACAAGACCATCAGAGGTTGAAGGCAGCATTAATTTCTCTCAGAACCTATCAGCTGATGTTGATGGTTCAAATGCTGACACTCACATGATCAAAAAGTTGATCACTCCAGGTGGTATTTCACAAAGTACTGAAAGTACTAAAGAGCATGTCATAACACCTGGAGAACAAACCCAAACTACTGCATGTACTAATGGAAAGCAAACTGCAAGTAGAAAGGGTGGGAAAACTACTGAAGAAGATATCAAGAAAGCATGTACTAAAGGGAAGAAAACTGCTAGTACTGATAGCAAACTGCTGAAGAATAAGTCTTCAGTAGTTTCATCTTCTTCAGTAGATGATCAACTTAAGATAAAGAAAAAGGCATGTGAAATATGTGGCTTATTCAATCATCTTACTGATGATTGCTGGTATAAAAAGGGCTCCAAACTCAAACATAATGAGAACATTAAAAGCAAATGGATAAAATGAAAACTGAGTTTGAAACCAAATTTGTACCAGCAACATCAAAACCTATGACCCCAAAATCCAAAAAGAAATCCAAAAGAAAGGGGTTAAATAGGCAACAGCTGAGGTTGCTCAAAGAGAGATGGTACAACACAAGAACCCATCAACTCAAGCACTAATGTGTCTGATGGGCTAAAGGCTTTATCACAGAATCAGACACAACTTGTTATGATGGTTCAACATCTATTGGGGGAGTCAACCAATTAGATGCTCCTGTGCTGAAACCACAGAGAAGAAAATCCATGCCAAAGGATTCTTCTTCTTCACCATCTCCATCCCCTCAGGTTGTTATTCATAGCAAATCTGTTAGTTTACCATCTGTTGATGTGAATAGACCCAAAACCAAAAAGGTTTGGGTCTCAAAAACTAACTAATTGTTTATGATTGCAGGGTTCTTTAGCATGCCAAAGTAGCATCTAGTATGTAGACAGTGGAGGATCTATGCATATAACAGGGAACAGCTCTCTTCTTCATGACTACTCTCAAGGAAAGAAGGGGTTTGTTTCTTTTGGCAATGATGCTAAGGGTTACATCATGGCAAAGGCTTTGTCTCCAATGGGGAAATAAAGTTTGATGATGTTAATCATGTGGAAAATCTCAAATACAATCTCTTGAGTGTCAGTCAAATGTGTGATAAAGGCCATGTTGCTCTTTTCACCAGTCAGAACTGTAGGATTCTATCATCCAAAGTTCTGAATTTGATTGATAAGGTGTTGGATGATCACACTCTCCTGAGGGCCAACAGGACAGGAAGAGTGTATGCCTTAGATCTTTCCAAGAAAATAGCTCTCAAAGGCCATCCTTGCCTATTTTCCAAAGCCTCTCCTCAGGAATCTAAACTGTGCCACAGAAGGCAGGGTCATGTTAATATCAATAACATGAATCAGCTTATCCACAATAGTTTAGTGAGAGGTTTACCAATAAAGTAGTTCCACTGTGATGAAACCTGCACTGCTTGTTTAAAAGGAAAACAGCACAAAGTCTCATTCCCTCCTATTGAAGAACCTAAGTCCACTGCCTGCTTGCAGTTACTATACATGGATCTATTTGGTCCTGTGAGAGTGATGAGCATGACAAAGAAGAAATACTGTCTGGTAATTTTGGATGATTACTCCAGATTTTTATCGACTTTCTTTTTGCATTCGAAGGATGAGGTTGCTCAGAAGATTATAAACTTTGTGTTGTATGTTGAGAAGCAGTATTCTCTATCAGTCAAGTGTATAAGGAGTGACAATGGAACTGAATTCAGAAACCATACACTTGATGATTTGTATCTTTCAAGGGAATCAAAAGGCAGTTTAGCATCCCAAGAACTCCAGAAAAAAATGGAGTAGTGGAGAGAAAGAACAGGACCCTAATTGAAGCTACAAGGTCTATGTTGGCTGACTCTGGTTTGCCACTGACCTTTTGGGCTGAAGCTGTTAACACAGCTTGCTATGTGCGGAATAGAGTCTTAGTAAATCAGAGGTTGATGAAGACTCCATATGAGGTCTACATAACTTGGCTCCTCTAATTCTTTTTCAGAGCCTTTGGGTTTCCCTGTTTCATTCTCAACACAAAGGATCAACTCCACAAATTTGATCCTAAGGTGGATGCAGGGTATTTTGTTGGTTATTCATCTACTTGCAAGGCATACAGAGTCTTCAACTGCAGAACAAAGATAGTTGAAGAGACTCTGCATGTGAAGTTTAATGAATCTCCAAAGGACAAGATTCCACAAAACCCTATGGAGTTGTTTGATCTGGACATATTGCAATATGTTCTTATCAAACTTCAGCTGTGCTGCAGATCATGTGGATAAATCATCTTCTGCAGCATGTCTTCCACCTGGTGGTATTGATGATGATGATAATATCAATACTCACCTATTCAAGTTTAGTGATCAACTGCCTAAGTCTGCTAAACTTGATGTTCCTGTAGCTTCAGCAGTTCCATCAACAACAATGCTAATGAGATATCTGATTCCTCTATATCTTTTGATCTACCATCTAATTCTTGGTTTCAAGAGTCTGCATCACCATCTGTGCTGCTCAAGGTTCTACAAACACTTGCACAGATCTCATTGTTTATCAGGAGCTGAAGAATCACCCAATGTCTCAAATCATTGGTGATATCAATGCTAGAGTTTCAACAAGAAGTCAATTGTCTAACTTCTGTTTCTATGTTCTCTTCATCAGTCAGCTAGAGCCAAAGAACTATCATGTTGCTTTGAGAGACAATGGATAGGTGAAGCCATGCAGCTTGAGCTACTTCAGTTCAAGAAACAACAAGTGTGGGAACTGGTTCCTCTACCCCCAGGTAAGTGTGCAATAGGCACTAAATGGGTGTTTAGGAATAAAACTGATGAAAATGGGCTTATTGTTAAGAACAAGGCTAGACTGGTTGTACAAGGGTTTTCACAAGAAGAAGGTATTGATTATGATGAAACCTTTGCTCCTGTAGCCAGACTAGAGGCAATTAGATTGTTCTTAGCCTATGTTGCATTCCACAATCTTAGAGTTTTTCAAATGGATGTCAAAAGTGCATTTTTATATGGTAAAATAAAAGAAGAGGTTTATGTGTGTCAACCACTAGGTTTTGAGGATAATAAACATCCTGATTGGGTGTATAAACTTGATAAGGCTCTTTATGGTTGAAGCAAGCTCCTAGAGCCTGGTATGAAACACTTTCAATTTTTCTTCTTAAAAATAATTTCACTAGAGGCTCCATAGATAAAACTTTGTTTATTAAGAAGGTGGATCAGCATAAGCTACTTGTTCAAATTTATGTTGATGATATTATTTTTGCATCCTCTGATCCCTAGTTGTGTGATGATTTTACATGTTTAATAAGACAAAGGTTTGAAATGAGTGCAATAGGAGAATTACAGTTCTTTCTAGGCTTGCAAATCAAACAAAAGGCTGATGGAATCTTTATTCATCGGCCAAATATACAAAATATCTTTTGAATAAGTTTGATTTACAAAATTGTAAGCCCTGTTCTACTCCCATGTGCAACACCACACAACTGGATGCAGATCAGAAAGGTAAAGCTGTTGATGAAACACTTTACAAATGTATGATTGGGTCCTTGATGTACTTAACAGCTTCTAGACTAGATATCATGTTTGAAACTTGTGTTTGTGCTAGATTTCAGGCTGCTCCTAAGGAGTCTCATTTGATTGCAGTCAAGAGGATCTTTATATTTGCAAGGTACACAATCTCTAGGTTATGGTATTCCACTGGACACTCATGCAAATTAGTTGCTTTCTGATAGTGACTATGCAGGGTGTAAGTTAACCAGAAAGTCAACCCTGGTGGATGTCAATTCCTAGGCAACTGTCTGATTTCTTGGCAGAGTAAGAAACAAACATCTGTTGCTACATCCACTGCTGAAGCCGAGTACATTGCTGCTACAAGTTGTACATCCCAAGTACTCTGGCTTCAGAATCAACTTTTGGATTATGGCATTACAGAGACTAAGACTCCGATTAATGGATAGTGCTTCAGCTCTTGGATTGTTAAAAATCCAAGTCCAGCACTCTAGGACCAAACATATAGAAATTAGACATCATTTTATAAGAGATTGTTTTGAAAAGGTCTATTAATCCTATGTTTGTGCCTAGTGCTGATGAGCTAGCAGACATTTTACTAAGCCTTTGGATAGTTCAACTTCCAAAACCTAGTGTTAAGGCTTGGTATGCTGCAGCTAGAATAAGTGATAACTACTGATGATCTCAGTAATAAGTACTGATGATCATTAGTTACAATATCACATATAGTACTGATTCTTTAAAACAATTGATCAAGTTACAACTACTGATGTAGTTATAACTACTGATATCAATAAACAC
The DNA here is from genome assembly GCA_025506515.1 of Flaveria trinervia. NCBI lineage: Eukaryota > Viridiplantae > Streptophyta > Magnoliopsida > Asterales > Asteraceae > Flaveria > Flaveria trinervia. The sequence continues at coordinate 34,917,840 of CM046441.1, forward strand.
AGCTCAAGTACTGATGTCCTATGAAACAACTGAAAACAGCAAAAAGACTGATGAGGTAAGTATTTAGGACAGTATGAAATAGCTGAAAGGCTAAGAATTGACGCAAAACTACTGATGAGAATTTTCTCTTCAGTTGTTTTCTACAACTGGTTTCACCCTAATAGCTGATGACAAAACCATGTCCTCAGTAGTTTCACAACTACTGATGACTAACACCAAGTCCTCAGCTGTTTACAACAACTGATGACAAACCCATGTCTTGAGTAGTTTTACAACTACTGATGACTAAACAATTATCAGTTGTTTACAACACCTGAAGACAAAACCAAGGTTTTCAGTAGTTTCACACTACTGATGACTAAAACCAAGTCTCAGTTGCTTTCAAACATCTGATGCCAAAACCAAGGTTTTCAGTAGTTTTATAACTGCTGATGCCTAAAACCAAGACTTCAGTTGTTTCAACCTATGACCCTTCAGTTGTTTTCTAACCTTACCCTATAAAGACCAATCTTACAGAGCTTCATTATCTCCAAACCTAACGTTCAAAACCTCCAAATCTTCTCTCACATTAATGGCGACCATGAAGCTTAAACCACGACACAACTATGTTGCCAACCTTACCAAATCACCATTCTGGACAAAGTTTGATAATGCCATTGATCTAATGGTCCATTCTCCCTACAAAACGGCTTTCCTTCTAAATCCTACCATTCATGCCGAATACCTCCATCAATTCTGGACGAACGTCACCCTCATCACTAGGGAGAATACCACCGACTTCTCCAGTCGTTCGTCAACAACCGACAGGTGGTCCTCACTCCGGCAATCCTTCGCCAAACCTTACAAATGGATGATGCCACTTTCCCCGCTGGGTATCCAAAGGGCACCACTGATCTATCCTTTGCCCACCATGGATACCAGGGTAACCTCAGCGCCTCTACCATCCTGAAGAAGAAACATTTCCATGATACAGAACGCCTTATTTTTCATATGGTGAATGTATATTCTTCTTGGGATCAAATGTCGACCGGGTGGCAGCAGGTATATTCTCTATCCTTGAGCAACAAAACTTAAATTTTCTGAATAATTTTTCTTGAACTTAAGGATATGGCCTCAAAACTATTGCTAACTGATGGATATTATATCCTCGGTTCATCATGGCCATTATAGAGAACCCGCTGAAAGCTGAGGGACTTGTTGGCCTTGGAGTCCCTGCCATGGCTATATTGCCTGAGGTATACTCCAGGCACAACTCAGACCAATCACTCAAACAGGCTGCCAAGTTGCAAAAACCCACACAGCTGGAACCACAGCCACCACCTCCAAATCCAAAGTCCCCACCAACCCCAAATCAAAAAAGCCAAAAAGGCTACTCTGGGAGATGAGCCCCTGAGGATGCCCTTGTACCACAAACACAGGACACACATACTGGTTTAACCCCCCAGTTATGTCAAAGACTCAACCTCCCAAAGCCGCACAGGTATGCTCTCAACAGGATCCTGTTGCAACCAATATTGGGGATCCCACATTGCTGGAACCTATCTCAATTGAGAGGGTTAGCATTGAAGCGCACCACTCACCCCGGGTGCAATTTGCTTCTACCCAATCTCCACATGCAACCGCCCCTCCAAGTCCTACTCTTATTGTTGCACAAGTGTTGAGCCAGTTGCACCCCTCACCCCCTCCCCACAAACCAATTACAACTGGGCATACCTCAACCATTGAGGGGGAGGACAAAAGTGCTACTGACAACCCACAACACAGGGGTTACAATGTTCGATCTCCAAGTGTGGCAAGGAGATTGGAAATTTCTGGTGAGGCTGCCACTTCTCCTGCTTCAGCATATGATGAGGCTGAAGTTGGTAATATTCATAGACCTCACCAGAGGCAACTGCTGATGAAGGACATAGTCCTAAGGCAGGAAGTCCCCAGTACCAAGACCAAGGGGCACATGCTACTACTGATCTACACTCAGAGCATGTTCATCCTGATTCTATCAGGAGGTCAGGTGATTAAGTAAACACTGATGATGACCTGGGCTTCTTTTATGATGTTTTAGCCCAATACACCATCCTTGAGGATGAGGTGAGCAGACTCAAAGAGCTGCTTGCCAAAATTTCTCAGGATCAAAGAACATCTACCCCTCAAACCCCACAGATGGCACCTTCCTCTGAAGGTCTCCGATACACAGAGCCACTCCAAAACACTCAGCCACCTGCCTCTGCTTCTGGCACTATTTTTCCGGGATTGAACCCCCTGAGCAAATAGCTACTATCTTTCAACATTCCTTACCTCTCATCACACCAATTATGACTGATATAGTGATTAAAACCTTGATGAGAGGCTTCCCTCAGTTATACAAACCTTGTTAGAGGATGTTGTGAGCAAAAGGCTTTCTGACAATCAAACCCTTGCAACCAATGCAACCAAAAAGGGGGAGATTCAGTCAGTGAAAGCAAAAAGAAAGAGGATTGCAGACAGGAAAGAGAGTGAGAAGGAGAAGGAGAAGGAAGCTGACATGGAGAAAGTGACTGAAAGTACTAAAGACTTTCATGTCACATACAAGAAAAGGAAGAATGAAAAGGAGACTAACTTGGAGACAATGGTGAAGAAGGCTAATGCTGAACACAGCCGATCAATGGATAACATCATTGATCAGTTGTTTAGGCATCGTCATGACACTGAAAAACTTGACTCAAAAATCAGAAGATTGGAGATTGAAGAAATCCAAGCTAGATGGGCAAGTTACGTTGTGTTGGAAAGGGAAAGGCTGGAAATCATGATCAGGTTCATCGCTAAGTATCTTGGTAGATCATTGATTAAAATCAAGGCATGGTCCAGGGACAGCATCTTGGCAATAACCACCAAGATCTGTTCGTCTAAAGTATATACCAAAGGATTGGTTATTGAAGCCTTAAATAAAGCTGGTGCTGGGAGCAGGACTGAACTAGTCAAGCAATCTAAAGCCACACTCACATCCAAAATGCTAGAACAGCCTGTCAAAATTCCCACACCAAACCACCACAACCACAACCCACCAAACCAATTCCCTTTCCCTCAAAACCAATAGCCGATGATGTAGCCCAGAAGAGGAAGAGAAGGGTACTGAGGCTAGAAGAAGATGAAGAAGATAATGATGAAGATGAAGATAGGATGCCAATCTCAGCTATTATACAATTGCCTAAGGCCACAAGTCACCCTCCAATAGTTACTCCTGAGTCTCAAAGGCAAACTGTGAAAGTGAAGTTAGAAAAAGAAGAGCTTCACAAACAACATGATGAGGAACTGTTGAGAAGAGTTGACAAAGCATATGCTGCCACATCTTCAATCATCAAATGAAGAAGCATGCTCTTAGGTTATACACTCTCAAACATACCTTTCAATATCAAAAGGAGAGAGTGAGGATTTGGCCTGATCCCAGGGTGTCTCATAGGATTCAAAAGAAAAACATTCCATAGAGATACATTGGCCAAGTAAAGAAGATTGTAGATGAAGTGATCTCACTGGTCGTTGTAGTATCACCCAGGGAAATCCTAGATGAATTCAAGAAATCCTATAAAGCTAATATGACCCCACAAAAGATGCTGGAGAATAAAATGGTAAAAAAGGGGTTAGTGTATAGGAGGCTTGAGGAAGTTAGAAAGAATGAGCTCTAGTTGTTCTTAGAGGGTAATCACCCAGATGAATTACTTATAGAGTAATAAAACTATGGAACTCAATAATGGGAAGCAGGTCAAATACCTATCTTAGTATTATGGGCCAGAATCACTTTTTGAAGGAGGAACATAAGAGCTTACCATGGAGGAACAAATAACCTTCTTGAGGCCTATACAAGGGAGTCATACAGACTCATAGTTGGAAGTAGATCTCATGGATGGGGTAACAGCTCTGTGTCCAGTTCCCCAAGATAGAGTTCCCATTCATCCTTTGCCAAACAGATCATTGAGACTTCTTCCCAGGCCTGTGCTTACAAGAGTCACTTCTGAGCTGATCTAAAAGACAAAAAGACCAATCTTTCTGCCATAATAAGTGAGACATCTTCAATAAGTTTAGAGGTTTTGGCTGCATTGGTTCAGGGGGAGTTTGTTGGACCAAAAAAACCAATGATCCTGATCAGAAAAACCTCTAAGTCCCACAGACATCACAACAACTGCTGAAGACTTGATGAGCTGTTTGACAAAGTCTGAAGAGCAACAGCTGAAGAACAAAGTCTGAAGATCAACAGCTGAAGACTAAAGTATGAAGATCGACAGCTGAAGTACAAAGACCGAAGACAACAGCTGAAGTACAAAGACCAAAGACAACAGCTGAAGACATCAGCTGATGACAACAGCTGAAGTTCAAGTACAAGTACTGAAGCCTTCAGAGTTTGTTACAACAGCTGAAGAAGCATTCTTCAGTTGTTGTGATGGTTTCCTTTCAGTAGTTTTCTTTTGTATTTCAGTACTTGTAAAACGACTGAAGGGCATGTTCTTCAGTCGTTCTAGTTTCAGTAGTTTCTTTTCAGTAGTTGTAGGGATAGTTAACACTTAGTATCTTTGTAAGAAAATGTCAGCTGTTTTGACATCTTTAGTAGTTGTGTTAACTATGAGTAGTTTGAATAATTCTGTTAGATGTCACTATCAAGTGACATCAGCAGACGTCAGATCTCCTATATAAGAGATGTTGACCTAATTGTACGTGTGACATTCTGTTACCACGAAAGCGCATATTGAATGAAATATCTTTCGCAGAATTCTCTCTCTCTATAATCGTTTACTTTTATATTGAATATCAATTGTGTTCTTGTGAATTGTCTAATTCGTTGTTTGATTTCCGCTGGAATACTCTCTAATCAATCAAACGTAGATCACTGATCTTAACACCACACAACCGCAATATCCTCAATTCTTCGCTCCTCATTCTTAGTGTTAATGGGTTTTACTAGGAAGGTGGGATATCCTTCACTCAAGTACTCATAAGCTTTCATGACACTAATAATTCTAAAGGGATGTTTCCCTTTTCCCCTTGTACGATTAGCTATTCTTTGCTAGGAATTGGCAAGCGAATAATCTTCTCCAAACATATGATTTCTGCATGATTCCAAGATAGCCACTCCATTCCAATGACAACGTCAAAACTGAATAATCTTCTCAAAACATACGATTTCTGCATGATTCCGAGATAGCCACTCCATTCCAATGACAACGTCAAAACTTCCAAGATCAATAAGTAGTAGGTCGATACTAAAAAGGTGATTGTTAAGTTGTAAGGTGCAATTTTTTATTACTTTGTTAGATTCTATTTTCTTCTTGTTAGCTAGCTCAATAATATATTTCTTACTTAGCTTATAGGGTTTAATTCCCAATCATGGTTCAATTTCATTTGACACGAAACTTAGATCAGCATCGGTGTTAAACAAAATGTAAGCATAATGATTATTAGTAAGAAACATACCGTTAACCACTAACGGTTCCTGACGTGCGTCCTTAGCATTCATTTCAAAAGCTCTCCCTCTAGCCCTAGATCCATTCAATTTAGGTAATCTTTCTTGAAATGACTGATTACACCACATTCATAACAAGCATGATCATTTCTAGTTATCTTTTTTTCAGGTTTTGTTCGGCAAATTTGGCTTAGATGTCCAAATTTATGGCAATAGGTACAAACTCTACAATCACCATTGTGGAAATATCCACACTTTTACCTTTCCTTGAGATTCTCTGTTTACCCTGCCATTGGTTGAAGTTGCAACATAAACCCTGTCAGTTCCTTCATTAAAGCTCTTCTTGTTATTAATTTGCCCTTTGGAACTTCCAAACCACTTCCTTTTCACATTGATTAATCTTCTGTCCATCTTATTCATTTTCCTTTCAACTTCCCTCCTACCTTTTCCATGATCGCTTTTCTTGGTTAGTGTTCCATTACGTATCGCATCATCAGTTAAGGAGTGCGCGATAGCGATGGCACTTTGGATTGTGGTGGGTTTGGAGACTGTAATGTTGCTTCTCATCTGGGTGCCAATCCCCATTTGTATCATTCAATTCGAACACACTCTGGTGTAACCATTCGAGGTACTAGTCTAGCAAGGTGTTGAATCTGACGTTGAAGCTCGGATTTTCAGCACCTTCCATTGTGTGATTCAAGAACTCTGTTTGATTTTGTGAAGTTTGTTACGAGGACAATACTCTTTAAGCAACATTTCCTTTAGCTGTTCCCAAGTAAGTTCATACACATTTTATCACCCAACAGTTGACGTTGAGAATTCCACCATGATAATGTTGCATCCTGAAAGGCACAAGTTGCATATTTGACTTTACATCATTAGGGCGATTGCTTATTGCTATGACAGTCTCCATTCTCTCAATCCATCAAATTATATCTAATAGTCCTTCTACATGTGTGAAAATTCTTGAATTGCATATTGAAATGTCTTATATGAGCATCCTTGTGTAGTCCACCTGATGAACTTCCTAGGTTTTGTTTTTTACCGGATCTGTTGTTTGCACTAATACCAGAACCATAGTTTGAGCTGTTCCCTGCCCTGTTTCCAAGACCATTACCTACAATTACTGTCTTCTTCCTAGACAGGCTGCTAGGTTAGCATCATGTGTTCTAGAGCAGGTTTGACGTGTTGGGCTATTAACTAGGCTAGTTCTTCAGCGGAAGCTGGTAAATTGGCATTTCCGTTCGAGGATGTGTTTTGTGTATAGGTGGCATGATTTAATTCGGTTTTGAAGGTAGGAAAAAGTTTTCATCTCAACAATTATTCCTTATGATAACTTACCCAAGCTATATGTATTTATATATATACAAGCATTTCCAAATCAACGATATAATATAATAGAAATCTAGGGAACTAAAAAGTTTGACCATACATTAACTACCATCATACACATAAATAATCAACCCTTCAAAGGTTCATAAGTTGATTGTCTACAAACGTTTGCGAGTTTATATCTCGATCAAAAGGTTCAAGCACTCCGACCAACATCAAACATCTATCCTAGATATAAAGCTCCACTACTAATGTGCATCAGGTATAAGATCATCATCAAACACAATGTAGCCACTGCCATAGAAGTCTCTTCTTGCTCTCCCAACGTAATTATGTACTACTGAGCTACCACCAATGCGGCCTCAACCATATCTTCACCTTGCTCTGTCTGGGTCAGGCGGTTCCTAGTCTGTAAAAGACTAGCCTCCAGGCCTGAGAATCGAAATTGCATCTGGCTTAGGGCATTATCATCCAATAGTCTCTCCTCCTGATCGTCATCATCCTCTCATCCAAAGCTTGACCCACCTTATCCTGAACCCTCATCTTCTTCTTGGGAGTCAGCAGTTCCTTTTCGATTCGAACACCCTAGGCTGTCAAGGTAGTCATCACTCACTCAATGGTTTCGCTACCCATAGTAATCCAAGAGAGAAAATAGATGACTTTCCTACCTTGAAGGTAGAAGGAATCCCATATCTCATGGCCCACCCTCTTATGGCATCCATAATCCATCCCCACTACCTATCATAAAATCTTGCCTGTTTGGACACTGGAGCTCCCTCCATACCAGCATCATCACTAACTGCCTTTTTGTCTCCCTATGCCTCCTATGCTCATACACCAACCTAATCTTGGTGGGTGCTGCATGAGGGGGATAGGGGTAGTAGGAGACACTGCCTTAGGTGCCTCGCTCTCCTCGACCAGGCCAGCTAGTTCATCAGTAGTGGGCTAGAGAGTGACTGTAGCTGGTGTAGGGCTCTCTTTATTGGACTCAGATATCCATCCATTCCTCGAGTTGTTCATGCCCGGGTAAAGGGTAGCTGCAATGTGGGGCTAGGTAGGGTGATACCATGGCATAGTGGAAATGGGTTCTCATGGACCATCGGTGCTACTGCTAAGATCTAGTACCCCTTTTCAATTAACTCGGTCAGACATCTATAGAAGAAGAAATGTATGCATGCGTACTTATTAATTATGCAATGCTCTAGCACATAAAAATAATGATCAAGGTCTTAGTATTACTATTATACTCACATAATGCCATAATTTAGCGTAAGGCTCATGGTATAGAATTGTCTTTAGAGTCATGTATACGTGTTTATAGGTTATAGTCTAGATTTTCTTTTCTTTATTTTAAATAAATTCTAGTTCGCTATAATCATTGGCTCTTATTCCAGCTTCTCTCACACCCCAAAATTCACAGCGGAAGGTCACGAAACGTGGAGTTAATGGAAATGGGAGTTAATCCATTGGTTTTAGTCAAACATAAAATAATTAAATAGTTGTTCGAGAAGGAAACATCCATAGGACACATTTAAACATAATGTAGTAGTAATTGTTTTAACTTTTATAGTTTCATGTTTAGTCAAAGAACAACGTCCCCATTATTAAATCATTACTACTTGAAATTTACTTTTCATGATCGACCCTCCAAATACTTATCTAGGAAATTCCACACAGAGCGCACCTATGACCCTAAAAAGCATAATTGGTAATAAAGTCAATGTAAAGTTGGTGAGTGATCAGGGTTTTTAGTCTTATAAACATTCAGTTTCAAAATAATATGATGTAAGGAGATATAATATAATCAACATAGACTAGCTGCGTATGATGATTAATTTAGGTCATAAGTCCATAATCAACCAAGAAAAATGCCGTTGCCCCACAACAGTCCAAACATATAAATTCTCTCGCTACAACCTGACTAGCATGACCGGTCGTGAGAGCGGGTGCAGGACCGTTAGAAGGGTGCAATGCACTTTTACAACACATCCTTAGTGTTTGGCCTGGGGGTAGCCCTGATAGCATCTTCCATGAATCTTGCTGACCTAGTAAAGGAACTTTATCCCCTTAGCTTCCTCTTCCTCTCTCTCTTTCTCTCCTCCTCCTCAATCTCCTCAAAAGTCATTTTTCTTTTCTCTTTGTCAGTCATAGACCTTTGGGACATAGGGTGGAGAGAGCTTTGGCCTTCACTTCTTGATATAGCTTCCAAGCTCTGGGTAGAGAGAGGTTGTGATGCACCTTCACCAGCAGGTGCTTCACTAAGGGAATGAATTGTTGAAGTAGTTTTGGATGTGGACATTGCTCTCAGGCTCTACCACTAGGCCTTGAGTCAAGGTTCCCCTTCGAACCTAATCTTAGAGTATGCCTTAACATCCAAGTGACAAATAGTATTACCTAATTCTCTTTGTCTCCTTCTAAGTCTAACTCTTTAGTAATTCTGTCTTGTATCCTATAAGCCAGTCTGTCAGCTTGTCAAGATTGGCTTGGGTTGACAAGTGGCATGCTGATAAGGTCAAGACCTCATTGTAGTTCAAGACCTTCATTGTAGTTCACGGTCTAAAAATTGTACACTTCTTGCTACCCTTGAACACTTTGAAGAATAAGGCCTCTTGTGTTTGCATCATACATCCACCCTATGATGTAGTGGAAGTTCCTTGAGGTGGAGATGATATAGCCGTGGTATGCCTTCCTCAAAAAGACTCTAAATGTAGGAGTTCATTGAGTCCATATCAATGTGAACTTGAGGAAGCTGTTGTGTATGGAAAGTTGCAAGTGAAGATGGTGAGTCCTCAATGTGCATGCTCTGTGAAGAACTCCCAGGTCCTGTGTCTATGGTGATTTTCTCCCCCTTTTGGTAGCATCACTCACTTGCATAGGCTAGCTAGATGTTATTGTTGGATTCTTTATGCCCAAGACACATAGAATTTTGATGTGGTTAGTACGTATTGATCCAAGTCGGGTCATACCCAATAACAACCTTACAAACACTAATATATAAATATTTGATAGATGATATGATCATGCAATTGAATAAATACACCAATTTAGAAAATGGGTTTCTAAATAAATTGCATATGAGATGAAACAACTTATAAGCATACTTTGTTTATGGACATTATTTGTAAGGTTATTAAGTTGGTTAAATAATATCAAATAATAATTATAGTGTGTGTAGAAGTTATATATATAAGAGGTTAATTAGATAACTTATATGTATGTTTAATAAAAACATTAGTGAATGCTTTGGGGGGAAAACCCCAAAAGGATTCAAGTTCGGCCGGCCCTTAGAGGGGTCTATGGCCACTTGTTTTGGTTTGTAGTTTTCCTAAAAAACCACTATCACACTCCATCTTTAACTCTCTCTCTTACATGCAAGCACCCATGAAGCTCTCATCTCTTCTCCATTTTGAAGAACATTCAGCTGAAAAAAGGGTTTTTTTCAGCAGCTCTCTTGACGTTTTGGTGTTCAAATACCTAGCAACTAAGGTCTTGCTTGAGGCTTGTAGGTATACTAGCTTGAGGACACCTCTCTTTGGTGTTTTGGCAATTCAAGAAGCTCCCTTTTAATCATCCATACTCGTTTTCTACAGCTCTACAAAAGGTAGTTGTATCTTTTGTTTTTGGTTGTTTATTCTTCTTGATAGCTAGCTCACACACATATAAATGATCCTTATGTTCTTGGGTTTGTTGTTGACATTATATGAACTCGAAATTTCGGATTATAAATGATTATATTAGGGTTATATTCCGCTGTGTTTTCTAGTTTTTAAAAGGTTAAACTAATATGATATGGTTCAACAAACCCAACATTGGCATCTAGAGCCGGATATGTGGATGACTAGTTTCCATTGTCCTTAAAATTCGTTTTGTGGGACTTTAAAACCCTTTAGGGGCTGCTATATTCATGTGTTATGAATCCCCAAACTTTCATAGTTATATCACACATGCTTGTGATTAAACTTTGAAAGACATGTATGATGTATTGTTTGTTTGTTTGGACTAGATAAAACCCGAAATTTCAGTTTATGTTGGCTGAAATTTCGTGGGTTTTAGTGGGGACTCATTGTTGTTTTAGATGATATGTTCATTTTTCATTATGGTGAATAACCTAGCCCTTGACCATGTGTTATTTGGATGTTTGAAATGGTTGTGTCTATTCATTCAATTATGTTGTATAATCATTTATTTGTGCTTTTTAAAGTGTAATTTATTTGTTATTTGGGATGTAATAAATAGATTAGGTACTTTTCATTTTACTAGAAATCTTGTATTAGGATATGATATCTTGTAATATGAAGATGTACGCGTTAGAAGCACAAAGGAAAGACACTAGAAACATGGAGTATTTGGATGCGGTTTGAAGTGGGAGGTTCTTGGAAGCCTTTTTGTTGTGTTTTGTCCCTTAGGAATGTCCTATGGTTCACACTTGTGATAGCAAACAAGTGTGGCACTTTAGATGCTATGGTTATGCACTATCATTTGCTTGATTCATGGTTGTTTTGGTTATGGTATTGTGGTTGATTGTTTATATATGATGTTTGCTTCACAATCCTTTCAATGATCATAACAACCTAACTATGTGGGTATTAATCATTAAAAGGTAAAATGGTTATTAAAATTGTTTAATGTTTTCAAAGATTAAAAGAGCTTTAATCAATGTACCATAGGGTATCTTGTATTTGAAAGCATGCAAATATGGATACATAGAGTTTTCTAAATTAGAATTATGAAATCTCTAACTTTTTAAAAAAAAAATAAGATCAACACCGTCCTTTTACACAACACTTGAATCACTCAGGAACTCTTAGTGGGATAAAGGTCAACTAACCATTTTGAGGGAACTTTTGACTTGAGGTGAGAATGCCATATTCGTGGGGTAAAGGTCACCTAACCGCTTATTTTGGCAAATTCACACGTGTGTGTAAGTAGGGTGTCTTGATTTGCAAACCATGTCAAATGGATCACCTACGATATGGTTCCAAATGGTGTTGATGGGATTAAGATGCCGACTTTACATATGATGTTTCAAGTTGATCCCATACCTCTAGAAGTTGCAAATGGTTGCAATCGTCAATGGTTGACCACCTTATTAATTTAAATCGTGGGATAAAGGTCACCTAACCACTATTTAAATGTAATGTTAGGTTCTAGATTTTAATATGAAAATGACCTCAAAAGGTATTGATTATTAAAATAGCAATATCGAAAATACTAAACTTGATGTTTGTTAAATTTTGTAGATGGCCACCAACAATTATGATATTCATGATAATTCATCCACGTCCGCCCAATCTTTACGAGTGATTGTCCAAAAGGAACGTCTAAATCATAACAATTTTATCGATTGGTATCGAAACTTGAGGATCATTCTCAAGAAAGAGAAATGATAATATGTTTTAGACGACCCTATCCCCGATCAACCTACTGAGGATGATGAGGAGGCCTATAACGATTGGATAAAGTACACTGAGGACTCTGTCCAAGTTTCTTGCCTCATGTTGGCAAGCATGACTCCGGATCTCTAGAAGGAGTATGAACATCACGGAGCTTATGACATGATAACCCAACTGAAGGAAACGTTCAAACAACAAGCGAGGGTTGAGCACTTCGAAATGGTTCGAGCGCCCCATGCATGTCGTATGGACGACAACCAATCAGTTTCATCTTATGTACATAAGATGAAAAGTCACATTGACTGTCTCGAAAGGCTAAACTGTCCCGTCTCAAAGGAATTGGCCACGGATTTGACCCTTAATGGCCTTACCAAAAGGTTCGAGACGTTCGTGTTAAAGTACAACATGAATTCTTGGGAAAAAAAGCATTGGTGAGCTTCACTCTATGCTCAAAACGGCCGAGATGGCCATGGGTAAAAGGGTTTTACCCGTTCTCACCATTAATGAAGGTGGGAACAAGAAAAGGCCTTATCCCGCACCCAAGGCAAGACTTGCCAAGGGTAAGGAACGTGTAACGGGAAAAGGGAAAGTGCTGGCAAGGGTGCCACCCAAAGCACAGGAGAATAGGCAAAAGTTGCTTCTATTGACCCATGCTTCAAGTGTGGGGAGATTAGACATTAGACAAGAAATTGTCCAATCCATCTCCAAGAGTTTAAAGCAAAGAGGGATGCCGGGCAGACCTCAGGTACCATATACATGATCCATATTAATTTAAAATTAATATCCTCTAACACATGGGTATTAGATAACGGATATGGAACTGACATTTGCAATTTGTTGCAGGGGTTAAAAGACGTAGCAACTTCAACAAAGGGGATGTTAGCCTCTACATGGGCAATAGGGCTAATGTTCAAGTTGGAGCCCGTGGTGACTACATCTTGAAACTTTCAAATGGTTTGGAAGTAATTTTGTATAATGTTTTGTATGCTCCTAGTTTGACTAGGAACATTATTTCCGTGGCCCTATTAAAACATTTTGGATATGTATTATCATTTATTGGAAATGAAATCCATGTACTTTGAATGACATGTTTTACTTTAAAGCTACTGCCATCAATGGTATCTATGAATTGGTTCGTGAAAATACATTGAATGATAGCTTATTGTACGAAACTAGTACCAAGAAACTCAAATCGGATTTGAATGACAGTTGCCTTTGGCATTGCCGTCTTGGTCATATAAACAAGAAAAGAATACAAACACTACAAAAGAATGGTCTTTTAAAAACAAGTGAATATGATTCATTTGATGTATGTGAGTCTTGTTTACAAGGTAAAATGACCAAGGCACCTTTTAGTGGCAAAGCCGAAAGGGCAAAGGATTTATTAGGTGTCATACATTCGGATGTATGTGATCCTTTTAAACCTATGACAAGGTACAATGAAAGATACTTCATTACCTTTACTAATGACTATAGTTGATATGGGTATGTGTACTTGTTAAGACACAAAGATGAAGCTTTTGAAATGTTCAAGATTTTTCAAAATGAAGCACAAAATCAACTCAATAAGTCAATTAAAATTCTCCACACCGATAGAGGAGGTGAATACCTGAATGATGCTTTTAGGGACCATCTTAGAAGTTGTGGGATTGTCTCACAACTATCTCCACCGGGAACACCACAACATAATGGCGTGTCTGAGCGGAGAAATCGAACTCTGTTGGATATGGTTCGATCCATGATGGCTAAAAGCTCATTACCTTTGTCATTTTGGGGTTTTGCTCTGCCCTCTGCGGCCCGTATTTTGAATATGGCCCCACCAAGAAAGTGGAAAGGACACCTTATGAAATATGGCATTGAAGGGTTCCATCATTTTCATATTTGAGGGTGTGGGGGTGTGAGGCTTATGTGAAGACTCCCACCTCGAACAAGTTAGAAAGCCGTTCCACTAAGTGTATCTTTATTGGATATCTAAGAGATTCTATCGGATATTATTTCTATGATTCAATACAACAAAAGGAGTTTGTTGCCAAAAAGGGTGAGTTCTTGGAAACCAAGTTCCTTATTGAAGGAACCGGTAGTAGAACTATGGATCTTGAAGAGGATCAAGAACCGCAACCCGATACATGTTTGGTTGACACTAGCCCTCAACATGAGGATGTTGAAAGTGATCAAATAGTTGATCAATACACAGAAAACGTTCATAGATCTGGTAGAACTAGTAAGCCACCTGAAAGATATAGATTTTTCACTGATGGATGCTATGTGATAGATTCTGATGAACCAATCACATACCATGATGCGTTGTCCATGTATGATAATCAAGTATGGGACTTGGTTATACCACCTCTTAACTACAAAGAAATTGGAAGTAAGTGGGTTTTCAAGAAGAAAACCGATATGCATGGAAACTTGGATACTAATAAAGCTAGACTTGTAGCAAAGGTTTCACTCAAACTCAAGGGGTTGACTATGATGAAACTTTCTCACCTGTTGCGATGCTAAAGTCTATTAGGATATTGTTTGCCATAGCTGCTCATGATGATTATGAGATTTGGCAAATGGATGTCAAAACGGCTTTTCTAAATGGATATCTGGAGGAAGATGTCTATATGGTTCAGCCTGAAGGTTTTATCGATCCAAAACATCCTAACAAAGTATGAAAGTTAAAGAAATCAATCTATGGATTGAAACAAGCATCGAGAAGTTGGCATCACCGTTTTGATGAAGAAGTAATTAAATTTGGATTCATCAAGAACGCTGATGAAGCTTGTGTATATAAGAAAGCTAGTGGGAGCATTATCACTTTCCTAGTATTGTATATTGATAACATACTACTTTTTGGAAATGATGTTCCAACCTTGGAGGGTGTAAAAACCTGGCTTGGAAGTTGTTTTTCCATCAAGGATCTTGGTGAGGCCGCCTATATTCTGGGAATAAAGATATATAGGGAAAGATCAAGGCGGTTGATTAGTTCAAATCAAAGTGCGTACATTGATAAGATCTTGAAAAGGTTCATGATGGAAAACTCTAAGAAAGGTACGTTACCTATTCAAAGAGGAACGATATTGAGTACGACTCAATGTCCAAGCTGAAAGGATGTGCAAGATAAAATGAAGGCAATCCCATATGCATCTGCTATTGGATCCATCATGTATGCAATGATATGCACTCAGCCAGACGTTTCATGCGCCTTAAGCATGACAAGCCGATACCAGCAAAATCCTAGAAGCAGTCATTGGATGGTTGTTAAGAAAATACTTAAATACCTAAGGAGGACTAAAGATATGTTTCTTATGTATGGACCTCGTGATGAGGAACTCATTGTAAAAGGTTTCGCAGATGATAGTTTCCAAACCGATCGTGATGATTCACGATAACAGTCGGGTTACATTTTCATTCTGAATGGAGGAACTATCTCTTGGAAGAGCTCTAAACAGATTGTTATGGCTTTATCAACTACAGAATCTGAATACGTCACCGCCTCATTGGCAGCTCAAGAAGCTGCATGGTTGAAGAAATTCATTGCCGATCTAGGGGTTGTCCCTTCCATTCAGGAACCCCTAGAGATCTTTTGTGATAACGAGGGTGCGATTGCTCAAATCAAGGAACCTCGTGCTCATCAGAAAACTAGGCACATTGAGCGAAGATTCAACTACATACGAGATGAAGTTGAGAAAGGAAAGATATGTATTCGCAAAGTTCACCCAGATCAAAATATTACAGATCGTCTTACGAAGCACCTAGAAAAGGCAAAGCATGAAGGTCATACCTGTGCCATGGGACTTTGATATTCTAGTAATTGGATTTGATTTGTAATTTCGTATTTGGATATTGGAACTCCCTTCTACTTGAATAAAAGGCCAAGCATGGGTAAATTGTTTACTCTAAATGTTCGTAGTCGTTCATACTTGTGGGAACAAGTATGAGGGGAAGATTATTATGAATTTGGATTGGTGGATTCATAAGGAATGAATATAGAGCAATTGGTTGCTGCCAAAGTTCATAGATATTTGTGGGATACAAATATTGGACTGACCCGCATCTCAAATTTTACTACATGGAATCTTCTGGATTGATCATAAGTAAATTGAGTAAAGGCGAATATCATTTGGTATCCTCAGACCTAAGTCACATATTGGTTTTGATATTCACCAAGTGTAATACCTGGAGCTAGTTCTTGACTCCCCTGAAATAATGGATAGTACGTAAGGCTATGTTCAGGCGTGACACGAGGTGTTTGTCAGAAACGTATGTAATCAAGATGGAATTTGTTCCTCTTATTCATTGAGAGCAAGATGTCTAAGGCCTGATTAAGTTAAATCAACAAGGAATGATCATTCTGTGTCTTTGGATTTAACATGACATCTGTAACAAAAGGATAAATGATTAATTCACCTAAATCATTTCAGGTAGGATACTTGAATGGGATGATGTTATTGAATGGCTATAAGACATGAGCGTTGCTAGACGGCATTTACTGTTTGCATCAATCTTCTGTGAGTCTTGTGCAAGTGGGGGAGATTGTTGGATTCTTTATGCCCAAGACACATAGAATGTTGTTGTGGTTAGTACGTATTGATTCAAGTCGGGTCATACCCAATAACAAGCTTGCAAACACTAATATATAAATATTTGATTGATGATATGATCAAGCAATTAAATAAATACACCAATTTAGAAAACGGGTTTCTAAATAAATTGCATATGAGATGAAACAACTTACAAGGATACATTGTTTATGGAGATTATTTGTAATGTTATTTAAGTTGGTTAAATAACATCAAATAATGATTATAGTGTGTGTATAAGTTATATAATTAAGAGGTTAATTAGATAACTTCTATGTATGTTTAATAAAAACATTAGTGAATGTTTTGGGGGGAAAACCCCAAAAGGATTCAAGTTTGGCCGCCCCTTAGAGGGGTCTATGGCCACTTGTTTTAGTTTGTAGTTTTCCTAAAAAAACACCATCACACTCCATCTTTAACACTCTCTCTTACATACAAGCACCCATGAAGCTCTCATCTCTTCTCCATTTTGAAGAACATTCAGCTGAAAAAAGGGTTTTTTTCACCAGCTCTCTTGACGTTTTGGTGTTCAAATACCTAGCAACAAAGTGTCTTGCTTGAGGCTTGTGGGTATAGTAGTTTGAGGACTCCTCTCTTTGGTGTTTTGGCCATTCAAAAAGCTCCCTTTTAATCAACCATACTCGTTTTCTACAGCTCTACATAAAGGTAGTTTGTATCTTTTGTTTTTGGTTGTTTATTCTTCTTGATAGCTAGCTCACACACATATAAATGATCCTTATGTTCTTGGGTTGTTGTTGACATTATATGGACTCGAAAATTCAGATTACAAATGATTATATTAAGGTTATATTCCGCTGCGTTTTCTAGTTTAAAAGGTTAAACTAATATGATATGGTTCAACAAACCCAACAGTTATATCAACCACATTCACAGGTTCTTATGTTCCTAGTTGAGCTCTTTTTAAAGGTATCCGAACTAGTTTTTCCTAAGATAAGATATCATAAGTTGCTCATCACTAACCCTGTTTTGTAGGGTAGTCACCAGAGATTCAAGGTGACTAACCTTGGAGACCAGGTAAGGGCATGTTTTGATAGTTTTTGCTGCTTCAGCCTCGGATTCCCCTCATCTTCATTAGAAGAATCGTTGGGGGATGAGAGAATTGGATCAAAGTCTTCCCTCTGACCACCAGCATGATATTCTTGGCTGTAGGTTTTTCTCTACTCAATGACAACATCAGTTGAAGTGTCAATGGGCAGAGTTGCCATGGTCTAGGTCTTAATGATGTAATCACTTGCTGAAGTTAGAGCCTCTTCCATATATATATTCTGAAGAGGTTCAGAAGTATCTAATTCAGTAATAGGTGACTAATGTGGGCTAGACATAGACGATTCAGGAGCACTCGTCTCTCTTTGAGTAGGGGAGAAGAAAAGAGACTAATGGTACTCACTAAAGCCCAAATCTTCATCAGTATAGAAGTCAAGGTTAGGAATTGGTTGGTATAGATCTAAAGGCTAGGGATGGTAGCTATCCCCTGAAGGTTGTTCATCTAATTATAGAGACTAAGAATGAAGACTTAAGGCTGTTGGGCTTGTGAGCTCATCAGTCTAAGCATGAAAAACTTTAGGATTGATAGTTGAAGTGATGGGAGTGGTTTGCTCCTCAGAAGAAGTGGGAGCCCTAGTTTCCACTTCTTCCTATGTGGATAGTGATATGGGGGCTTGCGTATACTGAAAAGCTTGTGTAGGGGTTTGTTTGGATCTTCTTTGGTAAGTGAGGGTGATTCCTAGCTGTTTTGGTGGTTGCGATGTAGAAGGTGTAGGTGAACACTGGCTTGTGTTGCCAGGTTGTCACCTTGAGTAATGAGCTCTAACATTTTTGGGACAGGGCTGTTTCTACCCTAGAGAAGCAACAGTTGGCTTCTTCAAGATTTTTAAGATGTCGAACTTCATCTGTCCTAATTTAAGAATATTATATGTTTCCCTTAAGTGGGAGCCCTATTCATAGTTAAGAATGTGTTGAACATATCTAGGAAACATGTAATATTCTAAGGAGTCCAAGTTAGCAAGTAGATTTTTATAGACAAATTGAGAATACCTAAACTTGACCCCCTAAACCATCCCATTCACTATGAAGGAGAGATCTTTAAGAATGTAGTCCTGACCCCATGCTTGTTGGATAAGCTGTGGATGACCACAAGTAGTAAGTACTTCCAATAGGATAAGACCTTCCCTTTCCTGAAGGTCTTTACAGAGAAATCCCCTTCATAGCCCATCTGCTGGAAGGATTGGTTAATAGGTTCTTTAGGAAATGACAATTTACCTTCCATATCATCCAGCTGAAGATGAGTGTTTGTGATGGCTAAAGTAATGAAGATTATACTCCCCTGCACTGTAGTAGACAATGCCTTCTCCCCATCTAGAATAACCTCTTGACAGGTTTTCCATAAATCAACCAGATGATCGTCATAAAGAACATGATCGATGGTAAAGGAAGTGGAACAGTTAGACAAAGCCAATAATTGCCAATCCTCTGAGAAGTGTGGATGATTCTTAGAGTTTAATTAGGAAAGATGATTATGCTACCTGTGTAACTACATGGAGAAGTGAGGGTCATTTCTTCTGTTATGGTTGGCCATTTAGGAAAGCTTAATGGTGAAGGAAAGAAAGAATGAAGGCGGTTGCACAGAGAATTTTCAGAATTAAGGTTTGAAGGAAAGATGAAGATAATAGGAAAAGGGGGAAAATGTTGGGTTTATATGTGAAAAGGATTCATGACAAAGTTAATGAAAAGGTTTATTCAGTTAAGAATAAAGCTTCCGAGAGTTAATTTGCTTTGGAAGAAAATTGACCTTGAACATGTAAGTGCCTAAGAGAAAATATTAAGCTCCGGAAGAGATTTCAGACATTTCTTCCGAAGGCAATTTACTTAGGCAGTTATTTGGTTTAAAGGCATAAGTTTCTTTCGAAGAAAAAATTTTATATCTTCCAAAAGATTTAAAACATCAATATTATCAAAAATCTAAGGAAAGTTCTTCTAAAATGATTTTCTAATAGAGAAAACAAGAACTTTATAAAGGTGATGAAATATACAACTTAGGACACATAGATTTTAAGAAAAAGATATGAAGTAGTTTTAAGAAAAAACTACTCAAGGTTAATCATCCATATAACTGATATAAGATACTTAAATTTCTATTAATCAAAGGCTTTGCTGAACAGATCAGCATATTGTTCATTTGTGTTAACTTAGACTAGTTTAATTAATCCTTTTTCATAAATATCTCTTATCAAATGATACGTGACATTGATGTGCTTTGTCCTTGAGTGTTTCACATGATTTTCTATGATTGAGATAGCACTATTATTGTCTATGTGAATAGGAGTCTCTTTGATGTTTAATCCATAGTCAAGCATCTGATTTTAAATCCAAATCACTTGAGCGTAACAACTTGCATAACAATGTATTTAGCTTTAGTAGTTGATGTAGAGACACATAATTGTTTCTTGCATTGCCATGGGACAAACCTCGCCCCAAGAAACTAACATCCCCCAGATGTAGACTTTGCAGCCATATTACAGCCACCATAATCACTATTTGTATATGCATATAGATTGAAGACAGAGTTCTTAGGATACCAGAGGCCAAGTGTTAAGGAACCTTTGAGGTATCTTAGAATTCTCTTGGCAGTGACAAGATGTGACATCTTGGTGATGGCTTGATATCTTGCCCAAATACATGTGGCAAACATGCTATCAGGCATACTAGCTGTAAGATACAAAAGAGACCTAATCATAGTAAAGGAGTTCATCAACACACTCCCCCTCAACATCAGGCCCAAGGGAGTGGTTTCTTGCTATGGGTGTCTTAGCATTCTTAAAATCAGTCATGTTGAACCTTTTGACTATGTCCTAAACATACTTTGACTGACTTATGAAAATGTCATCTTCAACTTGCTTCACTTGGATTCCTAGAAAGAAATTAAGTTCCCCCATGGCGCTCATTTCCAATCTTCCCTTCACCAGCTTCTCAAAGTCTTTGCAGAGCCTTGGATTAGTTGAACTAAAGATGATGTCATCTATATATACTGGAACTAGCATCAATTCATTTCCTTGTCCATTGATAAAGAGAGTTCCATCTATAGTACCCCTTCTGTATCCATGCTTGCACAAATACTGAAGTAGAGTATCATACCAGTTCCTTGGTGCTTGGTGCAGCCCATGGAGAGCTTTGTCATGCTTGTAGACATAATGACGATAATCAAGATTTGCAAAACTTGGTGGTTGTTTCACATACACCACTTCATCAATTACCCCATAGAGAAAAGCACACTTGACATCAAGCTAGTAAACTTTGAAGTTCTTGTATGCAGTGAAAGCTAGGAATATCCTGGCAACTTCAAGTCCTGATATAGGAGCAAAGACATCTGTGTAGTCAATTCGTTCTTCTTGAGTATACCCTTGAACAACTAGTCTAGCTTTGTTTTTTGTGACAATTCCTCTATCATCTTTCTTATTCCTAAATACCCATTTGGTTCCTATAGTAGTCTTCCCATGAGGAAGAGGACATAGGTTCCAAACATTTTGCCTTTTGAATTGAAGAAGTTCCTCTTCCATAGCCTCAACCTAACTTCCATCCTTCAGAGCATCATCAATCATCTTGGGCTCTGTCTGAGATAAGAAACAAGATTGAAGACAAACATTTGCTTCATCGATTTGTCCTCTTGTTCTTACCCGTATGCCAACATATCCAATGATGTTTGTGGTGGGATGATACTTCTAGATCCTTAGCTAAGGAATCACATCAAGTTGCTAAGGGAGATCTAAATTAGAGAAGTTAGATCTAGCATTAATGTTTCTCCCACCATATCATCACACTTATCAAGAGAGACTTGATCAAAAGAGTGTGTGAGATCATGGATGTCGTATTCTATGGAGTGGTTATTACTATCAAGTTCTTCTTGTGGAGCCTCCAAGCTGGAATTTGAAGGCATCTCAGATGTATCAGCTGCATTTGTCATTGTTGTGCTGATAGAAACTTCATTTGCAGGGTTAGTTACAACTGGAGTTGAAGATGTATAGCTTGAAGGTATTCTTAGCTCAAATCTTGGATGAAGATCACATGTTCATAAAATTTCTATAGACCGTGAAACATCCTCACAAGATTTGGTAAAATAGTTGGTAACTAAATCAAGATCAAACAACCAATCAGGACCAAAACCTTTCACACTAGGAGTGTGCTCATTGAAAGTCACATTGGCTGAACTTTAACTACTCTAGTTCTGTGATTCTATACTATATAAACCTTAGCTTAGGAAGAGTATCCAATGAAGTGTCCATCATCAGATTTCTCAGCAAACTTGACAATTTGATCTTTGGTATTCAAGTTGGCGCACGGACATCCAAACGACCTGAGAAAACCAATGAAAGGTTTCTTCTTGTGCCAAAGTTCATAAGGAGTCTTACCATAAGTCTTAACCACTAAAACTCTATTTTGTACATAGCAGATAGTGTTGACTGCCTCAGCCCAGAAGGTGATGGGTAGTTTAGAGTCGGACAACATAGTTCTTGCAGCTTCAATAAGTTTCTTGTTTCTCCTCTCAGCAACACAATTTTGCTGAGGAGTCTTGGGAGCACTATATTGTCTTGTAATACCCTTTTCATCACAAAATGTATCAAGGGTTTGGTTATTGAATTCAGTTCCTTGATCACATTGATTCTCAACCTTGAGCACTATATGGTTTTCACCTTGTGATCACATTGATTCTCAACCTTCAAGATGAAATTATTTAGAATCTCAGGAGTCTCATCCTTAGTTCTAAGGAAGAAGACACATGTGAATCTTGTAAAATCATATTTGATTACTAAACAGTAAGAGGTCCTTCCTAGACATGTTATACTGGTGGGGCCAAAGAGATCCTTATGTAACAAGCGTGGGGAGTAGTGATGGAGTTTCTTTCCCTCTGTTTGTGAGGTACCTTCTGTTGTTTCCCTTTTAGGCATGTCACACAATGGTAATCACTTGTAAACTCTTTCTTTGGAAATCTAGTAACCAAATCATTCTTAATAAGTTTGTTCATGTTTTTAAAGTTTACATGACACATTCTTTTATGCCAAAGGAAAGACTCATCACTACTTGCTTTAGATAGAAATCATGAAACTTCTCCCGACGAAGATGTTTCTTGCAATTCCATATTGTATATGTTCCCTCTCCAAGGGGCTATGAGCAAGATATGTTGGACCCTTAAAGGATCATTCATGCCAATTCAATTGGTAAGTTGATGGTTGTTCTGCTGGAAACTCTTCTACGTCCAAGAAGTAATACGGATGAAGAATCTGCTAAGAAGAACCAAGTCTTGACTAACCACATTTGTATATGCGGAAGACATAGAACAAATGCTGACAAGTGTTTGTTCTTCAGCATTAACAAGTGCGGATAGTCAAAAAGATATGCAGACAAGACGTATTCATCAGCATTTGCAAATACAGATGACCAGCAACAAAGTCGCATAAGTATTTGTTCATCTACATTACCCAATGCGGATGACCAACTACTAATATGGATGACAAGAGAAGAAATGATAATCAAGAATAACTCATTTGCATTTGTCAATGCTGATGAATAAAAGAAATGCTGATGAAGACTTAGACTAGTTCTGATGTATAGGTTAAGGGTACTTTAGTCATTTTGTAAAAAGGCATATTGTCAGCCTATAAATTGAATACAATACCTCGTACATGAGGTCACCGTTGATAGACAATTAGAATATTTTGTATTACATATTCTCAAGGTGCATTATTACTGTTCTTGCTAAGACCCTAGCATTTATTGTAATCAATCACCATCATGAATATATACAAGCATTTATGAGTATATTCCCGCATTGATTATTTGTTTCCGCCATTCAATCTCTGACTTGATCACTATATTCAATCCTAGTGAGAATTTTAATCTCACCACCCAGTCAATTTATTTGAGCTTTGGCTGTCGGTTCTTTTTCAGATCTACCTAAGATCCAAATAGAACTTCATTGGTCTGCTAATGGAGTTGCTAGTAGAGTGTTCTATCACCTCTACTTAGTAAATAACAGGATATATACTATTTTCCTCACCCCCTCAAGAATAACAAAAAGCTTCAACATAAACTAAGAAACCTAACAGATCTGATTTTGTGAGCTTGTTTTGGATGATTTGGACAAGTTAAACTAGGAGAAATTCATAACTTATCTAATCTATATTAAACAAGTTAAACATACTTTGTTAAAATGGATTCACACAATTTCTCAGAACTTGGCCATACACCTAAACCTCCTATGCTTAAACACAAATCTGAATTTAAGCAAAGGAAAATTCGATCTAGAAAGCACATTATAGGTGTAGATCCTAATATTTGGATCTCAATATGCAAGGGATCACACATCCCTGTTACTCTGTCTGCAGATCAAGCTGTGATATACAAAACATCAAGAATACCCATTGAGGATCTGACTCTTGAAGATGATGACTACAAGAAAATCAAGATTGATCTCAAAGCTCACTCCATACACACTCAAGGATAAGCTTGTTAATCAGTATGAAACATTTCATCACTCCAAAGGGGAGTCCATAACTAAAAAACTGCACATATTTGTGCAATTGGTAAATGAATTGGAAATCATCAGTGTCACTTATAAAGTCAAAAAGTTAAACAAGAAAATGCTGCATAGTCTTCCAGAGAGCTGGAAACAAAATATGACCATGCTGAAGAACACTCTTGATCTTGAGAGTACTACCCTGGATATAATGATAGCCAAGATAGAAGCACTGGAGCTAGATGAAAGAAGTAGAAACTTAAGTGTACTCGAAGTGACTCAAGCATACAAGTTTCCATAAGACTCTCAATCTGTGGAAAATGCTTTCATTACTGTGGAGGATGATTTTATCTCTTTAAGAGATCAACTGGAAACAACTGCATGCATTGCAACTCCACTAATTAACCATCCATCACCATCATCCCAAGCATTAGGATTCACTGCAACTCCTACAAACACTCTTGATGATTCAAGATCTAAAGAACAAAAGGCAACTACTATGCCTTTGTTGCTAGCTTTGAAGCTTTTTTAGGAGGAAGACTCACCTCAGCTCATCTGATCGTATAACAGTGCAAATAAAATAAAGAATAGTTCAATATCCAACAAACAAACTAAACAACATGAACAAAGAAGATTGAACACAATAATAACCCATTCACAATAAAACAATGAACATCAATAATCAATAACATAAAGCACAATGATAATTCTTGTAATAACTGCTTTGAAATGGTAACTTGCAACAATGATAAACGATTAGGGTTTTGCAAGCTTACCTAACAATAAAAAATATCAAATCTATTTATAGCAGTCTTAGTTTTGCAGACAGTTTCGCTGTCAGCGAAACTATACTACCGAAACTATTGTTTCACCCAGTCGAAACAGTAGTTTCGCAAAGCTAACTAATCAGCTGATTATGAGTGAAACTATAGTTTCGCTCATAGTTTTGCTGGATTGCAAAACTACATAAAACTAAATACATAGAATAGGAAACTAACAGAAGACCTATTACAATCTAAAGTAAATAATCTAAACTAAGGTGAGTCCAACCTATTACAATCAAAAGTAAATAATCTATACTAAGGTGAGTCCAACCTAAACATGATCTTCAATACTCCCCCTAGGTTGGAACTCACCACCTTCACCAGACTTGATGTGTCTTTTAAGCTCCAGTGCCTTTCGTTGCCTTTGATAAATCTTCGGAACCTCCTACAACAACATCCTTAGAAGCTTCAGCACCTGATCGTCCATGGTTCCTTCTGTATCACAAGTCTCTTCTGGATGAGCACTTGCTCGCTCAAATTGCTTGGCCAAACCTTGTACATCCATGTTTAGGTCATTTTGAGCCGTTACTCTCTCTCCTAATCTCTTCACCTCTGCCCTAACACCTCTGATTTTGTTTGCTACAGTCATAAAAAGACTGGCTTCCTTTCTCGTTTCCTCACCTGCACCTGCTTTGATGTGATTCTCACAAAGAGTTAGCAGGTCTTCATCACAAAAACTTGAAGAGTTCCATTGGATCAAAGACTTTGATCTCTGCACTATTCTTCACTCTCATGACTGCTTCCCCTGTATTATTATCATAAAACCACTTTTCGAAGCTCTATAATCGTTGGGGAAGTGGATCTACTAATCTGACCCTGTTCATGGTCCTTGGGGGTTTCACCCTTAGTACAATTCTTCCATTCCCAGTCTCCCAATCCTTGTCTCTTTTTGAACGTTTCCTCTCAGCCTTCATATAGCCAGAAGACTCAAAATTGTCATTTAGCCCATTCTGAATTTCATTCTTTAGTAGAGAGGCTTGTTCACTCAGACTTGCCTTCAGTAATGGCAGAGTTGCCAGTCGCCTTAGATCCCATTTAGGCAAGGTCTTGAAAGCATTCCTTTTATGCAAGTATTTAATTCCACCCCCTCTTCTTTTTATCATGAACATTTTAAGGTTGGGGTTATAGCACCAACTTATCATCCGCTTATCAGCCTCTTTCCTACTCAACCATTCCATGTGTTGGAATAGAGGAGCAATTCTTTAGCCTCTTTCTCCTTAACAAACCACTCATCTTTATCAATTTCAAATACATCCTGATCACGCTCTCCTTTCTTAGATACATAGATCAACGGTCCCTCATCAACATCATAGAACTCAGGTTCAGCATCATAGTCTACAAGATGTTCATCATCCTCTTCTTCATCAACTAAACTCTTTTCCTTCTCACCATCTCGTTCCACTGACTTCTCCCTTACCACTTCTTCTCTAACTAAATCCTTCTCAACATCAAGACCCATGTTTCTAAACCTAGCCTCCAAAATATCATATTCATTCTCCCTTCCTACATCTTCATTTCTTATTTCACAATCTACAGCATCATCAGTTGTTGCACCAGACGTGCCCTCTCATGCCTTGGATGAAATACCCATGTTCAGGAATGGGTACTTTGATGTATGAGTCAAATCATCTAACTCAGATTGAGCTAGTTGATTAGGCAAGCCAGCTGTAGCTTTCAGTTGGCCAATCTCTTCAAACAACTTCTTCACTAGACGATTTTGATCAACAAGCATCTTCTTCATTCCATCTATAATCCCATCTTTTTGTTTCCCCGTATCTCTTGGTTGGTGAGATTCGTCTTTATCATACTCAATTCATTTGCCAAAGAACTGATAAGATTACACATCTTATCTTCATCCAGATTTCCTCTTTCTTCCTCCTCTCAGTGAATACTTGATGTCTCTGTTTAGTTCGCCTCTCTGAATCTGCTGTATCAGCTTTCTTCTTTGACCTCTTCTCTTTTTCTATCCTGATCTCTTCAGCTCTTTCATTTATCTCTTCTTCAAAATCATAATTTTCACTTTAGCATATCTTTTTCTTTTCTTAGTTGCATCAGATTGCTGTGCCCTATTTTCTTCACTTCTTTTATTCTCAGATTCATCCACCTGTTTAATGTAGTTCCATCTCTCCAGTGGATACATGTTCTCCTAGAGAAGGGTTATCCTTCCACTAAAATCATGGTGAATAGCACAACAGTCAGCAAAGATCGAGGATTCATTTGTTCCAGCCTTTTCACCTCCCCGTGTTTTGGCACATTTGGTATAAGGTCGTCAACGATCATTTGAAGAAATCAAGGATACAACAACCATTTGTCTTTCGTCAAGGCCATAACATTCTCAGCCATGCAAGCGAATATCAATCTGGCTATGTTTGCATTCTCTCCTTTACAGCACAACACCATTGCTTTAGCCCAGTCAATGTTTAACCCGTCTGATCCACCTTTCCGGTGATCTAGGCACATGATGAAGACGTGAGCAATAAATCTCAATTCCTTGGAGAGAAAATACTTCTTGATCTCCTTTCGGGAACCAAAAGTTGGCCTCGCATAACCTATGCTTCTGAATGCTTCAAACACCTGTGTATCAGAGATAGCAATCTGTTCACCAGTATACTCCTCCAGCCTCAGAATCCTCGAAACTATCTCAGCAGTAATAGTCACCTCGTGCTCTAAGACTTTGGCGGTAATTCTTTGAGAATTTACTCTTGTGTCATATTCGGCTGATATCCAGAAATCTCTAATACGAAGGTCATATATGGTAGTGGAAAGAGATATAGCATAAGATATGGGAGATCTTTGCAGCCATCTAATACAATCTCTAAACCCGGCGGCTTTCGGATGTGTATCATCCAAAATAGCAGTGATATTGTTTCTCTTGTCGAACTTTAAATTTTCCATTGAAACCTGAGATACAAACCAAACGAATTACATTAGAATAAAGAATGAAGAATGAAAACATACAAAAAACTGATAAAAATAATTAAAAAAATAATAATAAATTAAATTAATAAATTGGCTGGCCGAAAATATAGTTTCGCAGAATTAGATTTAGTTTCGGTAGGCAAAAGTATAGTTTCGCAAGTAAAAGCACATTAGTTTCACCCAAACAAGAAGGTAAATTCGACTGTTAAGTTCTCATGGACAGCATAACCTTACAGTTTCGCTGAGAAATCAAGAACTTTAGTTCAGTTTTGTTGGAATATCGGTAATTTCACACAACGAACAGTGAAGGTACCGAAGAGTCTCGATTAAATATACCCACAATGAGATGTTATTAACAAGATTAAAGGATGGTCCTGAGTTTGAAATTCACTTGCTAACTTGAATCAACAATCAATGAGTAAAATAAAACACAGAACCAGAAAATCGTCAAATAAAGACGCAGAGAAGCCCTAAGGGACATCACAGGTCCATAGTGCGAAAGTGAGAAAATAATTTCGCAAAAAGACTTAAATAGCAAATACATTCACAGCCAGTGAAACTATAGTTTCGCCCGACGAATCTATAGCTTCGCTTGGCGAATCTGCAATTTCGTCAGCTAAAACTCCTATAGAAAAGACATCGCATAGAGTGAGAATGTTGAGCGAAATTGCAATTCGTCTAGCGAAACAAATAGCAAAATTATAGTTTTGTTACATTTTTTTTAATCAACAGCAACCATAACTGAGATCAAAATTGATCAGAGATCAGATCCTCAAGATATGTATTAGCACATAGATGAATTTAGTCATCGACCGGAAATGAGATCATACCAATAACTGAATCTAATCACAGTCTTTGAATGATTTTTGAAATTCTTAAATAGATCGATAACGATTGCTGATATGTTTTTCCACTTAAACCCAAGCCTTGTCTTTTTTAACAAACAACATATGATTTGTTAAGGTTCGATTAGATGCTTTAGAATGATAGGACCACACAATCATTTGGCAAAAGCCCTCACCCAACCATAGGATTTCTTGAATTTTATAATGATCTTTATTAAACAAGGCTTGTGTAGATCTGTGTAAGTGATTATCAACAGAATATACATTCTGTGATGAATTCATCATTTAGATGATTTGACACAACTTAGACCAAAAATTGTGAGAGCTCCAGGTCTATACCCACATATAACAGAGGAGATCACCATTTAAATATGTGCCGATAAGAGCTCCAGGTCAGTACTACCATACAACAGAGGAGATCATCACTCCAGGTCAGTACTACCGTACAACAAAGGAGATTAGCACAAATACAAGACATGCACTTCTTTTTTAAATTCATCAAAATACTAAAGATGTCATATGTTCAAATCATTGCCAAGAGAGAAAAGAGAAAGAAGAAAAAGGCTCCTCTGTAGCTAGGAAATATTTTGAAGCTAGAAGTTGCTGTAGATGGAGCTCTACTGATTCATAAGGATGGGTTGTCTGCTGTGTCTATAAGGGAACCAGTTTCTCTTAAGACTCTATGTTTGGAAGCCATCCACACTATGAGTCAGATGAGAATACATGTGCTGAATAGAGAAAAGATGTCAGATCCCAATGACTTTGTTACTATGATAAAGGCCATTTTGGATCCATCACAAGCAAAACCACTACTACCTTCAAACGACCCAACAAAATCCGCTCAACCTCAACCACTACCAAACAATTGAAGAACATAGGCTGTATAATCCTTAGGGGGAGTGTTGTTAGACCCTGAAAGGATCATACATGCCAATTCAATTAGTGAGTTCATCATTGTTCTGCTGGAAACTCCCTAAGTCCAAGAAGTAATGCGGATGAAGAATCTGCTGAGAAGAACCAAGTGTTGACTAACCACATTTGTAAATGCGGAAGACATGGAACAAATTTTCACAAGTGTTTGTTCTTCCCCATTAACAAATGCGGATAGTCAAAAAGATATACGAACAAGACATGTTCATCCGCATTTGAAAATGTGGATGACCAGCAACAAATGTGCATAAGTATTTGTTTATCCGCATTACCCAATGCGGATGACCAACTACTAATGCGGATGACAAGAAAAGAAATGCTAATCAAGAACAACTCATCCGTATTTGTCAATGCAGATGAATAGAAGAAATGCACATGAAGACTTAGACTAGTTCTGATGTATAGGTCAAGTGTAGTTTAGTCTTTTTGTAAAAAGACATCTTGTCATCCTGTAAGTAGAATAGACTACCATGTACATGAGGTGATGGGTGATATACAATTAGAATATTTTGTATTACATATTCTCAAGGTTCATTATTATTGTTCTTGCTAAAACCCTAGCATATCTTGTAATCAATCACCTTCATCAATATATACAAGCATTTATGAGTATATTCCTGCATTGAATGTTTATTGATTATTTGTTTCCGCCATTCAAAGTCTGACTTAATCACTATATTCGATCCTAGTGAGAATCTTAATCTCACCACCCAGTCAAGATATGCCCATGATGAATGACCACCCCAGGCTTGAGAACAATGTAGTTATGCTCAATAAAGAGCATGTTATGACTCTGATCACCAAAGCTAGGATACACTAAGAAGATTATACCCAAGCTCCTTGACAAAATTTACCTTTTCAATACTAAGCTTACCATTTGTGACATTCCCCCTTCCAAAAATGTAACCACCATCATCTCCTCCAAAAGCAACTGGCCCTCCATCAATTGTTTCAAAATTTTGGAGTAGTGACCTAGTGTCTGTCATGTGCCTAGAACATCGACTATCAATGATCCAGACATTTTTGTTTGTCTTTAGCAATTCCTGCACAAAGAGAATGATTTGTTACATTTGGAAACCAAGGCTTCATTGGTTTTGGGCACATCAAAATATGTTAAAGACAATACATGAGTAATTGTTCCTGTAGTCATGCTGGATGGATCATTTGCTGAAGTTGATGAAGAACTTTTAGCCATTTGGTCTTTCTTTATCGTCCACACCACCTTTGGAATCTTAGACTTGACCTTTAATACTTCGTAAGTTTGGTTCACTTTGGAGGTTTTGATGACCGGTCCTTTGGAAGATATTACCTTCACTGCAGCAAGCTTTAGTACTTCGGAAGCATTCCTTTCTTCCGAGATCAATGTTTCTTTCAAAGGTAAGTTTCTGCTTTTCTTCTTCTTCATTTTGGAGCTTCCGAAGGAAACATAATTTCCTTCCAAAGCTTTCTTCTTCTTCATCAGACTCTTAGAAGTTTCTTTCTTTATGATGTGGGGAGTACTCTTTGGATTGTAGATACAATCTCTAGCATGATGAAAGATACTCCCAGACATAACACAGTCCATTTTCTTCATTCTAGGAGTCTTCTTCTCAGAGCAAAGCTGAACTTGATCACTTTCATTCCCTATCCTCATCTTCTCAGATGAGGTGGTAGTTCTTGTGGGTTAGAACTACCTTTGCTTCTTGATGGTTCATGTTGTACAGTAGTGGTGCACAACTTATCATCATTCTTCTTCATAATGGGATGACTTGGATATGAACTAGAACTCTTGTTGGAGGAGTTCAAGTTTGTGTCCTCAGCTTTAACCACTTCAAATCCTAGAGAAACAAAGACTTGTTTCTGTGTGGAGATAAAGGTGGCCTTGAACTCTTGAGCCTTTCTTGCCTTTCTTTTGCTCTTTCTGACCAAGTTCTTTCTTTTGGACTTGGTCATCCCAACAACTTTTGTATCCTCAAAATGATGATGACCCTTCTTAGAATTTTCTTCTTCACCCCTAATAGAGTCATTCCTCATCATCTCCTCTTCACCCTCTTTAGATAAGGGGTCTATAAGGGGAAGCTCATCTTCACAAGTTCCACATCTAGGAGATCTGACAAACAACATTATGTCCTAGGAGATCTTACAAACAAGATTGTGTGTGGAGGAGCTATCTCACAAGATCCTAGTCCCAGCTTATTTTGATAACAAACTTTTGCATGCAAGGATGAGGATATCATGTTCTTGAAGGTCTCTTCTACAAGAACACATTTTTCTGACCTGGCTTTGCTAATCACATGTTCAGCCTGGCATTCAGTAAACTTAGTCATGAGATCCTTGATCTGAGTCCTATAATTTGTGTGTTGATGTTTAAGAACTGAAATGGTTTTCTCTAAGTCCTCTATCTTTAACTTATAATCATTTTCAGCCTTTTTGAAATCACATTTTAATAAATTCAATGACTCATGATCAGATCTCATCTCTAAGTTGTAGGACATGTATCTATTAACTTTAGCAATACATTCAGGAGTGCAAAGATGTTGAAATACCTTGGCTTTATCGTGGTCAGCCATGAGTGCTTGATTTGGAGATCCATCTTTCACTTGAAAGCTTTGGTCAAAGCCTCTGCGGGATCGATGTTTGTCACTAAACATTTATGTTTTTCTCTCAAACTCAGCTAGAACAACACTCGGGTTAAGATAGAATCAGTAAGAGTTGGTCACAATATGGAATGTAATAAAGAACATAGGAAGTAATTTTCAAGGTACTTTTATATATTGCTTCTCAACTCAAAATACAAGACTCTGACAAGTAGTTGTTATTGTTTCAATGACTTACAAAGAGAACCTAAATATAATACTACCTACAGCTGAATATACTTTGATATGAGCTAAGATCCTATAGCTAAAGTCTATACTACAAGACTAAAGTTTAAGGTATCTCGGATAAAGTCTTATCTAAGATTTGGTAGTCAGGACATGTCCTTGACTTACCTTTTGTCACCAACTAAAGTTGGTAACATGTACTATCATGAAAAGATTAACAATGGAATAAAGTATGGTCAAGTGCATGGCTCTTTAGGAAGAAGCCATACAGTATCAGAGGTCTGCAGTGGAGTGTCAGAGACCATACTTGTGTCCACTAGTTCATAGCAGTGTCTTCTAAAGGTTAAATGGCTTCAGAAGAGTAAGTACTTCCGAAGCCACTAATACTTCGGAAGAAGCTGCTTCTTCCAATGCTTGGAGACTTCTTCTTTTCATCATACTTTGGAAGTGGTCTTCAGTTTATTCTTCTAAGGCTTGAACTTCGAAAGTATACACTTGACTTCGGAAGTAGAGTTCTGGCTTCGGAAGTTGATCTTTCACTTTGTCTTCAAAAGAACTCTACAACCTTCGAATGTTCCATGCTAAGCTTCGGAAGCATTTGCATGCAGCACCAAAATTATCTAAGTGACTTAGTATTGGTTGCATTAGCCTTCTTTCTGATCCAAAAAACTCCCCCTAGGCTGATGCTACCAAAACTTTACTTGTTTCTTCTTCTTAAAACTTTCAGCACTAAGGAGAGTAAATATTTGTCTACCTCCTTGTTCTTCCCTGATGTGGTGCTGAGAAGTTTGTATAGATCCTTGGTAGACAGGAAATCCAGTCTGTCACCTTAGATAACATGTACCCTTTGTTGTAATCATATTCCCATCTAACTATAGGTTCCAATTCTGGATCCTCCACCATCTGTAGAAAGGCAGTGCCTTTGGTCCGAGGTCTTTCCTTGTCTTCCTGTCTTCTTAATCACAACTCTTCTTCAATCTTGGCCTCTGCATTTAGCTCGGGTAGGTGAAGGCTGCCAAGATGATTTCTGATGAGTGCAACAGCTTTAGATTTGGAGCAGGTGGAGAATGGCTTCTCTGCTAACTCAGCAATATCAAACCTGCTGGAGTGTAGCAGAGAGGTTGCATTAAGTCTATTGACTTCACCATTTTCCCTTTCCACAAAAAAGTTGTGAGAAGTTTCATCGAACCGCCACTGGACTATTATCTTTCTAGGCACAAGAGACTGATCGGGAATCTTGTCCTCTTTCTTAGTGTCCACCAGAGTCACCAGTTTCCTTCTAAGTTTCTTCTCTTCATCATTTAATGAATCTGAGTTGAGGCCTAGAAGTCTAGCTGCCTGGTCCGGTGTTCCTCTATGTAAATCAAGAAATTTATCTCTTGTGAGGGAACAAGAGGATCCTTCAACATAGGTAATGTTGACATAATCTTCATCACATGAGACTTCGCTCAGAGTTGTGCAGTTGATGAGCTTGGCCTTGATTACCTTGAACTCCTCAAGAGAGAGATGTTGAGAAGGCTGAGGGGATGGTTTGGATGGTAGTTGGGTAGGTTAAGGCTTAGAGGTTCTAGCAAGTGTTTTGGGTTGAAGGATTGGAAGTTTGGGTGGTTGAGGTGAGGGAGAAGTTTGGGTAATGGTGTGGGTTCAGGGGTGAATGGCTCGGTTTTAATTTGAAGGGTGAGGGTGAGGGTGAGGGTGAGGGTTGAGGTGGAGTGGTTGCAGTGAAGGTCATCCCCTTTACCCTTCTGTAAATCTCTTTTCTCTTCCCCATCCGAATGTCAGCCTGGATTTCACTGAAAATCGTTGAGTGTCTTCTCAGACATGGGACCCACCTGCCTGCCAGAGAAGCCATGGGCCCAAAGATAGTCTTTCATCCAGGCCTTTTCAGTGAGCTTCCTGGTTGCAGTGTCCCTAGCCTTTTCTTCCTTCTAATTCTTCTCATTTGCCTTTTGTCTTGCATCCTTCTTCCTTTCTTTTTCCATTTGATCCTCCTCTTTGTTGTAGAGCCAGTGGATCGTATCATCATTGTGTGGAGAAAGTTCTTGATGATTAAAGCCTCTGGAGAGTAGGAAGTTTATCCTGTCTCTCCTTAGCTGCAGTTCAGCCTCCTTCTATTTTTCTTCTTCTTTCTCCAAGGCCAACCTGGCTTCTTCTTCAAGTTTTAGCCGGGTTGCCTTCTCCAGATTCACCAACTCCTCTACTGGTAGCAGGAGTGTCTCTTCATTGGCAGCTCCCATTCGGATAAGCTGGTCAATGATCTCTTCCCTCTTCTTGTTGTCAACAGCTCCTGATTGGCTGCAATTGCTTTTGTGCTGGCAGCTAGCAATTTCTCAGTTAGAAGTCTTCCTTTCTTCTTAAGTTTCTCAATCTTTTCCGCTTCCTGAAGCTCTTCCGCAGTCATCTTTCTTTTCCCTTTTTCTTTTGAAGATCTTGACTGTCGTGGTTCTTGGAGAGTGGATTCTGATTGTGAGAGAGGCAGAGATGGTGTCTAGGATGGAGGTAGATTCAGAAAGTCCACACTGTTCACCTCAGATACCATTGCAAGGATTGCATATGTGATGATCAGTTCCTAGGACATCTTAAACAGTCCTTCCGCAGCTTCCATTTCAGCTTCGAAAGATTCATCTTCCTCTTCCGAGGCTTTAACTTCAACTTTGAAAGTTGGAGGAGATGCAGATTCTATCCCAACTGTTTCCGTTGTTGGGCCATGAGTCCCCATTTCCCCTTCGAAATGAATCTTAGGTTCCATGTGGACCTTAGGTTGATCAACTTCTTCCATACCGGTAGAAGGTACAGTCAGCCTCTCAAGGTCTTCAGCTCCAAAGTAGAGCATTACAGAATCTGGGCTTGGCTGATGTGTGGATGATCTCAACAGAAACTTGGTGAAGAGTCTGTAGAGATCACTGGGCATCTTTGAGTCAATCTGCAGAATGACTTGAGGTGGCTCAGACACAGTTGAAGTGTGGCTCTGTTGTAGGTCCTCAAATGTTCGTCTCTGAACATTCTCCCCTTTTTGGTAGCATCATCTTGAGAGCTAGATGAGCTAGAGGAAGAAGTCAATGAGAGCTGAATAGGTACTTGCCTGACAGACCTCTCTGTCTGTTTCACAGCTAGTTTGGCCTTGAGAATGTCAATCTCAAGTTCCTGAGTGGCGAACCTTGCTTCTAAAGTCCTAACCAAAGATTCAAGGTTTGAGACTTTATATAGAAGGTCGTGAATGAGGAGTTTCATGCTTCCCTCATCTTCTTTTGAAGAATCACATGGAGATAAGGTAATATACCTGGTATGTTCAGCCTCACCACCAGATATGGTTTCTTGGCACCCTAGTTTCCCATGCTCAATGATGCCTCTTTCAGAGTCATAAAAGTGCTCAGTTGCCACAGATTCAGTTTGGGATATGTTATCATTGTCCACAAGGTCCATTGAGGCACCTTCTGTAGTGGCAGCTGAATCTACATGAGTCCCCTCCACATCAGTGGGACTCACCTTAGTAATTGGTTGTTGATGGGGGCCAGAGATAAGGGATTTTTCCAGGCTGTGTTGATCTTGAGGGTGTTGTCGATTAACTTCATTGCCATGGAGAAATGTTGTCTCTTCATTAGTTTTGAAGAGAAGGTCAGTAAAAGATAGGGAGGTTAAGCTTACTGACCTGGGACCTTGGTCAATGTCTACACGTATTGAGCCTCTGGTGGGGCTGTCCCTTGTGGGGTGTTGAGAAGAGTGTAGATACTCATTCTCAAGGCTGTTGGTTTGGGTGACGGGCTCCTGGGTTTGAGAATGAGGAGACTCGAAACCCATATCAAGGTCAAAAGAGAAGGATGGAGAGACCTCAGACTGAGTGGGAGCCCATGGTTCCACTCTAGTCTTTTTGGATAGAACAGGAGGGGCTTGTTCAATCAGAGTAGATTGAAGAAGGGTTCGTTTGGGGCGTCTTTGATATGTTATGGTGATGGGTGGAAAAGGTAGTGTTGGCATTGTGGTGGTGGTTGCTGGTGTGGGTTCATCACCTGTGGGGTGAACAGGGATGTCACCAGGAGCTATGCGCTCAATCATACCTATAAGCAGAGTGGTGTACCTTCTAGTGAAGTTGGTGGACACCTTCTTCAAGGTCCTGAAGATGGTAGGCTACATGTGTGGGATAGTCAGAGCAGCTGCACAGACAAGCATGCTCTAGTCCAACTCACAATTGATGATGTGTTGTATGAATCTTGGATACATATAGAATGTCTCCCTTTGTAGATTCCCAATAAAATTGGTGAACAAAAATCGTGAGTAACTAAAGCGCAGACCTCTCACCAGTCCATGAACTAACCATCCTAGTTCATACGGGATTTGATCCCATCTGCTGGACTTGTTGGACAAGCAGTGGAGAACAACATGCAGGAGGAACTTCGAATTGTAAGAGAAGTTGAACTTGTATACCGTTGACCTGCTGATGTCGCCGCCATATCCCATAAGGATGTAGGTGATGTCCAAATCCGCATTCGGGAACTCAGTAAGTGCTCCTTTATCATGAAGCTCTAGATGCTCCCGGATGAGTTGTTCAGTAATGATCAACTCCTATCCACAAATGCTAGACCTCAGCACTCGAAACCCATTTAGGGTTTTGGCTCAACCATTTCCCCATAATTCAGCCATGTGGTTGGAGAAAACAGTGGGGTTAACCGTAAGAGTAGTGTAGTAAGGTGACTGGGTGAGAAAGGAGATGATTTTAGAGAAGTCGGCATCCCTTGAAGAATCAAGGAATGCGACCTGGTTGTGCTGAGGGTTAAGTGCCATTTGGAGAAAGGTGAATGTGGATGATTTGAGCTGGGGATTTGAGCTCAACTGTCTCATAATTTCATAGCTCATCGCCCTTAGTTCATTAGTGGCAAGCATCCTTAGCAAAATATTGTTGATGTTAGCCAGCTGTTCCTCTAACTCGATATGGGTAGAGTGGGTCCAGCTATGAATGCAGAGTATATGGAGGGACCTGCTTGGTGACTGGTGGTTGTAGATGTGGTGAATATAGGAGGTGGAATGTGTGTAGTATGTGGTCGAGTGGCTGTGGTAGTGGTGATAGGAGTGATAGTGGTAGTGGGAGGAGTGGTGGTGGTAGTTGGAGCTGTGGTGGTGGTGATAAGGGGTGTGGTAGTGGTAGTGGCTATGGAAGAAGGTGTGATCAATGTAATCCTAGGCCTCTTGTTCTTCTTCCCGTGGGGATGAGCCATTCTCTTCTACCTGGAGCCCTTTTGTAATAAGCGCTCCGCCTTGGCTGCTGGGCTGGTCAGGGGTGTATATAGGATAAGTAACATCATTAGCAACACCCCTCAAGTCAGTCTAGCATCCGCCAACCGCCTCTATCCCTTTTTCAGTAGCCACGACCCGGCTCCCAACTGTCCTCACTAGAGGCTCATCATCCGATTCCTCTTCTTCATCTAACAGAAAGTCTGGGTGGACAGCAGCCTGCTCAGACCCACCTGCAGTGGAAGAAGTACTAGGTGGAGGTAGTGAAGATATAGTAGAAGTGTCGGTGGCCTGTGAAGAACTGGGACCTGTATCTCCCCCACCTTCACCGTCATCATCGTCGTCGTCGTCGTCGTCCTCGTCTGTGATGGCCATGATGGGGCTCAATATTAGAATCACTATCATCGTGATGCTACTTCTTACGAGCAGGCGCCAAGTAATCCTCATAGGCCAGATGCCAAAACAGTCTCCTGACCGGGGGCTTCACCTGCTTCCCCCGGTAGACCTTCATCTGACCCAGTGTCGTATCATCCATCACTTCCAACATAACCGCATCACTCTTCTCCTTATGCAGTAGAGGAAGCTTCCCATCGATGATCATTTGCAGAAACTGTGGGTGTATGCAGAAGCCTTCCTTGCGCTTGGCCTCGAGGTTCTCTATCATGTAAGAGAAGAGCATGCATGAAAAACGGAACGGATGGCTCAGTACTAGTGCAATGTATGCATTCTGGATTTGGTCAGACATTTCGTCAAATCCTCCCCTCCTGGAGGC
This sequence comes from Flaveria trinervia, assembly GCA_025506515.1. Classification (NCBI taxonomy): domain Eukaryota; kingdom Viridiplantae; phylum Streptophyta; class Magnoliopsida; order Asterales; family Asteraceae; genus Flaveria; species Flaveria trinervia. The sequence continues at coordinate 34,956,406 of CM046441.1, forward strand.
TATACACGTAAGGATCACATGTGCCAAATATTTCAATTGCGGGCACATGTTGGTCTTGTTCAGTACACCGGCATTTATGTCACCGGCTTACTTGATCCTCAGAAAGCATCCCTGGACCGTTAGGGATGTAGCTTAGTTGGGTAAGCTCTATCCTCACCTAGATCTAAGACCCGCTTCAGATCATCCTCAGTAATCTCGATCTCTTGTCCGAATATGGAGCTCCATATACGGTGTGGCTCAACAGACCGGTCAACCCTGGCTCTTGCACAAAATGTCCGCTGTATGGATTTCTAAGGTGTGCATGGGACAAAGATGGCTTTGCAAATCCTTGATCTGTGCAATAAGGCAATAATCCCTATGAACTTAGAAGCATTCCTGGATGTAGAATCAAGGTGAGCACAAGTGTTGTGTTTGGTGCTCATAGTCCACCTATCAGCCATGTTGCTGCATCACAGGAAACATAAACATTAGAGTTATTTATAGGAGATGACAATTGAGGCTTAAGCCTGTTTTTGATCATACTGGTTCAATCATGCGATTGAACCATATGACTGAGTTCAGTCATGCAATTGAGCCTGCGGCTGAGTTCAGTCATGCGATTGAGCTTGCGACTGAACTTAGTCGTGTGGTATGCCATGCGGTTGAGTCAGTCGTGCGACTGAGACACCGAATGATTCAATCGTGCGATTGAATCTTCCACCCGGCTCATCGTGTGACTGAAGTTCATTCGGAGTGTCCATTCGCATATAGTTCTGTTTGACACTCCGACCTCGAATCTTGGTTAAATCTTGATGTTAGACGTCGTGTTTAGGCTCATTTGACTCTCCAATACTCTAAATAGCACCTAATGTCCTTTAATTCCATGATTATGTCCATTTAAGTGGTCTATTAGAGGAGTTTTATAGATTTCATGATTTTAGTCATTTAGATCAGTTAGGGTTAGATTTCACCGATCCTTTCGATCGATTTCTGTATCACAATACCTGTAGATGAACGACAGATAGGTTAGTAACCCAATCAACAAGTAATCAAGGTGAAACGAGATTTTGGCAGGGTGTCTACATATGGGCAGGTTTTTGAAAGCTTTGAATGGTGGTGAGAAATCCAACTGACTCACCCCACTTTTTACACTGTCTTAATGTTCACTGGACCCATACTCATGCTCCATTCATGCGACTGAGCCCATTCTCATTCTTCAGTCATGCGACTGGGGTTCGGTCGTGCGACTGCCTCATACTCCTTGATCCATTCATACGATTGGTTCATTCTTGTAGTCTAATCGCATGGTTGTTTCATACTCATGGGCCAATCATGTGATTGGCTCATACTTGTGGTTCAATCGTGCGATTGGCTGATACTTTTGGTTCAATCGTGCGATTGGCTCATACTTATGGTCCAATCATGCGATTGGCTCATACTTATGAGTTTGACCTCTTTACACTTTCAACCATTTAAAATATTAACATTGGATAAACCTTATGACTTTTTAACACCATTTGATCACCTCAGACGTGATCCCTTTTTAATTAAACACTGATTTGGTCACCTCATACGTGACCCATTTTAGTAAGTGATTCATAGTGTACATCGAGTTGTATAGTCTGACGATTAATCCTACAAACGACTAGAAATAGAAAACAACTTATAAATTTAAAAGAAAACAAGACATATTTTTGTTGTTTTGGGTTTGAGCAAAACAACTTCAAGTTGATTAGATCATTTCTCGAAAGTTCATTATGGATTCATACAGGTAAATCATAATCAATTAGGAACCCATTTTAATATGCACTTTGATGCTAGATTCTTGTTTTATCTGAGAGTCAATAGCACCTTCAAAAATCATACTAGAGCTATAAGATGCACATAATGATTTTGACTGTCAAGAATTGCAGCCACGATGATTGTCAGTATACTTGTTCACTTAAATCCATACACATATTTTTGACTCACATTGGTGATATATTAGATTGAATTATTTCAACAAGCATTTGTGGATTCCACACATATAATGTAATCAACATTCCTCAGGAGATTTTTGAGCGGTGTACGGGTATTGGACAAGAAGAAACTCTTCTAAGAGCTTTCAAAGAGATGCCAAACCTCCGTTCAATGCCATCGTACATCAGAGAGGCGCAAACATCAATGAATTCTAGAATATTTACGTTATGTTAATTCTCATGTTAGTACCACCGCACAACAGAGAGGCACACAACCTATCTTCTTGTTAGAGCATTTATTTTTATTTTGCACACAACACATCAACAATATTAGACATAAGCTTGATTGCTTTTAGCAGTTTTATCATGTGCTTTGCTCAGATTTATGGTCATCCGCACACATTTGTGGCATTTATTTTGCTCGTCGCCCCTTATTGGAAAGGCGTTGATTGTGTTAACCAGGGATAAGATAAGAACCCATAGCAAGTTGAATAAGTTACTTTGAATTTTAATTCGCCAATGAAGTCTACTCATCCATTGTGTTGAATCTACCGACAACTCATTTAATGAGTTTGCAACCTATAGGTCTACTTTCTCTATGTTACCTAAGTAGCAGACTAGTTTAACTATCATTTTTATTTAGTTGTGCTTAGACTTCTCAGATTTGTATTTTGAATTTCGCATTTAGAGCAAATTATTTTTGAAGTCCCAACCAATTTGTTCCATGTGTACTATCATTTTCCATAAGCTTTGAATCATTATCACACATTTGATTTCATTTCTTTCAGCTCACTTGCCCCCTCCCCTCCCTAGTTTTTTTAAATAAATACTGCAATGAATTAAATACTAACCTTACTAACTTAAAACTATTCTCCCCCTAAAGTACTAAAACCGAAAATCTTTTTGTGTTTTTGGATTTTAATAGACAGGGAAATAAAACAAAATAAAAGAAAATAAATAATAAACTAACTACCTAATTGTCGGACTAAGGATTGTCGTCTTCTTGAATCACGTCACTTTTTTTTCACGACATTAACCTCTAAGAGATATAAAAACCTATGTTTGTCAAATGCTTTTGTGTAGAGGTCAGCGTAATGAAAATCAGTATTAATTCTAACACAATTGATTAAGTTTTTTTCAAAACATTCATGTATAAAGTGATATTTAATACCGACGTGTTTTGTTTTAGGATGTTGGACCGGATTTTTGGTTATAGCAATTGCAGCAGAATTATTAACAAAAATAGAGGTGTTAGAAAATTGCAAACTGTAGTCGCGCATTTGCAGTTGAATCCAAATGATTTGAGAATAGCAACTTGTAGCAGCAACATATTCAGCTTCACATGTTGATAGAGCAACTGAGGTCTGCTTCTTACACTTCTAGATGACTACCCGTCTACCAAAGAACTAACATCCCGCTGATGTTGACTTGTAATTCATCTTGTAACCATCGTAGTCTGAGTCTTTTTCAACAACATGCATGTACCATCTGTCCATTTTGGAAAATAGAGACCCAAACCCGAATCCGTTTGGGTCAATTTTTGGAAAAATCAAATACGTTAGTTACAAATTTAATTTATTTTAATCCTTCGAAAGCAATAATAATACTATTTATTAAACTTCCATTTATTAAATTAATTCATGGTAATTTCTTGATTTATAGAATAAAATTTTATAAATTCATGAAGTTTATTTGTCATTTATGAGTTTTAATTATAAAACTAAAATAAACGATTAAGATACAACATCATTCTTTTTATAAATATGTAAGGTCTATAAAATTTATTAATATTTATAAAATTTTAAACATTCAATTAAAATAAATAATCAAATTAAAAGTTCTTATTAACTTTATAAAGTCTACAAAGATTTAATAGAAAAGAAGTTTTTAATTAAAATTAACGTTTTAATAAATTTAAAGTTTAAATTGTAAGTATTCTTTTATTTATTTGAATTATTTAATTTTATATTTATTTCAAATTCTAATCATAACCCCCTTTTAAAATACTTATAAATCACCGTTAACATCATTCATAACCTCCTCTTAACCTCAAGTTTAAAAGCAAGGCTTAGGTCTCATTTTTTCATTTGCTCATTCTCTAAAAATCTTACTCTCATATCTTTCTTTCATCCATTGGATAGCATCAATTTGAAGAATTCTATTTTACAAGTGATTTCAAGAGTTCTTAATACTAAGGTAATCTTTTATTACTTTTATATTATACATTTTAATCGTCCTAACATCCAATTGTTTTCATGATAGTATGTTCTTCTTATTATTCTTTCTTCTACCAAATCTCTTTTTATTTTAATAACTATCATTTTATCATTAACATTTTAATAATAAATAATATTATAACAATCACTAACATACCTAAATTAAGCTAACAACACACTAACAAAAACAAAGAATCCTGTTTGCATACGGACGGCTATGTTGCCGCATTCGGTTATTCTACAAGATTAGTGTTCTAAATGATGGCTATGCCAAAGTCATAGAATATTTTTTTAACTCAAATGAAGACTAATATACCATATATTGACATAATAAAATGTTCTAACCCGTTTCATGCTTTAACGATTTTAAAAGTGCACATAAGTGCCTTATTACAATTCTGGCACAATATTATCTCACTTCCACCGACCATAACTTGATCATAACAAACTAAATTTGGGTAAATTCAGCCTCCAATGCTTTTAAAAATAGTTTATACATATTCAAAAAATCAATCGGACGACTCAACAATAGCCTTCATAAGTTAAGTGCGCATTTTAGCACCTTCTGTCTTGTGTTGCTAGTTTGACCTATTTAAAGATCTTTTCATAAAATTGTTTGTGAATGAAAGTTGTCTCGGAGACTTTGAACTCGTCAAGTAAAAATTTTTATAAGTTTATGAACTCGTTTTCTATTTTTAAAACCTATTCAAACATATAACAAACATTTTGTCGAGAATCTAAATTTGATGCAATAATCCTTTCTCAATCTACCTTTCGTTTTTTAGCATTCTCTAAACGTCTTAACTTTTTGTAATGAGTTCCAACCTCAATTTATTGTTTTTTTAACCTTTAGGAAATCACATTTGACTCTTAACATCCAGGTTTTCTTATGTACTCTCCAACCATCACTATACTTCCGAGTCTTCCATGTCAGTTCTCCATGCTCTTTTTTACTTTATTTCACACCTTTTGGGTTGAAACATGTTAACCTTATAAACTTACACTTGTAAACATCTTCATACTTGTAAATACACATGCAACTCATCTTTACCTTTTTGTCATGGTTATTTGTGTTATTGTAAGTCTTATATGAGACACATATTTTGTTTACAATCATTAACTATTGCTAACCTGGTGACATCTTAGATCTTTAGGCCTGACAAGCCTATTAGGTGCTAAGGCTGATATATTGCTGGCTCCTGATGATGTATTCTTTAATCTTAACAAACACGATTTTGATACGACTTTAAACTAATGTAAGTTTGAAACCTCAATGGCATAGTAAACAAGTATCGATTATCAAAGAACCATATCGAAGTTATTTTCTTTGAGGAGCTCTTATGAATTCATATCTCCACGAAAAGTGTCTTAAGAATATTTCTCGTGTTTGTCAAGTCGACTCTCGTATTGATCTAACATTGGGTCCTTCACTCGTGACAAAAGTTCCTTAGTTGTCATGTAGCGTATAAAATGCAAAAGCTTGTCAACCAAAAGGTCTAAACAATTTGATGATCTATTCACCTTGTCAATAAACATATGAAACCTCAAATCATGGAATTAAACAAACTTAAGCGTAGCGAAATATCATGATTAAACTTATTGAAATTAAACGCTCTTAAGAGTTCCCTTGCAAACACAAAATGAAATCAAAGTTTTCAAATAACCTTGAAATTAGTTTTCTCGTGTTTAAATTTCATCACGAAATTTTGTAAAGTGGGGGAGACTGTAACATGTGCCCATTTTGGAAAATAGAGACCTAAACCCGAATCCATTTGGGTCAATTTTTTGAAAAATCAAATACGTTACTTAGAAATTTAATTTATTTTAATCCTTCAAAAAAAATAATAATACTATTTATTCAAATTCCATCTATTAAATTAATTCATGGTAATTTCTTGATTTATAGAATAAAATTTTATAGATTCATGAATTTTATTTGTCATTTATGAGTTTTAATCATAAAACTAAAAATAAATGATTAAAATACAAGATCATTATTTTTTTAAATATGTAAGGTCGATAAAATTTTATTAATATTTATAAGATTTTAAACATTCAATTAAAATAAATAATCAAATTAAATGTTCTTATTAAATTTATAAAGTCTACAAAGATATGATAGAAAAGAAGTTGTTAAATTGAAATCAAAATTTTTAATATATTTAAAGTTTAAATTATAAGTATTCTTTTTATTTATTTAAATTATTTAGTTTTATATTTATTCAAATTCCAATCATAACCCCCTTTTAAACGACTTATAAATCACCATTAACACCATTCATAACCTCATCTTAACGTCAAGTATAAAAGCAAGGCTTAGGCCTCACTTTTCATTTGCTCATTCTCTAAAAATCTCACTCTCATATCTTTTTTTCGTCCATTGAATATCATCAATTTGAAGAATTTTATTTTACAAGTGATTTGAAGAATTCTTAATACTAACGTAATCTTTTATTGCTTTTATATTATATATTTTAATCGTCCTAACATCCAATTATTTTCATGACTTTATGTTGTTACTATTATTCTTTCTTCTACCAAATCTCTTTTTATTTTAATAATTAAAATTTTATCATTAACATTTTAATAATAACTAATCTTATAACAATCACTAACATACCTAAATTAAGCTAACAACACACTAACATAAACAAAGAATCCCGTTTGCATACGGACGGCTATGTTGCCGCATTCGGTTATTCTACAAGATTAGTGTTCTAGATCATGGCTATGCCAAAGTCATAGAATATTTTTTTAACTCAAATGAAGACTAATATACCATATATTGACATAATAAAATGTTCTAACCCGTTTCATGTTTTAACGATTTTAAAAGTGCACATAAGTGTCTTACTACAATTCTGGCAGAATATTATCTTACTTCAACCAACCATAACTTGATCAAAAAAAAATTAATGTTTTGTAAACTCAGAATCCAATGTTAAATTCATTGAATTACCTTTTTAACGATAGTATATATATCTTCAAAAGCAATCGGACGACTCAACAATAGCATTCACAAGATAAGTCCACATTTCAGCACCTTCTGTCTTGTGCTGCTTGTTTGACCTATTTAAAGATCTTTTCATAAAATTGTTTCTCAATGAAAGTTGTCCGGGAGACTTTGAACTCGTCAAGTATAAATTTTTATAATTTTATGAAATAGTTTTCTATTTTTAAAACCTATTAAAACACATACCAAACATTCTGTCCAGAATCTAAAATTGATGCAATAATCATTTCTCAATCTACCTTTCGTTTTTTAGCATTCTCTAAACGTCTTAACTTTTTGTAATGAATTCCAACCTTAAGTTATTGTTTCTTTATCGTTTAGGACATCACATTTGACTCTTGACATCCAGGTTTTCTTATGTACTCTACAACCATCACTATACTTCTGAATCTTCCATGTCAATTTTCCATGCTCCTTTTTACTTTATTTCACACCTTTTGGGTTGAAACATGTTAACCTTATAAACTTACACTTGTAAACATCTTCATACTTGTAAAGACATGCAATTCATCTTTACCTTTTTGTCATGGTTATTTGTGTTATTGTAAGTCTTATATGAGATACATATTTTGTTTACAATCATTAACTATTGCTAGCCTGGTGACGTCTTAGATCTTTGGTCCTGAGAAGCCTAAAAGGTGCTAAAGCCGATGTATTGTTGGCTCCTGATGACGTATTCTTGTTCATCATGGGAATCAAATGCACTTAACCAATCATATATACTTCTAATCAAGTCGAGGTTTGGTTGTAAAGATATGTGTTCTATAAAGTTGCTAACTCATAACCTATGACATAAATTGCCACTTGTAAACCTTCCTATATATATGTATGTTCAACCCATGGGAACTCACCAAGTTTCAAAGTAGATCCTTTATTTTTAACATGTTTCAGGTTTGATACTTGTGGATATCTTCGTGCTCATATAGGACTTGGACTTAGATAAATTAAACATTTTATGCTATTATTTATACTTTTGTGTATTGTAATGACTAAATTGACTTGTATTGTTCAATGAATAATGGTTTTAATATTATTTCAACTTAATTAGTTGCATGTGCTATGAACAATCGTTTCACATTCCTTTGCCCCGATGATTTCGCCGTCGGTCGGGGTGTGCCAATGCATGGTGCGCCAAATGGTTCTAGATCCCTAGGTTGGGTTTACGTCGCTTGAGCATCTCAAAATAAGTTTTCCCATGTCGTTTGACCTCTAGGACTCGATTGAGTGTATAACAAGCATTAGCCACTACCTCATTCTAGAATTGAATATGCAGTTTCGAGTCGGCTAGCATTGTCCTAGCAGTCTCTAGTAAGCTCTTATTTTTCCTTTTAGCAAAGCCATTCATCTGTGGATTGTACGCAGAGGTAAATTGATGTACAATTCCTCTTTCTCTACAGTATGCCTCCGTCCACTGATTCTTGAACTCTATGCCATTGTCTGATCAAATCTGTCTTACTTTCAACTTGTAGAGTGACTCCAATGTAGTTACCAGATGTTTGAATGATTCAAAAGTTTCTGATTTGGCTTTCCTATACATTATCCAAGAGAATGGTAAGTAATCATCCGTTACTACAAAGCAATACAGATCTCCAACAATGCTCTTTGTGCTGATAGGGCCAAACAGATCCATGTGCAGAAGCTCGAGAGGCATATCAATAGATTGCACCTTCTTTGCCTTGTGAGTATTCTTGGTCTGTTTCCCTTTCTTAAATGCTATCCATATGTCTGGAAGCTGAAAGTTCTTGACAGTTATGCCATTTACTAAATCATTTTCCTAGGATTGATGTGTCCCATTCTTCTATGCCATGAGACGGAATCCCTCACAGTTGCATTTGACAAGAAGCATTGAACAGTGTGATCGGTTGTGGAGGCTTTTGATAAATCCAATATATACAAGTCGTTATATCTTGAAGCTGACACAAGAACCTTATCATGGTCAATCACATAGTCCTTTTTCAACATGTCGTACTTTTTTTGTCAAATACAACTTTAAATCCATTATCACAAATCTGGGAGACTAAAAGTAAGTTGTTCTGTATTTTTTGAACGTAGTTCACCTTGCCAAACTTTACTTTATCGTTTCCCACTTCACCTTGTGCGGTGATGTAACCTCCTTTGTTTCCAGCAAAGAAACATGTCCCCCTTTAATTTTTTAGACATTGAAAAGGAGGGACGAATTGTCTGTCATGTGCCTGGATGCCCTACTATTAATAATGCAGGTGTTAGTGATAACACTGTAGTTGACACCTTGCAAATTCATAGAAACTTATTAGTTCAGATTTGGGACCCAAGCCTTAACTGCCTTGGGTGACCCACAGGAATCACACATGATAAACTCAAGTATAGTGTAAGGCCTGTTTGTGGTAAATAGACAACTGGCTTATTGTTTGAACTTTAGGTTTACTAATACTCTTAAGTGGAGTATTAGACCTAATTTTAGAAAAACTTGTTTTTGCATCATAAAGATCAATTTTCTTTTCGAGCGTCTGATAATAATGACAATTAGGGGAGAAATGTCCTTGTTTTCTACAACTGTAGCAAGATCTCGCTTCTACAGATAGAAGAAAACTTTTATGTGATGTTGAGTTTGGTGAATGTGTGAGGTGTGTCTTGTTGGGTTTTATCACTTCTCTTTTACATGTTTTAGCCTTATTAACAAAATTAATAGTTTTAACATTTTGAAATCTTTACCTTTCATTTTATTAGGACATTGATGATTAACACGTTTTTGGTTAACTGGTTTAGTTATTTTGGGTTCTGAAATCAATGTTTGTGAACCTGACCTTACATTAACCGTTTTAATTTAATCATCCAAATTCTCAACTGGAATTTTTTCCTTTTGATTTCAGAATAGAATTCTTCCATTTAGTGCCATATTTCACCGATTTGTCAATGGAATCAGGATCGCTAACCAGAGGAGTGGTCACCACATGATCCTTTACTGGGTTGTTATTGATAGGTCTATATTTAGTATTCAAAAGGATGTCATGTGGTGGTAGAACTACTTTGTAAACCAAACCTTCCCCATTATTCATTCTTTCACTAAGTTTTGAAATATATGAGAAGAACTAACCCAACTATGTGATTTTTGATTTAAACAATTAACCTTGACTTACAACACTGTTTTGTCCTTTTTGCTTTCTTTTAAAGAATTTAAATAAAAGTTCATATCATTAGATTGATTTGAGGCAACAACATCAGTTTCCCTTAGTTGTTTACCCAATAATTCTACTTTTACTTTCAAACTACACTCATTTTGTTTTAATATACGATTAGCTTCAGTGCAGAGTTGTACGTCATTTACTACATTAACATTGTGTTCTAATAGCCTAGAAAATTTCAGATGAATGCTTTCCCTAAATTTTTCACATTCAGAACAAGCATTGTTTGCAAATAATTGATCTAAAGAACTTAGCTGTGAGGAATCAGTTGAATCAACCATCAAAGCAGAGTTAGACTGTTCTATTGCTGGAGATTTTGAACTTGTTGCTCCGAGCTCTTCCTCAACCAAGTGATTTACCACGTTCACAGCTTCTTCTGTATCTAACAACGCTTGCTCAGCTGCAATCTCAGCTTCACCGGCAGACCCATCATCTAATGCTTCCACAAAGGAAACATTTGATTTCCTTGGAGAAACAAATCCGAAGGACCAATCATGCCCTTCATCACCTGAGCAGTCAGAGCCTTTGTCTCTTTCCTTGAAGATGCAGTTCCAATCACGTCTTTGTCTTGACGGTTGAAAGTGGGAAATGGGTTTCCATTTCCGGTTTTCTTTGGCTTTACACATTCACGTTTAAAATGCCTTTTTTCACCACAATTGAAGCACATGACTTTGGTTTCGTCAAAACTAAAAGTCGTATCTTTCGTGGCTACTAGATTCTGTCCCGTCTTCTAGACAAACTTTTTAGATCTTCTGACTACACTTGCCACAACCCACATGATGTTCATTCTCTACAGCTCATTCTTGTCACTTGCTTGTAATCTTCATCTGTAAGATGACAATTTCCAATCTTCCCGGCAACTAAACCATCATTGGATTGTACCACTGCTGCTAGAAGATCCATATGCTCCTTTTCCACTTCCACTATGATATTACCAAGATTTTTGATTTTCAACATCATAGTATTAGCTTCAGGCACTATGTATTGGGTCCGTGATGACCCTGACATTTCAGGCAAGAAGCAGTGGTTTGGGAAGCAGCCGAGCAGCTTGACATGGATGGTGTTTGTAATGGTGCTCCTGAAGTAGCTGGAGTTGGAACTGAGTTGTAAAGTGAAGGATTCTAAACGTAGGATCCTTTCATTTGACTGGTACTTCATTCTTAGTTCGTCCTCTCTTAACTTCAAGATGAAGTCATTTATGTCTAACATTGCAAGAATGTCATTCTATCTCAGATTAGACACAAATGAATCCTATTTCTCAGGCAAACCATCAGCAAAACTTGAAACTTTGTCTTCCATTGATGTGGTTACGCCACAAGTGTGCAGCTCATTCATCACATGATAGAATCTGTCAATAATATCATCTAAGCTCTCATTGCCTATCAAAGAGAAATTACCAAACTCCTTTATGAGAGCCTTAGCCTTCGGCGCCTTTAACGTTGCATTTCCATCATTCCTCTTCTCCAAGGCCTCCCATAGCTTTTGGGCCTGCTTGTTCTCAGAAAACTGATGAAAGATATCTTTCGGTATCCACTGAGTCAATAGAGCATATAATTTCCTTTTAGCATTGAATAAGATCTTCTGTGCTTCACTCAACCTCCCACTACTAGCTTGACTCCATTAGCACTGACTGGTATTGTGCAACCAGTCTCAATGGATGTCCAAAGATTAGGATTGGTTCCATTTAAGTTGTTGGGTTTTGTTACATGTTTCTCAAAGCAATTTTAACCATTTAAACTTCAAAAACGCAGCGGATATTAGCGGTTAAAAGGTGTTTTATAATCTGAAAATTTTAACCATATTAACCCAAAACAATACCCATAAACAAAGGATCATATATATATATATATATATATGTGTGAAATGAAATGCTAGCAAAATGAAAATTGCCACTATAGGGTGTTCTTGAAACTACCTTTCAAGAACAAAATAATGTGGTAAGGATGATAAGAAGAAGATGATGTTTCTTGAATGTATAGCCTCCAAAATAGGAGTCCTCAAGCTTGTATACCCACAAGCCTTAGCAAACACCTAACTTGTTAGGTAGAACAACATCAAATGCTCAAAACCTTCTTCTTGCAAATTCGAAAATAGCCTAGCCAAAAACAAAAATGCAGCCAACAAAACCGAATTTTTCAGCCAAGAAGATAGAAAGCATGAGTTCTTTGCATGTGTGTGAGAGAGACTATGCTTAAGGGATAAGTGTAAGAATGGTTAAAGTCTTGTATAAGACCAAGACATGGATGTTCCCCATGCCCAAAAGGGGCGGCCGAAGTTCCCATTCAAAATGGTTTCCCCCCATTTTAATTTTTATAAAAAACTTACATATTCAACCCATAAGTTTGTAAAATTAAAAGCTCTTTTAATTTTATAACAGTAACACATTTTTATATGTTATTATTTAACTCACATAAATAATGAAACAAATAATTTCTCATGAACAAATTATCCATATAATTTTGTTCTATTACAAAACCAACATTTTAGAAAACCCTTTTTCTAAATTGGTGTAAATATTATTGTATGATCTCATTAACAAATATTTATTTGTTGGTGTTTGTATAGCTTGTTATTGGGTATGACCTGACTTGGATCATAACGTACTAACCACATCAATCGTGTATGTGTCTTGGCCATACAAGATCCAACAATCTCCCACTTGCACAAGATTCATAGAAGATTGATGCAAGCAATAAAAACCGCCTAATAACGGTTTACTACCCTTAATACATATGACTAAGTGCCATTCAATAACATCATCCCCTTCAAGTACCTTACTCGAAACGTTTTAGGTGAATCAATCATCAATCATTTTGTAACACATGTCATGTTAAATCCCAGAGACACAGAATGATCATTCTCCATTGATTTAACTTTATGAGGCCTTAGACATCTTATTCTCAACGAATAAGAGGGACAAATCCGATCTTGACTAGATACGTCTCTCACAATTAACTTGTATTATACCTGAACTCAGCCTTATGTACTGCCATGTTTAAGAACAGCAAAGAATTAAGTCAAATTATAATATTTGGTAAATGTTAAGACCCAATATGTATATCAAGTCAAAAGAAGAAGAAGATGATTAAGGTCGAATTTAAGGTATGAATTCATGGTTTTTAAGCGTTTGTATTGGGTTTTGGTCTCGGTTTATGCTTATATGTTTGTGTGTGTTCGGGTATGTGTCTTTGGTGGGGTTTTAAGGTGTTTGAACTCATTTGCAACAGGGTTAGAAGGAAGATACACCCAAGTTGCACACGTGAGTATCTAGACACTGATTTCTACTTGTTTTAAACTCTTTGGCCTGAAAATGTATTAAAACAGTTTTACAATGTTTATGTATGTATACCCGTATGTATTATGCATGTTGGATGATGATTCTTAGATGCTTATAGGTTGTTCATGTTTACAATAGCCATGGTAAGCTTAGAACAGATAGATTTGATGAATGAGTTCGAAAACATCCTAGAAACATGTTGTACAGAAGGTTCATGCGCCTAAGTGTCCTATGCGCCTAAGTGTCCAGATGTCCAAGGTTTCCATGCGCCTAGACACCCATGCGCCTGCATAGTGCTCATGCGCCTGAAAGTTACCCATGCGCCTAAGTGTTCCCCACACGCCTGCATAGTGCCTATGCGTCTAAGGACTTAGAATATTTTCTGATTTTTAGGGAAAAGTGTAATGTAGGCTTTGACTTGGGAGGTTCCCGGGGGCTATGTAGGTGGACTTTTTGAAGTCATAAATGTTGTGATAGGTGATGCATGATGTGATGTAAGATGGGTGATTAGGCATGATGATGTGTGATTGATAATGCTTGTTGATTATGTATGATTGTATGGTATGTTCCTTATGATGATGTATGTTTATCTTTCTTATGGCTTTACGTTTCATGCTAATGAATGAATGAACGAGGTATTATGTAACGTAAAGTAAAAGATAAGGAAAGGGGAACACGAAGTAAGAATGCATGCATTATTGAATGACGAATAAATGAAGGAAAGGCTTGCAAGCACATATATGAGGTGAGCAACCCAGTTGTTGCAATAGACTCGAACAACGTGCTATCGTGAAGTTACATGAGGTGAGCAACCCTATGGTTGCAGCAGACTCAGGTAGCGTGCTATCGTTGAAATTGGCAATTGGGGTGAGCAACCTTATGGGTGCAACAGACTCGGATAATGAGCTATCGTGAAGTTTCCACGAGGTGACCGACCCTATGGTTGCAACAGACTCGGATAGCATACTATCGTTGAAGTTGGCAATTGGGGTGAGCACCCTATGGTTGCAACAGACTAGGATAGCATGCGAATAGTTGTGATTGTTAATGAGGTTAACGACCCTGTTGTCACAACAGACTCGAAAGGACGAGCGTATAAAATGGACGAAGTTAGCGAATGTAATGGAAGATAATAATTATATTATCAATGTGTACGTATGATGTATGATCACGAATGAATGTAAAGCGCAATATGATTTGAAAGAAAGTAAAGAATGGTTTTAACGATTGAAATTTATGTTTTATTATGAAACTAGAACTTACACAGTGACGTTGACTTTTATACATTTTCAGTTGGCAGGTAAACGTTGCTGAGGATGGCACGAGGGGACTACTCAGCTCTTTTGGATTGCATTCTTTTGTTAATGTTTTTGCATTGTAATGCGAACGAATGATGTTTTGAAATGAATGCTTGTATTACCTTGCAAAAAGCATTTGTAATGATATGAAAGTTATTTTTTTATGTTTCTGCTGCAATATTTTCATCAGGCAAATGTAATTATATGTTTTATGTGCGATGAGGATCCAACTGTAAGCGTACCGGGAATGGGGCCTTCCAAGTTGGTATCAGAGCCAAAGTTTAAGAGAAATGGGTAAATTTTCAAAATAAACCATAACTTAGACTTAGAATGGGACGGAATGGGAATGGGATGCCAATGTGAGTAGCTGTGTGCCATCTGGTATTTTCGTAAAGTTAACCGGTTTATGTGTGCATGGTATGTGGTTATGTATTGTATGTTTGTTTAAATAATGATGTAGTTGGGACAGGTAATGCTTGTGTATGAAGATAAAGTAAGTGGCTAATCACAACTGGCCACTATAATTAGGGACTTACTATACTTGACATAAACTGAGCTGTTCCCTTGAATGACCGTGTTGGTGTTTGAATCTTTCATTATGCGTATGATGGCCGGTGGTAGAACTTCGAAAGCTTCATGGGGTGGAGGTCACGGTGCTGAACCGCGACCTAAGAGAGGGAGACCCAAAGTTGAGAAGGTGGTTCATGAAGACCAGAGACCCCTCATCCGGAGGGTGGCGACGAGAGCGCCAATCTGAGGGCCTTAGTAAAGGAGGCTATGGTGGAGGAAGTTCATCAGGTCATGCAGATGATTCTACCGTCTGTGGTGACCGAAGTGATCAAGGCAGTAAGGGAAGGGGAAAGAAAGGAGAGGAACAGGTCCTCAGGAAAACGAGAGCAACCGAAGCCAGAAACGGTTCTCTCTGATGATGAGGAGGAGGAAGAAGAAGAGCCTGCACCGGAGGCGACACAAGGCTGTAACTACGGGGCCTTTATGAGATGCAAGCCCCGTACTTTCGATGGAAACGACACTGCTGCTGGTGCTCACTGTGGGTGAGCGAAATGTAGGCTGTTCTTGACATCAGTGAGTGTCGTGAAGAAGAAAAGGTGAAGTTCGATACCCACTCTTTTGTGGACTCGGCTTTGTGCTGGTGGGACGACATTGTCCAAGCCGAGGGTAGCAGGGCCATTGGAAGAATGAGATGGCCTGAACTGAAGAAGTTAGTGATTGAGGAATTTTGTCCTCACAGAGAGATGGATAAGGTAGAAAGAGAATTCCTACAGCTGTAGGTGGGAACGATGACACACCAGCAGTACACCATAAAATTTAATGAAATGGCGCGGCTGGTGCCAGATCAAGTGACACCATTGTCACGAAAGATTAAGAGATACTTCCAGGGATTGCCGGCGGATATCCGTAGGCATATGATCTCCGCGCGACCGAGTTCTTTTAGGTCGGCGGTTGATTTGGTTGGTAGGTTATATGATGAGCGCGAGGTGATGATGGCTAAGGTGAACAAGAAGGGTGGCAGTGACCGAAACTGGAATGGGAAACGCTTTGGACGTGGTGGAGCCGCTCCAAACAATAAGGTGGCGAACGTGGGTGACCGACGTGTGGTCACATCTGGTGCAGGGTTGAAGAAGTGTGGTAAATACGGGAAGGAGCATTCGGGAGAATGCAAATGGGGATCAAACAACTGCTTCAAGTGCGGGAAGCCTAGCCATATGGCTAGAGATTGTGGGGTTGGCAGGTATTACAACTATGGGGAGAATGGTCATTTGAGTAGAGATTGTAAGAGGCTAAGGGCTAAAAGTTCGGGAGCGAAGACGGCTGGAGGAGAAGGGCAGAAGGCAAGCGCATGAGCTTTCACGATGACTCGGGAAGACGATAGGATAGACCCCGACGTGGTGTCAAGTATGTTTCTAGTAAACCAAACTCTTGCATCTGTGTTGTTTGATTCTGGTGCTAGTAGGAGTTTCATTTTTGCTGCTTTCTGTGCTAAGTTTCCCATTAAGAGTAGACGCATTGATGAGCCCTTCGAGGTAGAAACTGCCATAGGTAAGCTTACACGGATTTCTGAGCTGATAGAAGGTTGTGACATAGAACTAGACGGTCATAAGTTTCCTGTTAGATCATTCGTAATGACCTTAGGCGGTTTCGATATAGTCCTAGGAATGGATTGGTTGGCGGACTACAAAGCGAATATTGTGTGTCGTAAGAAGATGATCTGATTGACAGCGCCTGACGGGAATAAGGTGACGGTTTATGGTGATCGAGTCACAACGATCCCGAAAGTGATTTTGATGGCGGTGGCGGGAAAGTGCATGAGGCATACATGTAGTGCCTACTTGGCCTAAGTAAAGGATGTGCGTGCGCCAACACCACAACAATCTGATGTACCAGTTGTCTGTGACTTTCTGGATGTGTTTCCATAAGATTTACTAGGGGTGCCACCAGATCGTGAGGTTGAGTTTGGGATTGACTTAATACCAGGTGCCCAACGGGTAGCTAAGGCACCGTATCGGTGGCTCCGACTGAGATGATAGAGTTAATGGAGCAGTTGCAAGAGCTACTAGATAACGGGTTCATCAGACCGAGTATCTCACCTTGGGGTACTCCGGTCTTATTTGTGAAGAAGAAAGACGGTAGCATGAGGATGTGTATAGACTATCATGAGTTGAATAAGCTGACAGTGAAGAATCGGTACCCCTGACCAAGGATTGATGACTTGTTTGACCAGCTCCAAAGTGCTAGTTGGTTCTCGAGGATAGACCTACGAACTGGCTACCATCAATTGAAGGTAAAGGAACAAGACATTCCTAAGACAGCTTTCTGTACGGGTTATGGACACTACAAGTTCCTTGTTATGTCTTTTGGTCCAACTAACAAGCCAGGTGCCTTTAAGGATTTGATGAATCGAGTATGTCGGCCGATGTTAGATAGATCAGTGATTGTGTTCATTGATGATATTCTGATCTACTCGAAGAGCGAAGAAGAGCATGTCGGTCATATTCGACAGGTTTTGGAGACGTTGAGAAAGGAGAAGTTGTACGCTAAGTTCTCCAAGTGCGCATTTTGGTTACGTGAAGTTCAATTCTTGGGTCATGTGGTTAATCCTAACAGAATTATGGTAGACCCTGCAAAGGTGGAGGCAGTGATGCAATGGAAGTTTCCAAAGACGCCATCCGAGATTCATAGTTTGTTTGGGTTGGCGGGATATTATCGAAGGTTCATCCAGGACTTCTCCAAGATACCCTCCCCGTTGACTAAATTGACCCGTAAGGATGTGAAGTTCGTGTGGGGTCAAGAGCAAGAAAGGGCTTTTGAGGAGTTAAAGGAAAGGTTGACTCAAGCTTCTGTCCTGTCATTACCCGAAGGAAGCGAGGATTTGGTGGTCTATTCTGATGCTTCCTACTCAGGGTTGGGGTGTGTGTTAATGCAGAGCGGGAAGGTTATAGCTTATGCATCTCGACAGTTGAACATTCATGAGGTCAATTATCCTACTCACGACTTGGAGCTAGCAGTCGTGGTCTTTGCACTGAAGATTTGGAGGCACTATCTGTACGAGACGAAGTGCATCATATTCACTGACCATAAGAGCTTGAAGTACTTCTTCGAGCAGAAGGATCTAAACATGAGGCAGAGATGATGGTTGGAGCTTATAAGGGATTATGATTGCAAGATCCATTACCATCTAGGCAACGCCAACGTGGTGGCTGAGGCCCTTCGCCGAAAGGAGAGGCCCGAGCCAATTCGGGTGAAAGCATACCAACTGATCATGACCTCTGATGTAATGAAGCAAGTCAAGGAGTTTCAAGATGAGGCATTGAAAGAAGATCATCTAAACTCTGAAAGAATGAGAGGTCTGGTTGGGGAATTGGGTGAAAACACACTCGGTGTTAAAACCCGATTTTGACGTGTGTGGATCCCTCGTTTTGGGGATCTACGCATGAAGATCATGGATGAAGCACACAAGACGTGATATTCCATTCATCCTGGTGCCACGAAAATGTATCAAGATATGAAGAAAGATTATTGGTGGCCGGGTATGAAGCGCGATGTGGTAGGGTATGTGAGTAAGTGCCTTACTTGTTTGGAAGTGAAGGCCGAGCATCAAAAGCCGTATAGGAAGATCCAACCTTTGGATATACTGGAGTGGAAGTGGGAGCACATCACCATGGGTTTCATTACGAAGTTCTCATGCACTCCGAAAGGGTATGATGCCATATGGGTGATGGTCGACCGTCTGACGAAGAGTGCTCACTTCTTACCGATCCACAAGACATATTCATCCGAGAGGTTGGCGGATCTATTCATTAAAGAGATTGTGACTCGTCATGGTGTGCCGGTGTCTATCATGTCTGATCGCGACACTCGGTTCACATCCAAATTCTGGAAGAAATTCCACGATGCCATAAGACGAGGTTACATATTAGCACGACTTATCATCCCTAAACTGATGGTCAGTCAGAAAGGACCATTCAGACACTGGAAGACATGCTTCGAGCACGTGTGATAGATTTTAGGGGAAGTTGGGATGACCACTCACTGTTAGCTGAATTCTCGTATAACAACAATTATCATGCCAGTATTGGCATGCCACCATACGAGACGCTATACGGTAGAAGATATAGAACACCCGTATGTTGGGGAGACATTGGGAAGAAAGAATTGGGAGGTTTCGAGGTGATCGAGGCTACGACTGAGAATCTAGAAAAGATTAAAGCCTTTATGAAGGCAGCCAAGGATAGACAGAACTTGTATGCTGATAACGACGTAGACCGATTGAGTTCCAGGTGGGTGGTCGGGTTATGTTGAAGGTCTCACCGTGGAAGGGTATATTCAGTTTAGGAAGCGGGGCAAGTTGATCCCGAGATACATAGGCCTTTTCGAATCATTGCTCGAGTAGGAGAGGTGGCCTATAGATTGAAGTTGCCCAGTGAGCTAGGTGGAATTCATCCGACATTCCATTTATCTCACATAAGAAAATTCTAAGCCGAGGAGGATATGGTTGTACCACTGGAAGATATCGAGGTGGATGAACGACTCAATTGTGTGGAGCAACCAGTGGTGATCATCGATCTTAAAGAGAAGAGGCTGAGAAATAAAGTGGTTCCTCTTGTGCGTGTACAGCGGAATCACAAGAAGGGATCCGAATCTACATGGGAGACCAAGGAGGAGATGAGGCAGCATTATCCACATATGTTCGAGGAATAACAAGTTTCAGGGACGAAACCTAAATAAGGGGTGGACTTGTAACACCTGGCTTTTTTCAAAGAAAGATAAGAAATGAGGAGTAAAAGAAGTAAATGCAATTAAACCCATGTTGAAGGGTTAAAAATGTAAAAGAATGATAAAGTACAAAAAGTTGATGAAAAGGTGGGCATGGCCGCCCACCCCCACTTCTCATCACCTTTTTCATTCGTTAAAGAGAGAGAGAGAGAGAGAGAGGAAACTCTCGGTTGAAGAAGAAGAAGAAGATTAAGGTCGAATTTAAGGTTTGAATTCGTGGTTTTTAAGCATTTGTGTTGGGTTTTGGTCTCGGGTTTATGCTTATATGTTTATGTGTGTTCGGGTGTGTGTGTTTGGTGGGGTTTTTACGTGTTTGAACTCATTTGCAAGAGGGTTAGAAGGAAGATACACCCAAGTTGCACCAGATGAGTATCTAGACCCTGATTTCTACTTATTTTAAACTCTTTGGGCCTGAAAATGTATTAAAACAGTTTTAAAATGTGTATGTATGTATACTCGTATGTATGATGCATGTTGGATGATGATTCTTAGAATAGATGGTTTGATGATTGAGTTCGAAAACATCCTAGAAACATGTTGTATAGAAGTTTCATGTGCCTAGATAAGGCTCATGCGCCTAGATAAGGCTCATGCGCCTGGAAATGCCTTAGAATTATTCAAGTGTAATTCATGCGCCTTAACAGTGGTTCATGCGCCTGAACAGTGGTCCATGTGCCTAGAAATATTACTCAGATGACTAAGTGCAGGGCCATGTGCATGCATAGTGCCCATGCGCCCAAGTGGCCCATGCGCCTAAGTGTCCAGACGTCCAAGGTTTCCACGCGCCTACACACCCATGTGCCTGCATAGTGCCCATGCGCCTGAAAGTTGCCCATGCGCCTAAGTGTTCCCCATGTGCCTGCATAGTGTCAATGCGCCTGCATAGTGCCCATGCATCTAAGAACTTAGAATATTTTCTGATTTTTTAGGAAAAGTGTATTGTAGGCTTTGACTTGGGAGGTTCTCGAGGCCTATGTTGGTTGACTTTTTGAAGTCATAAATGTTGTGATGGGTGATGCATGATGTGATGTAAGATGGGTGATTAGGCATGATGATGTGTGATTGATAATGTTTGATGATTATGTATGATTGTATGGTATGTTCCTTATGATGATGTATGTTTATCTTTCTTGTGGCTTTACGTGTCATGCTAATGAATGAATGAACAAGGTATTATGTAACGTAAAGTGAAAGATAACAAAAGAGGAACACGAAGTAAGAATGCATGCATTATTGAATGACGAATGAACAAAGGAAAGGCTTGCAAGCACATATTTGAGGTGAGCAATCCAGTTTTTGCGACAGACCCAAACAACGTGCTATCGTGAAGTTGCCATGAGGTGAGCAACCCTATGGTCGTAATAGACTCGGGTAGCGTGCTATCGTTGAAATTGGCAATTGGGGTGAGCAACCCTATGGGTGCAACAGACTTGGATAGCGAGCTATCGTGAAGTTGCCATGAGGTGAGCGACCCTGTGGTTGCAACAGACCCGAATAGCGTACTATCGTTGAAGTTGGCAATTAGGGTGAGCAACCCTATGGTTGCAACTGACTCGGATAGCATGCAAATAGTTGTGATTGTTAATGAGGTTAGCGACCTTGTTGTCGCCATAGACACGAAAGGACAAACGTATAAAATGGACGAAGTTAACGAATGTAATGGAAGTTAATAATTATACTATCAATGTGTACGTATGATGTATGATCACGGATGAATGTAAAGCGTAGTATGATTTGAAAGAAAGTAAAGAATAGTTTTAACGATTGAAATGTATGTTTTATTTTCAGTTGGAAGGTAAACGTTGCTGAGGATGGCACAAGGCGGCTACTCAGCTCTTTTGGATGGCATTCTTTTGTTAATGTTTTTGCATTGTAGCGAGAACGAATGATGTTTTGAAATGAACGCTTGTATTAACTTGCAAAAGCATTTGTAATGATATGAAAAGTTATTTTTTTATGTTTCCACTGCAATATTTTCATATGGCAAATGTAATTATATGTTTTATATGCGATGAGGATCCAACTGTAAGCGTCTCGGGAATGAGGCCTTACATCCTGTCACTAGAATATTGAAGGCCCATGGCACAAGTATGACTTTCATGCTTTGCCATTTTAAGATGGTTCATGAGTGGATCCGCAATGTTTTGATCCGTGTGAACTTTGCGAATTCATATCTTTCCCTTTTCAACTTCTTCCCTTACGTAGTTGAATCTCCGTTCAATGTGCCTAGTCTTTTGATGTGCACGGGGTTCATTGATTTGAGCAATCGCACCCTCGTTATCACAAAGAATTTCTAAGGGGTCCTGAATGGAGTGACCACCCTAGATCGACAATGAATTTCTTTAACCATGCAACTTCCTGAGCTGCTAATGAAGCAACGATGTATTCTGACTCTATAGTTAGGAATGCCACCATATCTTGCTCAGAGCTCTTCTAAGAGATTGCTCCTCCATTCAAGATGAAAATGTACCCCGATTGTGATCGTGAATCATCCCGATTAGTTTGGAAACTCGCATCCGTGTAACCCTTTACTACGAGTTCCTCCTCACTAGATCCATAGATTAAGAACATATGTTTGGTCCTCCTTAGGTAATTAAGTACTTTCTTAACAGCCATCCAATGACTATTTCTAGGATTTTGTTGGTAGCGGCTTGTCATGGTCAAAGCGCATGACACGTACAACCTAGTGCATATCAATGGATACATGATGGATCCTATAGCAGACGCATACGTGATTCCCTTCATTTCGTCATGCCCATCCTTTCAGCTTGGACATTGAGTCTTACTCAATATCGTTCCTCTTTGGATAGGTACCGTACCTTACTTAGAGTATGTCATCTTAAACCTTTTTAAAATCTTATCAATGTATGCACTTTGGTTTAAGCCCATTAACCGCCTTGATCTATCCATATAGATCTTTATTCCCAAAATATAGGGGGCTTCACCAAGATCCTTAATGGAGAAATAGCTTCCAAGCCAGGCTTTTACACCCTCCAAGGTTGGAATGTCATTTCAAAATAGTAGAATGTCAGCGGCATATAGTACAAGGAAAGTGATGATGCTTCCACTAGCTTTCTTATATACACATGCTTCATCAGCATTTTTGATGAACCCAAATTTGATTATCTCTTCATCAAAATAGTGATTCCAACTTCTTGATGCTTACTTCAATATGTAGATTGATTTCTTTAACTCGCATACTTTGTTAGGATGTTTTTGATCGGCAAAACCTTCAGGTTGAACCATATAGACAACTTCCTCAAGATATCCATTTAAAAAATCGGGTTTGACATCCATTTGCCAAATCTCATAATCATAATACGCAGCTATGGCAGATAATATCCTAATATACTTTAGCATTCCAACTAGAGAGAACGTCTCATCATAATCAACCCCTTGAGTTTGAGTGAAACCTTTTGCTACAAGTCTAGCTTTATAAGTATCAAAGTTTCCATACATATCGGATTTCTTCTTCAAAACCCACTTACTTCCAACTATCATGGACTTCAGAGGTGGGTCAACCAAGTCCCATACTTGGTTGTCAAACATGGATAGCATCTCAACGTTCATGGCTTGAAGCCATTTGTCACAATCCAAATTGGACATTGCATCATGATAAGTGGTTGGTTCATTAGAATCCACCACATAGCATCCATCTATGAACAATCCATATCTTTCGGGTGGATTACTAGTTCTACCAGATCTGCAAACGTTTTGTGTATATTGATCAACTGTTTTATCACCCTCAACATCGTCATGTTGAGTGCTAGTGTCAACCAAACGTGTATTAATATGTGGTTCTTGATCCTCCTCAAGATCCATTGTTCTACTGTTAGTTCCTTCCGTAAGGAACTTAGCTTCTAAGAACTCAGCCTTCTTGGCAACAAACTCCTATTGTTCCAATGGTTGATAGAAATAATATCCCATAGAACGTCTAGGATATACAATGAAGGTACACTTAGTCGAACGGCTTTCTAACTTGTTTGAGGTGGGCGTCTTAACATAAGTCTCACAACCCCATACCTTTAAATATGATAGTGATGGAACCCTTCCATGCCATATTTCAAAAGGTGTCATTTCCACTTTCTCAGTTGGGGCCGCTGAAAGCAAAGCGAAACCCCAAAATGATACAGGCAATGAGCCTCTAGCCATCATAGATTGAACCATATCCAATGGAGTTTGATTTTTCCTCTTGGACAGACCATTTTGTTTTGGTGTTCCAGGTGGAGATACTTGTGAGACAATACCACAACTTCTAAGATGATCTCTAAAAGCATCACTTAGGTATTCACCTCCTCTATCGGTGCAGAGAATTTTTATTTTCTTGTTGAGTTTATTTTCTACTTCATTTTGGAAGATTTTGAACATTACAAAAGCTTCATCTTTGTGCCTTAACAAGTACACATAATCATATCAACTATAGTTGTTGGTAAAGGTAATGCAGTATCTTTCATTATACCTACTCCTTGGTTTAAAAGGACCACATACATCCGAATGTATGATGCCCAATAAATCTTTTGCCATTTTGGATTTGCCACTAAAACGTGCCTTAGTCATTTTTCCTGGTAAACAAGATTCACATACATCAAATGAATCATATTCACTTGCTTTTAAAAGACTGTTCTTTTGAAGTGTTTGTATGCGCTTCTTGTTTACATGACCAAGACAACAATGCCAAACATAGGTGTCACTTAAATCCAATTGTAGTTTCTTGGTGGTGGATTGGTATAATGAGCTATAATATAATGTTTCACGAACCAATTCATTAATACCATTAATAGGATTAGCTTTAAAATAAAATATGTCATTTAAAGAAACATGAATTTCATATTCAATAAATGTCATAACATAACCATATTGTCTTAATTGGGAAACATAAATAATATTCCTAGTCAAACTAGGAACATACAAAACATTGTTCAAAATTAGGTCCAAAACAATTTGGAAGCTTTAAGATGTAGTCCCCATGGTTTTGAACTTGAACTTTAGCCCCATTCCCCATGTAGAGGCTAATATCCCTTTCTTGAAGTCCTTACTTCTTTTGAACCCCTGAAATAAGTTGCAAATGTGAGTTCCACATCCTGTATCAAATACCCATGTTTTAGATGATATTAAATTTAGATCAATATGAATAATGAAAATTGTACGTGAGGTTTGCTCGGCATCCCTCTTAGCTTGCAACTCTTTGAGATGTGGTGGGCAATTTCTTTCCCAATGTCCAATCTCCCCACACTTGAAGCATGGGTCATTTGAAGCAACCTTTTACTTCTTCTCCGCTTCTTTGGGTGGTGGCCCTCTTACCACTCCCTGTTAGGATCAGTGATCTACGTTTGATTGATTAGAGAGTATAGCAGCGGAATTCTAACAATGAATTAGCCAATTCACAAGAACGAAAAGATATTCAATGAAGAACAAAAACGGTTATAGATAAAGAGAATTCTGCAGATATATTTCATTCAATATTCGCTTTCGTGGTAACAGAATGTCACACTTACAATTAGGTCGACACCTCTTATATAAGAGATATGACGTCTGCTGATGTCACTTGATAGTGACATCTAACAGAATTATTCCAACTGAAACACAACTACTGAAGATGTCAAAACAGCTGACATCTTCTTACAAAAATACTAAGTGTTATCAGTTACTACAACTACTGAAAAACATAAAACTACTGATACTACAACGACTGAAGGACAAGCTCTTCAGTCGTTTTACAAAACTACTGAAACTAAAAACATAAAACTACTGATATCACAACTACTGAAGAAGTACTCTTCAGCTGTTGTGACAAACTACTGAAACTTCAGTACTTGGTCTTCAGATTTGAACTTCAGACGTTTCATCAGCTGATGACTTCAGTAGATATCATCAGCTGATGTCTTCAGTCTTTGTCTTCAGACTTTGTACACTAGTTGTTGATCTTCAGCACTTGTAGACTCTTCAGCTGTTGTACTTCAGTACTTTGGTCTTCAGCTTCAGCACTTGTGTTCTTCAGCTCTTCAGCTTCAGCACTTGTGTTCTTCAGCTGTTGAGCTTCAGCACTTTAGTCTTCAGCTGTTGAAGTCTTCAGTACTTGATCTTTAGCTGTTGAAGTCTTGAGCACTTGTCGAACTGCTGATAAATCCTTCAGCAGTTGTTGTGATATCATGTGGGACTTAGAGGTTTTCTGATCTTGGCTCATTGGTTCTTTTGGTCCAACAAACTCCCCCTGAACCAATGCAGCCAAAACCTCTAATTAATTTATTTTCCCACTTATTGTTGGTATAATGGTTGGTCTTTTTCCTTCTTGATCAGTAGAGAAGATGACCCATATAAGCACTGGCCTGGGAAGAAATCTCACAGATCTGTTTGGCAAGGTATGAATGGGAACTCTGTTTTGGGGAACTGGACACAGAGTTGTTATCCCATTCATGAGATTTACTTCCCCATTATGAGTCTGTACGACTCTCGAACATAGGCCTCAAGGAGAACAACCTGTTCCTCCTTGGAGAGTTCTTCTACTCCTCCTTCAAAGAAGAACTCTGGACCATAGTACTTAGATAAGTACTTCACAGTCCTGCCATTCTTCAACTCCACAGTAGTTACCTCCCTATAGACAAATTCATCAGGATGAGTGCCCTCAAGGAGTAACTGGAGCTCATTCTTCTTAATGTCTTCAAGCTTCTTATATAATAACCCCTTTTTGATCATCTTGTTTTCCAGTAAGGCTTGAGGGGTCATTTTTGATTGATGAGCCTTCTTGAATTCATCGATTATTTCCCATGGTGAGACTACAATGGCCAACATGATTGTAGAGTCTATTGTTTTTCTAACCTGGCCATTGTATCTATGAGGAATGGATCTTTTGTGGATTCTAGAACTCACCTTGGGGTCTGGCCATACTCTCACTCTCTCCTTCTAATACTGAAATGTGTGTCTGAGAGTGTAC
This sequence comes from Flaveria trinervia, assembly GCA_025506515.1. Classification (NCBI taxonomy): domain Eukaryota; kingdom Viridiplantae; phylum Streptophyta; class Magnoliopsida; order Asterales; family Asteraceae; genus Flaveria; species Flaveria trinervia. Next base: position 34,983,531 of record CM046441.1, read on the forward strand.
AGCCTCTGAGCATGCCCTTTCATGGCTTGTATAGATGATGACTGAGGAAATTCCTTGTCAACCATCTTCAGTAGTTGCTCATCGTGCTGCTTCTGCTGTTCTTCATCTTCTATTTTGACTCTAACCGTTTCCCTTTGAGAGTCAGGTGTGATCATGGGTTGACTCCTGGGTTTTGGTAGCCTTAGAATAGCAGAGAGTGGCAGACTATCATCTTCATCCTCTTCTTCTTCATCTTCTTCTATCCTCAGCACCCTTCTCCTCCTTCTAGGTGCATCACTGGATGATGGTTGGGTTGGTTTTTGTGGTAAAGGAATTGGTTTTGAAGGTTGAGGATGTTTGGATTTGGGTTTTGAGATTGGTTTGGAGATTTGAGGGGTAGGCTGTTTTTGAGTGGGTGATTGAGAAGGTTGTTCAAGCATTTTGGTTGTGATTTTGGCTTTTGTGAGTCTTGCCATTTCAAACCTTTTTCCAGCCCCAGCCTCATCAAGTGCTTCAATGATTATCCCCTTATGAAATTGCTCAAACAAACAGATTCTGGTGGCTATAGCCAGAATGCTGTCTCTGGTCCATGAACGAATCTCCATCAGTGATCTTCCTAAGTATATGGCTATGAATCGAATCATGATCTCCAATCTCTCTTTCTCCAGCACATCATACCCATCCCATCTATTTTGAATTTCCTCTACTTCCAACCTCCTGATCTCACTGTCTAGTGTGGCTGTATCAAAGCCTTGCTTGAAGAGATGCTCAATGATTTTGTCGATGGATCGGCTGTGTGTTTCATCTGCATCTTTACCAGCTCTTCCAAGGATTTTTCTTCAGCATTCGGTTCATCACCAGCACTTTTCTTTCTTTTGTAAGTGATCATTTGTTGTTCCTTTTCTTTTTCCAACTCCTTGGTTTTCTCTTGTTCCTTCTTGTTGGACCAAAAGAACCAATGAGCCTGATCAGAGAAACATCTAAGTCCCACAGGACATCACAACAGCTGAAGAAGACCTGATCAGCTGTTCTACAAAGTCTGAAGAATACAACTGCTGAAGTACGTCTGAAGTACTGAAGACAAAGACTGAGACAACAGCTGAAGATCTAAAGTCTGAAGACTTCAACAAGTACTGAAGACAAAGACTGAAGATCAACAGCTGAAAGACAAAGTCTGATGTTCAAGTACTGAAGACATCAGCTGATGTTAACAGCTGATGACAACAGCTGAAGAGGGCTTCGTCAGTTGTTGTGATGGTTTTTCTTCTTCAGTAGTTTTTCTTTCCTTTTAGTAGTTTGTTTACTTTTCTTTTCAGTACTTGTAAACAACTGAAGAGGTTGTTCTTCAATTGTTGTAGTGTCAGTAGTTTTATGTTTTTCAGTAGTTGTAAATAAGATGTTTAACACTTAGGAACTTTTGTAAGAAGATGTCAGTTGTTGACATCTTCAGTAGTTGTTAAACATCAGTAGTTATAAAACGGTTACATGTCACTTTCAGGTGACATCAGCCTACGTCATTCTTTCCTTTATAAGGAAAGATGACTCACCTGTAATCGTGCCTTGAGGCCGACAATCTTAATGCAATATTCCTTTTGTCGGATATTTCTCTCTCAATAACAAAATTCTTTTATCGTTTTATATCGAATGTTCTTGTTTGAATTTGTCTAATTCTGAGCTATTCCGCTGCTATATCTGTTCAATCGATTAATCCAAGAGGCTGAGATCCTAACACTTCTCATCCTCAGTTCTTTTTCTTTTCTTTTCTTTCACTGCAGTACTCTCCCCCTTTTGGATGCATTGGTGGCAGGGGTTTGTACCACAGAAAGTTTCTTTTGCACAGCATCATCAATGAGTGGTTGTAGACTTGAGGAGATCCTCTCATCAATGGCTTTATAAACTATGTCATGATGATGGGAGTGATGAGTGGTTGTAGACTATGTCCTTCATCAGTTGTTGCCTCTAGTGAGGTCTTAGCTATGTTACCAGCGTCATTCTGAGCATGTGCTAATGCAGAAGAGGTGGCAGCCTCACTAGATGGTCTAATCTCCCTATCCACACTAGAAGATAGAACTTGTAAATCCCGATGCTATGGGTTGTCAGAAGCATGATGATCCTCTTTCTCAATATCTGTGGTTCTCCCCTTTGTTGGTGGTTTTTGGGGAGGAGGAGAGGCATGCAACTGAGTCAGCATGTTTGCAATAATTATGGTTGGACTTTGGGGGCGGTTGCATGGGGAGATGGGGTAGAAGCAGTGTGCACTTGGGGAGGATGGTGCTCTTCAATGGCAATCTCCCCAAGTGAGGAAGATCCCAGATGTGTGGGTACCCCTTCTATGGTGGCTGCAGGCTCCTTTTGAGAGGAATCCTGAGCGGCTATGGCTGGTAGAGTCTCTGATACTGCTGGGGGGTTTAAGCCAGTAAGTATATCCTGCATTGGTGGTACAGGAGCATCTTCAGGGGACTCATCTCCCTGAATAGCTGTTTTGGGGTGTTTTGGTTTTTGGTTAAGTGGGGACTTTGGTTCTGGTAGTGGAAGCTGTGGGTTCCATGTGCTTGGGCTTTAGCATTCGGGCAGCTTCTTTGAGTGTAAGGTCTGAGTTGTGCCTGGAGTATATTTCAGCCAAAACAGCTGGTGCAGGGACTCCAAGGCCAACAAGGCCATCAGATTTTAATTCATCTAATATAATGGCCATCAGAAACCTGAGATATAATGGCCATCGGTTTGCCGCAGGTTTCTGAGCCAAGTTTTTTATTTATAGAAACACGATTTCAGAAAAATTAGCGGTTGGTGTTCTAGAATAGAATACAATACCTGTTGCCATTAGGATGACATTTGATCCCAAGAAGATGTCTTGGAGGCTAAGAAGACATTTACCATGTGAAAAATAACTTTCTCAGCGTCATGGAAATGTTTCTTTAGAATGGTTGTAGCCCGAAGATCACCTTCATACCCATGATTGATAAAGGACATATCGGTTGTGCCCTTTGGATATGCAGTCACAGCGGTGGAGTCGTGTAAGTGTAATGCCTGATGAATGATGTCGGCTGTAACGACCACTGGTTTCTGGTTGACAAGGGACCGAACAGAGATCTGGCCGGTAGACTCATCAGTATGAACAAAAGCATTTGACCAGAATTGACTGAGGGATTCAGGGTAGATGGTTGGATTCAAGAGAAAGGCTGTGCGATATATTAAGTCAATGGCATTATCATATTTGTTCCAGAAAGCCGACTTTGTAAGGTAAGCAACGCAGTTATGTCGTGGTTTCAGACTCATGGTCGCCATGTTGAGAGAGAGAAGCTCAGAAAATAACGACTAATGAAACATTAGAGAAGAGGACAGGTATTTATAGGGTAGGGGTGAGAAAATGACTGAAGGGTTTGGTGTTAGTCATCAGTAGTTTTAACCGACTGTTGACATGGTATTACCCTATCAGACGTTGAAACAGCTGAAGTCGTGGTTTTAGGCATCAGCAGTTAGAAAACTACTGAAGACCATGGTTTTGACTTCAGATGATGAAGCAACTGAGGACTTGGTGTTTCTCATCAGTAGTTGTGAAACTACTGAAGACAGTGGTTTTGTCATCAGTTGTTGTAAACAGCTGAAGACTTGGTATTAGTCATCAGTAGTTATAAAACACTGAAGACATGGTTTTGCTTCAGTTGTTTGGAATGAAACAGCAGTTGTAGAAACAACTGAAGAGAAAGTTCTCTTCAGTAGTTTTTGTCAATTCATAGCCTGGCAGCTGTTTCATACTGTCCTCAACACTTACTCATCAGACTTTGCATCTGCTTTTCAGGTGTTTCATAGGACGTCAGTACTTATCTGTTTGTACTGATTTCAGTAGTTGTAACTACATCAGTAGTTGTAACTACATCAGTAGTTTTGAACAGATAAGTACTTCAGTACTTGGGAGGCATTTAGCCATCAGTAGTTATATAAACTACTGAAGGTGAAAGGACTCATCACTACTAATATGTGACATGGTTACCAATGATCACCAGTACTTTTTACTGAAATCATCAGTAGTTGTCACTTATTCTAGCTGCAGCATACCAAGCCTTAACACAAGGTTTTGGAAAGTAGAACTATACAAAGGCTTAGTAAAAATATCTGCAAGCTCATCAGCACTAGGCACAAACTTAGGATCAATCAGACCTTTTTCAAAACAATCCCGAATAAAGTGATGTCTGATCTCTATATGTTTGGTCCTAGAGTGCTGGACTAGATTTTTGACAATACACAGAGCTGAAGCACTATCCATTATAATGGAGTCTTAGTCTCTGTAATGCCATAATCCAGAAGTTGGTTCTGAAGCCAGAGTACCTGAGAAGTGCAACTTGCAGCAGCAATGTACTCGGCCTCAGCAGTTGATGTAGCAACAGATGTTTGTTTCTTACTCTGCCAAGAAATCAAACAGTTGCCTAGGAATTGACAACCACCAGAAGTTGACTTTCTAGTTAACTTGCACCCTGCATAGTCACTATCTGAAAAAGCAACTAATTTGCAAGAGTGTCCAGTGGAATACCATAAACCCAGAGATTGTGTACCTTGCAAATATCTAAAGATTCTCTTGACTGCAATCAAATGAGACTCTTTAGGAGCAGCCTGAAATCTAGCACAAACACATGTAGCAAACATAATATCTGGTCTAGAAGCTGTTAAATACATCAGGACCCAATCATACATCTGTAAAGTGTTTCATCAACAGCTTTACCTTTCTGATCTGCATCCAGTTGTGTGGTGTTGCACATGGGAGTAGAACAGGGCTTACAGTTTTGTAAATAAAATTTATTCAAAAGATCTTTTGTATATTTTGACTGATGAATAAAGGTTCCATCAGCCTTTTGTTTAATTTGCAAGCCTAGAAAGAACTGTAATTCTCCCATTGCACTAATTTCAAACCTCTTTTTCATTAATGTTGTAAAATCATCACATAACTGGGGATCAGAGGATGCAAAAATGATATCATCAACATAAATCTGAACAAGTAGCTTATGCTGATCCACCTTCTTAATAAACAAAGTTTTATCAATGGAGCCTCTAGTGCAATTATTCTTAAGAAGAAAAGTGGAAAGTGTCTCATACCAGGCTCTAGGAGCTTGTTTCAACCCATAAAGAGCCTTACCAAGTTTATACACCCATTCAGGATGTTTATTATCCTCAAAACCTGGTGGTTGACACACATAAACTTCTTCTTTTGTTTTACCACATAGAAATGCACTTTTGACATCCATTTGAAAAACTTTAAGATTGTGGAATGCAGCATAGGCTAAAAACAATCTGATTTCCTCTAGTCTGGATACAGGGGCAAAGGTTTCATCATAGTCAATACCTTCTTCTTGTGAGAACCCCTGTACAACCAGTCTAGCCTTGTTCTTAACAATAAGCCCATTTTCATCAGTTTTATTCCTAAACACCCATTTAGTGCCTATTGCACACTTACCTGGGGGAAGAGGAACCAGTTCCCACACTTGCTGTTTCTTGAACTGAAGTAGCTCAAGCTGCATGGCTTCAACCCATCCATTGTCTCTCAAAGCAACATGGTAGTTCTTTGGCTCTAGCTGACTGATGAAGAGAGCATAGAAGCAGAAGTTAGACATTTGGCTTCTTGTTCAAAAACCAGCATTGATATCACCAATAATCTGAGACATTGGGTGATTCTTCAGTTCTTGATAAACAATGAGATCTGTGCAAGTGTTTGTAGGACCTTCAGCAGCAGCAGATGTTGATGCAGACTCTTGAAACCAAGAATTAGATGGTAACTCAAAAGATGTAGAGGAATCAGAGATCTCATCAGCATTTGTTGTGGATGGAACTGCTGAAGCTACAGGAACATCAAATTTAGCAGACACAGGCAGTTGGTCACTAAACTTGAATAGGTGAGTATTGATATTATCATCATCATCATCAATACCACCAGGTGGAAGACATGTTGCAGAAGATGATTTATCCACAACATCTGCAATAGCTGGAGGTTGATAAGGAACATATTGCAGTATGTCCAAATAAAACAACCCCACAGGGTTTTGTGGAATCTTGTCCATAGGAGATTCATTAAACTTCACATGCAAAGTCTCTTCAACTATCTTTGTTTTGCAGTTGAAGACTCTGTATGCCTTGCAAGTAGATGAATAACCAACAAAGTACTCTGCATCTACCTTAGGATCAAATTTTTGGAGTTGATCCTTTGTGTTGAGAATAAAACAGGGACACCCAAATGCTTTGAAAAATGAAATTAGAGGAGCGAAGTGATGGGGAACTTCATATGGAGTCTTCATCAACCTCTGATTTACTAAGACTCTATTCTGCACATAGCAAGCTGTGTTAACAGCTTCAGCCCAAAATGTTAGTGGCAAACCAGAGTCAGCCAGCATGGACCTTGCAGCTTCAATTAGGGTCCTGTTCTTTCTCTCCACTACTCCATTTTGTTCTGGAGTCCTTGGTATACTAAACTGCCTTTTGATTCCCTTTGAAAGATAGAAGTCATCAAGTGTATGGTTTCTGAATTCAGTTCCATTGTCACTCATAATACACTTGACTGGAAGGAAATACTGCTTCTCAACATACAACACAAAGTGAATAATCTTCTAAGCAACCTCATCCTTTGAATGTAGAAAGAAAGTCCATACAAATCTGGAGTAATCATCCACAATTACCAGACAATATTTCTTCTTTGTCATGCTCATCACTCTCACAGGACCAAACAGATCCATATGCAGTAATTGCAAGTAGGCAGTGGACTTAGGCTCTTCAATAGGAGGGAATGAGACTTTGTGCTGTTTTCCTTTTAAACAAGCAGTGCAGGTGTTATCACAGTGGAACTCCTTTATTGGTAAGCCTCTAACTAAACTGTTGTGGATTAGCTGATTCATGTTTTTGAAATTAACATGACCCAGCCTTCTGTGCCACAGTTTAGATTCTTGAGAAGAGGCTTTGGAAAATAGGCAAGGATTGCCTCTGAGATTTATTTTCTTGGAAAGATCTAAGGCATACACTCTTCCTGTCCTGTTGGCTCTCAGGAGAGTGTGATCATCCAACACCTTATCAATCAAATGGAGAACTTTCGATGACAGAATCCTACAGTTCTGACTGGTGAAAAGAGCAACATGGCCTTTATCACACATTTGACTGACACTCAAGAGATTATACTTGAGATTTTCCACATGATTAACATCATCAAACTTTATTTCTCCATTGGAGACAAAGCCGTTGCCAATGATGTAACCCCTAGTATCATTGCCAAAAGAAACAAACCCCTTCTTTCCTTGAGAGTAGTCATGAAGAAGAGAGCTGCTCCCAGTCATGTGCATAGATCCCCCACTGTCTACATACCAGATGCTACTTTGGCATGTTGAAGAACCCTGCAATAATAAACAATGGGTTAGTTTTGGAGACCCAAACCTTTTTGGTTTTGGGCCTGGTCTCATCAACAGATGGTAAACTAACAAGTTTATTGGAAACAACAGCCTGAGAGGAAGAAGATGGTGAAGAAGAGGAATCCTTTGGCTTGGACCTCCTTTATAGTGGTTTCAACATAGGAGCATCTAATTGGTTAAGTCTTCCCAATAGATGTTGAACCATCATAACCAGCTGTGTCTGATTTTGTGATAAAGCTATCAGCTCATCAGACACATTGCCAGTGGAGTTTGATAAGTTCCTATGTCGCACCTTCTTCTTCTGAGCAATCTCAGCTGTTACCTGTTTAACCCCTTCCTTTTTGGATTTCTTTGTGGACTTAAGGGTTACAGGATTTGATGTTGCTGATACAAATGTGGTCTCAAACTCAGTTTTCATTTTAACCATTTTCTCTTTAATTTCCTCTTTATGTTTGAGTTTGGATCCTCTTTTGTACCAGCAATCATCTGTAAGATGATTGAACAAACCACATACTTCACATGGTTTCTTCTTCATATTATGTTGATCATCAACTAAAGAGGATGAAACAACTGAAGACTTGCCCTTCAGTGCTTTGGAAGCATTGTTTGCTTTCTTGACTTCCTCTTTAGTAGTCTTCAAACTCTTTCTACTGACAGTTTTCTTCTTTTCAGTACTGGCAGTAGTTGGAGTTTGAACTTCAGGCGTTAAATCCTACTCTCTAGTCCTTTCAGGACTTTCAAAATTAACTCCTGAGTTGATCAACTCATTGATCATGTGAGTGTCAACAGTGGAACCATCAACATCAGCTGATAGGTTCTGAGAGGGCTTAGTGCTGACTTCTACTTCTGATAGTGCTGAATCAGAAAGTAGATCACATGAGGAAATGGATTGGTTATTACTCTCACCATCAGATTCTACCTCTGCTCTGGGAGTAAAATCTGTAGGTGGAGCAGTGTGATTGTAACCAATGCCAAACTTCACATTGGAAGCAGATTGCTTACTAAGAAGCATTTCAAAACGTTTGCATGATTGTACCCATCGATCACACTCTACCTGGGTGACTACAAGGGTTTCCTTGAGATCTTTATACTTCTCTAGAAGTATCTCTTCCCTAGCCTTATCATCAGTTATTTGGCATTTAAGTTTGTAAATCTCATCATTCTTATCATTAAGCACAGACTCAAATTCAGCTTTGCTTTTGGAAATTATTTGTTCTAGCTCAACGTTCTTGTTGATTAAAGCTACATTTGCTTCTCTAATAGATGCAAATGAGGCTATGCATGATTCAGAACATAGTTTGGCTTTTGCCTCAGAGGATACCTGTGATACCTTTGGTGTAGAGGAATTAGAGGATGAAGTATCAACAGAATCCAAAGCCATAAGAGCTAGATTTCCAAAGGGACTGTCACCACCATGTTGACCAACACCAGTGAACAGTTGTTCATGACCAGACAAATCATCTGGTAAACTGCTCCAGTCAACAACTCCTGGGGTGAAGAAGCTGTGTTGTTGAGGTTGAGTTTGTTGATGAGTTTGGGAAGGTTGTGGTTGAGGCAATGCTTGTGGTTGTTGCGCAATTGGAGCTTGAACAGGATTTGGTTGAGGCATATAATAGCAGGGATAAGGATAGGACATTTGACCCTGTGGAACAAAGTATGCACAAGACCTAGGATGTGAATGATGACCAGAACCAGCAGGATGTTGCCCTCTGTTTTGTGGACTAGTACTAGGAAAAGTCACAAAGGGTGCAGAAGAGTTAGATCCAGTTGATCTACACTCTCTTGCAAAGTGTCCCAGCCTTTGGCATTTGTGACACCTCAACTTACTCTTGTCAAAAACCAACTTTGGTTTTGCCAGAGAGTCCAGGAAATTTCCTGCCAGTTCTCTTATAGAACTTCTGAGATCTGATATTAATCAATGCCATTTGGCTCAGAATATCCATCTCTTCTAGATCATCATCAGCTATTCTTTCAAATCATCCATGATGAAGCATAGATTGTCACTATTACTGCTAGAATGACTCTCAATACCAACAAATGCATGATCAGAACTATTTGAAGTGAAATCAATATGCTCATCACAATTGCTTTCAGATGCAGCATATTTCGACTCATGACCAACCAAGGCAATATTCCCTGGTACAAAGTCATTAGTGAGCTTTCCTGATGAGGACAGTTTCCTCTTCTGCTCTATCTCTCTTTCGAATGTAAGCAGTTTCCCATGAAGTTGGGTGAGAGATAGGCTCTCCAGATTTGCACTGGAGCGTAGGACAATAGTGTATGTGTCCCATCTCTCAGGCAGTGATCTGAGGAACCTGTTATTCATCTGGCTATTGGTGTATTCCTGTTTCACCATTTTCAGCTCAGAGATCAAGCTGGAAAAATGCTCAAACTGTTGAGTCAGTGTCTCACCCTTTCTATGAGAGAATGTCTCATATTCTTGGGCAAGGATTTCTCTGTTGTTTGCTAAGACCTCATCTGTGCCACCGAATTGTTCCTTCAGGGCATTCAAGAGATCATGAGCAGTTTCATGATGCATAAGCCCTGAATAGATTTCATTAGGTAGTGCCATGGCCAGAATTTCATGGGCTTTAGCATCAATCTCAAACAGTTTCCGATCTTCATCAGAGTATTGTTCCTTCTTCTTCTGAACCATTTGATTGGTTTCCGGATTGTTCACCATAGGCTTATGTGGTCCATGTACCACAGATTTCCAACAACCTGAACTGTTAACAGACAGGTGATGAAGCATTCTTCGCTGCCATATGTTATACTTGGTCCTAACCAGCATCGGGGGCTTGGTTGAGGAACCAGTATTGTGAGGATCATTAGAAGGAGTAGTCATCTCAGATTCAATCAAATTCAACTAAGCTAAAACAGATTTAGAACAAAACACAACAACCATTTGAACCAAGAGAGATCTCAGAATAAATGAACGAAAGCGTCAGAAATTCAATAATCTATAACCAGTTCTTGCGAATATGCTAATTCAATCAAACATAGATATCAATTAGCAGTTTCAATGATCAATTGTTAGATCGATCAATGATTAACCTGGTCTGATACCACTTGTTAGGATCAGTGATCTACGTTTGATTGATTAGAGAGTATAGCAGCGGAATTCTAACATTGAATTAGCTAATTCACCAGAACGAAAAGATATTCAATGAAGAACAAAAACGGTTATAGATAAAGAGAATTCTGCAGATATATTTCATTCAATATTCGCTTTCGTGGTAACAGAATGTCACACTTACAATTAGGTCGACACCTCTTATATAAGAGATGTGACGTCTGCTGATGTCACTTGATAGTGACATCTAACAGAATTATTCCAACTGAAACACAACTACTGAAGATGTCAAAACAGCTGACATCTTCTTACAAATATACTAAGTGTTATGAGTTACTACAACTACTGAAAAACATAAAACTACTGATCCTACAACGACTGAAGAACAAGCTCTTCAGTCGTTTTACAAAACTACTGAAACTAAAAACATAAAACTACTGATATCACAACTACTGAAGAAGTACTCTTCAGCTGTTGTGACAAACTACTGAAACTTCAGTACTTGGTCTTCAGATTTGAACTTCAGACGTTTCATCAGCTGATGACTTCGGTAGATATCATCAGCTGATGTCTTAAGTGTTTGTCTTCAGACTTTGTACACCAGTTGTTGATCTTCAGCACTTGTAGACTCTTCAGCTGTTGTACTTCAGTACTTGGTCTTCAGCTTCAGCACTTGTGTTCTTCAGCTCTTCAGCTTCAGCACTTGTGTTCTTCAGCTCTTCAGCTTCAGCACTTGTGTTCTTCAGCTGTTGAGCTTCAACACTTTAGTCTTCAGCTGTTGAAGTCTTCAGTACTTGATCTTCAGCTGTTGAAGTCTTCAGCACTTGTCGAACTGTTGATGAAGCCTTCAGCGGTTGTTGTGATATCATGTGGGACTTAGAGGTTTTCTGATCTTGGCTCATTGGTTCTTTTGGTCCAACACTCCCTTTCCTTTCCCTTAACGTACCCTTTGCCTTGGAAACATTTGCCTTGGGAGCGAGGTGAAGCCTGTTCTTGTTCCCACCTTCATTGATGGTTAGAACGGGTAAAGCCTTTCTAGCCATGGCTGCCTCCGGAGTTTTGAGCATAGAGTGAATCTCACTTATGTTCTTGTCCCACCCGTTCATGTTATAATTCATGACAAAGTTGTCAAACCTTTTTGATAAAGAGTTGAGGACCAAATCCGTAGCCAACTCTTTCGAGATGGGAGAATTCAGCCTTTCGAGGCGGTCAATGTGGCTTTTCATCTTATGTACATAAGATGAAATAGATTGGGTGTCATCCATACGATATGCATGGAGTGCTCGAACCATTTCGAAGTGCTCTACCCTTGCTTGTTGTTGGAACGTTTCCTTCAACTGGGTAATCATGTCATACGCTCCATGATGTTCATACTCCTTTTGGGGAACCGGAGTCGTACATGCCACCATGAGGCAAGATACTTGGACTGAGTCCTCAATGTATTTCACCTAATTATTAAAGGCCTCCTCATCCTCCTCATTAGGTTGATAAGGAATCAGATCGTCTAAGATGTACGATCATTTCTCTTGCTTAAGAACAATTCTCAAGTTTCAAAACCAATCAATAAAGTTGTTATGGTTTAGATGTTCCTTTTGGAGAATGGTCTTTAGTCATAATGAGTGAGCGGACGGGATTTCATTGTTTTCATTATTGTTGGTGGCCATCAACAAAATATAACAAAGTTCAATTTTAGTATTTTTGATATTGTTCATATTTTAATAATTAAAACCCCTTTTAAGTGTCTTATACACTTTTAAAATTGCAGAATCCAATAGTATAGTTAAATAGTGGTTAGGTGACCTTTATCCCATTATTTAAATTAACAAGGTAGTCAACATTTTGAGAATTGGAACCCATTGCAACTTCTAGGGTATGGGATTGACTTTAAAACATCATATGTATAGTCGGCATGTTTATCCCATCAACACCTTTGTATACCACATTGTAGGTGATCCATTAAACATGGTATGGAAATAAAGTTACCCTACTTACACACACATGTGAGTTTTCCAACATGAGTGGTTAGGTGACCTTTATCGCATAAATATGGTATCCTCGCCTCAAATCACAAGTTCCCTCAAAATGGTTAGGTGACCTTTATCCCATTAAGAGTTTCCAAGTGACTCAAGTGTTGTGCAAAAGGATGGTGTTCAACTATTTTATAAAATAAATTTTAAGTTTTCATAATAAGTTTTAGAAAACTCTATGTACCTTATATTTGCATGCTTTCAAATACAAGGTACCCTATGGTTCACTTTTTAATAAAACCCCTTTTATTAAAACCATTAATTCTTTTAATAACGTTTTATAATCACTTAATAATAAAGAACCATAAATTTTCAGCTTGTTAAGTGTTTTAATAAGTTTTTTATTCATATCCAAATATGAAACAAAAACCATACAACAAACAACCAAACAAGTGTAATCATACAAACATAAGTGCATAACCATAGCCACTAAGTTGACTACACTTGTTTGCCATCACAAGTGTTCTCATAAGGTCTTTCCTAAGGTTTAACAATGACACATCAAAATGTGTCCATGAACCCCTACTTGAATCCGCATCCAAATGCTTCAAGTGTCCATGTCTTTTGTGTCCTTCTTTGGGTCTCATCTTGTGCATCTTGTTTTACAAAATCATATCCTAATACAATTTTTTTCTATTAAAATAAATGCACCTAATCTATTTATTACATAACCAATGAATAAATAAATTACAACCCGAAATACAAAACAAATATTACAACCCTTTCAAGAATGAAAACCAACATGACAAATCACAATCAACCAAATCCAAAACACATAAGGTCAAGGCTTTGTTATGCACCAAAATATGTATCATATACAACATTCAAGAACAACAATGAACCCATTTTTTTAACCTTAAAGTTCTCACCAACATGAACCAAAACTTTAAGGTTTTGTCCAAACAATACAATCAACCATTTGAAGTTAATATTTCAACGTTTATAATAAAGCACGTAAGATTAAACCTTGAAACATAAGGATTCATTCATCCATAACAAAACAGCCCCTAATGGGTTAAAAGAGTTCATGAAAACTAACTTTTCAAGAACTTTTGAAGCAAGGATTCCACATAACCAGCTCTAGATGCCATTGTGGGTTTTGTTAAATGTTTATCAAAGCAAGTTAACCATTTAAACTTCAAAACGCAGCGAATATTAGTGGTTAAAAGGTGTTTTATAATCTGAAAATTTTAACCATATTAACCCAAAACAAAACCCATAAACAAAGGATCATATATATATAACCCTCATAAGTCATTCTGAACACCTCATCATGGTCATACTCATGATTGATCCAAAACATAGCCTTCACCATCAAGTCACTAGTTTGGGCTTTCTCTACCATCTCTATTTCTGATTCCTACTCTTTCATAGGGCTTTTATAAGCTATTGATTCATCAACAGCATAGCCACCCTCTATGTATCCTTCTTCTAAATCAATGAATTCAGCCTTTTGTTTCAACTGGGCTTCAGCCTTTTCATGATCATCTAACAATTCAACAATGGCTTCAAGGCTTCTATGGTCAACATTTTTCTTGTTTCTTGATTAGTTCTTCTTCTGTCATTGATCTCTACCCCTTTGCCTTCTCAGATAAATATTTCCTCCTTTTGGTATAGGTTTGCATTTTTGAACGAGATGAGGTTTCAGCCATTTCAGCTTCTTGATGCACCTTTTAAGCCTCTGATTTTTCTTTTTCATTAGTACCAACTGCTGATTCTTCTCTCTTTTCTTGTTCTTCACATAATCTTCTAATGAGCTTTTTTGTTCATCAGTCAATGTAAGGAATACATGTTAAGGTTGATGCAACTCAAACACTCAAAGCCTCATGCATGTGCACAAGTGCATTAAAGAAGTATACTTTGGAAGTTTCACACATGCAACAGAAATATTCTATGTGTGAAATCTTCCAAAGCCAAGACCATTATCTTCCGAAGCCAAAGATGAAGTCTTCTGAAGCTTCAAAGACGAAGTTTTCCGAAGGCAACACTTGTAGAAATATTTCTTCCGAAGATGTTTAGTATACATGCTTTATCTGATGTACTTTACATAAAGCTGGACCCATTTCCGCTACAACTCCGTAAAGTCACCAACTTGCATGAGTTGGTGAAAAGGTCCATGCTTTTAGTAACTCTACATTGAGGTCTTGAGTTTGTAACTTTCTACTTCATGTACTTTATCCTTTTGTATATATTAGGATGTGAGCTATGGCATGTCATAGTGACAAGTCAAAAGGCAATCTGCCTTTTGACTCTACAATTGATTTTGTGTTGTGTCTAGTCAATTGTATCCGGCTAGCCTCCAAAGTATGGCCGGCTGTAGGATGTAGTATATGTATCACAAGTACTTGTAACTTTCCTTTATGCTTTGTAACACTTATAAAAGAACTTGAGAGGGCAATGTACTGCAATCTTGAAAACCAACTCCTTGTGCATTTTGATATCTTGTTCTATCTCTCATTTACATGTGTTCATTGTATCATCTCTTTTGTTTAATCCAGTCTAACTGTTTGATTAGTCTAGTTAATCTCTTCTTTGTGTTGTTGTGTTGTAAGTGACCACCCTTCACCGGTGCTACATTTGGTATCAGAGCTTTCCAGGCTCTTAATATAAGATCTCACCATCTTTAGATCCCTCACACACACAAATACTAAACTTTTCAAATGCTAAGGAGAACAAGAAGGATCTCCTAAAGCAGCAATTTGAAATTTTCACCTTCAAAGTAGGTGAAACCATGACTCAGTAATACTTCAGGTATGTTGAGATTTTGGATACCCTAGTGGATGGAGGAGTTGCTCTTGAGAACAAAGACATTGTAAGGAAATTCATGTCCTTACTTCCTTGGCAATTGACACACTACTGTGTGGTTATCAAAATAACTGAGAACCTCAAAACTCTTTACTCTGACAGAGTTGTATGGGATTCTCAGTGGCTACTAGATGGAGATGAACATGCAAGGTTCTTCTGGAAACTCCAACAATCAAATGGATTTAGCCTTTCATGTGGTGAAAGGGATAACATAGAATCCCAACATCATCTCATATGCTACCCTGACAACTCACAAAAGGGTCCTTTCATCACCTTCCCTGAGACACCAACGGAGAACTATACTCAAGGAAGCCCATTCTAAGAGACAAGTTCTTCTCATGCATGTGTCTTCTGATGAAAGGTGTGGCAGCTCTCTTTTAACCCTTGAAGACCTGGACTGTATCCATCCAGATGATTTGGAGTACATTGAAACAGTCCAGCAGATGGCTCTTCTTACTCACAGAGCCAAGAAGTTCTACAAGCAGACTTGAAGGAAGTTCCCTAGCAATGCAACCAGTGGAAAGTTTGGACTGAACAAAAGCAAAGTTAAGTGTTACAATTGTAACTGGACAAAGGCACCAAGAACAAGTGGTGACCAAGCACAATCCAGACCAAACTACACTGACAAGGCTACCTAGAATGAGAAGCCAAAGCAGCAAGCCGTAGTTGATATTGAAGAAGAAGGCTTTGACTAGAGCTTTTAGGTGGAAGGTGTTTCTCCAAACCAAGCACTAATGGCAGATCATGATGAAACCAATGTATTGGAACATCTCTGTACCGCTGAATGCATTATTAAAGTTAACAAATACAAGTCCTACCACTTAGAAATTACATCTGATCTTGAGTCCTTAAACATCTTAAACGCTGATTTTAGAATGTCTGAAAATGATTATAAACTAAAGATAGAGGACATAAAGAAAACTATTTCTGTTCTAAAACATGAGCATACAAATTTCAAGACTGAGATCAAGGATCTCATAACTAAGCTGATTGAGTGTCATGCTGAGCTTGTTATCAACAAAGCCAGGGTTGAAAAGTGTGTTCTTGAAGATGAGAGCTTCAAGAACATGATATACTCATCCTTGCACAACAAGGTGTGCTATCAAAACAAGCAGGGACTAGGATCAAATGAGATAGCTCCTCCACACACAATCTTGTTTTTAAGATCACCCATGTGTGGAACTTGTGAAGATGAGCTTCTGCTCATAGATCCTTTGAGTAAAGAGGATGAAGAAGTGATAGTGAAGAATTCCTCTGAGAAGAGTGAAGAGGAGGATTCTAAGAAGGGACACTATCTTCTGAGGAGAAGAAGAAGACTATGATGACCAAGTCTATAAGAAAGAACTTGATTAGAAAGAGTAAAAGAAAAGCTAGGAAGGCCCAAGAGATCAAGGTCATTTTTGATTCTAAGGAACAAAAATGTTTATCTCTGCAAGTTTTGAAGTGGTGAAGACGGAAGACATCAACCAAAACTCTTCTGCTAAGAGTTCAGGTTCATGTTCAGATCATCTCGGCACCAAGAAGAAGGCTGATCTGTTGTGTACCACTGCTACACAACCTGGACCATCCAACTCCAAGAATAGTCCTCGGCCTAAAAGGATTGTCTTAGCATCTGCAAAGATGAAGGTGGAGAAGGGATAAGATCAAAGTTAGTCTTGTTCTTAGCAGGATACTCTTGGGAAGAAGAAAATGGTGTGTGTCATGTGTGAAAGTACAACTCATCTTGCTAAGGATTGTCCATACAATCCTAAAGGTACTCTTCACATGATTAAGACAAGGACTTCCAAGAGTTCCAAGAAGATTCAAGCTTCGGAAGGAATATATGTTTCCATTGGAAGCTCCAAAACTAAGAGGAAGGCAAGTGGAAAATTGCCTTCAAAAGAAAATTTAGTCTCGGAAGGAAGGAATAATTCCAAAGCACTGAAGTCTGCTGTAGTGTTTGCAGAATCTTTTGAAGGTCCAGTCATCAAAACTTCCGAAGCCTTAAAATCTTACGAAGTGTTGAAGGTCATGTCCAAACTTCCAAAGGTGGTGTGGAAGTTAAAGAAAGACCAAGTGGCTAGAAGTTCTACATCAACAACAGCTCAAGATCCTCAAATCACTACTATAGGATCTATTCCTATTGCAGTACCTTATGTTTCTCTTAGTGAGCCCATGACAAGTAAGGCTTGGGTTTCCAAATGTAAAAAATCATTTTCTTTGTGCAGGGAAAGCTCAAGACAAACAAGAATTTCTGGATCATTGACAATGGATGTTCCAGGTACATCACAAGCAATAGGTCACTACTCTAGAACTTTGAAAGGATTGATGGAGGGCCAGTTGCTTTTAGAGGAGATGAAGGCGGTTACATTTCTGGAAGGGGCAAGGTAACAAATGGTAAGCTCAGCATTGAAAAGGTAAACTTTGCCAAGGAGTGTGACATCCGTCATTATCAGGTCTGACAATTTACTCAAAATCTGTTAACTCTCTTTTCGCGCATTTATTATTTTGCATATTAATTTGTTTTCGAACTGAGTTTCGCCTTATCTACTTTTCGTGCCAACCTTAATAATATATAAAACTAATAATAAAACTTCCTTTACTATTATTATTATTAAGTACAAGGTTTAAATTGCAAGTGAACTAAACTTGAGGGATTAATTAATTCAAAGTCTAGGGTTCAAAATGTAAATATGAATATTATATATATTTTTTCTTAAAATCGATCAACCCTAACAAAGACCCCTCCCTCCGCTGTGAACCATACCGCCACTGCACCACCACCTAGCCCCATTTGCTGTCGTTTGCCACTGTTGATTGCCACCGTCGGGCCGTTTGGTCCTTTCTCAGGTACCCGGTCCATCTAAACCTTGTTCCTTTTCATTTCGTGTTGTTCGGTTCATTATTTCGGGTTGGTGTTTGACGTTGATGTTCGGTGATTTTTATGTATGTACCAGATGTGTGTCGGGTCGTTAGACGCACACGACAACCTTCTGTTGTATGTGTGCGCGTGCGACGGTACGTGCGTGTATGTATATGATCTATACGTATGCGATGGTGTATATGTGTGTCTATGCTTTGCATGTTTATATATGTGTGTGTGTGTAGTGTTGTATGTAAAATTATATATATATATATATATATATTATATATATATATATTATATATATATATATATATATATAATATATATGGTGTGTGTGTGTGTGTGTGTTGTGTGTGTTGTACGTATATATATGTATAATTACATATGTACGCACATATATATGTGTAGGATGTTTGGGTGTCTGGGATGTGTGTGTGTGTGGGATGTGTGTCTATGTACTATTGTATGTATATATATGTGTGTGTGTGTGTTGTGTGTGTTGTACGTATATATATGTATAATTACATATGTACGCATATATATGTGTATGATGTGTGTGTGTCTGTGATGTGTGTGTATGTACCATTGTGTATATATATATATATGTGTGTGTGTGTGTTGTGTGTTTGTGTGGTGTGTGTGCGGGTATACATATTACACATTGTGTGTGCGGGTGTATATATTACGGATTGTGTGTGCGGGTATATATATTACAGATTGTGTGTAGTGTTTGTGTATAGGGTGTGTGTATGTATAGTGAACATGTATAGTGTGTGTGTGGATTGTGTGTGTGTAGTGTGTGTGCAGGAGATGGTTGTGGGTGTTTTTGTGTGCATGTGTGTTTCACTTTTAGTGGGTGTGCTACATATGTATTATTATTGTTATGATTATAATAATTATTATTAACGTTATTATTATTACTCTTATTCATATTATGACAAATGTTATGGATAATACGATATAGAGTAATAAGTATGCGGATAATATTAAACATGTCGTGTACGTAAAACGCGTCGACACCCGAGCCGACCCGAAACCAACCCAACATATCTTTTCTCTTTAGACTCGTCTTAAGATTTTATTATAATTAATTATAGGTGCTCGATCGATCATTGCTCTCACTCATTGAAGTCTTTTATTCATTTATTTTCATCTTATTCCAAGGTGAGTTTCGCGGCCACGTTTTCATTTTAAGCATTTGTAAACTAGGGGAAAAGTATGCTTACTCTTTTTTTGATATGAACTTATTCAATTATTTTGAGACTGTTGTGTTTACTCTTTTGTAAGTATTAATCTAGTACATGCATGAGTTGTCTTTGTGCTTCTATATTCACAACTACATTACTCCTGTGTTTGAGCTGACGGATAGGTATTGATAGTATTATTGGGCTGACACCCCACCCGTGTTTGTTAGTATACTAGCTGGGATTGATAGTGGCAAGGGACGGGCCCTAGGGTGATTATGTTCTGACAAATTCTTTGTGTACGTCATAGGTTTAGTTATGATGCTCATGATTACATGTGATATTACTTGCTTATAACTGTATGCACTCATGTCCTACTAACTATTACACAGCATCAAGTTTGTTTATTATTTAAACCTGCAAACTCACCAACACTATGTTGACTTTTTGAGCATATCTTTTCACGTAACAATAATTGACGATTGCTAGGGATGCTGCCTTAGCGATGACCTTAGACTTACGTTATCTTAAACTTGGATGTCTTTGACAATTGCTTTGACTATTATTTATACTCGCATTATGTCCACTTGTTCCCGGGTTGTGGGATTTACACTCATTTGGTTTGTATCACTATGTTTGTCGTGGAACTGACTAACCATGAGACAAGTCTCCATTTGTGTCCGGTGATGTCATGACACGTTGACTGTTCATCATTTAATGCATCTCAATTAATTAACAATGTGTTATGACGATCTCGTCTGTTGCATCCTCGTGTTTCCTCTATAAGCGGGGGTGTGACACATTGGTATCAGAGCACTTGGTTATAGAGAATTAGGTGGATCACTCAACCTAGAATATAACCTAGGAACCTTCATGTAGAATGCATACTAGGTTTTTATATGCATCCGATATTACATGTATTTTCCTCCTATTCTATGTATCTATTCTTTATCTTTTGATTTGCTTCATCCGAGGAAAAGTACAGTTTCCTTATAGGATGTCTTCAACTGGACCCTCCGTTCCTGCAGTGTCCCGAGTTCATTTGTCTGACTCTGAGTCGGAACCAGAAGAGTTTCTCTCGAACCATATGCTGCCTATGTCATCTAACATAGAGACGACCACGAGGAGGCAGTGAGGGAGCCATTTGATGAGGAAGAGACAAGTGATCATGTTGTTTTAGGTCTGCCTGCCATTCATGCTGCACCACCTAGTCCTGTAGCACCTGAAGCCCAGTTGTACCAAATGTACGTGTTGTTCCTGCCACCCCACTTGCTCCCATGTTACCTGCTAGGCCGGCTATTGCAATGGTCACCCCTATGCGGGACCTGGGTGCCCGGCCACCCCGAAGGACCTTACTAAGAGAACGGCATTGGGTGGGTGTTACTAAGGACCGCTAGGAAGATAGTGTTTTTGGTTACTCGCATAAGGTTTCGTATGCGAGCACATGAGGCTAGCTTGTGGGGTGACCACTCTAATCTGCCCCCAAGTCCTTCTAGCTCATCTGGTAGTGATGCCGAGCAGGATTGAAGATGCATGAGCTTGGATGAGGACTTGAAGGATTAGAAGTTTGATTTTTTTTTCTATTTCGTATTTCATTTTCAGACATTGTTAAACTATGAGTTTTCACATGCTTTGGAATATTACTCTACCTATTATCATGTTGAGACATTATGATTATGAGAATGGGATTTTATATTATTATTATGTTTTGGGTTGTGGCATTACAATGTGGAAAATATGGTTCCAATGATATGCTTAATGAGACTGACTGAGTTATGATGACATTTCATATTGTTGAAACTTATATATTGTTTATGTTGATTAGAAAGATGCCGCCCAGAAGAAGTACTCGCAGTGCTAATCGTGGCAGTGCTGCCCCAAGAGGTATAGGTAGAGGTAGAGGAAGAAGTGCAGGAGGTAGGGGTGAAGCACCTGTAGGCGGAAATGAAGGTGGGGTGGGTGGTAATAATCAGGGAGCTGGAAACCCTGATATAGCCGCCATGATCGCTCAACAACTGGCAGCACTCATCCCGAACATAGTGGCACAGGTGAGTGACAACATCATGAATCACAACAATGAGGGTGGTAATAAGGATAACGAACACAACAATGAAAATGGTGGTTCTGAAGAGAATAATGAAAACGGACATGGAAATTGAGGTGCAGATGACAATGGAGAAGGAGGTGGAATGGGCAACGCGAACGGTAATGGAAATATGAATTGAAATGGCAATGGAGGAAGGGTTGGTTGTACTTACAAGGAGTTCATGACTTGTAAACCGAATGAGTTTGATGGAAAAGGTGGAGCCATTGCCCTGACCCGTTGGATTGAGAAGATGGAATCTGTGATGGACATCAGCAATTGTGCTGAAAATCAAAAGGTGAAATATGCTACATGTTCGTTAGTGGGAAAAGCGTTAACATGGTAGAATACCCAAGTGCAGGCTCAAGGAATAAAGGCAGCAATGACCATGAGTTGGGCAGAATTGAAGGCATTGGCAACTGAAGAATATTGTCGAATGAATGAAATGTAGAAACTGGAATATGAGTTCTGGAATCATGCGATGGTAGGGTTGGGTATTATGCTTACACCGATCGGTTTCATGAGTTGGCAAGACTGGTGCCACACTTGGTGACACGTGAATCAAAGCGGATTGAGCATTACATTTGGGGTTTAGTACCTTAAATACATGGTTTGGTCACTACTACGACACCTCCAACTATACAGAGTGCAATTTTGAAGGCTGGCACTCTAACTAATGAGATGGTAAGAACTAGGGTGCTAGGTAAAGGTTGTGAGAAAAGAAGAGACATGGGGGGGAATCGAGCAGACAACCAGGGGGAAGATTCGATAATAAGGCAAAGGTGACTAGAGGTTTTGTGGCAGTAAACCAAGGGAGAAAGGACTATGTTGGGCTATATCCTAAGTGTGGGAAATGTAACTATCATCACCCTGCTGCGACGCCATGTCGAGTTTGCGCGAATTTAGTTGCGCCGATAAATGCAATCAATCCAACTGGAAACATTAGGGTTTGCTATGAGTGTCGAAGTCCCGACCAATACGAGAATGCATGTCCTAGGCTGAATCGGGCACCGGGTCAACAATGAATAACCAAAAGCAAGTGATGGCGATAGTTGGTTATCAAGGGCAAGGTAATAGAGGAAATGCTGCCGAGGATGTGCGTTTGTGATTAGTGCCAACGACTTGCGCCAAGACCCGAATGTTGTTACGGGTACGTACCTTCTCAATAATCATTTTTCATTTGTATTATTTAATATCGTGGCAGACAATAGCTTTATGTCCTTTGAATTTGCTCCTTTAATTGGTTTGAAGCCTAGTTTTTTAGAGACTAGCTACTCAGTAGAAATGGCGAATGGTAAATTTGTGAGAGCTAGTGAAATAATTAGAGGGTGCATGATTACATTAGAAGATCATGCCTTCGATATAGACTTGATACCTTTTGAATTGGGTTGTTTTGACGTGGTAGTGGGAATGGATTGCTTGTTGAAGTGTGGAGTTGAAATTGTTTGTCGAGAGAAGGTGGTACGGATCCCTATGCCTAATGGTGATGGGCTCAAGATTCAAGGAGAATAACCAGGAAGGAGTCTAAAGATCATCTCATGTATGAATGCTCGCTGTTGTCTACATAAACAATGTTATGCATTCCTAGCACATGTGGTGGAGAAGAACCCGACGAAGGGAAACTAGAAGACATTTCGGCGGTGCAAGATTTTCTAGAAATATCCCCTGATGATTTGTCCGGTTTACCCCCTCCTCGTCAAGTAGAATTCTGCATAGATTTGGTACCTGGAGCGACACCAGTAGCAAAGATGCCATATCAGTTAGCACCATCAGAAATGCAAGAATTAATGAGCCAACTAAAAGAGTTGCTTGATAAGGGTTTCATACGACTAAGTCACTCACCATGGGGAGCATCGATACTATTTGTCAAGAAGAAGGATGAAACATTCTGAATGTGTATAGACTATCGAGAATTGAATAAACTGACTGTGAAAAATTGATATCCACTTCCCAGGATCGATGATCTATTTGACGAATTACAGGGAGCTTCATACTTATCTAAGATCGACCTCTGATCAGGTTCTCACCAATTACGGGTTCATGAGGAGGATGTACCAAAGACAGTGTTTAGAACTTGATATGGGCATTACAAGTTCTTAGTCATGTCATTTGGGTTGACCAAGGCTTGAGAAATGTTCAAGGCTCTTATGAACCGGGTATGCAAACGCTATCTGGACAAGTTTGTAATCGTGTTTATAGATGATATTCTCATCTATTCTAGATCAAAGGATGACCACGAACAACACCTTCGGGCGATACTCAAACTATTAAAGGATGAGAAACTTTAAGCCAAGTTCTCGAAGTGTGAATTTTGGTTGCGTGAAGTGAAGTTTTTGGGACACATGGTTATTGAAAAGGGAATCCAATTCGACCATGGAAAGATTGAAGCGGTTAAAAAGTGGGACGCTCCTAAGACGCCCTAGAAGATACAACAGTTTTTGGTATTTGTTGGTTATTTTCGACCATTCATTGCAAATTTCTCAAAGATCGCTCAGCCATTGACAATGTTAACATAGAAGGATAAGAAGTTTGATTGGGAACATAAACAAGAAGAGGCATTTCAGACATTGAAGGAACCGTTATGCAATGCACTGATATTAACCCTCCCTCATGGGTCAAATGATTTTGTGGTGATTTGCGATGTATCACATCAAGGCCTAGGTTGTATGCTTATGCAAAAGGATAAGGTGATTGCTTATGCTTCACGTCAACTTAAGATTCACGAAAAGAACTATACGATACATGATCTGGAATTAGGCACAGTGGTGTTCGCCCTAAAGATATGGAGGCATTATCTATATGGGACTAAGTGTGTTGTCTACACTGATCATAAATGCCTTCCACACATCTTTGATCAAAAGGAACTGAATATGCGCCAAACGAGATGGGTGGAACTCCTAAGTGATTATGATTGTGAGATTTGATATCATTGTAGAAAGGCGAATGTAGTAGCTAATGCCTTGAGTAGAAAGGAGCGTGTAAAACCCTACGTGCGGTGAGCGTTAGGGATGACAATTTAATCGAATTTAAAAGAGCAAATACAGTTGGCGCAGGGTGAAGAACTGAAGGGGGAGATGTCGCAAGTGAAGAGTTCCGAGGGTTAGACAAACAGATGAACTGTAAAGCGGATGTTGTATGGTATTTTGTGGATCGTATATGGGTACCTAAGTAGGGAGATATTGTAACCCTAGTTATGAACGAAGCACACAATTCCAAGTATTATGTTCATCCTGGTGTGGACAAGATGTATCAAGATCTTAAAGAGTTGTATTGGTGACCATGTATGAAAAAGGATATTGCAAAGTATGTGAGTGAATGCTTGACATGTTCAAAACTCAAAGCCGAACATCAAAAACTATGAATCCAAGGATCGCAATTAGGAATTATCAGTGTCGGTTGATTGCAAGTCAATGTTTGCGGAATCAACATTAATTTGGTTTAATTGTTTGTAATAACTTTAATTACCAATAAATATTCAAGAACACACTAAAAAAACACAATTAATAAATAATATGTATTTCATTAAAATATGTTAATGATTACAAAATAATGAATGAATGATATCAAAGTTTGTTATGATGTGATGGCTGCTAGGGTTTGGTTGAGAGACGATGATTGTCGTATTGCTATGCTGTTGCCGTTCAATCAATCGTCTAAAACAAACGTGTTTGAATTGAAACCTAGGATCCATATATATAGACAATGATGTTTCTGTTATAGGAAACACCGGATCTCTTGGGATTTGATTTGTGTCAGTTAAGGAATCATTGGATTTCTGGGATTCGCATAACGCCTTGTTGACTTGTAACACTTGCATTATACAAGTATTTGGACTCCGCAAGAATAGTGTCTTCCATAGGAATTTATTCTTCCTTAGAAGTCTTGTTCTTCCGTACGAATGTTGTTCTTCCGTAGGAATCTTGTTCTTCCGTAGAAAACTTCCACTTTCGAAACAAACTTGTTATTCAGTTCTGGTTGTTCATCCGCAGAAGATCTTTGGATGTAATGTCACTTGTAAGAAACATATCTATGGAAGAACAAAATGTTCATCCGTAGATGTTTCTTACACTTGGTCAATTTCAAAAATTGACAAAGAATAATATTTGTACCTGCAATTATCCACAACACACATATGGGTTAGCATATATAATTAATGCTTGCATAATAAATGACAGTTACAAATATTTATTACAAGAATTGAGTAGAGTTCTAAGCCTATACCAATTGATCTAGACCTATAAGTCTGAGATCTAACAAAAACCATCAGGTCTGTTGCAACAACCTGAAATTCCTGAATGGAAGTGGGAGAATATAACCAAAGATTTCATCACTAAGTTACCTAGAACAAGTAATGGGCATGATTCAATTTGGGTCATCGTGGATCAAATGACGAAATCTACACATTTCTTGCCTATTTGCGGGGACTATAAAATGGAGAAGTTAGAAAGGTTATATGTGAATGAGATCGTGGCTAGGCATGGAGTGCCTGTGTCTATTATATCATATCGAAACAGTAGATTTACATCTCGGTATTGGTAGACTCTATAGAAGGCGATGGATACTTGCTTGGACTTAAGTACCGCCTATCATCCATAACAGACGGTCAAAGTGAATGAATGATACAAACTCTAGAGGACATTCTTAGGGCATGTGTGATTGATTTTGGTGGGAGTTGGGATACGCACTTACCGTTGATCGAATTCTGTTACAACAATAGTTACCACACGAGCTTTGGATGTGTTTTAAGACCTATAAGTCCTAGATCTAACAATACTCCCCTTATGCTTAGATCCTTGTAATCAATCCTTCAAAACAGAAAGCTCCTTGACTCTGGCAATGATCTTGTTGTAGAAGTAAGACACAGCAGCCTTCTGATCATCATACTTGTAGTTGATCTTCATCTTGCTGAACTTCTTCAGAGTCTCAACGCTTATCCCCAGAATATCTTCGTCCATAGTGAGTGTGTCTAACACATTGTTCTTATTCACCACTTCTAGCTCATCTTGCTCTTAAATTTTGAGTTATGTGAATTCATCAAAAGTTGTTCCCTTCAGCAGTCTAGCATTGAATCTTCTTCTTTTGTAGGCTTTGGCATGTATTTTGTCAATTACTTCTATCACATGGACATGTAGGAACAAATCATTTTGTGCTTTTTCATCAGCCAGCTTGGGAAAGAATTGGTCATTAAGGTACAAGGTGTAGCTGGGATGAAGTAATTTGATTTCCACAGGATCAAAGATCCTAATCTGGCCAGCTTTCTTGTTTTCAGCATTTCTTAGCAGGACCAACTCCTTTGTTTTCTCAACATAACCCCATTCAGTTATAGGGTATGTGAATTGAGTCCCTTCAATGCATTTGATTGCTGCTGTAGTTCTGCTTTTGTAGCCAACCCTCTTCAAGAATTCATCATCTACAGATTCTGAGGCATTGGACTTGTATCTTTTAAGCCCTTTGATTCTCTTCTGATGCTCTGCATCTTCTCTTTTAGCTTCTCTGAGGACATCATCGTTAAATTTAGTCTTGAGCTTTCCCACTAGAGTTGAGAAGTCTCTTCCTCTAGGGTGAATTGGATGATTGCATATGATCAGGCTTTGAAGATCTTTGATGTCATTCTCTGACAGACTCACCACTAAAAATACATCATGGAAGTATTCAACTCTTCTAGATGTTCTTTTAATAATAGCATAATCCAAGTCTGGATCATATTTCAGGCCATGATCATGTTCTCTTTCATAGAACTAGGAGTTGTGAGGTGGTCTATTAGTTGTATAGAGTGGATTCTCTTCTGTTATCTCCCATACTGTAGTGCCAAGTGGCGATACTTTGCCCGGTATTACTTCTCTTGGCTCTCTGATCAATTTGTCCTTCCCTTTGTGCTGATCTTTAGGTTCAACTGTTATAGGTTCAACAGGAACTTTGCTTTGTTTCTCATAAGATGGATGTGGAGCTTCAGTTCTGAATTTTACTCCAGTATCCGGCTCAACTTTCATCACATGCTCCATCATCCTTCTAAGTTCTCCTACTGACATTCCCTTAAGCTCATGTGGTTTGTAGTTATGGCCTTGTAACCAGCTAGTCATGTTGTATTTACTCAGCTTAGCTGTGTCATAATGTCCCAACTCCTTCTTTATCTTCTGGATGTATTGAAAGGCGCTGAAGGCTTCATACTCACAATTTGGTATCATAAAGCATACAAGCTCAAATTCTTTCAACAGATTCTTCATCTCAGTCACGTTAAGCCTCTCAACCATGTCATAAGGGAAACCATGGTTTATGAGTGTCATGAACATGGTTGATTCAGGCCTCTCTTCTAATATGTCTTTTGAAGACAGAAGATCATCAGCCTTTGAGACTTTCTGATCCGTTATAGAGTCTTCCTTGATCAGCTCTTTCAACTCTTCATCACCGTCATCATCCTAGTGAGAGATAGACTTCACAGCAGATAAATCTACTGAATGTGTGTGTTTAGGAGATGTGAGCTTTTGTTTCTTGGAAGAACTTTCATCAGTTGTCACCTTCTTCTCTACAACACCAAGATACTTTCTCTTCCTTGAGTACTGAATTAACTCTTTTGATGCCTCAGCAGATTGTTTTGTTTGAACATTTGAAACATCAACATTTGACTCTAATGCACAGATCTTCATTTTGAGCTGCTCAATCTCTTCTTCTTTTCTTTTTATCACACTTGATTGAGCAGAAATAGAGTTATTTGCTTGTTTAAGCTTCATCATCACCCTTTCTTTTTCTTCCTTTTCAGCTTCTGCTAACTCTTTAAGCTCAGACTCCTTATGAAGTAGAGCATCAATGACTTCATTGTTGCATTGAGCATCTTCTCTTAGCCTTATTATTCTAGCTTTTTGTTTCATCAGCTCTTCATCCTTTTCTCTGATCACTCCCTTTAGCTCCTGTATTCTTTGCTTTCTTTTGTTCGATTTCAACACTAGCTTGTAGTACTCAGCAACCAAATAACTCTTGCTGACAGGGATATCATTATCACTTAGATCATCTTCACTGTATGCTATCACATCACCGTGGTTTGCTTCTTCTTCTCCTTCCTGATGTTGAGAAGCAATCTCATCATCTTTTACTTCTTTCTGGGCTTCACCTGCTAAGCTTGAACTGATTTCAATAGCTTGAACTTTTGGTTCTTGATTTGATTGTTGTTGTTACTGATGATCGGTGACTAGAGAAGCTGGTATAGTCTCATTTGAGAGTACAGGGGATTTAGTGTTGGATAATGACAGTTTGACTGTACTTGCTTGAGAGGCTAACTCTGTCTCCCCAGTGCAAATACTCTTAGTGGCTGAATTTTCTGGATTTGGAGGTTGTTGATAAAGTTGCATTTGAAGCTGATTTGGTGATGGAGGGTGGATTGGAGAGATTGGCTCTGTGTTTTGGCTGTTTGGTAATTGTGGTTGGGATCTATGTTGTTGATTTGGTATTTGATGATGGATGAGAGAGATTGGCTCTGTGTTTTGGCTGTTTTGGGATAGACTGTGAAAGGGAGAGTTCGGTTCAATGTTTTGGCTTGCTGGTGAATTTGGTAGGGATGATTGTGATTGATGATGTATGGGTGATATAACAGGTGAATGAGTGTCTTGTATTGAACTGGCTGGAGAGTCCTCTTGTTGAACATCCCACACAAGCTCTTGAAGAAAATCAGCAGTAGCATCAATCACATGAGCAAACATGTCCATGTCATCTCCTTCATATTTTCCAGAAATTTTCTTGAGATCTGCGAAGGTGTGCTTGAACAAAAACACAACCATCCACCGTAGTTCCTGGCAGATCAATATTAATGATCAGTTCCAGGAACCTTGAAAACATATACATCTTATCAGCCTTCTGCACTTTGAAGTCATCACTTAAGCAGTTGAAGATGTACTTTGAATAATTGTAGGTTCTTCCCTCAAAAACACCAATAATCCCAGGGGAAATGTGGCTTGAGAATCTGTCAAGACCAGATTTTATGTTTGACATGAACTTAAGGTAAGTGTGACAGAGAAATCTGTACGCCTTGCAAAGTCTTCCTTTCTTGATTCTCCTTTGTCGAAATCACCATCATATCCCATAAGAAGAAATACTTTCTCTATGTATTCATCTTCGAACACATCAGGATGACCAGCTTCGACATCTCCCAACTCAAGAACCATTCTTATTGTCTGTTCATCGACTCTCAGTCATCGATTCTTCACAATAGCCATAATAACCTCACCATCTTCGTCTATGCATGCAGAGTTCCAGCAATCAGTAATATGTGATTGATAAATCACAGGCTCTGCTGATAAGGCATAGAACAACCTCGATCTTCTTAGGTATCTAATAATTTCTTGACACCCTTATGAAATAGGATCATAAGGGTTTAAGAAGGCACAAACATTGTGTTCTCTCGCAAATCATTTATCCATCTGTTCATAAGAAAAGATTTCGTTAGAATCACATTATTCACATGAGAATACGACCAATTGAGAGATAAAACATGAATCAAGCAGTTCATTCTTGAACATTACAACATGTTTTACCTTAATAACAGCAGATTAGGGACACAGATATATGTTTGTTTAATGTTTTGATGTGGTAAATTTTAAATGCTATGGAGGAGGGAAACATTTGTTGAGAGTGAGTTTTTCTAGGTCTGAAAAGTGAGCTAAAAAAGCAAATAAAGTATTTGAGAAGTCTGACCGCATCATTTATACTCTCAGACACATTAATTTTATCTCATTAATTATATAGGACCCACAACGTATTCTTTCGTAGAACATCTATGGATCAACAACATCTGTTGATGTAGTGTAACTTACATTTTCACAGATTACCAAACTGTAAATTAAATTACATTTGTTGATCTTTGTTCATCCGTAGTTTATCAATCTACAGATAAAAATTTAAAATTTTTTCCACAGTGTAGCTTCTGTTGATGCTTAATATAGCACTGTAGCTTCTGCTCATGCACAATGCACGGAAATATTGTTGAATGTATAGTCCAAGTCTATTGGTTAGAACCATTATTGCTTTAGGACCTTGTAGACTTTGTATACATGGCAATTTAGCACAAGAAAGTTCAAAAAGATTTTAATAAAATCTCATGTACCAGTAGCTAAGATGATGCTCAGATTCCAATTTTTCATATTGATGATGAGATAGAAAATGCGGCTGTTAATTGAGAAACTTAACTTCATGTATTCTACTCCCCCTAAATTTGTGATTAATGGTGAAATTAAGCATTTATCATAAATTTCTATAAAAGGAATAACATGATTTTTAAGTGTATGATAATGGTCAAACATATATACATATATGATGGGATCATACTATAATAGTAAGCCTCTTCCTGATGAGTTATTTTTTTGAATTGATACCTGAACAAAGTTCTGATTGCAAGTATATTGTCCACTTAAATCCATACAAGAGCTCATGTATCAACTAGGCATGCTGATTATCATGTTTTCATGTTGATTTAGAAATAACTGTTATGGGCTTCACATTCAATTTACAAAGATTTTGTACTCCCTTTGCAAGTCAAATCATCACTTTTTCACGCTTAAGAACTATGTACTTTAAGTTATAAGATCTATCTTGAGATGCATTTGACATCTCATTATGCAATGATGTAAAAGCTCAAGATAATATACAATTGATCACATAGGATTCTTTTGAGAGCTTAGATATGATCATCAATTGGTCAACATGTCTTTACTCATGTAAAATAGAGGTGCCTTTACCGCAGGTCTTTGTTTACACAAAACAGAAGGATGATGAGGATCATGATCTGTTCACCGTTTGTAACTGAATTTCAGTATGGTGATCATATACCCAGGTCTTTGTTTACACAACACAAAAAGAGTATGATTTGCAACGATAGCTATTATAAAGTGTTGGTACATAGTGTGTTTAAATGAGTGATTTGGTCACATCAGAAAAAGACTCACCTTGTATTCTTAAAATGAAGTTTCCCACAAACAATCACTTTAGCATTATGTTTGGCATGCACTCAGTTTAGTTTCCACTCAAGATGAATCTCCTCACATATCAAGAAACTTGCTGAGATTTATTGTTATTTATGAATTCAGGAATAAAGAAATCTATAGTGTACTATCACTTCCCATGCATATGTCATACTTAAGTATCATGACACACAATATTTTGTTTGTTTAATTTGATTAATCTAAGTTAATCATGCCTAGAGATTCAACCAGAAAGTTAAATATGACTGAGTCAAAGGCTTTAGTGAATAAATCAGCAAGCTGATTTGTTGTATCCACTTTGACTAACTTAATCAAACCCTTTTCCGAGCAATCACTTAGAAAAAGATATCTTATCTCAACATGTTTTGTTTTACTATGTTGCACAGGATTAGCAGTTATAAACATAGCAGCTGAATTGTCTATATAAATTGAAGTTAGAAGGAAGTTGTAACCATAGTCAAGCAATTGGTTTTGCAACCAAAGAACTTGAGAGCAACCAGCTGAAGCAGCTATGTACTCAGCCTCAGCTGTGGATACAGAAACATTGATTTGTTTCTTGCACTGCCATGACACTAGCCTTGGTCCAATGAATTCACATCCACCGGTTGTTGATTTTCTATTACTATTACATCCACCATAGTCATTGTCTGAGTATGAGTAGAGTGTAAAGTCTCCATCCTTTGGATACCAAAGACCAAGTCTTGGTTTTCCTTTGAGGTATCTAAAAATTCTTTTAACAGCATTGAGATGAGACTCCTTGGGATCAGATTGGTACCTAGCACATACACACACAACAAACATAATATCTAGCAGTTAAATACATAAGTGATCCTATCATTGATCTATATAATTTTTTATCAATAGATTTTCCAGAAGGATCGGGAATAATCTTATCAATTGTTGATACTGGTGTTTTGCATGAGGATACTTCAGCAACATTGTATTTCTTCAGAATTTGATGTATGTATTTTTCTTGATTGATGGAGATCCCATTGTATTTTTGATGAACTTGAAGGCCAAGAAAGAAGGTTAATTCACCCATTGAACTCATCTGAAATTCAAATTTCATTATCTCTTTAAAATCTACACACAATCTATTATTAGTTAAACCAAATATAATCTCATCAACATATATTTGAACTACTAAGAGATCTTCATGTTTTGTTTAAGAAAGAGTGTTTGGTCAATAGTTCCTCTTTTGTAGCCATGCTTGAGCAAGAAAGATGATAGTGTTTCATACCATTTTCTTGGTGCTTGATGAAGACCATACAAGGCTTTATCTAGTTTGTATACCCTATGAGGATAATGAGGATCTTCAAAACTATGGGGTTGTGACACATAAACCTCCTCGTCAATCTTCCCATATAAGAATTCACACTTGACATCCATCTAATACACAGTGAACTTCTTATACGATGCATAAGCCAGAAACACTCTTATCGCCTCAATTCTTGCAATTGGTGCAAAAACTTCATTATAGTCTATTCCTTCTTCTTGAGTGTATCCTTGTGCAATCAACCTTGATTTCTTTCTTACAGTAATCCCTCTATCATCTAGTTTGTTTTTGTATAGCCATCTAGTTCCAATACGATGTTCACCTTCAGGCACATCAACTAGAGACCATACCTTTTGCTTTCTGAACTGGTGAAGCTCTTCTTGCATAGCTTCAATCCAACCATTGTCTTTTAAAGCAGCAGTGATGGTTAGAGGGACCACTTGAGAAAGAAAACAACTGAAGAGACAAAGGTTGGCAGTACCACTTTGACTTCTTGTAGTTCTCTTTGCTGGATTTCAGTGATGTTGTTGATTGGATGAGTCTTATGGATTCTCATTGAAGGTTTTGATTCAACTAGTATTGATGATCCTAGATTAGTCATTTCCATTGCCTCACACTCATCCAACTCAAGTTGAGAGTTTAAGAAATAGTCAAAATGTTGAACATGAGTTGAACGATCAAGAGAGTCTTCTGTATGGGCTGCAGGAGCATCTCCAGTCTTGGTGTGCTCTTCCGTAGGAACTGCTCCGGATACATTTTGCTCTACCATAGGAACTTCTCCGAAGCATTTTGCTCTACCGTAGAAACTTCTCCGGAAGCATTTTGCTCGTCCGTAGGAACTTCCCTCGAAGCATGTTGCTCTTCCGTAGGAACTCCGGATGCATTTTGTTCGTCCGTAGGAACTTCTCCGGATGATAAGTGAGGACATGAATCATTTCCAATGTTTGTTGTATTTACTTGAGAGCCTGGTTCTGTTGAAGGGACAACATTCATATCTCCGGATGTACCATGCTCATTTCCAAATGTAGTATCTGCTGCTATTGATGTGTTTTCACCCGAGGAGGGGGTATCCTCGGAGGATCAGCGGATAAGGTTACTTGAGTCATATGAGGTGGAACAAATGGATAACATACTGCATCACATCCTGCATTATTCAAATGATCATAGTTAAATGATTTAGATAAAGCATGTATGTCAAACAACTATGATGAACCTTTAACTGACTTTGTAAACATAGTTTCATCAAAACATACATTAGGAGTTTCTTCCACAATGTTAGGTTATGGAACATAAACCCCATATGATTTAGATGTTGAAGAGTATCCAACAAAGAAACGATCATATGCTTTTTTTTAAAATTTCCCTAATGACTCTTTTATGTTCAAAACAGTTACATGACATCCAAAGACTTTAAGATATCCTATGTATGGTTTTCTTTTAAATAAGAGCTCATAAGGAGTTTTGTTATGTTCTTTGACAATTAATGTTCTGTTTTAAACAATGCATGTAGTATTCACAGCATCAGCCCAAAAAGTGATGGGCAATTATGAATCAGCTAGCATTGTTCTGGCTACTTCAATGAGAGTTGTATTTCTTCTTTCAGCAACCCCATTTCGTTGTGGAGTTATTAGTGCACTAAATTTCCTTGCAATACCTTTATTCCTGCAAAAGGAATCCAGTTCTAAATTGACAAACTCAGTACCATTGTCACTCCTAAAAATTTTAACTTTTGTATCAAGTTGATTATCAATCTTCATCACAAAGTCCATTAATGTTTCTGATGTTTCACTCTTTTGTTTTAAGAAAAAGACCCATGTGAATCTTGTGAAATTATCAACTATCACCAAACAATATTGCCTTTTTCTAATGCTCATCACATTGGTAGGACCAAATAGATCCATGTGAAGCAGTTTGAGTGGTGTAGTGTTAGTATTGATAATTTGGATTTATGTGACACTCTATGTTGTTTTCCTTTGTAACAAGAAGAACAATGAGTTGAGCAATGAAACTCTTTGTTTGGCACTCCAATGACTAGGTCATTTTTCACCAATTTATTCATGTTCTTTATGTTAGAATGGACTAGCCTTCTATGCCATAATTGAGACAAGTCTTCTGATAGTTTAGAGATAAGGCATGTTCATGTTTTGTGAGGGAAGTGTTGTTCATATCCAAAAGACAAGCGATTCCTTTTCTTGATGCTTTGAGGAGGATCCATTCTTCTGGAACAATAAATCATGGCTTAAGAATGTAACACTTACAATTATCAAAGAATGTGATATAATTTTGATCACAAATTCGAGACACACTAAGTAGATTTTAATGTAAATTTTCATAGTAATTTACTTTCTTAAACTTGAGTACACCATTAGTTATCATCCCATCACCAACAATTTTACCTCCTATTTTATCCCCACCAAATGCCACATAAGAAGAATTTTTATGTTTGAAATCATGGAGAAGTGAACAGTTTCCCCTCATATGCCTGGAACAACCACTGTCAACATACCACTTGTTGTCAGCTCTCCAATATTGTTCCTGCATTCAGAATAAATCAGTTAGAAGTGACAACCCATGTCTCTCTGGCCATTGGAGGAACTTTGTGTTCCATATGAGCCATCAATGTTTGATTCTCTTTCAAGACTTCTTTTTCATACATACTCCAGTCACACATTCCATCTTGAGGTATGATCAACCCTGGCTCTTTTGAATTGCTTGGTCCAGCTCATTAATTGGTGGCTGGTGGGGATGTATTGGTCAGGTGAGATTGGTGTGCAGAGATCTTTGAGAGTTTGATTGTTGATGAGGTTCAGTCTGATGTTGTTGATGCTGCTGATGTTGTCTCATCTCTGTATATGACTGTTGATTGCATTCTCTGGAGAAATGTCCATAGAGATTACACTTGAAGCATCTTACCTTTGATTTGTCAACACCAATCTTTGATGTTTTACTGACTGCTTCCAAGTTCTTGTTTCTCCTGAGATATTGCTTTGCTCTATAAGCAATCATTGCCATCTGCCATTGTAGGTCCATTTCTTCCACTACATCAGGATGTAGTTCTTCTAAGTCTTGTTGGCAGATATTTGCTAAAGTTAGAGAGCTTCCCAAATATGCTTGAAAACTAGAACTAAAAGCTGCAAAGGCTGCTTTTTGTTCTTTAGAATCCAATATCACAGTGATTGGTTCAGACTGATTATTTGAATTTGAAGACTTAGCTGTTGCTGCAGTTGTATCTTTTCTCTCAGCAGTTCTTCCTTTATCCTTTTGATTTTTATCTTGAGATGATTTCTTTCAGGGTTTAGAAGCATAAAAGCTAACTTCATCCTCATTATCACTCCAAGCACAAGAGTTATCACTTTCATTGTTTGAAATAAATGCACTTCCAACATTATTTGTTTCTTTGAAGTGATAGGGTGAGACATGAGTTCTCACACTCTTGTTTCTTGATTTTTCATCCATTTCAAGAGCTTCCACTTTTGCAACCAGAGTATCTAGACCAGTTTACTTCAGATCTATTGTGTTCTTGAACATGGATACCATTTGCTTCAAACTTTCTAGCAAAGTGTGGAGCATTTTCTTGTTTAATTCCTCATTGGTATATTTCAACTCCAAAATATTCACCTCAGTTACCAACTGCATGAATCTATGAAGTTGTTGAGGAATTAATTCACCCTCAATATGATGAAATGTTTCATATTATGACCTGAGGGTGCCTCTCCTTATGCTTCTGATCTCATCACTCCCTTCATAGAGAGTATGAAGTATCTTCCGCAAGGAGTTTGCTGTTTTGTAGTTCTCACACCTGATCAATATCTCTTCAGGTAAAGCCATACTAAGCAAACCGTATGCTTTGATATCAACTTTGACCTTTTTGACATCATTAGGTGATAGATCTTTGGTACTGATTGGTTGATTTTTGTCGTTATAATCCGGCTCAAGGGTGGGTGGAATATAAGGACCTTCGGTGATGGAGACCCATAAGTCCGAATCAGTATAGTTTACATGATTCCTAAACTTGATTTTCCATTACTTGAAGTCTGCTTTTGTTTCCAACTTCGGTGGTTGGTAAGATGATCCACTAAAGTTGCTCATGATGTAAATTGATAAGAATGTTCAACTAGATTTGCTATTCAATTGATTTGAATATAGATACAAGTTAATCTAATTGAATGTAGTTAAACCACAAACAAGTTTCAAACAAATTTGAAAAAAAAACAATAGATCTAATACAGCAAAAACTGACAAATCTATAGGATTCAAAGCAATTAAACTCAACTAACACTGATAGATCAATTGATCTAAATCAATGAGCACTTGGCTCTGATACCACCTGTGAATCCAAGGATCGCAATCAGGAATTATTAGTGTCGGTTGATTGCAAGTCAACGTTTGTGGAATCAACGTTAATTTGGTTTAATTGTTTGTAATAACTTTAATTATCAATAAATATTCAAGAACACACTAAGAGAAACACAATTAATAAATAATTTGTATTTCATTAAAATATGTTAATGATTACAAAATAATGAATGAATGATATCAAAGTTTCTTATGATGTGATGGCTGCTAGGGTTTGGTTGAGAGACGGTGATTGTCGTATTGCTATTGCTGTTGCCGTTCAATAAATTGTCTAAACAATCGTGTTTGAATCGAAATCTAGGATCCATATATATAGACAATGATGTTTCTGTTATAGGAAACACCGGATCTCTTGGGATTTGATTTGTGTCAGTTAAGGAATCATCGGATTTCTTGGGATTCGCATAACTGCCTTGTTGACTTGTTGACTTGTAACACTGGCAATATACAAGTGTTTGGATCCGCAAAAATAGTGTCATCCGTTTGAATTTATTCTTCCCTAGAAGTCTTGTTCTTCCGTAGGAATCTTGTTCTTCCGTAGAGAACTTCCAATTCCGAAGCAAACTTGTTCTTCAGTTCTGGTAGTTCATCCGCAGAAGATCTTTGGATGTAATGTTAGTTGTAAGAAAGATATCTACGCAAGAACACCATGTTCATCCGTAGATGTTTCTTACACTTGGTCAATTTCAAAAATTAACCAAGAATAATGTTTGTACCTGCAATTATCCACAACACACATATATGGGTTAGCATATATAATTAATGCATGCATAATAAATGATAGTTACAAATATTTATTACAAGAATTGATTAAAGTTCTAAGCCTATACCAATTAATCTAGATCTATAAGTCCTAGATCTAACAAAAACCATCGTGGATGAACATGGTGTTCTTCCGTAGATATTCCTGAATGGAAGTGGGATAATATAACCATAGATTTCATCACTAAGTTGCCTAGAACAAGTAATGGGCAAGATTCAATTTGGGTCATCGTGGATCGAATGACGAAATCTACTCATTTCTTGCCTATTTGCAGGGACTATAAAATGGAGAAGTTAGCAAGGTTATATTTGAATGAGATCGTGGCTAGGCATGGAGTGCCTGTGTCTATTATATCAGAT
Organism: Flaveria trinervia; assembly: GCA_025506515.1. Lineage (NCBI taxonomy): Eukaryota > Viridiplantae > Streptophyta > Magnoliopsida > Asterales > Asteraceae > Flaveria > Flaveria trinervia. The sequence continues at coordinate 35,021,625 of CM046441.1, forward strand.
CGAGACAGTAGATTTACATCTCGGTATTGGTAGACTCTATAGAAGGCAATGGGTACTCGCTTGGACTTAAGTACCGCCTGTCATCCACAAATAGACGGTTAAAGTGAATGAATGATACAAACTCTAGAGGACATGCTTAGGGGATGTGTGATTGATTTTGGTGGGAGTTCGGATACCCACTTACCGTTGATCAAATTATGTTACAATAACAGTTACCAAATGAGCATTGGATGTGTTCGGTTTGAAGCATTGTATGGAAGGAAGTGTAGATCTCTGTTGTGTTGGGCAGAAGTAGGTGAATGCCATTTGACAGGCCTGGAGATTATCTAAGAAACAACTAACAAGATATTTCAAATCAAGGATAGGCTTAAGGCAGCTCGAGATTGTCAGAAAAGCTACGTTGATAACCGTCGTAAACCCTTAGAGTTCAACGTTGGTGATCGTGTCTTATTGAAAGTTTCTCCGTGGAAGGGAATCGTAAAGTTTGGAAAGAAAGGAAAATTAGCTCCGAGATATGTTGGACCATTCGAATTCACAGAAAGAAAACGTCCCGTAGCGTATCGATTGAAGCTACCTCAAGAACTTAGTGGTGTACACGATAAATTTCATGTATCGAACCTAATAATTGTTTAGCTAATGGATCCCTTCTGTACCGATTGATGAGAAGCATTATTTTGTGAAAGAACCAATAGCAATTATGGACGGGGAAGTGAAACAACTAAAACGCAGCAAGATTCCAATTGTCAGAGTGAGATGGAACTCCGAATGGGGGCCTGAGTTTACGTGGTAACGAGAAGACCAGATGAAATACAAATATCCAAAATTGTTCGTGGATATAACTTCCGGACCTAACTCCAGCTGAATTTCGGGATGAAATTCTCTCAACCGGGGATACTGTGACATTCGTCCTATCAGGTCCGTCAATTGACTTGAAATCCGTTAACTCTCTTTTTGCGTAATTATTATTTTGCGTAATTAATTTGTTTTCGAACCGCGTTTCTTCGTATCGACTTTCGTGCCAACCATAATAATATATAAAACTAATAATAAAACTTCCTTTATTATTATTATTACTATTATTATTATTATTATAATTAAATCCAGGGTTTAAATTGCAATTTAACTAAACTTAAGGGATTAGTTAATTGACAGTCTACGGTTCAAAATGTAAATATGAATATTATATATATTTTTCATAAAATCGGTCAACCCTAACAAAGACCCCCCCCTCCACCGCCATGAACTCTACCACCGCTGCACCACCACCTTGCCCCCATATTCCGCCATTTGCCACCGTTGGGCCGTTTGGTCCTTTTGCAGGTACCAGGTCCATCTAAACCTTGTTCATTTTCGTTTAACGTTGTTCGGTTCGTTATTCCGGGTTGGTGTTTGACGTCGATGTTCGGTGGTTTTTATGTACGTACCAGGTGTGTGTCGGGTTACTAGACACCACACGACAACCTTCAGCTGTGTGCGTGCACACGGGACGGTACGTGCATGAATTTTTATGATATGTATGTATGCGATGGTGTATTTGTCTGTGTATGCTTTGCATGTTTATATATATATATATATATATATATATTATATATATATATATATATGTGTGTGTGTGTGTGTGTGTGTGTGTGTATGTACTGTTATATGTATATATATATATATATATATATATATACATATGTGTGTGTTGTGTGTGTTGTATGTATATATATATGTATGATTACATATGTACGCATATATATGTGTATGATGTGTGTGTGTCTGCGATATGTGTGTATGTACTGTTGTATGTACATATATATATATATATATATACATACATATATATATATATATGTATATATATATGTATATATATATATATATATGTATTATATATATGTATTATATATATGTATATATATATATGTATATATATATATGTATATATATATGTGTGTATGTTATGGTATGTGAGTATGTATATTGCTGCGTAATACAACCCTCGTTCTGTGAATATTGTGTATGTGGGTATATATATTACGGATTGTATGTGCGGGTATATATATTACGGATTGTGTGTAGCATGTGTGTATAGGGTGTGTGCATGTATAGTGAATATGTATAGTGTGTGTCTGTGCAGTGTGTGTGTAGTGTGTGTAAAGGAGATGGTTGTGGGTGTTTTTGTGTGCGTGTGTGTTTCACTTTTAGTGGGTGTGCTATGTTGTATTTTTATTGTTATGATTATAATAATCATTATTATTGTTATTATTATTCCTATTATTCATATTATGACAAATGTTATGGATAATATATATAGAGTAATAAGTATACGGATAATATTAAACATGTTGTGTACGTAAAACGCGTCGACACCCGAACCAACCCAAAACCAACCGAACGTATGTTTTCCCCTTAGACTCGTCTTAAGGTTTTATTATAATTAATTATAGGTGCTTGATCGATCGTTGCTCTCACTCATTGAAGCTTTTTATTCATTTATTTTCATCTTATTTCAAGTGAGTTTCGTGGCCCCGTTTTCATTTTAAACATTTATAAACTAGGGGGAAAAAGTATGCTCATCCGTTTAATGCTGTGAAATTATTCAATTCTTTTGGAACTGTTGTGTTTACTGTTCTGTAAGTATTTATCTAGTACATACATGAGTTGTCTTTGTGGTATCGTATTCACAACTATTTAACTCTGGTGTTGGAGCCGACGAACAGTTAGTGATAGTACTATTGGGCTGACACCCCCACTCTTGTTTGTTAGTATACTAGTTGGGACTGATAGTGGCCTGGGACGGGCCCTAGGGTGAATATGTTCCGACAAGTTCTTTATGTACGTCGTAGGTTTAGTTATGATGCTCATGATTACATGTGATATTACTAGCTTATAACTGTATGCACTCATATCCTACTAAACTATTACACAACCTCAAGTTTGTTTATTATTTAAACCTGTGAACTCACCATCACTATGTTGACTTTTTTAGCATATCTTTTCAGGTACAATCATTAAGGATTACTAGGGATGTTGCCTTAGCGATGACCTTAGACTGACAATATTTTAAACTTGGATGTCTTTGACAATTGCTTTGACTATTATTTATTACTCGCATTATGTCCACTTGTTCCCGGGTTTTGGGCTTTATACTCATTTGGTTTGTATGACTATGTTTGTCGTGGAACTGACTAACCATGACACAAATCTCCATTTGTGTCCGGTGACGTCATTTAATACATATACATTAGTTAACCATGTGTTATGACGATCCCGTCTGTTACATCCTCGTGTTTCCGCTATGAGCGGGAGTGTGATAGATGGATGTGCGACATAACTCACCAAGGATGGTGACTTCTTGGCTCATCGAGGATGATGAGTCCAAACAGGGGGTTTTGTGACACCCTACACATATCCCACATCAGCCCTGGACAGGAGAGATTCCTGGTTCATAAGGAATGTCTTGCCTCTAATATCAACAAAGTGTTTTAGGCATATTGGTTGTGGATGAGAGGAGGACTCCATAATCAAGCATGCTCAGGTAGGAGAAATCCAGGGATCGGTGACCTCCCTGGGAACCCGGGAACCAAAAGCAAATCTGTGAGCTCGTCGTGGGCAAAGGGAACAATATATTGGTGTGTGGGGCCGGGTGTTACACAATGGTATGAGAGCCACTTCTATGATGTTCGGGATGCGGGACATATCTCACAAGGATGGTGACTTCTCGGACTCATCGAGGATGATAAGTCCAAACAGGGGGTGCTTGTGACACGCTACACATATCCCACATCGGCCATGGACAGGAGAGATTCCTGGTTCATAAGGAATGTCCAACCTCTAAAATCAACAACGCGTTTTGGGCATATTGGCTATGGATGAGAGGAGAACTCCATAGTTATGCAAGTTTAGGTGGGAGCAATCCAGGATGGGTGACCTCCTAGGGAAGTTTTCACCCGAGTAACCAAAAGCAAATCTGTGAGCTCCTTGTGGCCAAGCACACAATATTGTTGGTGTGAGGGGCCGGGTGTTACAAGGAGCTTGGTTACAATCTTTTGAGGGTATCCCAATTTTGTGATCAGAGTAATAACACGCTCTTTACTAAGCATGAGTGCATTGTTCTCAAGCCCGGGGTGGTCATTCTAATGAGCATATTCTGCTTAGAGCCCCCAGGAAAGGAAACATGTACAATACGGACTTGCAAGAAACATCTCCCTCTGGAGAAGTTTCATGCTTTCTATCTAAAGCCAATAGTGATGAGTCTTTCCTATGGCATAAAAGAATGTGCCATTTAAACTTTAAGAACATGAATAAAATTAGTAAGAATGATTTAGTAACTAGAATGCCAAAGAAAGAGTTTACAAGTGATGACCATTGTGTTGCATGCCTGAAAGGGAAGCAACATAAGGTATCACACAAGCCTAAGGAAAGGAACTCCATCACCACACCCATACACTTGTTACATATGGATCTCTTTGGCCCCACCAGTGTAATGAGTCTAGGAAGGACCTCATATTGTTTAGTGATCGCAGATGAATTTACAAGATTTACTTGGGTCTTCTTCCTTAGAACTAAGGATGAGACTCCTGAGATTCTGAATAATTTTATCCTAAGGGTTGAGAATCAATGTGATCACAAGGTCAAAACCATAAGATGTGATCAAGGAACTGAATTCAATAACCAAATCCTTGATACATTTTGTGATGTAAAAGCTATTACAAGACAATACAGTGCTCGCAGGACTACTTAGTAGAATGGTGTTGCTGAGAGGAGAAACATGACACTGATGAAGCTGCAAAAACCATGTTGTCTGACTCTAAGTTCCCCATCATCTTCTGGGTAGAGGCAGTCAACACTGCCTGCTATGTGCAGAATAGAGTCTTAGTGGTTAAGACTAATGGCAAGACTCTTTATGAACTTTGGCACAAGAAGAAACCTTTCATTGGCTTTCTCAGGTCATTTAGATGTCCTTGCACCATCTTCAATACCAAAGATCAAATTGCCAAATTTGTTGAGAAATCAGATGATGGACATTTTATTGGATACTCTTCCCAAGCTAAGGCTTACAGGGTATACAATCTCAGAACTAGAATTTTTGAGGAGTTAGCCAATGTGACTGTCAATGAACACACACCTTGTGTGGCTGGTTCTGATCCTGATTGGCTGTTTGATCTTGATTTAGTTACTAACTGTTTTAACAAATCTGTGAGACTTTTTTAGGATCTGTAGATATCATATCAACAGGTGATCCTGATCCAAGGTTTGAGCTGAGAAGACATTCAAGCAACACATCTTTTCCCTAGTTGTAACTACTTTTGCAAATGAATTGTCTATCATCACAATAATGACAAACTCAGCTGATACATGTGGCATGCCTTCAAATTCTAGCTCAGAGGCTCCACAACCAAATAAAGATGCTTCAAAAGTAGAAGAGAATAATGGAGGTGGTGACAGTGATCAGGAATTTCTTGATGATGATAACCACTCCATTGATGACAACATCAATGATGTCTCAGCTAAGCATCCACAAGTCTCACCCCACCATAAACATTATTGAAGATGTTGACACAGGGGTAAGAACACAAGGTCAAACCCATGAAGCATATGTTTGTCCTCACTATTGTTTCTTATCCCAGGTAGGGCCAAAGAAAGTTAATGAGGCGCTAAAGGATGGAAGTTGGGTTGAAGCCATGCAATAGGAGTTGCTTCAATTCAAAAGACAGAAAGTTTGGAATCTTTGTCATCTTCCTTATGGGAAGACTACCATTGGAACTAAATGGGTGTTTAGGAACAAGAAGGATGATAGAGGCATTATCGTCAAGAATAAAGCTATACTAGTTGTCAAGGATACACACAAGAAGAAGGGATTTACTACACTTATGTCTTTGCTCTTGTAGCAAGACTGGAAGTTGTTACAATATTCCTAGAAATAGCTATATCCAAGAACTTCAAGGTCTATCAACTTGATGTGAGGTGTGCTTTTCTTTATGGAGTGATTGATGAAGAGGTGTATGTAAAACACCACCTCATTTTGTTGATCCTGATAATCCTTATTATGTCTACAAGCTTGACAAAGCTCTTTATGGGCTGCATGAGGCACCCAGGAAGTCATATGAGACTCTATCTCAGTATCTCTGTAAACATGGATACGGGAGAGGTACTATAGATGGAACTCTCTTCATCAAAGGACTGGGAAATGACATACTTCTAGTTCAAGTATATGTAGACGACATCATCTTTGGTTCAACTAATCTATGGCTCTAAAAAGACTTTGAGAAATTGATGAAGATAGATTTGAAATGAGTGCCATGTGGGAACACAATTTCTTTCTGGGAATTCAAGTGAAGCAAGTTGAAGATGGCATCTTCATTAGTCAGTAAAATTATGTTCAAGAGATATTTAAGAGGTTCAACATGACTAATTGTAAGATTGCTAGGACACCTATAGCAAGAAACCACTCCCTTGGACCTGATCTCGAGGGGGAGTGTCTGGATGAACACCTTTACAAGGCTATGATTGGGTCTCTTATGTATCTTACAGCTAGCAGGCCTCATATCATGTTTGCTACATGCATTTGTGCAAGATATCAAGCCACCCTAAGATGTGTCATCTATCACGGTCAAAAGAATTCTTAGATACCTCAAAGGTGCTTCAACACTTGGTCTGTGGTATCCTAAGAATCTGACTTCAATCTGTATGGCAGTATAGATAGTGACTATGGTGGTTGTAACATGACTGCAAAGTGTACATCAGGGGGATGTCAGTTTCTTGGTGGAAGGGTGTCTCATGGAAATGCAAGAAACAATCTTGTGTCTCTGCATCAACTGCTAAAGCTGAATACATTGTTGCAAGCTGCCGTGCTCAACTACTTTTGATTCAGAATAAAATGCTTGACTATGGATTAAACTTCAAGTAGAGTCCCATTCACATAGACAACAACAGTGCTATCTTAATAACAGAGAATCCTATGCAGCACTCAAGGACCAAACACATCAAGATCAGGTATCATTTAATAAGAGATATATATGAAAATGGATTAATTAAACTAGTCAAAGTCCACACAAATGAACAATATGATGATCTGTTTACAATAGCCTTTGATGAATAGAGATATAAATATCTTTTATCAGCTATTAGGATGATAAACTTTGAGTAGGTTTTTCTTAAAACTAATTTTTATTATTTCTTAAAATCTGTGTGTCCTAAGTTTTCTAGTTCATCACCTGAAAAAGCTCTTGTTTTCTTTGGATGAAAATCTTTTTGAAGACTTTCCTTAGATTTCTAAAAATTTTGATCCTTCGGAAGATATCCTTTTACCTTCGGAAGAAAATCACGCCTTCAAAACAAATAACTATTTAAGATTTTAACCTTCAGAAGAAATTTCTGAAATATCTTATGAAGCTTTAATACTTGTCTCAGACACTTATGAGTTTTCAAGGATCATTTTCTTCCAAGCAAAATTAACTCTCGGAAGCTCTGTTCCTTTGAACAAAGCATTCAAGTTTTAGTTTTTTTCTTCCGAAGCAAAATTTTCATACCTCCTAGGAAAATCTTCCGAAGTCATTTTAGCTTCGAAAGCTTTTTCATTAAAACTTTCGAGGATAATTTACATTCGAAAGCTTTTTGACTTCAAAGAAAACTACTTTTTGAGCAAAAGTAAACTACTTATTCAAAGGTGGGACCGACATCCGGATTTCAAAGTTTATCCTCGTTCATTAAACTTTATCCGAAATCCTTTTTCACATATAAACCCAACGGTTTCCCCCTGTTTCTATCACCTCCATCTTCCTCCAGACCTAAAATCCCAAATTTCTATCTGAAATTTCTTTCTTCTTCTTTCTTCATCCTGAATCTTCCTCAAAATGGCCAACCTTAACCGCAGAAATGATCCGAACTTTACTATGCAGTTACACAGGCAACATAACCAAGTTGCTCTATTACACTCTCAAAAAGATCCTTATTTCTCAGAGGTTTGTCAATTCTTAGTTCTATCAAACTACTTCACCTCCCTTACCATTGATCCTACTCTTTATGAGGATCAACTGCTAGAATTTTGGAAGACCTGCTAAGAGGTCATCATGGATAGGGAAAAGGCACTGTCTACCACAGTGCAGGAGAGAACAGTCTTCATCGCTCCGGCCATCATCAACATGCATCTTCAGCATGATCATGAAGAACGTGAGGTGTTCTTTCCTAAAGAAGTTGTTAAGCAGTCCTTTGAGCAAATGGGCTATAAGGAAGATTTTTCTTTCAAGACCTTGAGAAATAGGGAAGGTCTCATCCCAATGGAAATTCCTGCTCCATGTGGTTATTCACAACTTATCAACCAAGCATGGAGGATGTGTTGGAACTTGTATGCCCAAGACACATACAAGATTGATGTGGTTAGTAAATTATGATCCAAGTCGGGTCATACCCAAAAACAAGCTAAACAAACAGCAATAAATATTTATTGTTGATGAGATCATACAAATATAAATTGACACCAATTTAGAAAATAGGTTTTCTAAAACTTTGCTTTTGTAAAAGAACAACATTATGTGGATAATTTGTTCATGAAGAATTATTTGTTTCATTATTTAAGTGTCATAAATAATTACAAATAAAAGTGTGTTAATCTTATAAAATTAAATTGGTTTTAATTTTATAAAATTATCGGTTAAGTGTGTAACTTTTATTAGAAAATGAAATGGGGGCAACCCATTTGAAACTAGATTTTTGGCCGCCCATATGGGGTCTTGGGAATCAATTTTGTGTCTTGGTTTTTACAAGACATTATTCATTCTTGCACTCTTCAATCTTGCAGTTTGTCTTTCACACATGCAAAGGTCTCTTCTCTCTTCTTCCTTGGCTGGAAATTTCTAATATTTTCGCTGAACTTGAAGAACTTCTTGGCTGATTTTTTGGGTTGTTCAAGAAGGAGTTGGGTCTTGGTTTTCTACTACCTAACAAATGTTGGTTCTTATATCCCCAAGACACATACAAGATGATGTGGTTAGTACGTTATGATCCAAGTCGGGTCATACCCAATAACAAGCCAAACAAACACCAATAAATATTTATTCGTTGATAAGATCATACAAATAAATATTCAGACCAATTTAGAAAATGAGTTTTCTAAATGTTGCTTTTGTATAAGAACAACATTATGTAGATAATTTGCTCATGAAAAATTATTTGTTTCATTATTTAAGTTGGTTAAATAATAACAAATAAAAGTGTGTTAATGTTATAAAATTAAAAATTGTTTTAATTTTATAAAATAAGGGTTTAAAGAGTGCAAATTTTATAAGAAAAAAAAATGGGGGGAACCCATTTTAAGTTGAAATTCGGCCACCCAAATGGGGGGAACTCCATTTTGAGTCTTGGTCTTTGCAACATTTTACTCCCCTTTGCACTATTCAATCATTTCACACTCTCTCCTCTTCACACACAAGCAAGAACTCTCCAAAAGGCTGAAAACTATTGGATTTAGAGGCTGAAACAAGGCTGAAATTTTTTGGATTTTGAAGGTGCATTTGTAGAGATTTTGGTGTTGAGCTCCCTAACTAGCAAGGTGTTGGAACAACTTATGGGTATCATAACTTGAGGCTTTCTCTCTTGGAGCTAGACTTTCAAGAACATCAACATCTTCATCTTATACATCTACAACATCTCGTGCAAGAAAGGTTGTATCAATGAACACCCTATGGTTGTTTTATGGTTTGATAGCACATTATTTCACACACACCACAACACACACACACACACATATATATATATATATATATATATATATATATATATTATATATTATATATATATATATATGATCCTTATTCTTGGGTTTTGTTTATGTATTAAAATGGTGAAAATTTCAGATTGTAAACAACATGTTTAAACCTTATATCTGCTGCATTTTTATAGTTTAAATGGTTAAACTAACTTTGATAACATGTTACAAAACCCAATAATGGCATCTAGAGCCGGATATGTGGAATATGTGCTTCAAAAGTTCTTGAAAAGTTAGTTTTCATGGACTTTTTCAACCCATTAGGGGCTGTTTTGTTGTGGATGTATGAATCCCTTATGTTTCAAGGTTTAATCTTGCATGCTTTAGTATAAAACTTGAAAGATCAACATAAAATGGTTGTGTTGTTTGGACTAAACTGTAATGTTTTGGTACATGTTGGCCCAAACTTTAATGTTATAAGAAGGGGTTCATTTTTGTTTATGGATGTTGAATATGTTTCATATTTTGGTGCATAACATAGCCTTGGCCTTAAGTGTTTTGGATTTGGTTGATTAGGGTTTTGTCATGTTGGTTTTGATTCTTGAAAGGGTTAATTTTTAGGTTCGTATTTTGGGTTGTAATTTATTTATTCATTTAGTTATGTAATAAATAGATTAGGTGCATTTATTTTATTACAAAAATTGTATTAGGATATGATTTTGGAAAATAAGATGCATAAGATGAAGACCCAAAGATGGACACAAAAGACATGGACACTTGAAGCATTTGGATAAGGATTCAAGTGGGAGTTCATGGACACATTTTGATGTGTCATTTTAACCCTTAGAAAAGACCTTATGACAACACTTATGATGCCAAACAAGTGCGGTCAAGTTAGTGGCTATGGTTATGCATTTATGTTTGTATGATTATGCTTGTTTGGATGTTTGTTGTATGATTGTTGGTTGACATTTGGATATGCATAACAAACTCATTAACAAACTTAACAAGCTGAAAATTGATGCTTCTTTATCATTAACTGGTTAATAAAAGGTTATTAAAAGGATTAATGATTTTAATAAAATGGGTTTTTATTAAAAAGCTATGAAAGGTACCGTACCTATTCAAAGAGGAATGATATTGAGTAAGACTCAATGTCCAAGCTCAAAGGATGAGCAAGACAAAATGAAGGGAATCCCGTATGCGCCAGCTATAGGATCCATCATGTATGCAATGATATGCACTAGACCGGACGTGTCATGCGCTTTGAGCATGACAGGTCGATAGCAACAAAATCCTGGAAGCAGTCATTGGATGGCTGTTAAGAACATACTTAAGTACCTAAGGAGGAGCAAAGATTTGTTCCTAATCTATGGATCTGGTGAGGAGGAACTCGTAGTAAACGGTTACACGGATGCGAGTTTCCAAACTGATCGGGATGATTCACGATCACAATCGGGGTACATTTTCATCATGAATTGAGGAGCAATCTCCTGGAATAGCTCTAAACAAGATATGGTGGCATTATCAACTACAGAGTCAGAATACATCGCTGCTTCATTAGCAGCTCAGGAAGCTGCATGGTTAAAGAAGTTCATTTCCAATCTAGGGGTGATCCCTTCCATTTAGGACCCTCTAGAATTCTTTGTGATAACGTGGGTGCGATTGCTCAAATCAAGGAACCCCGCGCACATCAACAGACTAGGCACATTGAACGAAGATTCAACTTCATAAGGGATGAAGTTAAAAAGGGAAAGATATGTATTCGCAAAGTTCACACGGATCAAAACATTACGGATCCACTCATGAAGCTTCTTGAAAAGGCAAAGCATGAAGGTCATACTTGTGCCATGGGACTTCATGACTTGATATAATCTTTAGTTTCTGTATTGAGATATTGTAACCGTTTATTACTTGAATGAATTATTTGGTTATAATATTTCAACTAATATTCCTAATTTGCATGTTTAAAATCCATTAGTAAATTATTTACATAGAACATCCGTATTTGTTCATACTTGTGGGAAAAAGTATGAAGGTAAAATTATTATGAACTTGGATTGGTAGATATTCATATGGATGAATATAGAGCAAAAGGTTGCTCCCAAAGTTCCTATATATTTGTGGGATGCAAATATTGACTGACCTGCATCTCAAACATTACAACATGGAATCTTCTTGATTGATTATAAGTAATTTTGAATAAAGGTGTACATCATTTGGTATCCTCTGACCTGAGATACATATTGGGTTTTGATATTTATCAAATATTATACTTAGACTTAGTTCTTCGCTGTTTTGAAACATGGTTGTACATAAGTTTGTGTTCAGGTATGATATAAGGTAATTATGAGAGACGTATGTAGTCAAGATGGGATTTGTCCCTCTTATTCATTGAGAGCAAGATGTCTAAGACCTGATAAAGTTAAATCAATGGAGACTGATCACTCTGTGTCTCTGGGATTTAACATGACATCTGTAACAAAAGGATAGATGATTGATTTACCTAAAACATTTTGAGTATGATACTTGAAGTGGATGATGTTATTGAATGGCACTCAGTCATACGTATTAAGGGTAGTAAAGCGTTGTTAGACGGTATTTACTGTTTGCATCAATCTTTTATGAATCTTGTGCAAGTGGGAGATTGTTGGATCTTATATGCCCAAGACACATACAAGATTGATGTGGTTATGCAGGATCATTGAAGGGTGTAGAGTTACAACACAACAACACAAAGAGTAGATAAACTAAACTTAGATCAAAGAGTAAACTGGATTAACCAAGTGGTGACACTAAGATACAAGTAATATATGAGACAGAACACAAAGAACACAGGTGTTTGGTTTTCAAGAATGCAGTATATTGCCGTCTCTATGTCCTATTGCAAGTGTTACAAAGCATATTCGAAAGATATAACAACATGAGATACTTATACAACATCCTACGGCCGGCTATACTTTGAAAGCCAGCTGGATATAATTAACTAGACATACACAAAATCAGTTGTAGAGTCAAAAGGCAGATTGCCTTTTGACTAGTGACTATGACATGCCATAGCTCATATCCTGATCTATTAGAAAAAGGATAAAGTACATAAAGTAGAAAGTTATAGACTCAAGACCTCAGTGTATAGTTACCAAAATCATTGACCTTTTCACCAAACCATGTTAGATGGTGACTTGCAGAGTTGCAGTGGAAAGGTGTCCAGCTTTATGGAACAGTACATCAGATAAAGCATGTTACTAAAAGTCTTCGGAAGAAATCTGTCTTCATGAACTTGAAGCTTCGGAAGACTTTGTCTCTGAGGCTTTCGGAAGACTTCATCTTTGGCTTCGAAAGATGTTGGTCTTGGCTTCGGAAGATTTCACACTTAGAGTATTTCTGTTGCACATGTGAAACATCCGAAGCACTCCACTTTAATGAACTTGTGCAACATGCAGGAAAGACTAAAGATGTTTAGGTTGCATCAGCCTCTTCATTAATCTCTACAAACTCCCCATAGGCTCATGCTACCAAAATATTCAAAAAACTTTATATATTAACAGTCCTCATTAGGATGATCACCATTCCTTTCTTCATAAGATGATCAGGATCCTTCAGCTGTCAAAGTGTCTTCTCATGTCAAAGAGGTCATGCAGAGGCAACTGAAACATATCTTGCCATGTATAGACGTCTTCAATGCCTTGATCTCTAATAACATGCCACCTTTCTGGATTTGTGGTGTATGTCCAAGACAAGATGGGTCTTCTTGATGCTAGAGGAGCTACTGAAGTTGGAGTTGATTGAGCTTCCTCTGGCTGCACATCCTCAGGCTATTCTGATTCATCCTGTGGTTCAGAAGGAGATGCGGGCTTCTTCTTCTTCTAAGACTTTGGTTAGTAGCCATCCTTTTCCTTTTCTTTCCAAATTTTAACGAGAAAACTGGCCTGCAGCACCAGATTGATCTTCACTGTCTTTCTCAGTTGGGACTTCCTCTCTCTCAGGTTCAGATGGAGACGGAAGTTGACCCTGCTATGGATCAGAAGATGAAGCTTGATGAGCATTAGCAGGAAGTCCAGGTTGTGTTGTGTCTGTTTGTTCAACCTTAACCTCCACTTCAGGTGGGGCCTGACTTGGAGTGGAGTGTAAGTCAGTGATCTCTCCACTCTTAATCTTTTGCTTGATTACCCTGATATACTCATCCATAGTGGATAGAGATATGGGTCCAAGTCTCCTTCCGAGAATCCATACAGCTTCAAGAAGCTCATCATCCTCTACCAATCAGCAGACTTCTTCATGCTCTTTTGGATGATGGCTCTTGACTTTGTATCTTCTTCCCTCAGGTTCTTCTTTGTTGTCTTTCTTTCCTTGACTAACTCAAGCTCAAGTTGTTTTAAATACTCAAACTCAATATAGTCATAAGGGAAGGAGTGCATCTGCCTGATAGAGGCCTGTGGCACTCAGGTAGTTAATCCTCTTGATTCTGTTTTCTTCCATATCTACCTAAGGTTCTTGTTGAACCACATCATCTTATTCAGGACTTTCTTGAACTGGTGAGAGGGTAGGCATACCTTTATACAGTCTTTTTCTTCTTCTCTCTTCTTTGACTTGTACTAGGAGTTCTACATATTCTGCCTCCTTCTTCTCTCTTGACCTTTCCAGATCAACAAGCTCATTTAATTCATCCAAGGGGAGAGAAATGATATTATCTATGTCATAGTTCCTAGTCTACAGATAGTGATCCTGACTGCCCTTAACTCATCATTCTAGTATCTGGTCTGGGGCAGCCCTGATTCCAAACTCCATGAGTCTTGGAGACTCAGTAGAGGAACTTTCTCCCTTTAGCCTCCTTTTCCTCTCTCTCTCCTCCTCCTTAATCTCCTCACATGTCATCTTTCTTTTCCCTTTGTCATTCTCAGACCTTTGTGTCTCAGGGTTGAGAGAGCTTTGACCTTCATTGCTCGTTGCACCATCTGAGCTCAGGCCAGAGAGAGGTTGAGAAGCACCTTCGCCAGCAGGTGTCTGAGAAGACGTATGGATCTCTACAGCAGTTGGAGATGATGAGACAGGGCTCTCAGGTTCTGTCACTGGGCCTTCAGTCAAGGTTTCCCCTATGAAGCTAATCTTAGGGTCTGCCTCAACATCCAATTGAAGGATGACATTGCTTGATTGCCTTAGTCTCCTTCATAGGCTGGACTCTGCAATGATCCTGTCTTGGATTCTTTTAGCCAGTCTGTCAGCTTGTCTTGATTGGCTTGGATTGACAATTGGCATGTTGACTTGATCCAACCTTAATAATAGTCCAAGTTCTAAAAATTGAAGACTTCTTGCTGTCCTTGAACTCTTATGATAATGAGGGCCTTCTGTTGTTATCATACCTCCACCCAATAATGTGATTGAAGGATGATGAATATGACATAGCCCTTGGTATCCCATCCTCAAACAGACTCTGTATGAAGGAGTCTGTGTAGTCCACATCAATGTGAACTAGAGGAGGTTGCTCATAATGCACAGTTGCAAGTGAGGATGGTGAGTCCTCAATGTCCATTCTCTCGGAGGAACTCCCAGTTTCTGTGGCTGTAATGACTTTCTTACCCTTTTTTGTAGCACCACCCACTTGCATAGGTGAGCTGGAGGATAGATCAATCACATCCACAGGTTCTTGTGTTCCTCGTTGAGCTCTCCTTAAGGGTCTCCCAGCTAGTTTTTCCTTAAGATATGAAATCTCAAGTTGCTGGTCATTGATCCTGTGTTATAAGGTATTCACCTGAGATTCAAGGTGACTGACCTTTGAGACTAGGTAAGTGCATGTTTTAGACAGTTTTTGCACTTTTAGTCTCAGATCCCCCTCATCTTCATCAGAAGATTCACTAGGGGTGGAGAAGATTGGACCAGAGTCCTTTCTCTCATGACCAGTTCTAAGTTCTTGGCTACTGGATTTGCTCTGCTCACTGGCAGTCTCAGTTGAGATGTCAGTGGGCTGAGTTGCCATGGTTGAGGTCTTAATGATGTAATCACTTTCAGAAGTGAGAGCCTCTTCCATATGGACATCCTAAACAGGTTCAGTAGTGTCCACCTCAGTTGTAGGTGACTGATGTGGGATAGATGTAGGAGACTCAGTAGTACTCATCTCTCTTTAAGTAGAGGGAAAGAAGAGAGTTTCATTATACTCACTGAAACCTATATCTTCATCAGTATAGATGTCAAGGTTGGGAATGGGTTGGTTGAGATCTATAGGCTGGGGATGGTAACTGTCCCCTAAAGGTTGATCACTTGAGTGTTGAGACTCAGAGTGAAGGCTTAAGGCAGTAGGGCTAATGAGCTCATCAGGCTGAGCATGAGGAACCACAGCACTGATTTTTGAAGAGATGGGAGTGGTCTGCTCCTCAAGAGAAATGGAGCTCCAGTGTCCACTTCTTCCTGTACAGGTGAGTATATGGGGACCTCCACAGACTGAATAGTCTGAGCAGGGGTTTTTTTGTATTTTCTTTGGTAGGTGATGGAGATTTGAGTTTGTGTGGTTGGTTGGGAAGTAGCACGTGTGGGTTCAACACTAGCCTGTGGTGCTAGGTTGTCACCTTAAGCAATGAGCTCTAACATTTTTGGGACTAGGGCTGTTTCTACCCCAAAGAATCTAATAGTGAACTTTCTCAATATTTTAAAGATGTCGGGCTTCATCTATCCCAATTTAAGAATGTTACATGTTTCCCATAACTGTGAGCCCAGTTCATAGTTAAGAATGTACTAGACATATCTAGGAAACATGTAATATTCTAAGGAGTCTAAATAAGCAAGCAAATTTGTATAAACAAACTGAGAGTACCTAAATTTGACCCCTTGAACCATTCCATGGACTATGAAGGAGAGATCTTCAGGAATCTGGTCCCATCCACCATGCTTGTTTGATAAGTTGTGGATGACCACATGGAGCAGAATCTCTATTAGGATGAGACCTTCCCTTGCCTGAAGGTCTTTACAGAGAAATCTCCCTCATACCCCATCTACTCAAACGAATGATTAACAGCTTCCTTTGGGAAGAACACCTCACCTTCTTCATCATCCAGCTGAAGATGTCAGTTGATGATGGCCGAAGTGATAAACATTGTTCACCCCTGCACTGTGCAGACAGTGCCTTCTCCCCATCCATAATGACCTCTTGGCAGGTCTTCCAGAATTCAAGCCACTAATCCTCATAGAGTGGAGGATCAATGGTGAGGGAGGTGAAGTAGTTTGACACAGACAAGAAATAACAAACCTCTGAGAAATGAGGATCTTTCTCATAGCATAAAAGAGCAACTTGAATGTGTTGTCTGTGTAGCTGCATGGTAAAGTTGGGATCATTTCTGTGAGCAAGGTTGGCCATTTTGAAGTAGCTTAAGGACGAAGGAAGAAGAAAGAAAGAAATTTCAGAGAGAAATTTGGGTTTTTAGGTTTGGAGGAAGAACAGATGATAGAAAGAGGGGGAAACCATTGGGTTTATATGTGAGAAGGATTTCAGATAAAGTTTAATCAAAGAGGAAACACTTTGAAATCCGAATGTCGGTCCCACCTCTGAAAAAGTAGTTTACTTTTTGCTCAAAAAGTAGTTTTCTTGGAAGTCAAAAAGCTTCCGAAAGTTAATTATCTTCGGACGTTTTAGTTAAAAAGCTTCTGAAGCTAAATTGACTTCGGAAGAATTTTCTGAGAGATTTGAAAATTTTGCTTCGGAAGAAAAATTAAAGCTTGAGTGCTTTGTGTATAACTAACAAGGCTTCCGAGAGTTAATTTTGATTCGGAAGTAAATGGTCCATAAAAATGAGTAAGTGTCTAAGACAAATATTTAAGCTTCGGAAGATAAATTTAAAAACTTTTCCTAAAGGTAAACTTCTAACACAGTTATTTATTTTGAAGGCATGATTTACTTCTGAAGTTTAAAACATAACTTCCAAAGTATCAGAAATTTCCAAAAATCTAAGAAAAGTCTTCAAAAAGAATTTTTTTTATCCAAAGAAAACATGAGCTTATGAAAGTGATGAACTAGACAACTTAGGACACACATGAATTTTAAGAAATAATAAGAATTAGATTTAACAAAGTTCTACTCAGGGTGATCATCCCAATAGCTGATATAAGATATTTAAATCTCTGTTCATCAAAAGCCTTTGTAAACAGATCAGCATATTGTTCATCTGTATGAACCTTGACTAGTTTAATTAATCCCTTTTCATAGTTATCTCTTATTAAATGATACCTGATATTGATGTGCTTTGTCCTTGAGTGCTGCACAGGGTTCTCTGTGATTGAGATAGCACTGTTGTTGTCTATGTGAATGGGAGTCTGCTTGAAGTTTAATCCATAGTCCAGCATCTGATTTGAATCCAAAGTAATTGAGCACAGCAGCTTGCAGCAGCAATGTATTCAGCTTCAGCAGTTGATGCATAGACACAGGATTGTTTCTTGCATTGCCATGAGACAACCCTTCCACCAAGAAATTGACATCCCCTAGATGTAGACTTTGCAGTCATGTTGCAACCACCATAATCACTATCTGTATAGGCATACAGATTGAAGTCAGAATTCTGGGGATACCATAGGCCAAGTGTTGATGCACCTTGAGCTATCTTAGAATCCTCTTGATAGTGATAAGGTGAGATATCTTAGGGTTGGCTTGATATCTTGCACAAATACATGTAGCAAACATGATATCAGGCTTGCTAGCAGTAAGAGACATAAGAGACCCAATCATAGCTCTGTATAAATGCTCACCTACACACTCCCCGTCAAGATCAGGACCAAGAGAGTGGTTTTTGGCTATGGGTGTCTTAGCAATCTTACAGTCAGTCATATTAAACCTCTTGAGTATGTCCTGAACATACTTTGACTGACTTATGAACATGCCATCTTCAACTTGCTTCACTTGAATTCCCAGAAAGAAATTGAGTTCCCCCATAGCACTCATTTCAAATCTATCTTTCATCAGCTTCTCAAAGTTTTTGCAGAGCTTTGAATTAGTTGAACCAAAGATGATGTCATACACATATACTTGAACTAGCAATATATCTTTTCCTTGTCCTTTGATGAAGAGAGTTCCATCTATAGTACCCCTCCTGTATCCATGTTTATAGAGATACTCAGACAGTGTCTCATACCACTTCCTGGGTGCCTGATGCAGCCCATAGAGAGCTTTGTCAAGCTTGCAGACAAAATCAGGATGATCAGGATCTACAAAACCATGTGGCTATTTGACATAAACCTCTTCATCTATCACTACATACAAAAAGGCACACTTCACATCAAGTTGAAAATCCTTGAAGTTCTTGGATGCAACAAATGCTAGGAATATCCTAACAGCTTCTAATCTTGCCACTGGAGTAAAGACATCAGTGTAGTCAATCCCTTCTTCTTGTGTCTATCCTTGAACAACCAGTCTAGCTTTGTTCTTGATGATGATGCCTCTATCATCTTTCTTGCTCCTAAACACCCATTTGGTTCCAACGGTAGTCTTCCCAGAAGGAAGAGGACAAAGGTTCCAAACTTTCTGCCATTTGAATTGAAGCAGCTCTTGTTGCATAGCTTCAACCCAACTTCCATCCTTTAGAGCTTCATCAACTTTCTTTGGCTCTATCTAGGATAGAAAACAAGAGTGAAGACAAACATTTGCTTCATGGGTTTGTCCTCTTGTCTTTACCCCTGAGACAATATCTCCAATGATGTTTGTGGTAGGGTGAGACTTGTGGATCCTAAGCTGAGGGATCACAACAAGTTGTTGAGAAAGATCTAAATTTGAAAAGTTTTAATTTGGCATAGATGTTTCTCCTACCATGTCATCACACTTTTCAAGTGAATCTTGATCCAAGCAGTGTGTGACATCATTGATGTTCTCATCTATGGTGTGGTTAGTGGCGTCAAGAAATTCTTGGTCACTGTCACCATCACCATTGTTGTCTTCCACGGTTGAGGTGTTCTTATCTGGTTGTAGAGCCTCTGAGCTAGAATTTGAAGGCATACCAGATGTATCAGCTGAATTTGTCATTGTTGGGCTGATAGAAACCTCATTTGCAGAAGTGGTTCCAACTAGAGCTGAAGATATATGTCTTGAAGATCTTCCTAGCTCAAATCTTGGATGAGGATCATCTGTATTCAAATTTTCCACAGATCCTGAAACATTCTCACAAGATTTGTTAAAACAGTTGGTAACCAAATCAAGATCAAACAACCAATCCGGACTAGAACCAGTAACACAAGGTGTGTGTTCATTGAAAGTCATGTTGTCTGACTCCTCAACAATTCTAGTTCTGAGATTGTACACTCTATAAGCCTTGGATTGGGAAGAGTATCCAATAAAGTGTCCATCATCTGATTTCTCAGCAAACTTGGCAATTTGATCTTTGGTATTCAAGATGGTACAAGGACATCCAAATGACCTGAGAAAACCAATGAAAGGTCTCCTCTTGTGCCAAAGTTCATATGGAGTTTTGCCATGAGTCTTAACTACCTAAACTCTGTTCTGCACATAGCAGGCAGTGTTGACTGCCTCTACCCAGAAGGTGATGGGCAGTTTAGAGTGAGACAACATGGTTCTTGCAGCTTCAATCAGTGTCCTGTTTCTCCTGGTAGCAACACCATTTGCTGAGGAGTCCTGGGAGCACTAAATTGTCTTGTAATACCCTTTTCATCACAGAATGTGTCAAGGATATGGTTCTTAAATTCGGTTCCTTATCACATCTTATGATCTTGACCTTGTTATCAGATTAATTCTCAATCTTCAAGATGAAATTTTTTAGAATCTCAAGAGTCATCCTTAGTTCAAGGAAGAAAAGCCAAGTGAATCTTGTAAAGTCATCTTTGATCACTAGACAGTATAAGTGAAGGGTTTGTTAGAACACTAGAACATAGTTTAACCATTCAAACTTTCTGAAAACGCAACGGATGTAAATATAGCTTTATAAACTTGTTTATAAGCAGCAAAATATGTTCTTTAGGTGACCATATTAGTGTATAAAACAAACCCATTTTACAAGGATCATTTATGTGAATAGACAAGCAAGGAAAACATAAAACTAGCATTATGGACAGCCATAAAGAAGCTGCCATAAACTACCTTGCAGCAGCAAAACAAGATCGAAATAGATGAAGATGATGATGCTTTTGAGTGACTAATCTTCAAAAGAGAAGGCCTCAAATCCGTGATACCCCAAGCCCTTCAAACACCTTGCTTGTTAGGTTGCTACACCCAAAAGAACCTCTTCTTTTGCTTCACTAGAACTCGAAATTTCAACCCCAATATTTCTGCTCCAAGCTCGAAATTGTGCAGCCAAGTTGAGAGAGTTTCTAGTGTGTGTGAGAGAGAGTCTTAGGAGAGTTGATTGTGGTGTGTTGCATAAGTTAAGTCATACAAGAACCAAGACAAAAGGGGGTCTCTCAATGCCCCTTGGGCGGCCGCAACTTTCAAATAAAAATGGGTTTTCCCACACTTTTTATTTTGTATTAGTTGCACTCTTTTATAATTCATGTTACAAAATTAAAACCTAGTTGTAATTTTATAACACAACACCCTTTTATAAGTCATTATCTAACCATTTTAAATAATGAAACAAATAAATCTCTCTTGAACAAAATCATCCATATAATTTTGTTCTAACACAAAAGCAATATTTAGAAAACCAATTTTCTAAATTAGGTGTCTATACTTGTTGCATGATCCTATCATTAAACAAATATTTGATGGTGTTTGTATAACTTGTTATTGGGTATGACCTGACTTGGATCATAACGCACTAACCACATCAATCTTATATGTGTCTTGGGCATATAAGATCCAATAATCTCCCACTTGCACAAGATTCATAGAAGATTGATGTAAGTAGTAAATACCGCCTAACAACGGTTTACTACCCTTAATACGTATGACTAAGTGCCATTCAATAACATCATCCTCTTCAAGTACCATACTTGAAATGTTTTTAGGTGAATTAATCATCTATCCTTTTGTCACAGATGTCATGTTAAATCGAAGGACACAGAATGATCATTCCTTGTTGATTTAACTTCATCAGGCCTTAGATATCTAACTCTCAACGAATAAGAGGAACAAATTCCATCTTGACTACATACGTTTCTCACAAACACCTCGTGTCATGCCTGAACATACCCTTACGCACTGTCCACTATTTCAGGACAGTGAAGAATAGGCTCAAGGTATAACACTTGGTGAATATCAAAACCCAATATGTATCTCAGGTCTGAGGATACCAAATGATATTCGCCTTTACTCAAATTTACTTATGATCAATCAAAAGATTCCATGTAGTAATATTTGAGATGCAGGTCTGTCCAATCTTTGCATCCTATAAATATCCATTAACGTTGGTAGCAACCCATTGCTCTATATTCATCCTTATGTATATCAACAATCCAAGTTCATAATAGTCTTACCCTCATACTTGTTCCCACAAGTTTGAACGACTACGGACTTTTAGAGTGAATATTTTACTCATGGATTAAACATGCTAAATTGGAACATTAATTGAAACATTATAACCAAGTAATTTTATTCAAATAAAGAGTTCCACATATCCAAATACAAAATTTACATATCAATTCCAATCACTAGAATATCGAAGTCCCATGGCACAAGTATGACCTTCATGCTTTGCCTTTTCAAGGAGCTTCGTGAGAGGATCCGCAATGTTTTGATCCGTGTGAACTTTGCGAATACATATCTTTCCCTTTTCAACTTCATCTCGTATGTGGTTGAATCTCCGCTCAATGTGTCTAGTCTTTTGATGAGCACGAGGTTCCTTGATTTGAGCAATCGCACCCTCGTTGTCACAAAAGATCTCTAGGGGGTCCTCAATGGAAGGGACAACCCCCAAATCGGCAATGAATTTCTTTAACCATGCAGCTTCTTGAGCTGCCAATGAGGCGGCGACGTATTCTGATTCTGTAGTTGATAGAGCCACCACATCCTGTTTGGAGCTTTTCCAAGAGACCTCTCCTCCATTCAGAATGAAAATATATCCCGATTGCGACCGAGAATCATCACAATCGGTTTGGAAACTCGCATCTGTGTAACCCTTTACAACAAGTTCCTCATCACCAGATCCATAGATTAAGAACATATCTCTTGTCCTCCTTAGGTACTTAAGTATGTTCTTGACAGCCATCCAATGACTGCTTCCAGGATTTTGCTGGTAACGGCTTGTCATGCTCAAGGCGCATGACACGTCTGGTCGAGTGCATATCATTGCATACATGATGGATCCAATAGCAGATGCATATGGGATGCCTTCATTTTATCTTGCTCATCCTTTGAGCTTGGAGATTGAGTCGTACTCAATATCGTTCCTCTTTGAATAGGTACGGTACCTTTCTTAGAGATTTCCATCTTGAACCTTTTCAAGATCTTATCAATGTATGCACTTTGGTTCAAACCAATCAACCGCCTTGATCTATCCCTATAGATCTTTATTCCCAGAATGTAGGCGGCTTCACCAAGATCCTTAATGGAAAAACAACTTCCAAGCCAGGTTTTTACACCTTCCAGGGTTGGAATGTCATTTCCAAATAGTAGTATGTCATCAACATACAATACTAGGAAAGTTATTGTGCTCCCACTAGCCTTCTTATACACACAAGCCTCATCAGCGTTTTTGATGAAGCCAAATTTCTTTACCTCCTCATCAAAACGATGATTCCAGCTTCTCGATGCTTGTTTCAATCCATAGATTGATTTCTTTAACTTGCATACTTTATTAGGATGTTTTGGATTGACAAAACCTTCAGGCTGAACCATATAAACATCTTCCTCAAGATATCCATTTAGGAAGGCGGTTTTGACATCCATTTGCCAATCTCATAATCATAATGAGCAGCTATGGCAAACAATATCCTTATAGACTTTAGCATCGCAACAGGTGAGAGGTTTCATCATAATCAACCCCTTGAGTTTGAGTGAAACCCTTCGCTACAAGTCTAGCTTTATAAGTATCCAAGTTCCATGCATATCGGTTTTCTTCTTGAAAACCCACTTACTTCCAACTACCTTGGAATTAAGAGGTGGTATAACAAGTTCCCAAACTTGATTGTCATACATGGATTGCATCTCAACGTTCATGGCCTCAAGCCATTTGTCACAATCCAAATTGGCACTGCATCATGGTATGTGGTTGGCTCATCTGAATCTACCACATAGCATCCATCCATGAAAAATCCGTATCTTTCAGGTGGATTACTAATTCTATAACTTCTGCGAACGTTTTGTGTGTATTGATCAACCATTTGATCATCTTCAACATCCTCATGTTGAGTGCTAGTTTCAACCAAACGTTCATCGGGTTGTGGTGTTTGACCCTCTTCAAGGTCCACTGTTCTACTGCCAGCTCCTTCCATAAGGAACTTTGCTTCTAAGAACTCACCCTTTGTGGCAACAAACACCTTTTGTTCCAGTGGATCATAGAAATAATATTCCATAGAACCTCTAGGATATCCAACAAAGATACACTTGGTGGATCGGACTTCCAATTGTTTGGGGTGGAGTCTTAACATAAGCCTCACATCCCCAAACTCTTATGTATGATAGGGATGGAACTCTTCCATGCCATATCTCAAAAGGTGTCCTTTCCACCTTTTTGGTTGGGGCCATATTTAGAATACGGGCCACGGAGAGCAAATCGAAACCCCAAAATGAAAGAGGTAATATGCTTCTAGCCATCATAGGTCGGACCATATCCAATAAGGTTCGATTCCTCCTCTCAGACACACCATTGTGTTGTGGTGTTCCAGGTGGAGTAAGTTGTGAGACAATCCCACAACTCTTAAGATGATCTTGGAAAGCATCACTTAGGTATTCACCTCCTCTATCGGTACGGAGAACTTTAATTGACTTGTTGAGTTGATTTTCCACCTCATTCTTGAAGATTTTGAACATTTCAAAAGCTTCATCTTTGTGTCTTAATAAGTACACATACCCATAGCGACTATAATCGTCGTAAAGGTAATGAAGTATCTTTCACCATTCCTAGTCATTGGCTTAAAAGGACCACATACATCCGAATGTATGATTCCTAATAAATCTTTTGCCCTTTCGTTAGTTCCATTAGAGGGTGCCTTAGTCATTTTACCTTGTAAACAAGATTCACAAACATCAAATGAATCACATTCATTGTTTTTAAAAGACCATTCTTTTGAAGTGTTTGTAAACGTTTCTTGTTTATATGGCCAAGACGACAATGCCAAAGATAGGTATCACTCAAGTCCAACTTGAGTTTCTTGGTGTTAGTTTGGTACAATGAACTATTTAAAGTATTTTCATGAACCAATTCATAATACCATTAATGGGAATAGCTTTAAAATAGAATATACCATTAAAAGAAACATGAATATCTTTTTCAACAAATGATAATACATATCCAAATTGTTTTAACAGGGCTACAGAGATAATATTCCTAGTCAAACTAGGAGCATACAAACATTGTTCAAAATCACTTCCAAACCATTTGGAAGTTTCAAGATGTAGTCACCACGGGCTTCAACTTGAACTTTAGCCCCATTGCCCATGTAGAGGCTTACATCCCCTTTCTTGAAGTCACTACTTCTTTTGAACCCCTGCAACAAATTGCAAATGTGAGTTCCACATCCGGTATCTAATACCCATGTGTTAGAGGATATCATGTTTAAATCAATATGGATCATGTATATTGTACCTGAGGTCTGCCCGGCATCCCTTTGCTTTCAACTCTTGGAGATGGACAGGACAATTCCTTGCCCAATGTCCAATCTCCCCACACTTGAAGCATGGGTTGTTAGTAGCAACATTTTGCTTTTTCTCTTGTGGTTTGGGTGGCACCCTTTCACCCCTTTCCCTTTTCCCCAAGCGGATCCTTACCCTTTGCAACCTTTGCCTTGGGTGCGGGACGAGGCCTTTTATTGTTCCCACCTTCATTGATGGTGAGAACGGGTAAAACCCTTTTACCCATGGCCGCCTCGGCCGTTTTGAGCATTGAGTGAAGCTCACCAATGCTTTTGTCCCATGCATTCATGTTGTAGTTCAACACGAATGTCTCGAACTTCTTGGTAAGGCCATTGAGGATCAAATCCGTGGCCAATTCCTTCGAGATGGGACAATTTAGCCTCTCGAGGCAGTCAATGTGACTTTTCATCTTAAGTACATAAGATGAAACAGATTGGTTGTCATCCATACGACTTGCATGGATGCTCGAACCGTTTCGAAGCGCTCAACCCTTGCTTGCTGTTGGAACGTTTCCTTCAGTTGGGTTATCATGTCGTAAGCTCCGTGGTGTTCATACTCCTTTTGGAGATCTGGAGTCATGCTCGCTAGCATGAGACAAGACAGTTGGACGGAGTCCTCAGTGTATTTCAGCCAATCGTTATAGGCCTCCTCATCATCCTCGCTAGGTTGATCGGGGATAGGGTCTTCTAAACATACGATCTTCTCTCTTGCTTGAGAACGATCTCAAGTTTCGATACCAATCGATGAAGTTGTTATGATTTAGACGTTCCTTTTGGAGGATCGCTCGTAGAGATTGGTTGGACGCGGATGAGTTATCGGAATTATCATTATTTGAGGGCATCTACAAAATTTTAACAAAGTTTTATTTTAGTATTTTCGATATTGTAATTTTAATAATAAATGCCTTTTAAGGTCTTTTCATATTAAAATCTAGAACCCAACATTACATTTAAATTGTGGTTAGGTGACCTTTATCCCACGATTTAAATTAATAAGGTGGTCAACGTTTGACGATTGCAACCATTTGCAATTTCTAGAAATATGGGATCGACTTGAAACATCATATGTAAAGTCGGCATGTTAATCCCATCAACACCATTTGGAAACCACACCGTAGGTGATCCATTTGACATGGTTTGCAAATCAAGATACCCTACTTACACCTACGTGTGAGTTTGCCAAAACAAGTGGTTAGGTGACCTTTATCCCACAAATAAGGCATTCTCACCTCAAGTCACAAGTTCCCACAAAATGGTTAGGTGACCTTTATCCCACTAAGAGTTCCCAGGTGACTCAAGTGTTATGTAAAAGGACGGTGTTGATCTTGTTTTTCAAATGTTTAGAGGTTTCATAATTCTAGTTTAGAAAACTCTATGTACTTGTATTTGCATGCTTTCAAATACAAGGTACCCTATGGTTCTTTGATAAAACCTATTTTAATTCTTTAAAATCATTAAATCATTTTAATAACCTTTTGTAAACTTTTAAGAACCATCAATTTTCAGCTTGTTAAGTTTGTTAATGAGTTTGTTATGAATATCCAAATATCAACCAAACAATCAAACAACAAACAATCAACCAAGCATAAACATAAACAACCATATGTGCATATGTGCATAACCATAGCATCTAAAGTGGTCCACACTTGTTTGCCATCATAAGTGTGGTCCATAGGACATTCCTAAGGGTCACAGACAAAGCAAATAGAGAACTTCCAAAAGCCTCCCACTTGAAACCGCATCCAAATGCTCCATGTTTGTTTCATGACCTTCCTTTGTGCTTCCAATGTGTATGTCATATTACAAGATATAGAGTCCTAATACAAGATATCTAGTAAAATGAAAATACACCTAATCTTTTATTACAACCCAATAATAATAAAATACATTTGAAACAAAGCAAAAACAACAAATAATACAACCCAATTGAATGAATGAATACAACCATCACAAACACAAGGTCAATGGCTAGGTTATGCACTAAACAAGCATCTATCATAACATCCAAAATATAATGAAAACCCCACTTAAAACCAAGAAATTTCAGCCAACATAAACTGAAATTTCGGGTTTTATTTTGTCCAAACAAAAAAATAACAAACATGTATATCTTTCAAAGTTTAATCACAAGCATGTGTGATATGACTTTGAAAGATTGGGGTTTTATATCATATGAACTTAGCAGCCCAAAAATCAGCCTATACTAAGATTATTATCTTTCCTTAAAACCAATTTTAAAGACAAAACAAGCAAGTCATCCACATAACCGGCTCTTGATGCCATTGAAGGGTTTGTTAGAACACTAAAACATAGTTTAACCATTCAAACTTTCTGAAAACACAGCGGATGTAAATATAGCTTTATAAACTTGTTTATAAGCAGAAAATATGTTCTTTAGGTGACCATATTAGTGTATAAAACAAACCCATTTTACAAGGATCATTTATGTGAATAGACAAGCAAGGAAAAACAAAACTAGCATTATGGACAGCCATAAAGAAGCTGCCATAAACTACCTTGCAGCAGCAAAACAAGATCGAAATAGATGAAGATGATGATGCTTTTGAGTGACTAATCTTCAAAAGAGAAGGCCTCAAATCCGTGATACCCCAAGCCCTTCAAACACCTTGCTTGTTAGGTTGCTACACCCAAAAGAACCTCTTCTTTTGCTTCACTAGAACTCGAAATTTCAACCCCAATATTTCTGCTCCAAGCTCGAAATTGTGCAGCCAAGTTGAGAGAGTTTCTAGTGTGTGTGAGAGAGAGTCTTAGGAGAGTTGATTGTGGTGTGTTGCATAAGTTAAGTCATACAAGAACCAAGACAAAAGGGGTCTCCCAAAGCCCCTTGGCGCCGCAACTTTCAAATAAAAATCAGTTTTCCCACACTTTTTATTTTGTATTAGTTGCACTCTTTTATAATTCATATTATAAAATTAAAACCTAGTTGTAATTTTATAACACAACACTCTTTTATAAGTCATTATCTAACCATTTTAAATAATGAAACATAAATCTCTCTTGAACAAAATCATCCATATAATTTTGTTCTAACACAAAAGCAATATTTTGAAAACCAATTTTCTAAATTAGGTGTCTATATTTGTTGCATGATCCTATCATTAAACAAATATTTGATGGTGTTTATAACTTGTTATTGGGTATGACCTGACTTGGATCATAACACACTAACCACATCAATCTTATATGTGTATTGGGCATATAAGATCCATAATAAGGTCCTTCCTAAACTCATTACACTGTGGGGCCAAAGAGATCCATATGTAACAAGTATAGGGGAGTAGTGATTGAGTTCTTTTCCTTAGGCTTGTGAGATACTTTTGTGCTTCCCTTTCAGGCATGCAACACAGTGGTCATCACTTGTAAACTCTTTTTTGGCATTTCAGTTACCAAGTCATGCTTAATTAACTTGTTCATGTTCTAAAGTTTACATGGCACATTCTTTTATGCCATAGGAAAGACTCATCACTATTGGCTTTAGACAGAAAGCATGAACTTCTCTAGAGGGAGAGGTTTCTTGCAAATCCATCTTGTACATGTTTCCTTTCCTGGGGGCTCTAAGCAGGATATGCTCATGAGGAATGACCACACCAGGCTTAAGAACAATGCACTCATGCTCAGTAAAGAGCATGTTATGACTCTGATCACAAAATTGAGATACACTCAGAAGAGTGTATCCAATCTCCTTTACAAATTTTACCCTTTCTATGCTGAGATTACCATTTGTGACCTTGCACCTTCCAGAAATGTAACCACCTTCATCTCCTCCAAAAGCAACAGGTCCTCCATCAATCCTTTCAAAGTTCTGGAGTAGTGATTTATTGCCAGTCATGTGCCTGGAGCAACCACTGTCTATGATCCATACAGTCTGTCTGTGTTCAGCTGTCCCTGCACAAAAGAGAATGACTAGTTACATCTAGAAACCCAAGCCTTGCTTGTCTTGGGCTCATTTGAAGAAGGTAATTTAACAATAATAGATCCTATGGTTGTACTAAGACGATCTTGACCTGTTTCTAATGGAGAAATCTTAGTCACTTGGTCTTTCGTAGACGTCCACACCACCTTTGGAGTCTTGGACTTGACCTTCAAAACTTTAGAAGCTTTTGGAGCTTCAGAAGTTTTGATGACTGAACCTTCAGAAAATTCTTCAAACACTGCAGCAGACTTTAGTGCTTCAGAAGAACTCCTTTCTTCCGAGACCAAATATTCTTCCGAAGAGAATTTTCCACTTCCCTTCTTGTTAGATTTGGAACTTCCGAAGGAAACTGGTTTTCCTTCCGAAGCTTGAATCTTCTTAGAACTCTTTGAAGCCTTTGTTTTGGCCATACGGATAGTACCTTTAGGATTGAAGAGACAATCCTTTGCAATGTGAGTGGTGTTGTCACACATAACACAATTCATTTTCTTCTTCACAAGAGCCTTGTCTTCAGAGTAAGACTGTCTTTGGTGACTTCCCTTCTCCACCTTCATCTTTGCAGATGCCAAGGCAGTCCTCTTGGGCTGAGAACTATGCTTGGAGATTGATGGTCCAGGCTGTGCAGCAGTGATACACAGCAGATTAGTCTTCTTCTTGCTACTGAGATGAGTTGAACAAAAACCAGAACTCTTAGCAGAGGAGTTTTGGTTGATGTCTTTAGTCCCTACCACTTTAAACCCTGCAGAAATAAAAACTTGTTTCTACTTAGAGGCAAAAGTATCCTTGATCTCTTGAGCCTTCCTTGCCTTTCTTTTGCCCAATCTGATCAAGTTCTTTCTGATGGACTTGTCATCATAGTCTTCAGTTTCTCCTCAGAAGGATAGTGGCCCTTCTTGGAATCTTCCTTTTCACTCTTTGCAGAGGGATTCTTCATTATCTCTTCTTCATCCTCCTCACTCATAGGATCTATGAGAGGAAGCTCATCTTCAGAAGTTCCACACCTAGGAGATCTTACTGACAAGATTGTGTGTGGAGGAGCTATCTCATTGGATCCCGGTCCCTGTCTATTTTGATAGCACACTTTGTTGTGGCGGGATAAGGATATCTTCTTCTTGAAGGTCTCCTCTTCAAGAACACTCTTTTCTGCCCTGGCTTTGCTGATCATAAGCTCAGCCTAGCACTCAGTTAACTTGGTTATGAGATCTTTAATTTGTGTCCTAAAATCTGTGTGTTCATGTTTTAGAACTAAAATGGTTTTCTCTAAGCCCTCTATTTTCAGCTTATAATCATTTTCAGACTTTCTGAAATCAGATTTTAAAATTTTTAAGGACTCAACATCAGATCTTAGTTCCAAGTTATAGGACCTGTACCTGGTAACTTTAGGAATGCATTCAGGAGTACAGAGATGTTCCAATACCTTGGCTTGATCATGATCTGCCATTAGAGCTTGGTTTGGAGAAGCATCTTCCACCTGAAAGCTTTGGTCAAAGCCTCATTCTTTAACAGCAACAACAGCTTCCTGCTTTGACTTCTCATTATGGAGAGCTCTGTCAGTGTAGTTTGGTCTGGATTGTGTTTGGCCATTATTTGTTCTAGGTGCCTTACACTCTTTGGCAAAGTGGCCCATCAGGTTACAGTTGTAACATTTGACTTTGCCTTTGTCCAGTCCAAACTTTCCACTGGTTGCATTGCTTGGAAACTTCCTTCCAGTCCTCTTGTAGAACTTCTTGGCTCTGTGAGTGAGAAGAGCCATCTGCTGGACTATTTCCATGTATTCCAAATCATCTGGATGGATACAGTCCAGGTCTTCAAGAGTGAAAAGAGAGTTTCCACAGCTTTCATGAGAAGACACAAAAGCTTGAGAAGAGCTTGTCTCTTGGAATGGGCTTCCTTGAGTGTAGTTCTCCTTTGGTGTCTCTGGGAAGGTGATGAAAGGACCCTTGGGTGAGTTGTTAGGGTAGCATAAGAGATGATGTTTGGGTTCTATGCTATCCCTTTCAACCACATGTAGGGCTGAACCCATTTGATTGTTGGAGTTTACAGATGAACCTTGCTTGTTCACCTCTATCTCGTAGCCACTGAGAATCTCATATAACTCTGTCAGAGTAATAGTTTTAAGATTTTCAGTTCTCTTGATCAGCACACAGTAGTGTGTCCACTGCCTAGGAAGTGAGGACATGAACTTCCTTACAATGTCTCTGTTTTCAAGAGAAACTCCTCCATCCACTAGGGTATCCACAATCTAAACATACCAGAAGTACAGTTGAGTCATGGTTTCACCTGTTTTGAAGGTGAAGTTTTCAAACTGCTCCTTTAGGAGATCCTTCTTGTTCTCCTTGGCTTCAGAAGAACACTCATACATCAGTTTCAGTGCATCCCATAGCTGTTTGGCTGTTTTGCACTTCTTGAAACCTCTGTACACAGAGTTGGAAGGGCAGTTTGAAGAGCTATCATGGATTTCCTGTCTATCTCTACTCTGTTTCTATCTTATGAGAGTAGTTAGCCACATCTTTAGGGATCATACCACCACCAGTAGCAGAAGGTGTGCTGGGTATGAAAGGTCCATTCTCAATAGACTCTCACATTCTTGAATCAAGAGACCTGATGAAACCTTCCATTCTTAAACACCAGGTTCAAACTCATCAAGAGTGATCAGTGGGGACTTATTCATGGTTCTAGTTTCCATATCAGTTTTGGAAATGGCTGACATTTGAAAAGTTTAGTATTTGTGTGTGTGAGGGATCTAAAGATGGTGAGATCTTATATCAAGAGCCTGGAAAGCTCTGATACCAAATGCAGGATCGTTGAAGGGTGTAGAGTTACAACACAACAACACAAAGAGGAGATAAACTAAAGTTAGATCAAACAGTAAACTAGATTAACTAAGTGGTGACACTAAGAACACAAGTAATATATGAGACAAAACACAAAGAACACAAGTGTCTGGTTTTCAAGAATGCAGTATATTGCCTTCTCTATTTCTATTACAAGTGTTACAAAGCATATTCGAAAGATATAAGAACATGAGATACTATACAATATCCTACAGCCGGCTATACTTGGAAGCCATTGGATACATTGACTAGACACACACAAAATCAATTGTAGAGTCAAAAGGCAGATTGCCTTTTGACTAGTGACTATGACATGACATAGCTCACATCCTTATCTATTACAAAAAGGATAAAGTACATAAAGTAGAAAGTTACAGACTCAAGATCTCAATGTACAGTTACCAAAGCATGGACGTTTTCACCAAACCATGTTAGTTGGTGACTTGCAGAGTTGTAGCGGAAAAGTGTCCAGCTTTATGGAACAATACATCACATAAAGCATGTTACTAAAAGTCTTCGGAAGAAATCTATCTTCATGAACTTGAAGCTTAGAAGACTTCGTCTCTGAGGCTTCGGAAGACTTCATCTTTGGCTTCGGAAGATGTTGGTCTTGGCTTTAGAAGATTTCACGCTTAGAGTATTTCTGTTGCACATGTGAAACTTCTGAAGCATTCCACTTTAATGCACTTGTGCAACATGCATGAAAGACTAAAGTTGTTTAGGTTGCATTAGCCTCTTCATTAATCTCTACAGGTTAGTACGTTATGATCCAAGTCGGGTCATACCCAATAATAACCAAACAAACACCAATAAATACTTATTTGTTGATGTGATCATACAAAAATATTGACACCAATTTAGAAAATAGGTTTTCTAAAACGTTGCTTTTGTATAAGAACAACATTATGTGGATAATTTGTTCATGAAAAATTATGTGTTTCATTATTAAGTTGGTTAAATAATAACAAATAGAAGTGTGTTAATGTTATAAAATTAAAATTGGTTTTAATTTTATAAAATAAGGGTTTAAAGAGTGCAAATTTTATAAGAAAAATAAAATGGGGGGAACCATTTTAATTTAAAATTCAGCCGCCCAAAGGGGCCATTGGGAACTCCCTTTTGAGTCATGGTCTTTGCAACATTTTACTCCCCTTTTCACTCTTCCATCATTCACACTCTCTCCTCTTCACACACAAGCAAGAACTCTTCAAAAAGGCGGAAAATATTCGGATTTAGAGGCTGAAACAAGGCTGGAATTTTCGGATTTTGATGGTGCATTTGTAGAGATTTTGGTGTTGAGCTCCCTGCCTAGCAAGGTGTTTGGAAGAGCTTGTGGGTATCACAACTTGAGGCTTTCTCTCTTGGGAGCTGGACTTTCAAGAACATCACCATCTTCATCTTATACATCTACAACTTCTCGTGCAAGAAAGGTTGTATCAATGAACACCCTATGGTTGTTTTATGTTTTGATAGCACACTATATAACGTGTATATATATATATATGATCCTATTCTTGGGTTTTGTTTAGGTACTAAAATGGTGAAAATTTCAGATTGTAAACAACATGTTTAAACCTTATATCCGCTGTGTTTTTATAGTTTAAATGGTTAAACTAACTTTGATTAACGTGTTACAAAACCCAACGAAAAGTTAGGTGATTGAAGAGCTGTGGGTATACAACATGAGGCTTTCTCTCTTGGGGGCTGGACATTCAAGAGCATCATCATCTTCATCTCGTCCATACTTCATCATCTTGTTCTTAAAAGGTAGTTTCAAGAACACCCTATGGTTGCATTTTCGTTTTTGATAGCATTTCATTTCACATATATATATATATGAACCTTGTTCTCGGGTTTTGTTTTTGGTTAAAATGGTCCAAATTTCAGATTGTTAACCATACTTTAAACCCTAATTCCGCTGCGTTTTTATAGTTTAAATGTTAAACTAACTTTGATTTAAATGTTACAAAACCCAACAATGGCATCTAGAGCCGTTATTATAGAATACTGTTTGCTTCAAGTTCTTGGAAAGTTAGTTTTCATGGACTTTTTCAACCCATCAGGGGCTGTTGTTGTGGATGGATGAATCCCTTATGTTTCAAGGTTCAATCTCATATGCTTTAGTATATACCTTGAATGATTTACATCAATGGTGATTTTATTGTTTGGACAAAACCCTAATGTTTTGGTTCATGTTGGCCAGAACTTTAAGGTTATTAAAAGGGGTTCATTGTTGTTCTGGAATGTTGTATATGATACATATTTTGGGGCATAGCATAGCCTTGACCTTTTGTGTTTTGGATTTGGTTGATTGTGATTTTGTCATGTTGGTTTTGATTCATGAAAGGGTTGTAATATATGTGTTTATATTTTGGGTTGTAATTTACTTATTCACTGGGTATGTAATAAAAAAGATTAGGTGCATTTCATTAATTAGAAAAATTATATTAGGATACGGTTTGTAAAAGAGATGCACAAGATGAAGACCCAAAAGGAAGGACACAAAAGACATGGACACTTGAAGAATTTGGATGTGGATTAAAGTGGGAGTTCATGGACACATATGATGTGTCATTGTTAACCCTTAGGAAAGACCTTATCACAACACTTTTGATGGCAAACAAGTGTAGTCAACTTAGTGGCTATGGTTATGCACTTATGTTTGTATGATTATGCTTGTTTGGATGTTGTTGTATGATTGTTGTTTGATATTGGATACGGATAACAAATTCATTAACAAACTTAACAAGCTGAAAATTGATGGATCTTTATCATTAAATGATTAATAAAAGGATTAATGACATTAATAAAGGGGATTTTATTAAAAATGAACCATTGGGTACCTTGTATTTGAAAACATGCAAATATAAGGTACATAGAGTTTTCTAAACTAGTATTATGAAAACATAAATTTCTTTTATAAACAAGTTAAACACCATCCTTTTGCACAACACTTGAGTCACTTGAAAACTCTTAATGGGATAAAGGTCACCTAACCACTTTGAGGCAACTTGTAATTTGAGGTCAGGATACCATGTTTGTGTGATAAAGGTCACCTAACCAATTATGTTGGAAAACCACATGTGTGTGTATGTAAGGTAACTTGATTTGCAATCATGTTTAATGGATCACCTACAATGTGGTTTACAAAGGTGTTGATGGGATAAACATGCCAACCAGACAATGATGTTTAAGTCGATCCCATACCCTAGAAGTTGCAAAGGGTTGCAATTGTCAATTGTTGACTACCCTGTTAATTTAAATAATGGGATAAAGGTCACCTAACCACTATTTAAATGTAACGTTGGATTTTAGAATTCTAAAATTGTGTATGACACATAAAAGGGCTTTAATTTTTAAAATATGAACAATATCAAAATACTAAAATTGAACTTGTTTTAATATTGTAGATGGCCACCAACAATAATGATAATAATGATATCCCGTGTACTCACTCACTATAACTAAGAACCATTCTTCAAAAAGAGCGTCTAAACCATAATTACTTGTAGATTGGTTTCGAACTTGAGAATTGTTCTCAAGCAAGAGAAATGATTGTATATTTTGGATGATCCAATTCCAGATCAACCTAATGAGGAGGATGAGGAGGCCTATAATAATTGGGTAAAATACACCGAGGACTCGGTCCAAGTGTCTTGCCTCATGTTGGCAATTATGACTCCGGATCTCCAAAAGGAGTAGAACATCATGGAGCATATGACATGATCGCCCAGTAAAGAAATGTTCCAACAACAAGTAAGGGTATAGCGCTTCGAAACGGTTCGAGCACTCCATGCATGTCGTATGGATGACACCCAATCTGTTTCATCTTATGTACTTAAGATGAAAAGCCACATTGACCGCCTCGAAGGCAGAATTGTCCTGTCTTGAAAGAGTTGGCTACAGATTTGATCCTCACTCTTGGTCAAAAAGGTTTGACAACTTTTTCATGAACTATAACATGAACGGTGGGACAAGAACATAAATGAGCTTCACTATATGCTCAAAACTGCTGAGGCGGCCATGGGTAAAAAGGTTTTACTCATTCTCACCATCAATGAAGGTGGGAACAAGAAGAGGCCTCAACCCGCACCCAAAGAAAATGTTGCCAAGTGTAAATGGCACATTAGGGAAAGGGAAAGGGAGTGGTAAGAGCGCCACCACCAAAACCAGCGAGAGAAGCAAAAGGTTGCTTGAATACCAATGCTTACGTGTGGGGAGATTGGACATTGGGCAAGAAATTGTCCAGTCCATCTCAAAGAGTTGCAAGCTAAGAGCGATGCTGGGCAGACCTTATGTACCATTACATGATTCATATTAATCTAAATTTAATGTCCTCTAACACATGGGTATTGGATACCGGATTTGGAACTCACATTCGCAACTTATTGCAGGGGTTCAAAAGAAGTAAGGACTTCAAGAAAGGGGATGTTAGCCTCTACATGGGGAATGGGGCGAAAGTTCAAGTTGAAGATGGAGGGGACTACGTCTTGAAGCTTCCAAATGGTTTGGAAGCAATTTGAAAATGTTTTGTATGCTCCTTGTTTGACTAGGAACATTATTTTTGTTGCCCAATTAAAACTATATGGTTTTTTTTAACATTTATTGAAAATGAATTCATGTTTCTTTAAATGGCATTTTTATTAAAGCTATTCCAATTAATGGTATTTATGAATTGGTTGGTGAAAACATATTGTATCATAGCTCATTGTACCAAGCCACCACCAAGAAACTCAAATTGGATTTGAGTGATACCTATATTTGGCATTTTCGTCTTGGTCATATAAACAAGAAATGCATACAAACATTTCAAAAGAACGGTCTTTTAAAAGCAAGCGAATATGAATCATTTGATGTATGTGAATCTTGTTTACAAGGTAAAATGACTAAGGCACCTTTTTGTGGCAAATCCGAAAGGGCAAAATATTTATTAGGCATCATATGTACATTCAGATGTATGTGGTCCTTTAAGCCAATGACTAGGTACCATGAAAGATACATCATTACCTTTACCCGACGACTATAGTCGATACGGTTATGTCTACTTGTTAAGATACAAAGAGGAAGCTTTTGAATATTCAAAATCTTCCAAAATAAGTAGAAAATCAACTCAACAAGAAAAAAAAATTCTCTGCACTGATAGATGAGGTGAATACCTAAGTGATGCTTTTAGAGATCATCTTTGAAGTTGTGGTATCATCTCATAACTATCTCCACCTGGAACACCACAACACAATGGGGTGTCCAAGAGGAAAATTGAACTCCATTGGATATGGTTCGATCTATGATTGTTAGAAGTTCATTGCCTCTATCATTTTGGGGTTTCGCTTTACTCTCGGCAGCTCATATTTTGAATATGGCCCCAACAAAGAAAGTGGAAATGACACATTCTGAAATATGAAATGGAAGGGTTTCATCACTATCATATTTAAAGGTATGGGGTAGTGAGGCTTATGTTAGGACTCCCACCTCAAATAAGCTTGAAAGTCGTTCCACTATGTGTATCTTCATTGGATATCTTAGAGAGTTTATGTGATATTATTTCTATGATCCTTTGGAACAAAAGGAGTTTGTTGCCAAGAAGGCTGAGTTCCTAGAAGCTAAGTTCCTTACGAAAGGAACTAGCAGTAGAACAGTGGATCTTGAGGAAGATCAAGAACCACAAACCGATACAAGTTTGGTTGACATTATCACTCAACATGAGGATGTTGAGGATGATCAAAAAGTTGATCAATACATACAAAACATTCGCAGATTAGGTAGAATTAGTAATCCACCTGAAAGATATGCATTTTTCGTGGATAGATGCTATGTGATAGATTCCGATGAACCACCCCTTATCGTGCTGTAATGTCCGATTTGGATTGTGACAAATGACTGATGCCATTAACGTTGAGATGCAATCCATGTATGACAACAAAGTATGGGACTTGGTTAAACCACCCCTTAACTCCAAGATAGTAAAGTATGGGACTTGTTAAACCACCCCTTAACTCCAAGATAGTTGGAAGTAAGTCGGTATTCAAGAAGAAAACCAATATCCATGGAAACTTGGATACTTATAAAGCTAGAATTGTAGCAAAAGGTTTCACTCAAACACAATGGGTTAATTATGAACCTTCTCACCGGTTGCAATGCTAAAGTCTATTAGGACATTATTTGCCATAGCTGCTCATTATGATTATGAGATTTGGGAAATGGATGTCAAAACCACTTTTTTAAATGGATCTTGAGGAAGATGTCTATATGGTTCAACCTAAAGGTTTTGTTGATCCAAAACATCCTAACAAAGTATGCAAGTTACAGAAATCAATCTATGTATTGGAGTAAGCGTCAAGAAGTTGGAATCACCATTTTGATAAAGAGATAATCAAATTTGGGTTCATAAAAAACGTTGATGAAGCATGTGTATATTAGAAAGCTAGTGGGAGCATCATCACTTTCCTATTATTGCATCTCGATGACAATTTACTATTTCTAAATGACATTCCAAACTTGGAGGGTGTAAAAGCCTGGCTTGGAACCTGTTTCTCCATTAAAGATCTTGGTGAAACAACCTATATTTTGGGAATAAAGATCTATAGGGATAGATCAAGGTGGTTGATAGGTTTAAATCAAAGTGCATAAATTGATAAGATCTTGAAAAGGTTCAAGATGGAAAACTCTAAGAAAGGTACAGTACCTATCCAAAGAGGAACGATATTGAGTAAGACTCAATGTCCAAGCTTAAAGGACGAGCAAGACAAAATGAAGGGAATCATGTATGCGTCTTCTATAGGATCGATCATGTATGCAATAATATGCACTAGGTCAGATGTGTCATGCGCCTTGAGCATGACAAGCCGATACCAGCAAAATCCTGGAAATAGTCATTGGATGAATGTTAAGAACATACTTAAGTACCTAAGGAAGACCAAAGATATGTTCCTAATCTATGGATCTCGTGAGGAGGAACTCGTAGTAAAGGGTTGCACGGAAGCGAGTTTACAAACTGATCAGGATGATTCACCATCACAATCGGGGTACATTTTCATCTTGAATGGAGGAGCAATCTCTTGGAAGATTTCTATGCGTGATATGGTGGCGTTATCAAGTACCAAGTCAGAATACATTGCCGCTTCATTAGCAGTTCAAGAAGCTGCATGGTCAATGAAATTCATTGCCGATCTAGGGGTAGTCTCTTCCATTCCGGACCCCTTAGAAATTCTTTGTGATAACGAGGGTGCGATTTCTCAAATCAAGGAACCCCGTACACATCAAAAGATTAGGCACATTGAACGGAGATTCAACTACATAAGGTATGAAGTTGAAAAGGGTAAGATATGTATTCACAAAGTTCACACGGATCAAATCATTGCGGATCCGCTCACGAAGCATCTTGAAAAGGCAAAGCATGAAAGTCATACTTGTGCCATGGGACTTCAACATTCTAGTGACTAGATTTGATTTTTAATTTTTTATTTAGATATGGTAACCCTTTATTACTTGAATGAATTATTTGGTTATACTAGTTCAGCTAATATCCCTATTTTGCATGTTTAAAATCCATTTGTAAATCATTTAGTCATAACTTTCATAGTCGTTCATACTTGTGGGAACAAGTACGAGGGTAAGACTATTATGAACATGGATTGATAGATACTCATATACATGAATATAGAGCAAAGTGTTGCTAACAAAGTTCATAGATATTTATGGGACACAAATATTGGGCTAACCCGCTTCTTAAATGTTACTACATGGAATCTTATTAATTGATCTTAAGTAAATTTGAGTAAAGGCGAATATCATTTTGTATCCTCTAACCTGAGATACATATCGGGCCTTGATATTTACCCAATATTATACTTTGACTTAGTTCTTTGTTGTTCTAAAACATGGCAGTACATAAGTGTGAGTTCAGGTATAATACAAGGTAGTTGTGAGAGACGTATGTAGTCAAGTTGGGATTTGTCCCTCTTATTCGATGAGAGTAAGATGTCTAAGGCCTGATAAAGTTAAATCAATAGAGAATGATCACTCTGTGTCTCTGGGATTTAACTTGACATCTATGACAAAAAGATAGATGATTGATTCACCTAAAACAGTTCGAGTAAGGTACTTGAAGGGGATGATGTTATTGAATGGCACTTAGTCATACGTATTAAGGGTAGTACACCATTTTTAGGCGGTATTTACTGCTTGCATAAACCTTCTATGAATCTTATGCAAGTGGAAGATTGTTGAAACTTGTATGCCCAAGACACATACAAGATTGATGTGGTTAGTACGTTATGATCCAAGTCGGGTCATTCCCAATCACAAGCTAAACAAACACCAATAAATATTTATTTCTTGATGAGATCATACAAGTAAATATTGACACCAATTTAGAAAATAGGTTTTCTAAAACTTTGCTTTTGTAAAAGAACAACATTATATGGATAATTTGTTCATGAGAAATTTTTTGTTTCATTATTAAGTGTGTTAAATAATTACAATAAAAGTGTGTTAATGTTATGAAATTAAAAGATGTTTTAATTTTATAAAAATATGGGCTAACAGTGTAACTTTTTATTACAAAATGAAATGGGGGGAACCCATTTCAAACTAGATTTTCAGCATCCCATATGGGGTCTTGGGAATCATTTTGTGTCTTTGTTTTTACAAGACATTATTCACTCTTGCACTCTTCAATATAGCACACACTCTCTCTCATGCAAAGGTCTCTTCTCTCTTCTTCCTTGGTTAAAAATTTCAAAAATTTTAGCTGAACTTGAAGAACTTTCTTAGCTGATTTTTGGGTTGTTCAAGAAGGAGTTGGGTGTTGGTGTTCTACTACCTAACAAGTTAGGTGTTTGAAGGGCTTGTGGGTATACAAACTTGAGGCTTTCTCTCTTGGGGGCTGGACACTCAAGAGCATCATCATCTTCATTTCATCCATGCTTCGTCATCTTGTTCATGAAAGGTAGTTTCAAGAAAAACCTATAGTTGCATTTTCATTTTTGATAGCATTTCATTTCACATATATATGATCCATGTTCTTGGGTTTTGTTTTTGGTTTAAAATGGTCCAAATTTCATAGTGTTAACCACACTTTAAATCCTAATATCCGTTGCGTTTTTATAGTTTGAGTGGTTAAACTAGCTTTGATGTACATGTTACAAAACCCAACAGGATGGGACCACATTCCTGAGGATCTCTCCTTCATTGTTGATTGGATGGTTCAGGGAGTCAAGTTTAGGTACTCTCGGTTTGTTTATACAAATATGCTTGCAAAATTGGGCTCCTTAGAGTACTATATGTTCCCTAGATATGTTCAATACGTTCTTAACTATGAACTGGGCTCACAGTTAAGGGGAACATGTAATACTCTTAAATTGGATAGATGGATGCCGACATCTTTAAATTTGGTCCTATGTCTCTATCCACCATGGATGAGCACATCAGGGTAATCAAGCAGAAGATCAAGAGTGGAGAGCTAATTGACTTACACTCCCCTCCAAGTCAATCTCCACCTGAAGTGGAGTTTAAGTTTGAAGAACTAGAGACAACACAACCTGAACTTTTCTGCTAAATCTCAGCAAGATTCATCTTTTGATCCACAGTAGGGTCAAACTCCCTCTCATTCTTAACCTGTGAGAGTGGAAGACCCAACTGAGAAAGACAAAGAAGATCAATCAGGTGCTGCAGGCCAGTTTTCTCAGTTAAAAGAAACAAAGAGGAAGAAAAGGATGGCTTCAAATACAAAGCCAAAGAAGAAGAAAAATACATTCTTTTCTGAACCCCAAGATGAGTCAGAACATCCTGAGGATGTGCAGCCAGAGGATGCTACATCAACATCAAATCAAGCAGCTCCTTTAATAGCAGGAAGACCCATCTTGTCCTGGACATACACCA
Source organism: Flaveria trinervia (assembly GCA_025506515.1). Classification (NCBI taxonomy): domain Eukaryota; kingdom Viridiplantae; phylum Streptophyta; class Magnoliopsida; order Asterales; family Asteraceae; genus Flaveria; species Flaveria trinervia. Next base: position 35,063,674 of record CM046441.1, read on the forward strand.
TAAATCCAGAAATATGGCATGTCATTAGAGATCAAGGCATTGAGTATGTCTACACATGGCAGGACATGTTCAATCTACCTCTGCATGATCTCTTTGACATGAGAAGACATTTGGAGAATCTCAGTGATCCTGATCATCTCTTGAAGAAAGGGATGGTCATTATCATAATGAGGACTGTTGATATTTGAAGTTTTCAAAGTGTTTGTAAGGAATACATGTTAAGGTTGATGCAACTCAAACACTCAAAGTCTCCTGCATGTTACACAAGTGCATTCAAGAAGAATACTTCGGAAGTTTCAAACATGCAACAAAAATATTCTAAGTGTGAAATCTTCTAAAGCCAAGAGCAATATCTTCCAAAGCCAAAGATGAAGTCATCCAAAGCTTCAAATACAAAGTCTTTCAAAGGCAACACTTGAAGAAAGATTTCTTCCAAATACTTTTAGTATACATGCTTATCTGATGTACTTTACATAAAGTTGGATCCTTTTTTGCTGCAACTCTGTAAAGTCACCAACTTGCATGAGTTGGTGAAAAGGTTCACGCTTTTAGTACCTATACATTGAGGTATTAAGTCTGTAACTTTCTACTTCATGTACTTTATCATTTTTGTAATATATTATGATGTGACCTATGGCATGTCATAGTCACAAGTCAAAAGGCAATGTGCCTTTTGACTATACAATTGATTTTGTGTTGTGTCTAGTCCATTGTATCGAGCTAGCCTTCAAAGTATGGCCGGCTGTAGGATGTAGTATATGTATCTCAAGTACTTGTAAATTTCTTTATACTTTGTAACACTTGTAAAAGAACTTCAAAAGGCAATATACTGCAACCTTGAAAACCATCTCCTTTTCTATTTTGCTATCTTGTTTTGTCTCTTATTTACTTGTGTTCTTTGTATCATCTCTTGTGGTTAATCCAGTCTAACTGTTTTATTAGTGTAGTTATCTTCTGTTGTGTTGTTATGTTGTAAGTGACCACCCTTCACCAGTCCTACAGTCCATGATACAGCTCGCATTATTTGCATACTCAATTCCTTCTCAATTGGATAGGAGAATGAGGAATGACCACTATTGGTTCTTCATTTTGCCCTGATCAACTATGAACTCCCAAAAATCATCATTTATAATAAACTTTTCTGCAATGTAAGAGTCAAGAGATTTAATCATATCACTGAATTCAACCTCTTCAAAGTGAACTTCTTCTGGTTCGCTTGTATAGATCACAATCTCCATGCTAGATTCATCATGTTTTGATTCACTAGTTTCAGCCCCTTTGTCAGTCTCAGAGAATTTCATCTTTTTTAGTAGGAGGAGAGTTATCACCACTTTCTCCTAATGAACTTTCAGAGCTGTCGTCTTATCACTTTCGCTTTGAAGGAGGGGAGTTATCACCATCTTGGCTACATTTTGTAGTAGTTCTAAAATCAACTAATCTTTTTCATTAGACTTGTTGATTCCTGATTCAGCATAACTTTTTGATGGAGCAACCTCAGAAGCAACTTGCCTAACAGGCATCTATCTTGGATAATCCTCCTCATCAGATGATGATTTAGATTCTTCTAAAGATCTGGCAGAATCACCAAACATAATAGGCTTATTAGTAACAGGAGATGTTTGAATAGGTGCTATGGGTGAGTGATGGATTAGAGATATATGTGGAGATATTATGGGTTGTGCTTGTGGTGATGGGTTAGTGTTCTTTGGGGTAATGGTATTTGTGTTCTTTGGGGTGATGGTATTGGTGTGGGCATAAATGGTGAGGCCGTATCAGCATCATGACCAGAAGGTAAAGTGTGAAGATCACCCCTACATCCACTTAGGGTGACACTGACCTATGTCCTTCATCCCTTTCAATAGCTTGCTCAAAAACAGTTTGTTAGTCATGACCAAGCTGTTCTTCTTCTTGATCAGGCTCATCAAAAGGAGCCTCTTGTGCTTATTCTTCTGTAACATCCTGGGCAACAATAGAAAGAAGGTTCAACTGTAGAAGTTCCTAGGATCTCTCTTCTTGATGTACTTGTAAGACTTGGCATTATAATGAGTAATATCCAGCACAAGTCCTTTAGGTACAATGTTAGAAAAAGCTTAAGTGATAAGGCATTGCAAGAACCTTCGATACATGAGGAACATACGTCTTCTCCCTTCCTGAATGTTTGATACCGGAACATTGAACACATAAGCAGACATGTTGAATGACCTATTAGTGCATAAAGCACATATAGCAAATGAGTTGATCACTAGATTGTTATTCTATCCGGTCTTCTTCTTTGATAAACAATGTTAGTAAAGATGAATCAGGAACCTCCATTGTAAGTCAACCAATCCTTTAACAATCTGCTTCCCTTCATATCCTCCATCATATCCAATATTGGCAAAGAAAGAAGTAATATCATCATCCTCAGGCTCTAAGGGATTGTTGGCATCATCCCCAAACTGAAGACACTGTCTCACAGTTTGTTTAGTGATGTTTAGAGTATGATGATCATTGATTCATCTAGACAGAGTCTTACACCAGCTATCTTTGTCATCTCAGTAGTACTCCAAAAGGACGTTATGAAACTCTGGTAGTTGATATAAACCTGATCATGTCTCTTAGACCTTTTGCCTCGGGTACATCAAGGTCAACATAACCGCTGACATTACCGAGCATGCTCCAAGTGAGATTTTCTATGTACCCTACATTAGAGGCATATGGTTTAGAAAGATTAATAATACTCAACAGATTGTACAACATGCATCAAGTGAAATTTCTCATTTTGACTTTGTATGTTCAAAAATGATAGCTTATAGGTACTATTCCATAGGACTTATACCTATACGTAATGTTATCATTAATAATCACTGTTATTTTGTTATACATGCTTGAAGTGATCATTTTTGTTGTTTTGAATCCATTTTAACTCTTAGAATCAAGATTTGTTTTCTCATTTTCAATCTTTTGTTATGCATTGTTCATGCGATGAACAAGGAGGTGAAAATCATGGTGAAAATCACTTGTTTGTGGTTATCTTATTAGTTAAATTGTTCATTGTAGTTGAAAATCATCATCAATTATTAATCCAAGTTTGATTTTGAATCACCATTTTGACCTAGGGTTCTAAGTTCATTACTAGTTCAATTTAGGTCATAAATTTCAAAGATTATCACCTTTTGCTTAATACTACATTTGTAGAGAATAAAAATAAAGGACAAATGAGGTATGATGAAAGTAGAACACAGGTTTGATGATGAAGATGATGAGTGATAAAGAACAGTGAATTTCGCTCGTCGCACTATCAAGTCTCTCAAATTTGAAAATTACTAAATGACCTTCTCAAATGATTTAAATAGTCAACTAATGTCTTTTACAAGAAAATACAAGTTTTAGGACAATGTGGTAAATTTTCAAACTCACTGTAGCAAATGAGGATGAGTTTTCTTCATGAGCATTTATGTACTGTTACAAATGTGGAAGAGTAAAAACTTAACAAAATTTGTTCACTGTAGAAAATGCGTTTGAACAAAGTAGTCAGCATTTGTTACTGTTGCAAATGCGGCTGAACAAAGTTTGTTAGCATTTGTTCACTGTAGCAAATACGGTAGGGTAAACTTCCTTTATCCACATTTATGTCAACAAATGAGGCTACCAATGAAGATGTCCGCATTTATTAACTTTGATGATCATAATAGAAGAGATTCAGCACCGTGTTTATTTATATTGAACAAAATGAAGTGTTGATGTCAACCTCATTAAACAAATGCGGATGATTAAAAAGAAATGTGGCAATGCAAAGGTGATCCGCATTAACAAATACGGTAGAACACTTTTGTCCGCATAGGTTTTTTAAACCAAACATTCATGTATTTTTTACACAAATGCGGTAGAGTTGTCTTATCCACATTACTTTCACTTTGTTTTAAATGACATAAACCTTCACCGCATTGGTTATATGTATGGGTTACCTTCACCCACATTAACCAATACACGTACCTACAATAAATTTTGACTTTGGTCAAAACTTAATGTTTCTGAAGTGATATTATTATTATTTTTTTTCTTTTTCTTTCTTGCTATGAAGAACTGTATTTAATTGACTTGTGTCTTATCAAGTTGTTGTGGTTGTCAATTCTTGCTTGGACTTGACTTGTATATCAGATATGATACAAGTTTCCAATTGATTGACTGATCTTAGACATCTTATTCTTTCATGAATGTGCATAAGCTAAGATAAAATAGTCTAACTTCCGCACCAACACAGACAATTTATTTTTTGTTGTTTTGAAGTTTTAAGAAAGTAATTATAAGAAAGTAAATATCTATACAAAATGATCAACATTTTAAATTACCCCCTAAAGTTTATCTCCATACATAGAAACTTTAACGATTTAAAACTTTTGAATATGAATTATTTTTGATTTTTTGTTATTCTGATTTAAGAATGAAGAGAAGTATACCATTTTTTGGGATCAAATCAATATTACACATGTGCATGCTTTTGTAATAAAATGGACTTGTTTATGAACTCATAAATTCATACCCGGTTAATATTTTAATGCATGTGATATTTATCATGTTTTTGTTTATTTGATTATTCAACATGTATCTCACACACAGAAGCGTGGAATGATCAACCATCCTTATGTATTGTATAGTAAATCCTTTTTCCAACTTGATGTACCACGTCACTTAAGTTATGAGATCTCATTTTCACAGATCCTCATTAGGATTCCTTTTACTTTAATCCTTTTCATGATTTGATCCACATTGAGATTCTTTTCACTTCACTTTGGAAGGAGATCCATGATTGTATTCTTTTGCTCTTTCACAAGGAATGTATTATTTTTGTAGATTAGTCCAATTTGGATGTATTCCTCATGGGAATCTTTTGGATCAATACATCTGTAGTATGTTCTTGTTTCTTTAGGTTTTTGCTTAGCAAAAAAGAGATGAAACTTGATGTAGGTGAGAGAAATTCATAAAGTGTCATTACGTGATGTGTTTAGGTTACTACACACACATCCACTTAGATAAGCCAATGCATAGCTGTTCTCTTAGATGAGTGTCTTACCATTGAATAAGATTTTAATTTATCACAACATATATTTTCTCTTCCACGTTGAGCCTACCCACATATCAGGCAAGTCATGTTTGTCTTTTAAATTTTTAATTAAGCATAGTGAATGATATAAAGATTGCAATTATATCATGTCCCAAGTATATAGATCTATTTCTTCATCAAAATTAACTTCTTTTTGTAATTCCCTGAATTTTAAATTGTTTTTGATGTTTTGTTTGATTTTAGTCAAGGTTAATCATGTCAATTGACTGAACAAGAAAATAAAACCGACTAGGTTCAAATGGCTTGGTGAATAAATCAGCCAATTTATTTTTAGTGGAAACTTGAATCAGTTTGATTAACATTTTTTCAGCACAGTCTCTCAAAAAGTGATATATGATTTCAACGTGTTTTGTTTTTGAGTGTTAAACTGGATTATTTGTAATAAAAATAGTTAATGTGTTATCAATTTGAATTGGAGTATACAAGAAGTTAAATCCATAATCAAGCTTCTAGTTTTTAATCTAGAGAACTTGAGAGTAACAAGCTAATGGTGCAATGTACTCAGCTTGTGCTATTGAAACAATACATTTGTCTGCTTCTTGCATTGCTAGGAGACCGGTATGGACCAAGAAATTTACGACCACCAGAAGTGGACTTCCAATTAAAAATGCATCCCTCATCTTGAATGTCAGTGAAGGCATGGAGATTGAAATCTCCTTCCTTTGGATACCACAATCCAAGAGCAGGCTTTCCGTTCATATATCTGAATATTCTTTTGACAACATACTGATCATAGCTTCATACTGAGTCTGATCCATTGATTTGCCTTCTGGATCAGGTCCTATCTTCACTTTAGTATCATTAGTATCAATAGGTGTTCTCATGGACTAACAGTCAGCAAGGTGGAATTTCTTCAACATTTTTTCCACGTATTTCGATTGATAATAAAGATTCTGTCTGGTGCGTGTTGGACTTGCACTCCTAGAAAGAATGTTAGTTCCCCCATTGCACTCATTTGGAATTTTGAATGCATGAGATCTTCAAAATCTTTGCAGAGTAGCTTATTTGTTGAGCAAAAAATGATATCATCCATGTAGATCTGGACCAACAAAATTGCTCTTGCTTTTCTTTTTCTGAAGAGAGTGTAATCAATCTTTCCTCTTCCATACCCATTTTTAAGAAGGAAAGTTGATAGCATCTTGTACCATTTCTTAGGGCTTGGTGAAGACCATACAATGATTTGTCAAGCTTATAAACCCTATGATGAAATTTAGGATCTTCAAAGCCAGGTAGTTGACTCACATAGACTTCTCAGCAACCTTTCCAAACAAGAAAGTACACTTTTCATCCATTTGACAAAGAGTGAACTTCATGGATTTTGAATATGCAAGAAAGATTCTTATTGCATCTAAACTAGCAACAGGTGCAAACACTTCGTTATAGTCCATTCCTTTTTTCCTGAGTATACCCCTGTGCCACCACTCTTGCTTTGTTTTTGATGATAATTCCTCTATCTTGAGCTTTGTTTCTGTATAGCCATCTCGTATTGATAGGGTATTGTCCTTTGGGACGATCTACCAGTTCCTATACTTCATGCTTCTTGAATTCCAACAATTTTTCCAGCATTGCTTCAAACCAGCTTGAAAGGATCGGGATCTAGTTTGATCAATTAGATTAAGATTTGCAGTGGAATAGCACAAGAATTAGACAAAATTTAAGCAAGAATAATATGAATATTCTCTCTTCAAATCAAACAGTGAAGGTTATAGAGAGGGAAAGTTTTCTGTAAAGAGAATGTTTTCATTCACGCACACGCTTTGGTTACAAGGAAACTAGGTCAACATTCCTTTTATAAAGGAATGTGACATAAACTACTAAAGATGTCCACAATAACTGAAAGTAAACTAAACTACTGAAGATGTCCACAACAACTGAGGACACCTTCACAAAAGCGAAGTACAAGCTAACATTACAACTACTGGAGTTATAACATGTGAAGTGTAAAAAATTCAGATGTTTTACATAAAATAAAACTACTGATTACAAACTACTGTAAAGTAAACCATCACAACTACTGAAAAGAACTACTTCAGCTGTTGTGACAACTTCTGAGAACTTGGTCTTCAGACTTTGTCTTCAGCAGTTGTCTTAAGACTTTGTCTTCAGCAGTTGTCTTCAGACTTTGTCTTCAGCTATTGTCTTCAGCTGTTGTCTTCAGACTTTGTCATCAGACTTTGTCTTTAGCAGTTGTCTTCAGACTTTGTCTTCAGATTTTGTCTTCAGACTTTGTCTTCAGACTTTGACTTGAGACTTTGTCTTCAGACTTTGTTTTCAGACTTTTTCTTCAGACTTTTGTTGGATTCTGTGTGCCCAAGACACTTAGAATATTGATGTGGTTAGTACATTATGATCCAAGTCGGGTTATACCCAACAACAAGCTTGGCAAACACCAATTAAATATTTAATTGATGATGTGATCATGCAATTAAATATTTACACCAATTTAGAAAATGGGTTTTCTAAATAAGTTGCATGTAAGTGGGAACAACTTATTAGGATATTTTGTTCAACATATTATTTGATGTGTTGTTTAAATTAGTTAGATGACACCAAATATTAAGTGAGAAATTACAGCTTATAAATTAAATGGTTAATTGTATAAGTATGTAATTACATTTATATATCTTGTACATACAATTAATTGTATGTCTAGTATAAGTGACATTTTAATGTGTGATAGTTTTGAGAGGGAAAAGGGTTTTAAACCCCTTTTTGGCCGCCCCTCCCCTCTCATTCTATTGGACCAAACTAGTTTGGTCACCAACACACATTTAATTGAGTCTTGGACTCAAAAAAATCTGATGAACCTCACACATTGCATGCAATTTTGAAAGAAAGAAAACTCTCAAAAACCTCTCTCTTGGTCTCGGCTCAACAGCAGCTTTTGAAGAAGTTTTTGTCTTGATTTGGTGATCTCTCCCTAGCAAGAGTTGTGTATGCTTCACAAGGCTTGGGGTATAAGCACTTGAGGACTCCTCCTTGAAGTCTTGGCCAAAAGAACAAGCATCAAACATCCCATTTTGGTCGACATTTGGTGCTGGAACAAGGTAGTTGTCACAACTTGTTCAAGCTGTGATTTTATGTACGTTTATGTATTGACATAGCTTGTCTATTCACATAAGAATGATCCTCATGATTTGGGTTTGTTTTTCATAACATATGAACATATAGAAGATAAGATTTTCAGCTTTAAAAATCGTTTTAAAAGCCATATTTCCGCTGCGTTTTTCAGAATGTTTAAAAGGTTAAACATGGATTTTGTGTTCTAGCAAACCCGTCAATGGCATCAAGAGCCGGTTATGTGGATGACTTGCTTGTTTTGTCTTTAAAATTGGTTTTAAAGCATGATTATAAACTAGTTATAGACTGATTTTGGGCTGTTATTGTTTGGTTGAATGATTCCCCAACTTTCAAGATCGTATCACACATGCTAGTGATTAGATCTTGAAAGATACATATTTTGATGTGTTGATTGTTTAGACAATGTTTAAAACCAAAAATTTCAGTTATGTTGGCTGAAATTTGGTGGTTTTAAAAGGGGTTTCATTATATGTTTTGATGTTATGATCATTTGATGATAGTGTGCATAACCTAGCCTTTGACCTTGTGATGTTTTGGATGCTTGTGTTGGTTGTATTCTTTCATTCAATTGGGTTGTAATTATTCATTCATTGGGTTGTAATTATTCATTCATTTGGGTTTGTAATAGATTAGGTGCATTTCTTTTATTAGAAAAATGTATTAGGATACAATTTTGTAAAAGGAAGATGCACAAGTTCAAGACCCAAAGATGGACATCAAAGACATGGAACTTGAAGCATATGGATGCAAGTTCAAGTGAGGTCTAAGATGACCTGGATTTAGTGTTGATTTCAACCTTAGAAAAGACCTTATGACACACTTGTGATGGCAAACAAGTGTTGTCAACTTAGTAGCTATGGTTATGCACTCATGTTTGTATATATATATATGCTTGTTTGATTGTTTGTTGTTTGATTGTTTGGTTAGTACTTGGATATTCATTACAAACTCATTACCAACTTAACAAGCTGAAAATTGTTGGTTCTTAAAAGTTAATAAAAGAAATTAAAATGGTTTAATGACTTTAAAGATTAAAATTGGTTTTAATCAAAGAACCATAAGGTATCTTGTATTTGAAAGCATGGAAATACAAGTACATAGGATTACTAAACTAGAATTAAGAAATCTCTAATATTTTAAAACGAGATCAACACCGTCCTTTTACACAAGACTTGAGTCACTTGGGAACTCTTAGTGGGATAAAGGTCACCCAACCATTTTGAGGGAACTTGTGATTTGAGGTGAGAATGCCTTACTTATGGGATAAGGTCACCTAACCATTTGTTTTGGCAAACTCACACGTGGGTGTAAGTAGGATGTCTTGATTTGCAAACCATGTTAAATGGATCACCTACAATGTGGTTTCCAAATGGTGTTGATGGGATTTTCATGCCGACTTTACATATGATGTTCAAGAGTCGATCCCATACCTCTAGAAGTTGCAAATGGTTGCAATCGTCAAACGTTGACCACCTTATTAATTAAAACGTGGGATAAAGGTCACCTAACCACAATTTAAATGTAATATTGGGTTCTAGATTTTAATATGAAAAGTCTTGTAAGACATTTGTTATTAAAATTACAATATCGAAAATACTAAATAAAACTTTGTTAAATTTTGTAGATGGCCTCTAATAATGATTATTCCGATAACTCATCCGCGTCCAACCAATCCCTACGAGCGATCCTCCAAAAGGAACGTCTAAACCATAACAACTTCATCGATTGGTATCGAAACTTGAGAATTGTTCTCAAGCAAGAGAGACGATCGTATGTTTTAGACGACCCTGTCCCCGATCAACCTAGCGAGGATGATGAGGAGGCCTTTAATGATTGGCTGAAATACACTGAGGACTCCGTCCAAGTGTCTTGTCTCATGCTAGCGAGCATGACTCCGGATCTCCAAAAGGAGTATGAACACCACGGGGCTTATGACATCATAACCCAGCTGAAGGAAACGTTCCAACAGCAAGCAGGGTTGAGCGCTTCGAAACGGTTCGAGCGCTCCATGCATGTCGTATGGACGACAACCAATCTGTTTCATCTTATGTACTTAAGATGAAAAGTCACATTGACCGCCTCGAGAGGCTTAATTGTCCCGTCTCGAAGGAATTGGCCACGGATTTGATCCTCAATGGCCTTACCAAGAGGTTCGAGACATTCGTGTTGAACTACAACATGAATGCATTGGACAAAGCATTGGTGAACTTCACTCAATGCTCAAAACGGCCGGGCGGCCATGGGTAAAAGGGTTTTACCCGTTCTCACCATCAATGAAGGTGGGAACAATAAAAGGCCTCGTCCCGCACCTAAGGCAAAGGTTGCCAAGGGTAAGGGACCTACTTTGGGAAAAGGGAAATGGGTGGCAAGGGTGCCTCCCAAACCACAAGAGAAGAAGCAAAAGGTTGCTACTAATGACCCATGCTTCAAGTGTGGGGAGATTGGACATTGGGCAAGGAATTGTCCTGTCCATCTCCAAGAGTTGAAAGCAAAGAGGGATCCGGGCAACCTCAGGTACAATATACATGATCCATATTGATTTAAACATGATATCCTCTAACACATGGGTATTAGATACCGGATGTGGAACTCTACATGGGCAATGGGGTTCAAAAGAAGTAGTGACTTCAAGAAGGGGATGTGAGCCTCTACATGGGCAATGGGGCTAAAGTTCAAGTAGAACCCGTGGTGACTACATCTTGAAACTTCCAAATGGTTTGGAAGTAATTTGAACAATGTTTTGTATGCTCCTAGTTTGACTAGGAATATTATCTCTGTAGCCCTGTTAAAACAATTTGGATATGTATTATCATTCGTTGAGGAAAATATCCATGTTTCTTTTAATGAATGTTCTATTTTAAAGCTATTCCCATTAATGGTATTTATGAATTGGTTCATGAAAATACTTTAAATAGTTCATTGTACCAAACTAACACCAAGAAACTCAAGTTGGACTTAAGTGATACCTATCTTTGGCATTGTCGTCTTGGCCATATAAACAAGAAACGTTACAAACACTTCAAAAGAATGGTCTTTTAAAAACAAATGAATATGATTCATTTGATGTTTGTGAATCTTGTTTACAAGGTAAGATGACTAAGGCACCTTTTAGTGGGACTACCGAAAGGGCAAAGGATTTATTAGGAATCATACATTCGGATGTATGTGGTCCTTTTAAGCCAATGACAAGAAATGGTGAAAGATACTTCATTACCTTTACCGACGATTATAGTCGCTATGGGTATGTGTACTTATTAAGGCACAAAGATGAAGCTTTTGAAATGTTCAAAATCTTCAAGAATGAAGTAGAAAATCAACTCAACAAGTCATTAAAGTTCTCCGTACCGATAGAGGAGGTGAATACCTAAGTGAAGCTTTTCAAGATCATCTTAGGAGTTGTGGGATTGTCTCACAGCTCACTCCACCTGGAACACCACAACATAATGGTGTGTCTGAGAGGAGGAATCGAACCTTATTGGATATGGTCCGATCTATGATGGCTAGAAGCTCATTACCTCTATCATTTTGGGGTTTCGCTTTGCTCTCCGCGGCCGTATTCTAAATGGCCCCAACCAAAAGGGTGGAAAGGACACCTTTTGAGATATGGCATGGAAAAGTTCCATCCCTATCGTACTTAAGGGTTGGGGATATGAGGCTTATGTTAAGACTCCCACCCCAAACAAATTGGATGTCCGATCCACCAAGTGTATCTTTATTGGATATCCTAGAGATTCTATGGGATATTATTTCTATGATCCAATGGAACAAAAGGTGTTTGTTGCCAGAAAGGGTGAGTTCTTAGAAGCAAAGTTCCTTATGGAAGGAGCTAGCAGTAGAACAGTGGATCTTGAGGAAGATCAAGAACCACAGCCCGATGCACGTTTGGTTGAAACTAGCACTCAACATGAGGATGTTGAGGATGATCAAGTGGTTGATCAATACACACAACACGTTCGCAGAAGTGGTAGAACTAGTAATCCACCAGAAAGATATGGATTTTTCATGGATGGATGCTATGTGATAGATTCTGATGAACCAACCACATACCATGATGCAATGTCCAACACGGATTGTGACAAATGGCTTGAAGCCATGAACGTTGAGATGCAATCCATGTATGACAATCAAGTATGGGACTTGGTTGTACCACCTCTTAACTCCAAGATTTGGAAGTAAGTGGGTTTTCAAGAAGAAAAACTGATATGCATGGAAACTTGGATACTTATAATCTAGACTTGTAGCAAAGGGTTTCACTCAAACTCAAGGGGTTGATTATGATGAAACTTTCTCACCTGTTGCGATGCTAAAGTCTATAAGGATATTGTTTGCCATAGCTGCTCATTATGATATGAGATTTGGCAAATGGATGTCAAAACTGCTTTCCTAAATGGATACCTTGAGGAAGATGTCTATATGGTTCAGCCTGAAGGTTTTGTCGATCCAATACATCCTAATAAAGTATGCAAGTTAAAGAAATCAATCTATGGATTGAAACAAGCATCGAGAAGCTGGAATCACCGTTTTGATAAGGAAGTAAGAAATTTGGTTTCATGAAAAACGCTGATGAGGCTTGTGTGTATAAGAAGGCTAGTGGGAGCACAATAACTTTCCTAGTATTGTATGTTGATGACATACTGCTATTTGGAAATGACATTCCGACCTTGGAAGGTGTAAAAAACTGGCTTGGAAGTTGTTTTTCCATTAAGGATCTTGGTGAAGCCGCCTATATTCTGGGAATAAAGATCTATAGGGATAGATCAAGGCGGTTGATTGGTTTGAATCAAAGTGCATATATTGATAAAATCTTGAAGACGTTCAAGATGGAGATTCTAAGAAAGGTACCGTACCTATTCAAGAGGAACGATATTGAGTACGACTCAATGTCCAAGCTCAAAGGAAGAGCAAGATAAAATGAAGGCAATCCCATACGCATCTGCTATAGGATCCATCATGTATGCAATGATATGCACTCGACCGGACGTGTCATGCGCCTTAAGCATGACAAGCCGTTACCAGCAGAATCCTGGAAACAGCCATTGGATGGCTATTAAGAACATACTTAAGTACCTAAGGAGGATAAGAGATATGTTCCTGATCTATGGATCTGGTGACGAGGAACTCGTTGTAAAAGGTTACACAGATGCGAGTTTCCAAACCGATCGTGATGATTCACGGTCACAATCGGGATACATTTTCATTCTGAATGGAGGAGCGGTCTCTTGGAGAGCTCCAAGCAGGATGTGGTGGCTCTATCAACTACAGAATCAGAATATGTCGCCGCCTCATTGGCAGCTCAAGAAGCTGCATGGTTAAAGAAATTCATTGCCGATCTAGGGGTTGTCCCCTCCATTCAGGACCCCTAGAGATCTTTTGTGATAACGAGGGTGCGATTGCACAAATCAAGGAACCCCGTGCTCATCAAAAGACTAGGCATATTGAGCGGAGATTCAACTACATACGAGATGAAGTGAAAAGGGAAAGATATGTATTCGCAAAGTTCACACGGATCAAAACGTTGCGGATCCTCTCACGAAGCTCCTTGAAAGGCAAAGCATGAATGTCATACTTGTGCCATGGGACTTCGATATTCTAGTGATGGATTGATCTATAAATTTTGTATTGGATATGTGGAACTTTCTATTATTTAAATAAAATTATTTGGTTATAATGTTTCAAATAATATTCCAATTTAGCATGTTTAATCCATGAGTAAAATGTTTACTCTAAATGTCCGTAGTCGTTCACACTTGTGGGAACAAGTTTGAAGGTAAGACTATTATGAACTTGGATTGGTTGATATTCATAAGGATGAATATAGCAATGGGTTGCTACCAAGGTTCATAGATATTTGTGGGATACAATTGGACTAACCCGCATCTCAAATTTTACTACATGGAATCTTATTGATTGATCATAAGTAATTTTGAGTAAAGGCGAATATCATTTGGTATCCTCCGACCTGAGATGCATATTGGTTTTGATATTCACAAGTATTATACCTTGAGCTTCTTCTTCACTGTTCTGAAATAGTGGACAGTACATAAGGTATATTCAGGTATGACATGAGGTGTCTGTGAGAAACATATGTAGTCAAGATGGAATTTGTTCCTCTTATTCGTTGAGAGTTAGATGTCTAAGGCCTGATAAGTACATCAACAAGAAATGATCATTCTGTGTTCTGGATTTGACATGACATCTGAAACAAAAGGATAGATGATTGATTCACCTAAATCATTTCAGTAGGGTACTTGAAAGGGATGATGTTATTGAATGGCTACAAGTCATGCGTATTAAGGGTAGTGAACCGTTGTTAGGTGGTATTTACTGCTTGCATCAATCTTCTATGAATCTTGGGCAAGTGGGAGATTGGGGATTCTGTGTGCCCAAGACACTTAGAATATTGATGTGGTTAGTACGTTATGATCCAAGTCGGGTTATACCCAACAACAAGCTTGGCAAACACCAATTAATATTTAATTGATGATGTGATCATGCAATTAAATATTTACACCAATTTAGAAAATGGGTTTTCTAAATAAGTTGCATGTAAGTGGGAACAACTTATTAGGATATTTTGTTCAAAATATTATTGATGGTTTTTTAAATTAGTTAGATGACACCAATATTAAGTGAGAAATTACAGCTTATAAATTAAATGGTTAATTGTATAAGTATGTAATTACATTATATATCTTGTACATACAATTAATTGTATGTCTAGTATAAGGACATTTTAATGTGTGATAGTTTTGAGAGGGAAAGGGTTTTTAAACCCCTTTTGCCGCCCCTCCCCTCATTCTATTGGACCAAACTAGTTTGGTCACCAACACACATTTAATTGAGTCTGGACTCAAAAAAATCTGATGAACCACACACATTGCATGCAATTTTGAAAGAAAGAAAACTCTCAAAAAATCTCTCTTGGTCTCGGCTCAACAGCAGCTTTTGAAGAAGTTTTGTCTTGATTTGGTGATCTCTCCCTAGCAAGAGTTGTGTATGCTTCACAAGGCTTGGGGTATAAGCACTTGAGGACTCCTCCTTGAAGTCTTGGCCAAAAGAACAAGCATCAAACATCCCATTTTGGTCGACATTTGGTGCTGGAACAAGGTAATTGTCACAGCTTGTTCAAGCTGTGATTTTATGTACGTTTATGTATTGACATAGCTTGTCTATTCACATAAGTATGATCCTCATGATTTGGTTTGTTTTTCATAACATATGAACATATAGAAGATAAGATTTTCAGCTTTAAAAATCGTTTTAAAAGCCATATTTCCGCTGCGTTTTTCAGAATGATTAAAGGTTAAACATGGATTTTGTGTTCTAGCAAACCGTCAACTTTGTCTTCAGACTTTGTCCTCAGACTTTGTCCTCAGACATTTTTCTTCAGACTGGTTTCAGACTTTGTCTTCAGACTTTGTCTTCAGACTTTGTCTTCAGACTTGTCTTCAGACTTTTTCTTTAGACTTTGTAGACCAATCAGTTGTTTGATGTCTGTGGGACTTAAAGGTTTTTTGACTGGCTCATTGGTTCTTTTGGTCCAAAAATTCCCCCTGACCAAATGCAGCCAACACCTTAAGGATTAGTGAAGTCCAACTTATGGCAGAAACATTTTCGGATTGGAGGACCTGGTATTTGAACGAAATACCTAGTGATTAGCGTGTAAACCAGATCAAATAGTGCGGAATCCTATTTGATTGGCGATCCAATCAGTGAGAACACACGAAGAATCAATAAAGAATTGGAACTAACGTTAGAAATCGATTGGGAATCGATCTAATGTGTTCTATAAACTTGGAGAACGAATTGAGAGGCTTCTGGATGGCTAGGGTACGTCTGGAGTAGTAATAGAATGAATTTCACTGTTTTTCTCACGAATTGGGTTGTATTTATAGGTTAACCTTGTTCATTCATGCGACTGAACCATTAGTATGGTTCAGTCGTGCGATTGAACCATACTGTTGATTCATCCGCACGACTGAGTGTTCAGTCGTGCGATTGAGCCAATCTTATGTGTCAATCGTACGACTGATCCAATCTCCTGGTTCAGTCGTGCGACTGAGTCAATCGTATGAAGTTATTTATTCGTGTGTTCCATTCGCATGAGAACTTGATTATGTTAAGTTTGAATGTATTAATTAATAAACATTATGTGTAACCATTCAAACAATCACTAACCTAATTAACCACTTCAATATCGACTTATCAATGAAATATTAGACATTAAAAATCACAAACAATCAATATCATTTCATTAATCATATCAAATTACATCCGAATCAGATAAACAAGATCTGTTACCTTTCATATCATGATCTAGGGACATACATGTATCAACAAACTCCCCCTTGGACCTAGGTCTCTCTAATGTCGTGTTTTCTGCCTCACCTCCTCATATTTCTTGTACTTGTCCTCTTTTGTGACTCTCGCATGAATCTCAAACGTGAAGCAGAGTCTTATGACATTTTGGAACTGGAGGGCTTGTACAATATCTTGCATATCATAGAACAGTGGCCACTTGTATAGCGTGTAGACATCATTTGCTGACAAGTTGGTAAGCCACATTGGGTCGAATACCCTGATCGTATCCATTTGGCCCTCTTTGTTTAGGACTATGACCGCTTCTCCTGTCCTCCAATCGTAGTATCACCACTTAAAGTGTGGAGTGAAGTCCTGTGGCATTTCCCTGAGTGGGATTCTTGACATTGTGCATGGAGGACTCCACTTCAATACTATCTTTGGCTTTCCAGTAATGGCATCAACCTCAGACCTTCTGATATACCTTGTAGGCTGTTGGGGTCTGAAGTTAACCCACCTGGTGTGGTACTCCTTCTTTAGGGCAGCCTCGAACCAGCCTGACATCTTCCTCGGGTCAGCATACAAAAGCTTTAGTTTGGCCAGCTGGTTGAGCTCAAAACCTGGTAGAGTCTTCACATCATGTGGGAATCTGAAGTACTATATGCCCTTTTCCCTCTTAACTACATATACGTTAAGATCCTCAAAATACGCCCACGTTATGATCCTGCCAGTCACCTTATGATGTTTCTTGACTCTGTAGAGTTTGGTGTAGGCATCCTGTTTCGGTGCAGCGCGTTGGGCTCTAACTTCTTCAAAACACGCAACCCACTCAGCCTTCGGATATCGACATCATCATTTGGGGCTTGGGCCGTTTCCTCTACTTTCTCCGACTCTTGCTCCATATTGTCTAACAGCTCAAAAGTATCGTTGACGAGGGATTCACCCAGATAGGGGACCACATTTCCCTGATTGTCAGTGTACTGAGGGTAGTGCTCGGTAGTGACATCTACAATCTTGATTTCATCAACATCGTTGACCTCTTCGTCACTGGTTGAGTCACATGTCGGAGCATCCTTCACTATCTCATCTAGATTGAGCTTGAAGATCTCTGCGAGTTGCTCGTTTGATAGGTCATGAATTATTTCCCCTTCTTCAGGGGTATAACTCACTGACCTCCTTACGATCCCTTGCAGATCAAGAATCATTGTTAGCTGAGTCTTGACCTGCTGAAGGGGAGCAACATCAAACTCATCCCTTTGGCAATTTGGATCTATTTGATTTACACATTCAACATATCAACCATTAGTTAATTAATCAAAACAGAAATGCATTAAACTTAATTTAAACATTGATACAAAGGTTTCAATACATGATTCAAATACAAAAGTAAATAAATACATAAACATATAATCTTTACTTTTGTCATGTATCATCGTCTTGTCACTTGGTAGATCAGAGGAAGAAGCTGGTTGGTCTTGTTTGTTCTTGGACATCCTTTCTTGACCTGAAGCAAAGGCCGATGCAGCTGCATCTCCTCTGTTGTATCATCATCATTATCATTCTCCTCTGTCTTTTCTTCTTCTGTCCCCTCATCCTCCTCTGTCTCATCCTCATCATCATCTTCATCATCTCCGTCTCCCTCTTTGATCTTCAAGGGCTCCTCCTTAGATCCCTTTAGCTTTAACATGATCGTCTTCTTCGCCTCCTCCAACTCCTCTATCTTCTTGTTTGATGTGACACTATGTGCTTGGAGTTGGGCTATGTCATGGCTCTGAGCAGCCATCTGTTGGGCCTGCACCTCTATCACTCGAGCCTGCTCTTCTATCTGGTGAGACTGAGCAACAGTAAGATCAACAAGCCGGCGGATCTGAGCCGCCTTCTCCTCATCTGTAGCTAATAGGCACATCACCATCCTGTTGTGCGCAGACAACTGTTCCTCTACCCCAATTGGAGGTAGAGGTGATCCATAAGTATAGATGGATGGCCTAAGGATCCAGCTTGGTGGGTAGTGGTGGTGGTGGTGGCTGTAGTGAAGATGGGTCTATGAAATAGTGGAGGTGATGTGGGAGTGAAAGATATGGTGGTAGATGGAATCTGTACAGTGGTGGGAGGTGTGGTGGTGATAGTAGTAGCTGTGGTGGTTGTGGTGGCTGTGGTGGTGGATGGTGTGGCTGTGGAAGTGGTAGTGGTGGTGGCAGATGTGGTGGTTGTGATGGTAACGAAGTGAGTCGTCTTTTTTTCTTCTTCTGACCATGGGGCTGAGCCATCCTTTTCCTCCTCGTTCCAGTTGAGGTGGATGCTCCCCCTACAGCCCTGCTAGCTGACTCCGGTGCATAACTCGGATCAGTGGTTGCCTCTCTGAGTCTCTTGGGCGTTCACCAACAGCCCTTAGCCCTTGTTCTGTGGGAACAACCTTTCTTCCCACAGTACGTGTCAAGGGCTCCTCTTCCGACTCCTCTTCCTCCTCACCAGGAACAAAATCCTGATGGAACCAGCAGACTCGGCTATGTCTCTAGTTGGGGCGGACACTGGTGGTATAACATCAGAAACTGAGCCTCTCGTTGGAGTAGGCATATCATCCCCAACGTCCCCACTGTCGTCATCATCAGAGTCATGCTTTGGAAGCAGTATCCTCTCGTCATCAGAATCACTGTCATCATGACGCCATTTGCGTCTCCCCGGCGCCACATATCTCTCGTTGGCCAAATGGCCAATCAACCTCTTCACCTGGGGCTTCACTTGCTTGCCCCTATACACCCTCCTCCAACGAAGGTCGTGTCATCCATAATCTCCAAAGCAACTACATCATGACTCTCCTTCGGAAGAAGTGGCAGCTTCTCGTTGAAGATCAGCTGTAGAAACCTAGGGTACATACAAAATCCTTCCTTCCCCTTCGCCTCTAGGTTCTCCACCAAATAAGAGAAGATCATACTCGAAAAGCTGAAAGGGTGATTCAGCACCAGTGCCACGTAGGCATTCTGAATCTAGTCTGATAGATCATCGAACCCACCCCTCCTCCAAGCAATGCACTTTAGGATCACATGCGCCAAGTACTTGTACTCGGGGCACAGGTTGCTCTTGTTGAGCACACCCGAGTTTATGTCCCCAGCATACTTGATCCTGAGGAAGTAGCCTCTTACAGTCAGTGGATGTAATCTGGTGGGGTGATTCGTATCGTCCCCAAACTCAAGAACTCTCCGGATATCAGCAGCAGTAACCTCGATATCATGACCCAGAATGGAGCTCCGTATACTGTACGGCTCACGAGAGCGATCAACTGAGGCAATATCCCAGAATGCCTGGTGTAATGACCTGTAGGGCGTGCAAGGTGTAGATATAGCCTTATGTATCCGGGAACGTCTAAGGAAAGCTATAATCTCTGTGAACTCGACCCCATTCCGAGTAGTATGATCCAAGTGAGCACATATGTTGTGCTTTGGATTAATGGACCATCGATCAGCCATTTTCCTGAAACACAAGACACAGAACCATTAGTTCATAATACATCAAAATTCAGTTCTAAGTGTAATGTTTAAATTCATTCTGATTCATTGTGCGAATAAATCATGCGACTGAAGTCAGTCGGTTGTTCTTTCATGCGACTGAGCTCGTTCGGGTAATGAGACATGCGACTGAGTTCAATCTGCTGATTGAGTCTGCGATTGGTTCAGTCGCCGACTGAGCTCATTCGCATGGTTCATTCCCGATTGATCCAATCGCAAGTTTCAATCGTGCGATTAGAGTTCATCCGGACGACGAGTCGCCTGTCCACTGTTCAGTCGCCTGTGGTTCGAATCTTGACCAATCAAGTATTTAACATGGTTTAATGGTCCATTAGACTCGCCATCTTGTCACTAATAACCTATTAAACTTAATTTTAACATTTTGCTTAGTTTATGTTGGTTATTAGGGCATTTTTCAGTCCGTTTCTTGTTTCACTCGAATATCACAAATTTGGATTCAATGTCTTCTGATTTTTGTACGATTTCAATGCCATAACCTGTATAATCCCTCCCATGTCAGAAGATCAAAGATGTAAAAACCAGGTCTAAAGAATTTTGGCAGAGTAACGGTACTTGGTGCTTTAGGAGCGATTGAGGGTGATGAGTGGAATGCGATCGACTATGGCCCTTTAAATACTAAGCTGAGTTCAATCGGCCGACTGGCCTCATTCGCTCAGTTCATTCGGGTGACTGAGGCTCAGTCGTGTGATTGGCCCAGTCTCGCATTCTGTTGGCCAGCAGTCTCAGTAGGTCGACTGACTCATTCGTGCCCTTTCATTCGCACCCTCAGTTAACCGACTGAGTCTCAGTCGGTCGACTGACTCATTCGCACCCTTTCATTCGGTCGAATGGATCATTCTGATAAGCATTCGGGTGAATGTCTCAATCTCATGTCCAGTCATGCAAATGGGATCCATTCGCATGGTTGGTCCATACTTATGATCCAGTCGTGTGATGGGTTACACTTATGAACATTTAGCACTTAAACCCTTTTTACCTGTTGAAATTAACATTATGAGCATTTGATCATCTCAGACATGATCATTTTAACTTGAAAACTTTTGATCACCTCAGACGTGATCCTTTTACACAATTTAGTCACCTCAGACGTGACCCTTTTAAGCTTTGAAACACATGTGGCCATCTCAGACATGATCATTTTAGGTTAGTTAATCCCATACCGATTTTCATGATATAGTCCGACGAACAAAACACTAAAATGCTACTAACTAAAATTTAAACTAAATACAAAAATAAACTGTTTTTTTGACTTTTTTAGAGATAAATCCTAAGATAGACTTCTACTGGATTGGTTCCAGAATAGGCAGCTTCAATTTAGTTTGACCACACCTAGACCAATTCAAATTTGGAATAATACAGGCAAGTCAAATCATTTGGGACTTGTTACAAACCTTTCATGTTCATTCTTGGTTTTCATCCAATCGTTAGCCACTTTTAGGAAATCATACTGGAACTATTAGATTACCACATTGATTTGAACTTTCCAAGAATTGCAGCACAATGATCGTCAATATGTTTGTCCCTTAAATCCATACACAGATTTTTGACACAGACTAGTGATAGATTTAGGTTTAATTATTTCAACTAACATTCGTGGATCCCACACTTATATGGTAATCAACATTCCTCAGGAGCTTTTGAGCGGTCTACGGTATTTTTACAAGAACAGACTATTCTTAGAGCTTTCAAAGAGAAGCCAATCCTCAGGTCAGTGCCATCGCACAGCAGAGAGGCGGCAAACAACAATGAATTCTAGAATATCTAGGTTATGCTTATCTCAGGTCAGTGCCATCGCACAGCAGAGAGGCACACAACCTCCTCCTTGTTAGAGCAGCTTAATTTTATTTTGCACAAAATGCACCAACAACATAAGTCATTAGCTTGATAGCATTTGTCTTCATTTTTTTCGTGCTTTGTCTATTTATGGTCATCCGCACACATTTGTGGCATTTACATGCTCATTACCCTTATTGGAATATTGTTGATTGTTTTAACCAGTGATAAGGTGGAAGCCCACAGTTAGTTGAACAACTTAGTTTGATCTTTAGATCACCAGTCAGGTCTAATCATCTATTGTGTTGAATCTACCGACATATCATTTGTGGTCTAGCAACCTCTGTCTAGGCTACTTTCTTTGTGTTACCTTAGTAGTTTCCAGTTTCCATCATCATCCCTTTTATATTTCTTAGACTACACAGATCTTATACTTTGAATTTTGCATCTTTCTAAATTAAATTTCTAAAGTCCTTTTGATTTTTCCTGTGTACTATCATATTCCAAAGGGTTTGAATCGGTATCACCGATACGATCTACCTTATATCAGCTTTCCACTCCTTCTCTCCTTGTTTTTTTTTAATTTTTTTAATGTTACTTGCGACTTATTCTCTCCCTAAAATACTAAAATCAAAACTGGTTTAATTATTTTAGGATTTAATAAACAGCAAAATAACATGAGTTTAATTTAATCAGATTAAAATACCAAATAAAATAAAAAAAAAAATTTAACTAAACTACATCGGACTACACATGATCATCATCAGGAATAACATCACTTTTCTTTTTAACGCTGTTGACCTCTAGCAAATATTGAAAACATGGTTTATCAAAGGCTTTAGTATAGAGGCCAGCGCGTTGAAAATCAGTATTAATTTTTACCACATCAATTAAGGTTCTTGTCAGATAATCTCTTATGAAGTGGTATTTATACCGATATGTTGGGTCTTTGGATGTTGTACCGGATTTTTTGTTACTGCAATTGCAGCAGATTATCAACAAATATAGAGTAGAAGAAAACTTTAAACCATAATCCCGCATTTGCTGTTGAATCCAGATGATTTGTGAACAGCAACTTGCCCAGCAACGTATTCGGCTTCACAGGTTGACAATACAACTGATGTCTGCTTCTTACATTGCCAGGTAACTAATCTTCTCCCAAAGAATTGACACCCTCCTGATGTAGACTTGTAATTCAACTTGCAGCCCTTGTAATCCGAGTCACTATACGCCGTGAGCTCAAAGTCGTCATCATGAGGACACCACAACCCAAGTGTGGGTGTACGCTTCACATAACGAATATCCTCTTGACCCTGATTAGATGGTTGCCCTTAGGCTTAGCCTATCTAGAACATAAACATGTAGCATACATGATATCAGGTCTTGAGGCAGTGAGATACATGAGGGATCCATCATTCCTCGGTACATTATGGCATCTACAAGATCTCCATTTTCATCAGGTGCTATATCGTGATTCATTGCAAGTGGAGTCCCGGCAGCAGAAGCATTCCTCCATGTCAATCGACTGAGAATGTCTCCTACATACTTGGTCTGATGTAGAAATATCCCATTTGGAATCTGATCCACCTGTAACCTGAAAAAGAACTTCATCTCCCCATAGCACTCATCTCAATTCTTTCTCATAACTACTTTAAACTCTTTGCATAATTCTTCGTTCTTTGAACCGAAGATTATGTCATCGACATAGATTTGTACTAGCAGTAGGTCTCCATCTTTTTCTTTGATGAATAGTGTGTAGTCAATAACTCCCCTACGAAGCCGTGTTTCACAAGATGAGTTGAGAGTTTCCCATACCAGGCTCTAGGAGCTTGATGAAGCCCGTATAAAGCCTTGTTGAGTTTGTAAACTCTATCCATATGATAAGGATCTTCAAATCCCTCGGGTTGACTAACATAGACTATTTCTCTGATTTCCCCATGAAGGAATGCACTTTTGAAATCTAATTGATAGACTTTAATCTTCATATACGATGCATAGGCAAGGAAGATATGGATGGCTTCCATCCTTTCCGCTGGTGCAAACACTTCATTGTAGTCAATCCCCTCGACATGGCAAATCCCTGAACAACCAGTCGAGCCTTGTTCCTGATAATGACCCCTTGGTCATCCTTCTTGCATTTCAAGACCCATTTGGTGCCAATGACTTAGCACCTTTAGGTGCATCTACCAGAGTCCATACTCCTAACTTCTTAAATGAAGAAGTTCTTCTTGCATGGCACTCACCCATGCCTCATCGTTTAATGCATCGCTTACGTATTTTGGCTCAACTACGAGAGAAAACACCGATAAGCACCATCATGAATGTAACCCTTTTCCATAACAGAGGCATAATCAGCTGAGTACAGCTGATTTCGGGTTTTTACTCCTAATCTGACATCCCCAATGACATTGTCCAAGGGATGATAGATGTTTAGACGTGATCCTGGAGTAGTAGGAACAGCTACCTCAGAGCCAAGATTATGAACATTTGGTTCTGCATATGAGGTAGTTGGAGTTTGAGGCTCCGAAGTCAAAGGTGCATCACTGGTAGATGCTTGTGGACTTTCAGGAAATGGAACCTGTTCCTCCCGACTGTTCTGGTCATCTTCTTCAGCTTCATCTTTAGAGGAGGAGTCATTGTCGTCGACTACTCCCCCTGACTGAGTAGATGATTCTCCCTGTGAGCTAGATGTTGGTGTATTCAAGATATCATAATCATCCGAGTAGCCACTCATCATCAGAAGGAGAGATAGGGATGTTGAAGGACTTAAGAATCCATCATAGTCGAAAAAGTAGGCAGGTCCTTTGCCAGTAGGTGGTGTGGTGTATCTCTGAACATCAACATTACACCACACTTCTACTAGACCTGTTGAGTTGTTGTAAACTCTCTTGTTCGTATGTTGTATCCTAGGAAGATTCCTTCACCAGCCTTCTCGCTGAATTTACCTTCTTGAGTCTTCTTCAGAGTGTACACACTCGCGCCAAATGGTTCGAGATACTATAGATTCGGTTTACGTCGTTGTAGTATCTCGTAACATGTCTTTCCATGGTGCTTGACTATCAGGACTCGATTCAGTGTATAACACGCATTAGCCACTGCCTCATTCCAGAATTGGATAGGCAGTTTTGAGTCTGCCAGCATTGTCCTTGCTGTTTCTATCAAGCTTCTGTTCTTTCTCTCAACAACACCATTCATCTGAGGCTGTATGCAGAAGTGAATTGATGCACAATTCCCTTTTCCTTGCAGTAAGCCTCCATCTACTGGTTCTTGAATTCCGTTCCGTTGTCTGAGCGTACTTGTCTACTTCAGTTTGTAGAGAGATTCCAGTGTGGTCACTAACTCCTTGAATGACTCAAATGTTTCTGATTTGGACTTTAGAAACATTACCCAAGAGAATCTTGAGTAGTCATCAGTAACCACAAAACAGTACAAGTCGCCTGCAATGCTCTTTGTACTGACTGGGCAAACAGATCCATGTGAAGAAGGTCAAGAGGAAGTTCTATTGAATGAACTTTCTTTTCCTTATGAGACTTCTTTGTCTGTTTGCCTTTCTTGCAAGCTACGCAAAAATCAGGAAGTTGGAAATTCTTGACGTTAACTCCTCTCACAAGATCCTTCTGGATCAAGTGATTCATCTTCCTTTGATTGATGTGACCATTCTCCTATGCCAGAGAGATGGAGTCCTTCTCAGTGGCTTTTGATAGAAAGCACTGAACTTCATGATCCGTTGTAGAAGCTGTTAAGAGATCCAAAACATAAAGGTCTTTATATCTTGAAGCTGTCATCAGCACTTGGTCCTCCGGAATCACGTAATCTTTCTTTAGGACGTAACACTTCTTGTTGTCGAATATGACTTAAAACCTTTATCACAGATTTGGGAAACAAAAAGTAAGTTGTTTTGAAGTTGCTGGACGTAGTTCACCTATCAAACTTAACTTTTGATTTTTAACTTCTCCTGAGCTTTGATATAGCCTCCCATGTTTCCCGCAAACGAAACATGCCCTCCTTTTATTTGCTTTACGTTTGATAAAGACCCTGTTTCCTGTCATGTGCCTGGATGCTTCATTGTCTACAATCCACGTGTTGGTTTCAGCACTGTAGTGAACACCCTGTGCATACCAAGTAAAACCATTAGTTTAGGGTAGGAACCCGAGCCTTTACTGGCTTGGGTTTCCCATAGGCATCACACATCATGAATTCCACCCATTGACCCTTAGAGAGTGAGGGTAGCTCAGGTTCCTTCTTGTCATCATTACCAGACACAGAGGATGACTTTTCTTTCCATAATCCAGATTTGTGCAATGCCTGTTTGTGATAAGTATTCGACTGGCTAACAGGTTGAACTTTATGTTCACTAGTTCTTCTAGGTGGAGTTAAAGAACTCCTCTTAGAAGACCTAGGTTTTGAGTCCTGAAGTTCAATCTTCTTCCTAGGTGCCTGATAATAAGGACAATAGGAAGCAATGTGTCCACATTTTCCATAGTTGTAGCACGACTTGCTATCAACTTTATGATTAAACTTTCTTTGTGGAGACGTGTGTGACACTCTAGTAACATCACTCACTTTAGGTTTTGACTCTGGTCTTTTGATGTTTTCTCTTGTTTAACAAAGTTAACTTTTTAACATGTTTAACATCTTTTTCCTTTGGTTAACTGGTTTTTGACTTAAAACATGTGAAAGATTAACATTAGAAGTCTTTTTAGGTTTTGATTTGACTCTGTTTGACCCTAACTTTAAGTTAACCTTTTCAAATCTTTTTCCAGATTAACACAAGGAATTTACGCTTTGCCTTTGAAGTGGCCTCCTTTTGTTTGTTCCAGATTCAATAGATGAACATGAGGAATCTGGATCACTAACAAGAGGAGTAGACAACATGATCCTTGATGGGGTTATTATTTACTGGTCTACTCTTAGTGTTCATCAAGGTCTCAGGTGGGGTGGAACCACTTTGTAACCCAAACCCTCCCCGTTGTTTCTTTCTCTCACTAAGTGTTGGACTATGTGTGATGAACTTGTCCAACTATGCAGTTTCTGTTTTAATGAGTTTACTTCTACTTCTAGAACTGCCTTTTGCTTCTTACTGTCTTCTAGGGAGTTTAGATAGTACCTAATGTCATTAGCTTGGTTAAATGCAACTACTTCGGTTTCCCTAAGCTGTTTAGTCAAAAGGTTTATCTTTTCTTTGTAAATATGCACATTTTGTTTTAATACTCTATTAGCCTCAGTGCACAATTGAAAATATTTACTAACTTATCATTATGATCTAATAACCTAGCAAATTTCTCATCTATGCTATTTCTAAACGTATTACAATCAGAACAAGCATGATTATCAAACATTTGGTCAGTGGTACTTACCTGAGTTGGTTCAGAAGAGTTAGCCATCAACATAGTATCAGATGTCTCTGGTTCTGGTGATTCTATCTTTTCTGTCTTTGCTGTGGTAGTCTCCTCTTTAGGCTTGTAGCTGACCTCAGTTGTAGTTGTCTCTTCAATATTTGACATCGCTATCTCAACTGCTAGATCTCCTTCACTTGTAGAATCATCGTCAATGTCTTCTACACTTGCAATGTTTGATTCCCCTGGAGAGACAAACCTAAAGCTCCATTCCTGTCCTTCATCATCATGATCAGTCAAGGCTTATGGATCCTTGCTTGATGAAGTAGAACTACTAGCTTGCTTGTCTTGACGAGTGAAGGACGAGAATGGGTTCCCGTTACCCATCTTCTTTGGCTTAACACATTCTCTCTTGAACTGCCCCTTCTCTCCACAATAAAAGCAGGTCACTTTGCTCTTGTCAAAGCCAAATGTGGTATCCTTAGTAGCTACCAAGTTCTGTCCGGTCTTTTTCACAAACTTCTTCGCCCTCCGGACAGCACTAGCTAAGGCCCACATTATGTCCATTCTCTCGAGCTACTTCTGCAGTCACATTACCGAGGTTCTCGGTCTTCAGTCTAGTAGCATTTCTTTCCGATACAATATGATGGGTACAAGAAGACCCTGGCGTGTCTGATCGTGAAGGAGAAGCATGTGAAGGACCCTATGAGCTAGACACAAATGCAGTCTGGAGAGGTGCTCCAGATGTCTTAGCTTGAGGCGTGGCGTTGTACAAAGCTGGATTCTGAGTAAACGAAGACTTCTGAGCTCTGTACTTCATCCTAAGTGCTTCTTCTCGCAGCTTTAGAATGAAGTCATTTATATCCAGCTTTGCCAGCATTCCATTCAGTCTCAGGTTAGACACGAATAAAGCCCACTTTTCTGGCAATCCGTCTGCAAAGTTAGTAACTTTCTCTTCCATGGTAGTAGCCACCCCATGTGTATGCAGTTCACTCATCAGATGGTAGAATCTATCTATAACATCATCCAAACTCTCATTTCCCATCGATGAGAAGTTATCAAATTCCTTCTTTAACTCCTTAGCCTTGATTGCCTTCAACGAAGCGTTCCCGTCGTACCTCTTTTCCAGCTCATCCCATAGTTTCTTGGACTGCTTATTCTCTGAGTACTGGTGGAAAATGTCTTTAGGGATAGACTGTGTAATCAATTCATAAACACTCTTCTGTGCATTATATTTCACTTTCTGCGCGTCTGTCATCCCTCCTAAGGTTAGCTTTACTCCATCGGCTCCCACCGGCTTACTATACCCAATCTCGATAGCTTCCCACAGATTTGGATCCACTCCATTGAGGTAGATCTCAAAACATTGTTTCCAGTGGGGAAACTCATCTAACGTTAAGAGCTTTGGTGGTTTATTATGATTACCCACCTCACTCTCAAGTAACAGCAGGTTCTGGATCCTAGAGTCCTTCCTAGCAGTAAATGCTGACATTTGATCTTCCATGGCGAATAACTTTAAGTCTACTAAAACAAACTGTCAACTGGTGTGACTGAAGGATGAAGCTGATGCGTATGAACACTGCGAACGAATGGTTCAATCGTATGAATGGAGATGCGACTAGGTCCAATCGTGCATCTGAGCAATGCAAATGAGGTCCAGTCGTGCGAATGGCTCACTCGTGAGACTGAAGCTGTTGTTTTGCGAAAATTTCTAGGTTAAACGTGTTTTAGCCATAAAAATTCAAAATTTCGCAAACCCTAATCGCCTAAGGCCGTAGAAACCAAACTTTGATGAGCAGGGAACGTCCAAGATCACTTTTTACACAAAAGATTGCATTTTTAGTGCAAAAACACAAACTTTTTATCAATATTGATTGAATCACACGTAATCAAGAGCCAAGGCTCTCATACCAATTGTCAGGACCTGCTATTTGAACGAAATACCTAGTGATTAGCGTGTAAACCAGATCAAATAGTGCGGAATCCTATTTGATTAGCGATCCAATCAGTGAGAACACACGAAGAATCAATAAAGAATTGAAACTAACATTAGAAATCGATTAGGAATCGATGTAATGTGTTCTATGAACTTGGAGAACGAATTGAGAGGCTTCTAGACGCCTAGGGTACGTCTGGAGTCGTAATAGAATGAGTTTCACTGTTTTTTTCACGAATTGGGTGTATTTATAGGTTAGTCTTGTTCATTCGTGCGACTGAACCATTAGTTGGTTCAGTCGTGCGATTGAACCATCGGTTGATTCATCCGCACGACTGAGTGTTCAGTCGTGCGACTGAGCCAATCTTATGTGTCAATCATACGACTGATCCAGTCTCTGGTTTAGCGTGTGCGACTGAGTCAATCGTATGAAGTTAT
The DNA here is from genome assembly GCA_025506515.1 of Flaveria trinervia. Classification (NCBI taxonomy): domain Eukaryota; kingdom Viridiplantae; phylum Streptophyta; class Magnoliopsida; order Asterales; family Asteraceae; genus Flaveria; species Flaveria trinervia. The sequence goes on from CM046441.1 coordinate 35,093,164, forward strand.
TCACGCGTGTGGTCCATTCGCATGGGCCATTCGCATGAGAACTTGATTATGTTAAGTTTAATGTATTAATTAAAAACATTAAGTGTAACCATTCAAATAATCACTAACTAATTAACCAATTCAATATCGACTTATTATGAAATATTAGACATTTCAAATCACAAACAATCAATATCATTTCATTAATCATATCAAAATACATCCGAATCAGATAAACAGATCTGTTACCTTTCATATCATGATCTAGGGACATACATGTATCAACATGGCAAATTAAGTTCAGGCCAGGAAGAGGTTTAGAAAGTTTGATTGGCTAAGGATGAATGGGAACTCTTTCTGGGGAATTGGACACAGAGCTGTTATCCCATCCATGAGACCTACTTCCAATGATGAGTCTGTAAGTCTTCTGACATAGGCCTCAAGGAATACAACTTGTTCTTCCATTGTGAGTTCTTCAGCTTCACTTTCAAAGAAGAACTCAGGCCCATAGTACTCTATAAGTACTTAACATTCTTTCCATTCTTTAGCTCCACAGTAGTTATTTCTCTGTATGCAAACTCATTAGGATGAGTAACCTTCAAGTAACAACTGGAGCTCATTTCTTCTTATTTCTTCAAGCTTCTTGTAGATCAACCCCTTCTTTACCATTTTGTTTTCTAGTAAATTTTGTGGACTCATATTAGACTTGTAGCTCTCTTGAAGTCATCAAGGATTTCCCAGGGTGACACTACAATGGCCAGCATTATCACAACATCTATAATCTTCTTTACTTGGCGTTGTATCTACTTGGAATCTCTTTCTATGAATTCTGTCACTTACTCTGGGGTTAGGCCAAATTCTCACTCTCTCTTTCTGATATTGAAATGTGAATCTGAGAGCATATAACCTCTGAGCATGTTTCTTCATAGCTTGTAGGATGAAGACTTAGGAACTCTTTATCAACCATCCTTAACAGCTGCTCATCATGTTGTTTGTGCTGTTCTCTCTTCAAGTTCGAATTTTACCATTTTCCTTGGATGTCAGGTGTGATTGTGTTGGTTGACTCCTAGGGCAGGCATCTTTATTTTAAGAACAACAGAGATTGGCAGACTATCATCCTCATCATTTTCTTCTTCCATCCTCAACACCTTCTCTTCCTCTTGGGTGCATCATGGTAGTGGTTTGAGTAGGTTTCTTGGGTTAAAGGAGTTGGTTTTGAGGGTTGTGAAATTGTGTTTTTGGTGTAGGAGATTGGGCAGGCTGCTCTAGCATCTTGGTTGTGAGTGAAGCTTTGGATAACTTTGCCTATCAGACCTTTTCCCGCACCAGCTTCATCAAGAGCTTCTATGATCAATCCTTTGTTGAATACTTCAAAAGAACAGATTCTGGTGGTTATCTCCAAAATACTGTCTCTGGACTATGACTTCACTTCAATGATTGATCTTCCCAAATGCTTTGATATGAATCTTGTCATAGCTTCCAGCCTTTCCCTTTCTTTCTGACTCCAACTTGCCCATCTATGTTCAATCTCTTGAATCTCTAGCCTTCTGATTTTAGAGTCAAGTTTGGCTGTGTCAAAACCTTGTCTGAAGAGTTTATCAATGATCTTATCCACAGATTTGCTATATTGCTCATCAACTACTTTGATCAGTTCTTCTAACTTTTTCTCACCTTTAGTCAGTTCAGCACTCTTCTTTCTCTTGTACGTGATCATCTCCTTTTCTTTCTTCTATTTTTCTTCTTCCTCTTCAACTCTCTTTCTTTTGTCTACTTTCACTGACTTAGACTCCCCCTTTTTGGTTGCATTGGGTTCAGGGGTTTGAATGTCAGAAAGTCTCTTAGAAACAGCAACATCAACTAAGGTTTGAAGATTTGAGGAAACCCTCTCATCAATGGCTTGATGCACAATGTTAGTGATGAGAGGTAAGGAGGATTGAAAGGTAGCAACCATTTGCTCAGAGGGGTTCTGTCCCTGAGAAATGGTGCCTGAATCAGAGGCTGGTGGCATGTTGTTGGGAGTGGCTCAGTGTTTGGGAGAGCTTCAAAAGAAGCTGCCATCTGTGGTGAATTCAGGCAGATGGACTTGATTCGTGTGACATTTTGGCAAGCAGTTCTTGTAGTCTGCAAACCTCAGCCTCAAGAATGGTGTTGTGGGCTAGAACATCAAGAAAAAGCCCAGGTTATCATCAGTGTTTGCTGAATCATCTGACCTCCTCATTAAATCAGGATGAACATGTGCTGAGTGTAGATCAGTATTCACATGTGCCCCTATTTCTTGGAACTGGGGACTTCCTGCCTCAGGATTATTTCCTTTATTAGTAGTTGCCTCAGGTAAGGTCTTAGAGATGACACCACCTTCATCCTGTTCATGTGCTGAAACAGGAGAAGAGGCAGCCTCACCAGATGTTCGAATCTCCTCCTCTACACAGGGAGATTGAACTTTGTAATCCCTGTGCTATGAGTTATCAACCACATTATAATCCTCTCCCTCAACTGTTGAGGTTTCCCAAGTGGGAATAGGTTTCTGAGGAGGGTTAGAGGAATGTAGTTGAGTCAACACTTGTGCAATAACCATAGTTGGGCTTGTAGGGGTGGCTTTAGTGGGAGATAGGTGTGAAGAGGATTGAACCTAGGGTAAATGGTGCTCTTCAATGACAATCTTCTCAAGTGAGAGAGATTCCAGTAATGTGGTTTCCCTATTTTTGGTTGCATCAGGATCCTGTGGAGAGGATACCTGAGCGGTTTCAACTGGTAGAGTCATGGAAACTACAGGGGGATTACTACCCGTAGTTTCATCCTACCTTTGTGTTGCAGGGGCATCATCAGGGGACTTAACTCCCTAAGTAGCCTTTTTGGTTTGTTTGGATTGTGATTCGGATGGGACTTTGGATGTGGAGGATGAGGCTGTGGTTCCTTCCGCTTGGGTTTTAGCAGTTTGGCAGCCTCTTTGAGTTCTGGGTCAGAGTTGTGCGTGGAGTATACCTCAGGTAAAACTACCACAACAGGGACTCCAAGGCCAACAAGGCCATCAAATTTTAATTGATTTATGATTATGGCCATAAGAAACCTTGGATATAATATCCATCTATTAGCCACCGGTTTCATTCCCAGATCTTTTAATTCCAAAAATATAATTTTAGAAAAGTTTGAGCTTTGGCGTTCAAGGATAGAATACAATACCTGCTGCCACCAGGATGACATTTGACCCCATGAACATGATTTGGGGGCAAGGCAGACATTGATCATATGAAAAATTAGGCGTTCAACATCATGGAAGTGCTTCTTCTGAATGGTGTAGCACTTAGGTCGCCCTCATATCCACGGTTGATGAATGATAGATCAGTGGTGCCCTTCGGGTATTTGGTGACAAAGGTGGGATCATTCAGATCTAGGGTTTGGTGAATGATAGCAGGAGTGACTACCACCTTCTTCTGGTTTACAAATGACGGGAGAGTGATCGCGACATCATTCTCACCGGTATGGACAGTGTCATTTGTCCAGAATTGGCGAAGGGTATTGGGATAGATGGTTGGATACAGAAGAAAAGCAGTTTGATACGGGGAATCAACCATTAGATCAATGGCAGCATCAAACTTAGTCCAAAAGGGCCGATTTTGTGAAGTAGGCAACACAGTTGTGTCGTGGTTTGATTTGCATGGTCGCCATTATTGGAAGATGAACGTTCGGAAAACGACATATGAAAAGTTTGAAGTTAGGGTTAGGTATTTATAGGTTATGAAACGGCTGAAAGAAAACAACTGAAAGTTTTGGTGTTAGTCATCAGTTGTTAGAAAACTACTGAAGACATGGTTTTAACTTTCAGATGTTATAAACAACTGAAGACTTGGTGTTAGTCATCAGTAGTTTGAAACAACTGAAGACTTGGTTTTGGCTTCAGTTGTTTGGAAATGAAACATCAGTTGTTTGAAACAACTGAAGAGTAAAGTTGCTCATCAGTTGTTGTCGTCAATTCACAGATCTCAGTTGTTTCATTTGACCTTAACACTTACTCAGCAGATTATCAGATTTTCAAATGTTTCATTGGTCATCAGTACTTATCTGTTAGAACAGACATCAGTAGTTGTAACCACATCAGTGGTTGTAACTATATCAGTACTTTTCAACAATAAAGTACTTCAGTACTTTTAAGTAATTTAGTCTTTAGTAGTTATTAAAACTGCTGAAGATAAAATAACTTATCAGTATTTATTTTTGATAGCTGTATAGTAATGCTCATCAGTACTTGTGAACTGAGATCATCAGTACTTGTCAAATCATTCAAGCTGCAGCATACCAGCCTTAGCACAAGATTTTGGAAAGTTGCACTGTCCAAAGGCTTAGTAAATATATCTGCAAGCTCATCAGCACAAGGAAAAAACTTTGGATCAATCAGACCTTTTTCATAACAATCCCTGAAAAAATGATATCTGATCTCAATATGTTTGGTCCTAGAATGCTGGACAGGATTCTTAACAATACAAAGAGCTGAAGCACTGTCCCTCAGTAAAGGAGTCTTAGTCTCTGTAATGTCATAATCCAGTAATTGATTCTGAAGCCAGAGTACCTGAGATGTACAACCTACAGCAGCAATGTACTCTGCTTCAGCAGTGGATGTAGCAACTGATGTTTGTTTCTTACTCTGCCAAGAAACTAAACAATTGCCTGGAAATTGGCATCCACCAGAGGTTGATTTTCTGGTTAATTTACACCCTGCATAGTCACTATGAGAGAAAGCAACTAATTTGCAAGAGTGTCCAGTGGAATACCAAAGTCCTAGAGATTGAGTTCCTTGCAAAATCTAAAGATCCTTTTGACTGCAATCATATGGGATACTTTAGGTGCAGCCTGAAATCTAGCACAGACACAAGTTGCAACCATAATGTCTGTCTAGAAGCTGTAAGGTACATCAAGGAACCAATCATACATCTGTAAAGAGTTTCATCAACTGCTTTACCTTTCTGATCAGCATCTAGTTGTGTGGTGCTGCACATGGGAGTAGAACAGGACTTACAATTTTGTAAATCAACTTTTTAAACAAATCCTTTGTATATTTGGACTGATGAATGAAAGTTCCATCAGCCATTTGTTTGATTTGCAAACCCCAAAGAACTGTAATTCTCCCATGGCACTCATTTCAAACTTTTGTTGCATCAACTTGTAAAGGCATCACACAACTGTGGATCAGAGGATGCAAATATAATATCATCTACATAAATTTGAACAAGGAGCTTATGCATGCCTACTTTCTTAATGAACAAAGTTTTATCTATGGAGCCTCTAGTGAAATTATTTTGAAGAAGAAAGTTAGACAGTGTTTTATACCAGGCTCTGGGAGCTTGTTTTAACCCATAAAGAGCCTTATCAAGCTTATAGACCCAATCTGGATGTTTATGATCTTCAAAACCTAGTGGTTGACACACATAAACTTCTTCTTTTATTTTACCATATAAGAATGCACTTTTGACATCCATTTGATAAATTTTAAGATTATGGAAAGCAGCATAAGCTAAGAACAATCTGATTGCCTCCAGTTTGGCAATAGGGGCAAAGGTTTTATCATAATCAATACCTTCTTCTTGTGAAACCCCTGTACAACCAGTGTGGCCTTGTTCTTGACAATTTGACCTTTTTCATCACTTTTATTCCTAAACACCCATTTAGTGCCTATTGCACACTTACCTTGGGGTAGAGGAACCAGTTCACACACTTGCTGCTTTTGAAACTGAAGAAGCTCAAGTGGCATGGCTTCAACCCATCCATTGTCACTTAATGCAATATGATAGTTCTTTGGCTTTTGCTGACTGATGAAGAGAGCATAAAAGTAGAAATTGGACAATTGACTTCTAGTTGAAACACTAGCATTGATGTCACCAATGATATGAGACATGGGGTGATTCTTCAGTTCTCGGTACTCAATAAGATCTGTGCAACTGTTTGTAGGTGATTCAGAGCAACAGATGTTGATCCAGACTCTTGAAACCTAGAATGAGATGCCAATCAAATGAAGTAGAGGAATTAGAGATCTCATCAGCATTTGTTGTGGATGGAACTACTGAGGCTACAGGAACATCAAGGTTAGTAGACTCAGGGAGTGATCACTAACCTTGCAATTGTACCATCAGATGGATGACTAGTTGCAGGAGATGATAGATTCACAGAATCTGCAACAGTTAGAGGCTGATAAGGACATATTGCAGTATGTCCAAGTCAAATAACTCCACAAGGTTTTTGTGGATTTTCTCCTTTGGAGATTCATTAAACTTACATGCAAGGTTTTTCAACTATCTTTGTTCTGCAATTAAAAACTCTGTATGCCTTGCAAGTAGATGAATACCCAACAAAGTACCCTGCGTCCACCTTTGATTCAAACTTCTGAAGTGGATCCTTTGTGTTAAGATATAACAAGGACACCCAAATGCTCTAAAGAAGGAAATCAGAGGGGCCAAATGATGTAACACTTCATAAGGAGTCTTCATCAATCTCGGATTTACTAACACTCTATTTTGCACATAGCAAGATGTGTTGACAGCTTCAGGCCAAAAGGTTAGTGGCAAACCAGAATCCGCCAACATTGACCTTGCGGCTTCAATAAGGGTCCTGTTCTTCCTCTCAACCACTCCATTTTGTTCAGGAGTTCTTGGAATGCTATACCGGGTCTTGATTCCCTTAGATAAATAGAATTCATCAAGTGTGTGGTTTCTAAATTCTGTGCCATTATCACTCCTCACACACTTGACTAAAAGGGAGTACTGCTTTTCCACATGCAACATAAAGTAGATAATGATTTGACCAGCCTCATCTTTTGAATGTAAGAAGAGGTCCATACAAATCTGGAATAATCATCCACAATTACCAGACAATATTTTTTCTTTGCCATGCTCATCACTCTTACTGGACCAAAAAGATCCATATGCAGTAATTGCAAGCAGGCAGTGGACTTTGGTTCTTCTATTGGAGGGAATGATACTTTGTGTTGCTTTCCTTTTAAACAAGCAGAACAGTTGTCATCACATTTGATCTCCTTTAATGGCAGACCTCTCACTAAACCATGATGGATAAGCTGGTTCATGTTTTTAAGATTCACATGACCAAACCTTTTGTGCCATAGTTTCGATTCCTGAGGAGAGGCCTTGGAGAATAGACATGGATGGCCTTTTAGGTCAATTTTCTTTGATAAGTCTAAGGCATATACTCTTCCAATCCTGCTAGCCTTCAGGAGAGTATATTCATCCAATATCTTGTCAATCATTCTCAAAACATTGGAAGACAGAATCCGACAGTTCTGACTGGTCAAAAGTGCGACATGCCCTTTATCACACATTTGACTGACACTCAACAAGTTGTACTTGAGATTCTCCACATGGTTAACATCATCAATCTTATCTCACCATTTGACACAAAGCCTTTGCCATGATGTAACCCTTAGCATCATTACCAAAATACAAATCCCTTCTTTCCTTGAGAGTAGTCATGAAGAAGAGAACTGCTCCCGTCATATGCATAGATCCTCCACTATCCACATACCAGATGCTTCTATGGCATGCTGAAGAACCCTGCACTTGTCACAAGCAAACTAGTTAGCTTTTGAGACCCAAACCATTTTGGTTTTGGGTCTATTTTCATCAACAGGTTCTATATTAACTCATTCGTCATGACTAACAGCCTTTGAAGTTGGAGATGGTACTGAAAAGGATTCCTTTGATTTTGGCTTAGTTTTCCTTTTTAGTGGTTTAATCACAGGTACATCTATTGGTTAACTCTGCCTAACAGATGTTGAACCATCATAACAAGTTGTGTCTGATTGGTTGTTAAAGCCTTCAGTTCAGCAGACACATCAGTACTTGTTTTTGATTGGTTCCTGTGACTCACCATGTCCTCCTTTTTGAAAGACACAGACTTAGTCTGGTGTTTTGATATTCCATGAGGAATATTTTCAGTTGTTTTATGATAAACCCCTTCCTTCTTTTTATATTTTTGTAAGAACTTTGGTTATCAGATTGAGATGATTGTGGCACAAAATTGGTTTCAAATTCATCTTTCATTTTATTAATTTTCCTTTTAATGATTTTATCTTTGTTGAATTTGGAACCCTTTCTGTACCAACATTCATCAGTGAGATGATTGAATAGACCACATATTTCACATGGCTTTTTCTTCATCTTCTGTTGTTCAACTGCTAAAGAAGATGAAACTACTCAAGGTGTGTTCTTCAGTACTTTCTTCCTCTCAGTACATATGTTAAGTGTTGAAGGATTTGTAACAACTGAAGACTTGTTCCTCAGAAGTTTTCTATCAGTACTTTTGGATTTCCTGATAGACTCTTCAGCAGTTGTCAAACCATGTTTGTTTTCATTTGGTTTGAAATGTTCTTCAGGTGTTGTTACTTCCTTCAGTACTATGAATACTTTGTGAGACAACACGTGAATGCTCAGCTTTTCTTTGATCATGTGTTTATCAGCAGTGAGACCATCAGCAGATTGATTAGCTGAGGTACTATTACTGACTTCATCCTCTAATTTTGCATTATCACTTGAGGATGAGACACATGATGATGTGGTTTGGGAATTGCTTTCACCTTCAGATTTTACTTCTGTCTTGGGAGTAAAATCTGTAGGAGGTACAGTGTGATTATACCAATCCCAAACTTCACATTTGAAGCTGTTTGCTTACTAAGAAGCATTTCAAACCCCTTGCAGGATGTTACCCAGCATTCACACTCTACTTGAGTAGCTGCAAGTGTTTCTTTGAGATTCTTATGATTCTCTAAAATGACCTCTACCTTTGCCTTTTCATCAGTGATTTGGCATTTTAATTTCTAAATCTCATCATCTTTTTCCTATAAGACAGACTCAAACTCAGCTTTTCTTTTGGAAATCACTTTCTCTAGGTCAAGATTTTGATTAATTAAAGCTACATTTGCTTCTCTATTTGAGACAAAAGCAGCTATGCATGACTCAGAACTAACTTGGCTTAGCCTCAGAAGATACCTCTGGTACCTGTGATGATGATGCATTTGAGCATGAACCATTAGTAGACTCCAGGGCCATAAAAGCAAGATTTCCAAAAGGATTTTCACCACCATGTTGACCAACACCAAAAAACACTTGTTCAGAATAACAAGAAAGATCATCTCGTAAGCTACTCCAGTCAACAACTCCAGGTGTGAAAAAGCTTTGATGTGATTAAGATTGAGATAGTTGATTTGATTAAGATGGTTAAGGCTCAGGTAGGGCATGTGGTTGTTGAGCTATGGGTACAGAAACCTGATTGGACTGAGGCATGTAAAACAAGGATAAGGATATGGCATTTGACCTTGAGGGACAAAATATGCAAGAGATGATTGAATTTGTGAATGATGACTAGAACTGGTAAAATGTTGCCTTTGGTTTTGTGAGCTATTGCATGGAAAGGTCACAAAGGGTGTAAAAGAGTTAGATCCAGATGATCTACACTCTCTTGCAAAATGTCCAAGTCTATGGCACTTGTGACAGCTCAACTTGCTCTTGTCAAAACCAACTTTGGTTTTTGAAGAGAGACCAGGAAATTTTCTACATGTCCTTTTATAAAATTTTTGAGATCTGATATTGATTAATGCCATTTGGCTCAAAATATCCATCTCTTCCAGATCCTCATCAGCAATTCCTTTCAACTCATCCATTAAAAAGCACAAATTATCACTACTACACCCTGAATTACTATCAACACCAACAAAAGCAGGATCTCCACTGTTTGAAGAAAAATCTATATGCTCATCATAAGAACTTTCTCATGTAGCATATTTTGACTCATGACCGACCAGAGCAGTATTCCCTGGTACGAAATCATCAGTGAGCTTCCCAGATGAAGCCACTTTCCTTTTCTGTTCTATCTCTCTTTCAAATGTTAACAGTTTCCCAAGAAGTTGGGTGAGAGATAGATGTCCAGATTTGCACTGGAGCGTAGAACAATGGTATATGTGTCCCATCTCTGAGGCAAGGATCTGAGGAATCTGTTGTTCATCTGACTGTTTGTATATTTATGTTTAACCATTTTCAGCTCAGATATCAAACAGGAAAGTCGATCAAACTGTTGAGTCAGTGACTCACCCTTTCTATGAGAGAATGTCTCATATTGCTGGGCAAGGATCTCTCTATTGTTTGCCAAGACCTCATCAGTTCCTCCAAATTTTTCTTTCAGAGCAACCCAGAGGTCATGAGCAGTTTCATGATGCATAAGTCCAGAATAGATTTCATTAGGCAGTGCCATGGCCAGAATTCCATGAGCTTTAGCATCAATTTCAAACAGTTTCAGATCTTCATCTGAGTATTGCTCTTTCTTCTTCGGAACCATCTCATTGGTTTCCGGATTACTCACCATAGGCTTATATGGTCCATGAACCACAGATTTCCAACAACCTGAACTATTGACAGATAGGTGATGGAGTATTCGGCGTTGCCATACGTATACTCACTCCTAACAAGCATCGGAGGCTTTGTTGAGGAGCCATTATTGTGTGGATCATTGATTGATGTAGCCATTTTCACCAATTCAAACAGGTTCAATGAGATTTTGATAGATCTAGCTCAAAAACTCAACAACACAGTTTTAAACAAGACGAATCTCAAATTAATTCACCGGAAGCAACAGAAAATGAAACTATATAACCAGTTCTCGCAAATTTGCTAATTCGATCAAACTTAGATATCAAAAGAGCAGTTTCAATGATCAATTGTTAAATCGATCACTAATTAACCAGCTCTGATACCATTTGAAAGGATCGGAATCTAGTTTGATCAATTAGATTAAGATTTGTAGCGGAATAGCGCAAAAACTAGACGAAATTTAAGGAAGAATAATATGAATATTCAATCAAACAGTGAAGGTTATAGAGAGAGAAAGTTTTCTACAAAGAGAATGTTTTCATTCATGCACATGCTTCGGTTACAAGGAAATTAGGTCAACATTCCTTTTATAAAGGAATGTGACATCAGCTGACGTCACTTGATAGTGACAACTAACTGATTTATACAAACAACTGAAAGAAAACTAAACTACTGAAGATGTCCACAACAACTGAGGACACCTTCACAAAAGCTAAGTACAAGCTAACATTACAAGTATGATGTTATAAATCTGAAGTGTAAACACTTCAGATGTTTTACATAAAATAAAACTACTGATTACAAATTACTGTAAAGTAAACCATCATAACTACTTCAGCTGTTGTGACAACTTCTGAGAACTTGGTCTTCAAACTTTGTCTTCAGTAGTTGTCTTTAGACTTTGTCTTCAGACTTTGTCTTTAGACTTTGTCTTCAGCTGTTGTGGGTTGTCTTCTGACTTTTTCTTCAGACCTTGTCTTCAGCAGTTGTCTTCAGACTTTGTCTTCAGACTTTGTCTTCAGACTTTGTCTTCAGACAGTCTTCGGACTTTGTCTTCGGACTTTGTCTTCGGACTTTGTCTTCGGACTTTGTCTTCGGACTTTGTCTTCGGACTTTGTCTTCGGACTTTGTCTTCGGACTTTGTCTTCGGACTTTGTCTTCGGACTTTGTCTTCGGACTTTGTCTTCGGACTTTGTCTTCGGACTTTGTCTTCGGACTTTGTCTTCGGACTTTGTCTTCGGACTTTGTCTTCGGACTTTGTCTTCGACTTTGTCTTCGGACTTTGTCTTCGACTTTGTCTTCGGACTTTGTCTTCGGACTTTGTCTTCGGACTTTGTCTTCGGACTTTGTCTTCGGACTTTGTCTTCGGACTTTGTCTCGGACTTTGTCTTCGGACTTTGTCTTCGGACTTTGTCTTCGGACATTGTCTTCGACATTGTCTTCGGACATTGTCTTCGACTTTGTCTTCGACTTTGTCTTCGGACTTTGTCTTCAGACTTTGTCTTCAGCTATTGTAGACCACTTCAGTTCTTTTGATGTCTGTGGGACTTAAAGGTTTTTTTGATCTGGCTCATTGGTTCTTTTGGTCCAACACAACTATTGTCTTGAAGAGCCTCTTTGATGTTTTTGGGTACTGTTTGACAAAGAAAAAAGGAGAACAAACAGATGTTTGCAATACTTTACTTGCTTCTTGTCACCCTTTCATTGAGTTCATCAATATGCTTTCTATTGGATGATTCTTGTGTATTTTGGTGGTTGGATGAGTCACCAAAAATTATTACATCATGATTGGAGACATTCAGATGATCATGGTGAGAGGCACCTTCATCTTGTATTGTTGGAGAATTATGAAGATAATCAAATTCTGTTTTTGTGACTGCTTAGCATTAGCAACACTTTGATTGCTTCCATCATTTGATGTTCTTTTGTTTTCAACTGGAGGTGTAGCTTGATCTTTGTTTCTGACTTTAGTTGATGGGTCTTCTGATGGTCATGGTAACATGCTGGGACCAGCTTCTATTGAAACACTTTGATTTTGATATGGTTGTCTAACAGGATCAGCTTGAAATGGAAAATCTTCATTCAGTTGTTTAGTAGAGGTTGGAGGAACCATTGGTAAATCATTTCTTCTTTCGGCTATTGAATGAAGTTGAGCTGAATGTATATTTCCTACATTAGACAAATGAAATAGATCAAAAGATTTTATAAACGAGTGAATATCAAACAACCAGTCAGGACCATTTGTAGATTTGGGAAATGAATGTTCCTTTAATTGAACATTTGTTGATTCATCAATAATGTTTAATCTAGGATTAACACTCTATAATCCTTTGAAACAATAGAATAACCTACAAAGAATCCTTCATCAGACTTAGATGAAAATTTTCCCAAATAGTCTCTGGTGTTTAATATGGAGACATGACTACCAAATGACTTGAAAAATCCAATAAATGGTTTTTTGTGAAACAATAGTTAATAATGAGTCATTTTGTTTACTTTTACAATCAGAGTTCTATTTTGCACAAAGCATAATGTGTTAACTGCTTCTAGCCAGAAGGTAATTAGTACTTTAGCATTGGCTAGCATTATTGGTGCTGCTTCAATCAATGTTTTATTTCTCCTGTCAGCTACCCCATTTTGTTGAAGCTAAAATTTTTGGATTCTTAGTGTGCCAAGGAAGAGAGTTCTTTGGTGTTGCTCCCCAACAAGCTTGGTGTTTGGAAGGACTTGTGGGTATACAAGCTTGAGGTTTTCTCCTTTGAAGGCTAGACATTCAAGAATATCATCTTCTTCATCTTTTACATATGGTTGTCATGTTTTGTTTGATAGCACATTACTTTACATTTATTAATGATCCTTATTCTTGGGTTTTGTTTGTGTTTTAAATGGTGAAAATTTTCAGCTTACTAACCATATGTTAAACCAATATTCCACTGCGATTTTTAAAGTTTAAATGGTTAAACTAGCTTGATTAACATGTAGCAAAACCCAACAATGGCATCTAGAGCCGGATATGTGGAATATGTGCTTCAAAAGGTCTTGACATATTAGTTGTCATGGACTTTTTCAACCTGTTAGGGGCTGTTTTGTTGTGGATATATGAATCCCTTATGTTTCAAAGTTTATTCTTGCAGGCTTTAGTATAAACCTTGAAAGATTTACATCAAATGGTTGATTGTGTTGTTTGGACAAACTTAAAGTTTTAGTTTATGTTGGCTGAAACTTTAGGGCTGAAATAAGGGGTTCATTGTTGTTCTTGGATGTTGAATTTGTTTCTCGTTATGATGCATAACATAGCCTTGGCCTTAGGTGTTTGGTTTTGGTTGATTGTTGTATGACATGTTGGTTTTGTTTCTTGAAAGGGTTGTAATTTGTGTTTTGTATCTTGGTTTGTAATTTATTTATTCATTTGGTTATGTAATAAATAGATTAGGTGCATTCCTTTTATTACAAAAATTGTATTAGGATATGATTTTTGTAAAAGAAGATGCACAAGATGAAGACTCAAAGAAGGACACAAAGACATGGACACTTGAAGCTTTTGGATGTGGTTTCAAGTGGGAGTTCATGGACACATTTTGATGTGTCATCTCAACCCTTAGGAAAGACCTTATGACAACACTTGTGATGGCAAACAAGTGTGGTCAACTTAGTGGCTATGGTTATGCACTCATGTTTGTATGTTTATGCTTGTTGGATGTTTTGTTGTTTGAATATTTGGTTGTCATTTGGTTATGCATAGCAAACTGACTGGGGTTGAGTAAGAGTGATATTCCTACTGAGAATCGAATATGATAATCAAGTCAATGATTGAGTGGCGGAAACAAACAATCAAAAAACATTCAAAACAAGAAAAATACTCATAAATCCTGTTTGTATTGATATATGAAAGTTGATAAGTTACAGAGAATTATTACAACAAAAGTTCTCTATCTATCAACCGTCAGCTCAGTACGAGGTTAACTATTCTATTTATAGACAGACAAGATGCCTTTACTAAATGATTAAACTACCCCCGACCAATTACATCAGAAACTAGTCTAAGTCTTTATCTGCATCTCTGCTTGTTCATCCGCATTAACAAATGCGGATGAGATAATCTTGATAAGCATTTCCACTTGATCATCCGCATTAGTAAGTTGGTCACCTACATTGGTTAATGCAGATGAACAAATACTCATGCGCATTTGGTTGGTCATCCGCATCTTCCTTTGTCCTTCCGCATTAGTCAATGCGGAAGAGTAACTTGTTCTTCAGCATTAGTATTATGTCTTCCGCATTAGTCAATGCAAAGGGTAAACACTTGTCCGCATCAGAGTTATGTCTTTCGCATTAACTAATGCGGAAGATAACACTTGTTATTTTCCTTACAGATCTTCATCCGCATTGGTTCCTGGACTTTTGGGTTTCAACTGAGCAATCATCAATTCACCCATTGAGTTGGCATGTATGATCCTTTCAGGTTGCAACAATACTCCCCCTAAGGATTATATAGCCTAGTTTTCCTCAATGTTTAGGAGGTGATTGATGTTGTGATGATTTAGCTGGATCTTCTGTAGGTAATATGAATGCAGCTTTAGTAGGATCCAGGATAGCCTTGCTTCTAACATCCTGTCTCTACTTAGCACATGGATCTTCATTTTACTCATCTTGTAGATGGCTTCCATTGGTAACTTTTTCAGTGAAATAGGTTCCCAAATAGAGATCGTAGAAAGACCATCTCTATGAATTTGTAAGCTTCCACCCACATCCACTTCAAATTTAACAATATTTCCAACTTGCAGTGGCGTTTTCTTCTTCTTTCTTTTGTCTCTTTTAGCACTTATTCGATCATATGCCAGTTTCAACAACTTAATGCATTTCAGAAAGAAGTGCATGTCTTATTCACCCAATTTCTTGTTTAATTCCCTGAAGTGCCAAGTATAAATGTAGTGGATGTATGATTCATCAAGTAATCTTACTTCATATCCACTGAATAGTTTTATGTCAGCTCCCTCCTTTCCTCCCCACTTCCTTTCAATCACCATCTCATAGGTTTTCTCATCATAATACACATTTGAGATGGGAGTGGATGAATGAGTACCAGACACTACTTTCCTCTTCAATGATTCGGTTGGCATTACTTTCAACTCAGGGAATACAATTTCTTCTACTTGCACCTTTTTGCTCTTATCAAGGGGATTGACAAATGTTTTATCTTTTCTCAAGCATATCGTCTTTAATGAATTGAAGTTGTTTGTTCTTCTGAACATCTTAAGTATGTTTTCAAATTCATACCCCCTGAACATAGCTACATGATTGATTAGTTCAAGTTGAGCTAGCTCCTTCAAGTCATGAATCTCAAGGGCATTTACAAGAGCTGAGTACTCTGTAAAGAATTGTACTAGCCCTGAGATTCTCTTCACCATGAACATATTCCATGTACTATCGTACTTCCAGGCTACTATCTTTTGATCTACCTTACCATTGGGAGTAGACACTCCTCTGATCAGTTCTGCAGTAGTCGGTCCTTCTTGCAGTTTCAACTGAGTTGGTTCTGCAAACCATTCAGGGTACTTGTGGAGCACTAGGGCAAGTAGTTCTTAGTCTTTCTGGTTCAACATCATGTCTTCAGCTGACACTCTGCTTCTTGGTTTGGTGCTTGACAATTCTTCTTCCAGCTTCTTGAGTTTTTCTTTCTTCTTATTAATCAATTGAAGAGTTGCAGCTCTTAAAGAATCTGTCTTCATGTTAGCAATCCTTCTTCTTGTGAATCCCTGACTTGATAGATATTCCATCAGACATATTATAAGGATCAGGAAATAATGATTCATGGGATGAGGATGATTTCTTCATTTGAGACAGTTTATGCAGGGGACCCCTTCTTGGCAATGGTATTTCATACCCTGTTGATTTTTCAAAGATAATTCTTTATGCTTTGGAGTATCCTTTGTCATTGTTTTCTCATATTCAGTGTCTATTGTTAGATCAAGCAACATTTTTACTTTCTCTTCCTCCTCCTTCATGTTATCATAAGTCATTCAAAACACTTCACCGGGATCATAGCCTTGATTGATCACAAACATGTATTTTATCATCAAGTCAACAGTTTGTGCCTTGGTTACCATGTCTTCCACTGCCTGTTCTGCTTTAATAGGGTTGTCCATGATAACATACTTTTCAACTTCATATCCACCAGCAATTTCACCTTCTTCTAAATCAATTGCAGCAGCCAATTTCTTCAATTGAGCTTCTGCCTACTCATATTCTTCCAAAAATTTAGCAATTGGTGCTAGACTTCTTGGGTCATCTTTTTGTTTCTTTACTAGTTCTTCTTTAACTATTGGTCTTTTACCTTTGGCTTTTTCAGCTAAGTACTTCCTGTTTCGTGGGTAAGTTTGAAGTTGAGGGCTAGAGGTTTTAGCTTGTTCTTCTGGTTCAGGTACCTTTTCAGGTGTGCTTGGCTCTTGATCATTCATCTCATTTTTCTCCTCCTCTTTCTGTTCTGTTTTAGTTTCTTCTTTCCTTCCCTTTTCATACTTTTCTTTGAGTTCTTCTTATTGTTCTTTAGATAATGAGATAGCAGGGACAATTTTTAGAGTTAATTCTTTTTCCAAAGGCACTGGTGATTTGGGGATAAAACAATAGGCTCTGACTCAGTTCTTTGGTTGTTTATGAATTCCCAAAAGCCATCACCAATGCTAAATTGGTCAGATGAAAAACTATCCAATGCACTGAAGAGTTCTTCAAATTCACCTTTTTCATAGAGTAATTTGTGTTTCCAGAATACACTACCATATCTAGACTTTGATTTTTAAACTTAGTTTGACTTTCATCACCTTATTTTTCTTTATTTTCATCTACTGATTGGTTGTCATCAACATCAACCTTTTCTTGTTCTTCTTTCTCATAATCATCATTCACTTCATTTCTTTGGATCTTAATCATCATTTCAAGCTCGGATATTCTTTTGTTCTTGCTATCAATTTCCTTTTCAAGTTTTGAGATGATATCAGCTTGTTCTTCTATGATATTTTCTTGTTCCTTCATTGCTATTGTTTGAATTTCAAGAGTGTCTATATGTCCCCTTACTTCTTCTCTTGAGTGCTTAAGGGCAACCTTTACAACTTCAATTTCCTTATCTTTCTCAGTCAATTCATCCTTATGCTTATCTTTGAGATCTTTCATCTCCTGTTCCTTCTCATCTACTTCCAGAATTCTATCGATAATTCTTGCCCTTCTGTTTAGAATTCTCTCCATTCTTTCAATCGTTTGCATCAATTCAGTAATCAATACATCCTTCTCATCTGGTCTGTTAACATTTGAATCAGCAAAACTTTCTGAGGGAGTAGGCTCAGAAGTTGTTGTTTTTGCAAGCATCTGAGTGTGATGATCCTCCTCATCAAAAGATGATTTGGAGGCTTTAGAAGCACTGGTTGATCCTCCTACATCAGCAGGGTAATCTTGTGATGGAACAGGTTAAAAAGGGGATATAGGTGATTGTAGTGGTGGTGATATTAGAGAGTGATATTAGAGAGTGATGATGAGGTGATATAGGGGTAGGTTGAGTGGTTGTTGGTGGTGTTGGTTGTGGAGTTAAAAGTGATGGTGATTGTGATGATTCTATTGGTGATGGTTGAGGTGTAGTTTGTGGTATTGGAGATGGTTGTGGTGAAGGTTGTGGAAGTGGTTGAGCTTGACCTGCTTGATGCAATTGTTGAAGCATCCAAGGAAGGAGGGGTGAGTGAGCACCACTGTAAAAGTTCCTTGGGCCCTTCTTCATGTACTTATAGGATTTTTCATCATAGTGAGGATGTTAAGCACAGGTCCTTCATTAGCAATGTCATGAAATGATTCATTGATTAGACATTGAATGAATCTGGGATACATTAGAAACTTGTATCTTAACCCTTCTTGAATGTTGGAGATTAGACCATTGAACACATATGCAGACATATTAAACCTCCTGTTGGTGCAGAGAGCACATATTACAGAAGATGTGAGGACTGGAATCTCATTCCATCCTGCTTTTCTTTTCGATAGACAGTGTTGGAACATATGAATTAGGAACCTCCAAGGTAGATCCACTAATCCTTTGACTATCTATTTTGCTTCATAACTCCCTTCATAACCAATTTTAGAGAAAAATGTGGTTATTTCTTCATCATCTAATTCAAGAGAATCATTAGCATTATCACCGAATTGTAGACATCTTCTAACAACTCTTCTGTGATCCTCAGAGTAAGCTCATTATTGATTCTCCCAGTTAGAGTTCTCACTCCATCATCTTCAACTACCTCAGCTGATTCCCAGAAAGACCTGATGGGATTCTTGTAGATTGTTGGACTCACTGTCATGGCATATGCTACGCTTGTGGTAGATAAGAATCTTATCATATCTCTAAGACCTTCGGCTTCAGGCATATCAGGGTTTAAATAACTGCTGACGTTATGGAGCTTGCTCCATGTAAGATTTGCCATGTAATCTGCACAAGAGACATGTGTGTTAGTTATCAGTTTTGACTTTAAATTGACAAGGAGGACTGCTTGTTGAATTTCTGTAATGGTAAATAATGAATCTGTCTTTTAAAATCACAAATTAAATGTTTGAACCATTCAATAGATAATGTGACTTTGATTTGTTACAGATTTTCCTTTTCATTTTGCTCTGTTTTTTGCAGTTAACATGATTATCAAGGTTTTCAATATCAGTTGAATTCCTATCAATTTATATGTTTATTGAAGTCGAAAATGTGTATTACATCACATTAATAAGTTCGATTTTGGTGTTCTTCATTACTATCTGGTTCATTGTTTGATTTAGGTTAACAGTCCAAAACTCAGGTCTTGGTTTCAAATTTTATTGAACTTATACCTTATCTTTGAAATAACTGTAGTTCATAATCGATGACAAGAATGTTGAGATGAAACACAACAAAATCATTGAATGTTTATGACGATGATGATGATTGAAGGTGGTGTACTGTAGGTTTGCGCACGTCTCACTATAAAGTCTCTCAAATTGAAAAGTATTAAATGGCCCGTTTGAATTCCTTTAAATAGTCAAATAATACAATTTGAAAAATTTTACAAGTTTACAAGCAGATACAGTCACCACTGTAGCAAATGCTGAAGGTTAATTTATTTGACTTTTGGTCATCCACATTTGTTGACTGTAGCAAATGCGGAAGACAAAGTTTCGTCATTGACAGTTTGCATTTGGCTACTTTTGGTCATCCATATTTGTTGACTGTAGCAAATGCGGAAGGTTGATTTTACTGACTGTCTGCATTTCATTACTGTTGCAAATGCGTAAATTTTGTATTCTATCCGCATTTGTGTACTGTTGCAAATGCGGAAGTTAAACTTGAAATTTTGGCTATCCGCATTTGTTGTAGTAAATGCAGAAGAATAACATTGCAATTTTTGGCTGTTCGCATTTGTATTGTAGTAAATGCAGAAGAATAACATTGCACTTCAGTGCTCTAACAAATGCGGTTGAGTTGGTTGTTTTATCCTATCCGTATTTGTACACAGTAGCAAACGCGATAGAACAAAGTCAATCGGTATTTGTGCAACTATATCAAATGCGGTTGACAAGTCAACAGCACAATAGCAAATGCGATAGAGACCTGTTCATATGCATTTGTTAACTGTATCAAATACGGTATAGTAAATTCCACATTTACTTCAGACACTAATGCGGTAGAGTAAAATCGTTGTCCGCATTAGTTGCACTTGAGAAAAAATATTGTTACCCGCATGAGTTACATGCATGGGTTACCTTCACCCGCATTAACTAATGCACTTACCTGCATTAGCTTTTCAACTTAATCAAAAGTTAATGTGATTGAATTGATTATACATCTTATGAAGAGGTGTCCTTCATTGATTTTTCTTATGAAGTTGGCTGTTGAAGTTGTCAATTCTTGCTTGGATTGACTTGTATGTCACAATTAAGACAAGTTTCCTAATTTTGACAAATCTTGGGCTTATCATGCATCTAAGAACTGCATAAGCTGAGATATAATGGTATAACTTATTGCAACAACACCAAATAACATCCTTTTTGTTTTGTTTTTCAAAATTAAGTTTATAAACAAAAATTTGGACTTACTCAAAAATTTTAAATTAATCCCCGTAAAGTTTATGTCCACATTTGCATAGAAACTTTAAAGATTTAAAACTTTTTGAATATTATTTTGATTAATATTAATAATGAAGAGAAAGATCTCTTTGTTGGGATCATATCAATCTTACATTACACATGTGCATCCTTTATGATTAAATGGACATGATTATGAACTTGAAGATTGAAGGTATATTTGTCCTCTTAAACCCATAACTAGTAGATATTTTGATGCAAATGAATTTTATCATGTTTTAGTTGATTTATTATTCAATGTGTACCTCACACACATAAGCATGAAATGATCAACCCTCCTTATACAATGCATGGTAGAACTTTTTCTCAACTTTTCTTATCACGTTACTTAAGTCATGAAATCTCATTTTCACCGATCCTCATTGGGATTCTTTTAATTTGATCCTTTTTCATGTTGATCCACATTGGGATTCTTTTCACTTCACTTTGGAAGGTGATCTATGATAGGATTCTTTTTTTCATTCACTTGGAATGTATTACTTTGTTGATTCATCCAATTTTGGATGAGTTACACATTGGGAATCTTTTGGATTATGACATCTGCACTATGTGCAAGTTTCATCAGGTCTTTGCTCAGCCAAACAAAGATGAAACATGATGTGGTGAAAGAGATTCATAAAGTATCATTACCTGGTGTGTTTAGGCTACTACACACACATGCATTCATATAAGCCAATACATACCTGTACTTTGTGATGAGTGTATCACAATTGAATATGTCTTTAATTCATCACTGCATGTATCTTTTCTTCAAGTTGAGCCTACCAACATATCTGGTATATCATTTCAGTCTTTTACATTTTGGAATTAAGCATAGTGAATGATATAACGACTATAAATATATCATTTCCCTAGGAATCTTTTTCTACATAAAACTTGATATTTTTTGTGGTTTTTAATGTTTTAAATTGTTTTTGATGTTTTTCATAGTTTTTACTCAAGGTTAATCATGCCAATTGACTGAACCAGAAATTCAAACCTACTAGCTTCAAATGCCTTGGTAAACAAATCAGCTAATTGATTTTCAGTTGGTACTTGAATCAATTTGATTAAACCCTTTTCAGCACAGTATCTCAAAAAATGATATCTAATCTCAATATGTTTTGTTTTTGAGTGCTGAACTGGATTATTAGTTATAAAGACAGCAGTTGTGTTGTCAATAAAAATTGGTGTATGCAAGAAGTTAAAACCATAATCAAGCATCTGGATTTAAATCCAGAGAACTTGAGAGCAACATGTTGATGCGGCAATATACTCAGCTTCTGTTGTGGACACAGACACATTTGTCTGCTTCTTGCATTGCAAGGATACTAGTCTGGGACCAAGAAATTGAGAACCGCAAGAAGTGGATTTTCTGTTGAAGTTGCATCCTCCATAATCACTTTCTGTGTAGGCATAGAGATTAAATTCTCCTTCCTTTGGATACCATAATCTAAGAGCTGGCTTGCCCTTCAGATATCCGAATATCCTCTTGACTGCATTCACATGTGATTCTTTTGGATCTGCTTGATATGTTGCACACACACAAACACCAAACACAATGTCAGGCCTACTGGCTATTAGATACATAAGTGAACCTATCATTGATCAATATTGAGTCTGATCCACTGATTTGCCTTCAGGGTCAGGTCCAATCTTCATTTTAGTATCCACAGGAGTTCTGATAGACTGACAGTCAGCAAAGTGGAATTTCTTCAACATGGTTTCTACATATTTTGATTGATTGATGAAGATTCCATCTGCTGTTTGCTGGACTTGCACCCCTAGAAAGAAGATGAGTTCCCCCATAGCACTCATTTAGAACTTTGAATGCATAAGGTCTTCAAATTCTTTGCAAAGTTGCATGTTTGTCGAGCCAAATATAATGTCATCCACGTAGATCTGGACTAACAACATGTCTTTCCCTCTTATTCTTCTGAAGAGAGTCTGATCAATCTTTCCTCTTTCATACCCATGTTCAAGGAGAAAGGACAATAGAGTCTCATACCACTTTTTTGGTTCTTGATGAAGACCATACAGAGCTTTGTCATGTTTGTAAACTCTATGAGGGAAGTCTGGATCTTCAAAGCTAGGTGGTTGACTCACATAGACTTCTTCAACAATCTTTCCATACAGAAAGGCACACTTTACATCCATTTGATAAACATTAAATTTCATGGACGCAGAATATGCAAGAAAGATTTTGATTGCTTCTAGTCTGGCAACAAGAGCAAACACTTCATCGTAGTCGATTCCTTCTTCCTGAGTGTATCCCTGTGCCACTAGTCTTGCTTTATTTCTGATGACTATCCCTCTATTATAAGTCTTGTTCCTGTACAGCCATCTGGTACCGATAGGGTATTGTCCTTCTGGAAGATCTACCAGCTGCCATATTTCTTCCTTCTTGAATTGGAGCAATTCTTCCTGCATTGCTTCAATCCAACTATTGTCTTGAAGTGCCTCTTTGATGTTTTTAGGTACTGTTTGACATAGAAAGCAGGAGAACAAACAAATGTTTGCAATACTAGACTTGCTTCTTGTCATGCTCTCATTAAGATCACCAATAATGGTGTGTATTCTTATGGTTGGAATGGTGTCACCAGCAATAGTTACATCAAGATTGGAGACATTTAGTTCATTATGGTTAGAGGCACATTCATCTTGTATTGTTGTCGAATTATGACGATTGTCAATTTCTCTTTCAGTAACTACTACATCTTCAGTGGCACTGAGGTTGCTTGCATCATTTCATGTACCTTGAGTTTCTACTAGATGAGAAGCCTATTTTTGATTTCTGATATCATTTGACAAGTCATCTGAGTGAGATGGTACCAGGCTGGGACCTTCGTCACAAGAAACACTAAGGTTTTATGACAGATGTCTGATGGGATCAGCTTGAAGAGGAACATCTTCATTCATATGTTCATCATATGTAGGTGGAATCAATGGATAATTGTCTCTTCTTTCTACCATTGATAAAGTATCACCTGAATGTATATTTCCTATATCAGACAAGTGAAATTGGTCAAATGATTTAGTAAAAGTGTCAATATCAAACAACCAATCAGGACCATTTGTAGATTTGGGAAACGAATGTTCTCTGAATTGAACATTTGTAGATTCATCAATAATATTCATTCTAGGATTGAACACTTTATAAGTCTTTGAGATAGAAGAATAACCTACAACGAATCCTTCATCAAACTTGGATGAAAATTTTCCCAAATGATCACGGGTGGCTAATATTCAGACTAGACAGCCAAATGATTTGACGAATCCAATAAATGGTTTCCTATGAAAGATCAGTTCATAAGGTGTCATGTTACTTTCTTTAACAATCAGAGTTTGATTTTGCACAAAGCATGATGTGTTAATTGCTTATGCCCAGAAGGTGATTGGCAGTTTAGCATCAGCTAGCATCATTCTTGCTGCTTCAATCAGTATTCTATTTCACATTTTAGCAACCCCATTTTGTTGAGGAGTTCTAGCTGCACTGAATTGATGAGCAATGCCTTTGGTTGCACAAAAGGAACTCATATTTTCATTTTTGAACTGTGTACCATTATCACTTCTTATTATTTTGACCTTAACATCAAGTTGATTTTCAATTTTAGTTATAAATTCTTGAATGATTTGGGATGCTTCGGTTTTATGAAGTAGGAAGAACACCCATGTGAATCGAGAAAAGTCATCAATGATCACTAAACAACACTGTTTCTTTCCCATACTCATTACATGGGTTGGTCCAAAAAGATCCATGTGAAGTAACTTCAATGGAGTATTGTTAGTGTTCAGCAGCTTGGTTTTGTGAGATGATTTGTGTTGTTTTCCTTTGAGGCATGCTCAACATTGATCAATAAAATTGAATTCTTTTTGAGGAAGACGAATGACATGGTTTCCTTTGACTAACTTGTTCATATTTTTATAGTTAGTGTGCCCCAAACATCTATGCCAAAGCTATGACTTATCAAATGATGCTTTAGATAAAAGACATGTTTCATCCTTAGGTGATGCACAACACAGGTTTAAGACATATGTATTATTCTTCCACGGAGTCTTTAAGACAACCCATTCTTCAAAAATCTGAAATCCAGGTTTCAGAATGTGGCAGTGAGTGTCTGTAAAGTGAGTGGAATATTTTTTCTCGCAGACCTGAGACACGCTTAGCATATTGAAATTCAGTTGTTCACAGTAATTCACTCTGTCAAAGCTCAGCATCCCGTTTGTCACAGATCCTTCTCCTGTAATTCTACCACGTTCTGAATCTCCACCGAATGCCACAGTAGTTCCATGTATGTACTTGAATTCATGAAGGAGTGAACGATCTCCAGTCATATATCGGGAGCATCCACTGTCTACGTACCATAGACTATTAGACCTGTGTGGATGAACCTACAAGCAAAAAGAACTAATTAGAATAAGGGACCCAAGCCATGATGGTCTTGGGTTTCCTGTTCCTATTCATGATAGTCACCTCCCGGTATTTCCCTCTAAATTGTGATTTGGAAGGAGGTGTTCTGGGAGACTTTTGATGATGAATTAGTTGAGTCATCTCATCAACATCTACTAAGGATTCAGATGAATAATGAAATCATTGGTCTCTATTTCTTTGTAAAAATTTAGCCCGAGTTTCATTATCAAAAGTTGGTTTTTGCTTGGGAAGGTCAAGTTTGTGTTTCATTATGAGATGATTTCTTTAACCCTTCCTCAAATCATTCAAGTTATTTCTGTCATTTGTTGATCTAGGTGTCCTAATTGAGTATTATGAAGATGAGGTCTGACAGAGTGCATCACAGTAAATGTTTTTGAGATGGGCTTGTGTTGTGGAATTCTCAACCCCTTCTGATTAAAGTAACAATCAGATGTATTGTGATTGTTCATGTCATAGATTGAACAATACTTGTTGAAATAGTAATTTTTAGTGGAGTGATTGATCATTTCACCTATAGAACAATATTGATTGAAGAAGCATTTATCTGTCTTGTGATTGAACATGTCACAAATATCATAATACCTGTGTTTGTTTCTTGAATCAGATTTTTCCTTGTGTGACTCAACTAATACTTTCTTTTTATGAGTCACTTTTTCTTTATGTGATGAATCAGAATTAACCTTTTTAGTAGATTGTTTCACAACACTACTTTCGTTCAGTTGTCTGGGCTGTTTCTGTTTCTTGAACCTACTTCTCACTTCTTTCTCAAACTAGTCAACATGTTCATTGTTACAGATAACAAACCCAACTCCCTGCCTTAACCTTGATGACTCATGGTCTGATGAAGTTTTATGTGTTGAACTTAGTTTTATAGTTTGTTTCTTTTTCAGTGAAACCTTTCCTGATTTGCTTGAATTTTATGGAGATCCAATCTCATTATCAGAACTACTCTCAATAGTGGGTTTCACTGTCTTGATATATTTCTTTTTGCCTTGTAAAATAGATGGTATGAATTTTATAAAAGGTAAAATTGCTTTTACAGGGCTTGATGGTTTCATGACACTCACTGTGTTGTCTAAGCACTCTTTGATTTTGATTGGGTGACCTAACTTGATTTTATCCTTATTGGTTTCAAAATGAACATCAGCTAGTTTTAAGGATTTGTCAATTATTTCACTACTGATTTAGGTTACATAGTTTTAGGTTCAATTGATTCAGAGAGTGAGACAGAGTCGGGCATGATAGTGTAATTGTCATTGTATGGTGGAGGACATGAACTATACCTAATTCCTTATATGTCCTTTGGATCCTTTTGTGAATCCAGCATCTCTTGCAGCTTGACTGAAGACATTTGAAACTTTTCAAGTTTCACTTCAGTCATAGATTGTTGAGCTTTAGCTTGAGCTAACTTTTCAGTAAGTAGCTCATTTTCAGCTGCAAGATTGTATTTCTCACCATGCAATTTTTCTATGTCAGATATGAGAGAGTTGATTTTGATTTCAAAACTTTTTAGTTCTCTCTTCATCATTTCTGACCTCACTTTTCTTTTTAATTTTATCTGCCAATTTATGGTTGTGTTCTCTATACTCTTTTAATTCATTTATGCATTTTTTACTACAAAGGTTAGTTTTTACTTCAGTAGGCATTAAAGATGGTCCATCATTGATGTGAGCCATAAGAGCATGATTCTAGAATTGAGGCTTGACTTCCTCAACATACACACTCCAGTCACATATCCCATCTTGTTTGATCACGAGGGCACTGGCAAAAGGCTGACTGCTTGCATGGGCTTGATTTGTCAGTTGTGGTTGATTCTGGTATGTTTGTTAATGATGAGAATGATGATACTGTTGTTGTTGATTGTTGGAGTGATAGATTGAATTGGGTTGTGATGATGATTGGCCTGGAGAATTCCATGGATAATTGTTTCTTTTGGGAGCATTGCACTCTCTTGAGAAATGGCTAGTCATGCCACAGTTGAAGCATTTCACCTTGGATTTGTCATATCCAAGTTTTTTGTTCTCATTCAGGCTTAGCTTTCTTCCTTTTCTGAAGAATATTTTTGCTCTCATGGCAATCATTGCCATTTGCCACTGTAGATCCATCTCCTCAACATCATCAGGATCCATTTCTTCTAAATCTTCCTAAATTAGGTGGGCAGAAGTGAGTCTTCCTCCCAGATATGCTTCAAAGATTGCAACAAAGGCATTGTAAGTTGCCTTTTCCTCTTCTGATTTTAAGTCTTCTGGTGAGGTTTGCGGAGCAGTGTTGACTTTAGGTGCTTGAGCTGAAGTTGAAGGGTGATTGAATGGTGGAGATGCAATGAACCTAGTATTGTTCATTTGATCTCTTGATGAGATGAAGTCATCTTCCTCTGTGATGAAAGCATTTTCAACAAAATGAGATTTTGAAGGAAATTTGTAGGCCTCAATCACTCTTGGTCCACTCAGGTTTCTGCTTCGTTTATCAAGTTCCAAAGCTTCAATCTTGGCTATCATAATGTCTAGAGTGGTACTCTCAAGATCAAGAGTATTTTTCAGTATTGTGACATTTTGCTTCCAGCTTTCAGGTAGACTGTGAAGCATTTTCTAGTTAAGATCTTTAATATTGTAAGAAACACCCATAATTTCCAAGTCATTTACCAACTGTACAAATCTATGCAATTGTTTTGATATGGATTCTCCTTTGGTGTGATGGAATGTTTCATACTGATTGACCAGCTTGTCTTTGTTAATTTCAACAACCTCACTGCTTCCTTCACACATAAATTTGAGTGCATCCCAAATAGCTTTAGCAGTTCCATACTTTTTCAATCTTTTTAGCACATCCATTTTGAGTGCTTGAGTCAAAATTGAGTATGCTTTGAGATCAATTTTGATTTTCGTATAGTCATCTTCATCCACAGTTAAGTCTTCAATTGGTAAAGTGCAGCTTAAGCTGTTGATAGAGTAACAGGAATATGTGGACCCTTACATATTGAGATCCAAAAATCAGGATCTACACCTGTGATATAATTTCTAAACCTTATTCTCCATTGTTTAAACTCAGATTTGTGTTTAAGCATGGGAGGTTTAGGTGTATGACCTAGTTCAGAGTACCTGTTAGAATCCATGTTCATTTGTGTAAGTATAGATTTAGTTGATTTTAATATTGATTATGTTTGATGAGTCCAACTTGTTCAAGCAGTTCTTTCAAGGTTCAGAATGAGTTCTTTAATGATTTTCTTGTTGTTCGACAGGAGTATTGTTGTTGTTTACTAAGTAGAGATGATGATATCCACTACTAGCAACTTGATTACTTGATCAATCAAGTTCTATTCAGTCTGTGCGCAGATCTAAAAGAGAATCGAGAGCCAAGCTCTCATACCAATTGACTGGGGTTGAGTAAGAGTGATATTCTTACTGAGAATCGAATATGATAATCAAGTCAATGATTGAGTGGCGAAAACAAACAATAAAAGAACATTCAAAACAAGAAAAATACTCATAAATGTTGTTTGTATTGATATATGAAAGTTGATAAGTTATAGAGAATAATTACAACAAAAATTCTCTATCTATCAGCCGTCACCTCACTATGAGGTTAACTATTCTATTTATAGGCAGACAAGATGCCTTTACAAAATGACTAAACTACCCCTGACCTATTACATGAGAAACTAGTCTAAGTCTTGATCCGCATCTCTGCTTGTTCATCCGCATTAACAAATGCGGATGAGATAATCTTGATCAGCATTTCCACTTGATCATCCGCATTAGTAAGTTGGTCATCCACATTGGTTAATACGGATGAACCAATACTAATGCGCATTGGTTGGTCATCCACTTTTGTAAATGCGGATGAGCAAAGCCTTGTCCGCATCTTCTTTTGTTCTTCCGCATTAGTCAATGCGGAAGAGTAACTTGTTCTTCAGCATTAGTATTATGTCTTCCGCATTAGTCAATGCGGAAGAGTAAACACTTGTCCGCATCAGAGTTATGTCTTCCGCATTAACTAATGTGGAAGATTGTTGTAGCATATATTTTCATATATAGTCTGTCCGTCGCTTGTCGAATAGTCTAGGCTTAATCTAATACACCTGATATGTTGTAAACACATGAAACTGGGTCATTCGCAGGAGCATATGTGAATGAGACTCAGTCGTACGACTGAGCCATGCTAATGGACCAGTCGTGCGACTGAGAGATGCGATTGGAACATTCGTAAGACTGAACCATAAGTATGGTCCAGTCGTATGATTGAACCATACGCATGGTCCAGTCGTACGATTGAACCATATGCATGGTCAATCGCACGAATGGGCCCAGTTGCATCTAATATGGGCCGAGGCCTATATATACCGTTTCAATGTGTAGAGAGATAAGGATTTCCAATGGTTTTTGAGAGGAAGTCTGCCCGGAGCCTAGGGCTGCCGGATGAGAGGGGAGATCATGCTCGATCTTCCCCTTGCCAAGAGTCTTGATTCTTATGTTGTAACGAGCTTGTAATCGTTAGGTTTTGTTCAATGAAACCATTCAATTATAGTTTGTATTATTGTTTGACTTTTTGGTTTGTGCTATTGTTTATCCTTCCGTCAAAAACATGCTCGGATGTTTACCGATCCAAACCGACTTCACAATGGTATTAGAGCTTTGTCTCTTGATTACGTGTTGATTCAATAGTTTTGACACAAAAATTGTGTTTTTGCATCAAAACCGCAATCTTTTTGTGTCTAACGGAGTCTTAGACGTTTCCTGGTCGAAAAGTTGAGTTTTTCCGGCATACGACTATTAGGGTTTGATAAAATTGGAGCTTTTATGAACAAATCAAGTTAAATCTATGAATTATCAAACTTTAGCAAGTTCAGTCGCACGATTAGACCAATCACACGACTGCGTTCATTCTCACTCTCCAACCGCACGATTGGACTCATTCGTACCTTCAATCGTACGACTGAGAACTTCATTCGAACTGT
Source organism: Flaveria trinervia (assembly GCA_025506515.1). NCBI lineage: Eukaryota > Viridiplantae > Streptophyta > Magnoliopsida > Asterales > Asteraceae > Flaveria > Flaveria trinervia. The sequence goes on from CM046441.1 coordinate 35,123,012, forward strand.
TCAATCGCATTTGTTCATTCGGGTGACTCACTCATCCGCATTTGTTCAGTCGCACAATTGAACCATCCGCATTGTTCAATCTCACGAATAAGTTCAATCGCATACCCCCATTCGCGTACATTAGCAGTTTGTTAAACAGTAAAGTTAAACCTAATGGAGGACCAGTTTTCAGCATACACAGCATGTAGAGACACACGTATTCAGAATCTACTGCTGTTGGAGAACAAAGTGGGGATTCACAATAAACCCCCAAAACTTATTACGTTAGACGACTACCCACAATGGAAGCAACGTTTCGAAATCTACTTAAATGGAGTAGATACAAATTTGTGGGAGGCCATCAAGTCGGGTTATAGCATGCCAGTAGGAGCTGACGGAGTCAAACTTACTCTAAGTGGCATGTCGGATGCTCAGAAGGTAAAACCCAATGCTAAAAAGAAAGTCTATGCTTTGCTAACTCAGTCTATTCCGAAGGATCTTTTCCATTAGTATTCAGAGTATACTCAAGCAAAGAAACTTTGGGATGCGTTGGAAAAGAGGTATGACGAAAATGCCTCTCTGAAGGCCATCAAGGCAAAAGCCTTGAAGAAGGAGTTTGACAACTTCTCTTCTATGGGAAAAGAAGGCGTTGATGATGTGATCGATAGATTCTACCACCTAATGAGTGAGATGCACACTCATGGAGTGGTTACATCAATGGAGGATAAGGTATCCAACTTTGTTGATAGATTACTAGAAAAATGGGCGTCGTTTGTCTCTAATCTCAAACAGAATGGAATGCTATCGAAGTTAGATATAAATGACTTCATTCTGAAATTGAGAGAAAAGGAGCTAAGGATGAAGTATAAAGCCCAAAAGGCTAACTACAATCAAATCCGGCACTCTACAATGCTACTCCTTCGGTCAAGACATCTGGAGGGCCACTGCAAACTGCCTTCATCTCAAGTGTAGCAGTTCCAGCACAACCCTCAACTTTAGGATCCGAAACGTCAGGGTCGTCTAGCACCCAATATATGATACCTGAAGCTAATGCAGCAAAGCTCAAAACCGACAACTTAGGGAATGTGACTGTGGAGGTGGCCAGAGGACATATGGACCTCTTAGCTGTGGTGGTTCAATCCTATGATGGATTAGTTGCTGGAAAGATAGGAAACTGTCACCTGGTAGATGAGGATTATGAGCAGGTGGATGAGATGGAGTTGGAACGTATGGACATAATGTGGGCCCTGGCAAGTGCTGTCCGACGAGCTAAAAAGTTTGTCAAAAAGACCGGATAGAACTTGGGTGCAACAAAAGACACAACCTTTGGGTTCGATAAGTCAAAGGTTACATGTTTTAACTGCAGTGAGAAGGGACACTTCAAGAGGGAATGTGTAAAACCAAAGAAGACGGGTATTGGCAATCCCTTCTCTTCATTTAATTGTCAGGACAAGGCCACATCTAGTAGTTCTAACTCATCCAGCAAGGACCCAAAAGCCTTAACTGCTAACGAGGATATAGGACAAGACTGGAGCTTTCGGTTCGTGTCACCAGGAGAGTCCAATATAGCTAGTGTGGAGGATATTGATGACGATTCTACGAGTGAGGGAGATATAGCAGTATAGCTCGCGATGTCAATTCTGAAGACACTGCAAATGTGGTCAACCATTTGCCTGAAGAAGAAAAATTTGCATCATCATCTGAATCACGAGAACCAGAGGCAACCAAGTCCTTACTCATGGTTCATTCCTTTTTAACATCTCAGGTAAGTACTACTGACCAACTGCTTAATAATCATGCTTGCTTAGAATGTAATAAATTCAGAGAAAGTATAGATTCAAAATTTGCTAGGCTATTAGATCATAATGATAGCTTAGTAAAGGATTTGGAACTGTGCACAGAGGCAAATAGAGTGTTAAAACAAAACAAGCATAGTTACAAGGAAAAGATAGACCTATTGAATAAACAACATAGGGAAACTCAGGTAGTTGCTTTCAACCAAGAAAATGACATTAGGTACTATCTAAACTCTCTAGAGGACACTAAGAAGCAAAAAACAGTTTTATAAGTAGAAGTCAACTCATTAAGCTCATCACACATTGTCGAACACTTAGTGAGAGAGAGAAATAATGGGGAGGGACTGGGATACAAAGTGGTTCCACCACCACCTGAGACCTTGATGAACACCAAAAGTAAACCAATTAACAATAACCCCATCAAGGATCATGTGGTGTCTACTCCTCTTGTTAACGATCCAGATTCCATAAGTAAATCAAGTGAATCCGACTCTAAACAAAAGGAGGTCACTTCAAAGGCAATAGGAAAGATGCCTTGTGTTAACCTAGAAAAAGAACTTGAAAATGTTAGTTTAAAGTCAGGGTCAAACAAAGTCAAACAAGAACCTAAAAGGACTATAAAACCTAATCAATAATGTTCATCATGTCACAGTCCAGGTAAACAAGAGATCAAAGTTGTAAAATCAGGTAAAGCAATTAAGTTTGTAAAACCCTACCATACATCTAACAAAGAAGTGTCTCAATTTAAACATTATAAGGTTGACCGTGTGACATCTACATCTCCACCAAACATATAAAGAGTAAAGTTGAAAGCATATCCTGCTATAATTGTGGAGAGTATGGTCACATCGCATCTCATTGTCCTTGTTACCACACACCAAGGAGGAAAGTTGAACTTTGTGCATCTACATCTAGATCCTTTAAGAGGAACTCAGTGACGCCTCCTAAAATGGATAGTGAACCCATAGTTCAACCCATTAGCCAGTCGTCAGCTTATCACAAATAGGCCTTACCCAAATCTGGATTATGGAAAGAAAAAACCTCCTCAGTGCCTGAAAATGAGAACACACATAAATCTGATCAACCTTCAATGTCAAAGGGTCAGTGGGTTGAGTTTATGATGTGTGATGCCTCAGGGAAACCCAAGCCAGTTAAGGCTTGGGTTCTGTGACACCCCCAACCACGGCATATTCCCGCAGGGCGTGAACGTCATGGAAACCATAGTCATTGATCAACCACTACATGGTTTAGTAAACATACAATTCAAATAAGCTTAAAATACATAATTGTTTTAGAGTTGAATAGCGGAAGCAATAGAGCTAATGTGATTGTTTTCAAAACATGACAAATACAACAATAAATGTCCCCAAATAGCATGAATGGCCCTAAAGTGCGACGTGGACCAAGCTAGCTTAACTTGATGCAAATGTTAAATACCTGAGAAAACATGCATGAAAAATATGTCAACATAAATTTGGTGAGTTCACAAGTTTTGAAGTAATAGTAACAGTGTAATGGACCACAAGTCTTTCTATGATTTGATTGTCGATCATACAATACTACAATATTATATAAGCACTGCAACCGAAGCTAGACTGTAACTGTAACAAAATGTCCCTACCCATGCCTACCGTATGCATGAGTGTGAATAGGCTAATAATGCACCCATTTAGACCTCCAGTCAAGATTAGGGTAATTAATCTGGGTGGGGGTAGTCAAACCTAATAGTACTATCCATGATTACCTCGCTTTGGGAAATAAACTAACGGTCCGATAACAGGGGACCTTACACGGTAAGTAAAAACTTATATAACATGTGAAATCATTAACAAGTAAATGTGTCCAAGAAAATAGTAATTTGCATGTAATCTCCCCTAAATAGAAAAATAAGTAAAATGGGGCCGTGAAACTCACCTGTAATGCACCTGTGAATTCTAGCAATAGTCTGTACGTATGATTGGTCTAGGAATCTCCTTAATAAATTCACAATATATTCATGAGGTCATGATTACTGACCCTAGATGGTCATGCATAACTCATCCACAAAGTTAGTTTTGAAAATGTCACTTGACTAGTTACACACATTGAGTCGTTAATGTTTTATATAGATTGTTGTCTTTATAGTTATCTTCATAAAAACACATAATGTATTGGATGGGTTTTATATTAAGTATAATAGCATTATACTTTTCATGTGTATGAGTTTATTTTCATCAAATACCTTCAAAAGTGTACTTTATATAAATATGGACTTTGGACAGAAACAGGAGTATTTTTAGGTCTGGTTGACATCCTCTTTTCATGGTACAAATAATTTTTATAAAATCTGATATTTTTACCAAATTTTGAGCTATCTTTTTGGTTTCCAAAAACGTATATCTTGTGGTATGTAACTAAGTGTAAGTGCCTCGAAATGGGTCATGAAGCAACAGACGTCATTGTAGCATTTTTCTGTACATGTCAATGGATTTCACCTTTTCGAGGGGTCAAACCCTACATTCACAAATAGAAACTATATAAATTTTAAACCTAACACCTTAACCTAAGTTACCACAGAAGAAAAATCTCCATTTTATTATTTTAAGCATAACTTACGCCTTAATCTTTATGGCCCTATATATTCTGCCAAAAATTCAGGTTCAACACTTTAACCATGTTTGTATGTTTTTGATAGGTTATACTCAAGAAACTGTTCATTTTTAAAAACACAAAACATGAATCTGCTAGAAATTGTCTTACATGTTTTGTTACTTTTTAAACTTTGCTAGAGCACTTTTGGATGAGTTAGTGAACATGACACATCATGGTGATGTATAGAAGATTCGAAACAAGGTGCTAACCTTAAACAAGAAAGGAGAAAGAGATGGTAGTCTTGAAATGAAAGGAAAAAGAAGACTTGATCCTTTGAACTAAGAACCAACCAAGGAAAAGTAGAGAAGATGTTGTAGGATGCTTAGAAGCTTCAAAAATCACTTGGTCTTCAACATAACACTTGAATCACCCAAGTTTTGTTGAAAATGAGTTGCAAATCAAATGAAGTGGTGGTGAGGTTGTCTTGGCCGAATTTTTAAGGTAGTAAGAGAAGAAAGCAATGTGTGGGTTTGTGTTGGTCATTTGTGTTGGTTGATAGCATATATAACTCTTCCTTGAATGATAAATCAAATCACATGGGAACATTGGTCAACCCTTGGGAAAAGGCATTCCAAAAGAGGTAAGGAAGCTTCTCTTAGAAGTTGTAAAAGTTAAAAGGTGAGTTGGATGAAAAGAAAAGAAAATAGATTTTGTTGGTGTAGATAAGAAATAGAAAGCAATTTTCTCTTTTTAATCCAAGCCTATGTTTGAAAATCTATATTTTGAGTTATTCTTACTTGTATACATTTGAATGAAAGTAATAAGTGACTAAGAATGGTAATGAAACACAATGCTTTATACATTGCCTTAAAAGTTTCACAAATAAGGTAAATCTTAAAATTGTCAAAGTCAACAAAATCCATGAAGTCTTCCATGGAGATTTGCATGGGAAAGAGAAAAAGAGAGGGAGATTGAATGAAAGGAAAACCACTAGATGAGAAAAAGAAAGGTTTCATTTTGAATTTATGTAGTATTGGGTATCGTGGGTGGTATTTGTTGTACTATAGGATTTTTTTACATATTTTATTATTATTATTATTATTATTATTATTATATATCCTTTGAATACCTTAAAATATTATAAGAACTTATATAATATTACATATTTCAATATTGATGATATATTAATGATAGACGTGTATTTAGTAGTCGCATTAAAAGGATTCGTTCCGGGTAAAATATCAATTTACGCGATTAGGTTTATTTATAAATTTGAGTTTATCCAATGTATTTAATTTGGAATCTAAAATACTTTGAAACAATAGAATATAAAATAATTTGAAACAGTTTAAAGTATTTATTAGTACACATATTAATTATCGCCAATGTTCGTGTGTGTGCTGGTTGCATCGCGTGTAAAAATGGTAATTACGCTGAATCGCCGATGCATGGAATGTAATGCATGAATTTTTTGCAATGCATAAAACGACTTCAATAGTTGGAATTCAATTGAAAATCAAGTATTATAGGTGTAATTATAACCAAGTCAAGGTCGGGTATTGACCTGAAATTGCCGGTTGTCACAGGTTCGTAACATGAACTAATGATTTCATTGAATGTGCAGGGTGTTCGCTATAGTGCTGAGACTAACACGTGGATTGTAGATAGCGGAGCATCCAGGAACATGATTGGGAACAGAGCTCTCTTATCAAATGTCAAAAAAATTAAAGGAGGGCATGCTTCATTTGCTTGAAACAAAGGTGGATACATCACAACCCAAGGAGAAGTGGAAAATGAGAAGTTAAGTTTGATAAGGTAAACTATGTCCAACAATTACAAAATAACTTGCTTTCAGTCTCTCAAATCTGTGATAAAGGATTCAAGGTAGTTTTTGACAACAAGTGGTGTTACATTCTAAAGAAGGACTACGTGATCCCGGAGGACCAGATCCTGATGTCAGCTTCAAGATATAATGATCTTTATGTCTTGGATCTCTCAAAGGCCTCCACAACGGATCGTCAAGTCCAATGCTTCTTGTACAAAGCTACTGAGAAGGGCTCCATCTCCTAGCATAGGAGAATAGGACACATAAATCCTAGACAATGAATCACTTGATCCAAAATGATCTTGTGAGAGGAGTAAATGTCAAAAACTTTCAACTTCTAGATATCTGTGTTGCATGCAAAAAGGGTAAACAGACAAAGAAATCTCATAAAGAAAAGAAAGTTCATTCTATAGAACTTCCTCTTGAGCTTCTTGACATGGATCTGTTTTGTCCAGTCAGTACAAGAAGCATCGCTGGCGACCTGTATTGCTATGTAGCAACCGATGACTACTCAAGGTTCTCTTGGGTAATGTTTCTGAAATCCAAATCAGAAACATTTGAATCCTTCAAGAAATTGGTAATTACACCGGAATCCCTATACAAGCTGAAGGTACGACGGGTGCGCTAAGACAATGGAACCGAGTTTAGAATCAGAGGATGGAGGCCTATTGCAAGGAAAAGAGAATTGTGCATCAATTACCTCGGCTTATACCACTTAGATGACGGCATTGCTAAACGAAAGAACCGCAGCTTGATAGAGACGGCTGGGACTATGCTGGCAGAATCGAAACTGCCTATCCAGTTTTGGAATGAAGCAATGGCAAATGCATGTTATACCCTTAATCGAGTTTTGGTAGTAAAACGGCATGGAAAAATGTGCTACGAGTTATTACAGTGACGTAAACCTAACTTGGAATATCTCGAGCTGTTTGGCGCTTCGTGCACCCTGCTGAAGAAGACTTAGGAGGGAAAATTTAGTGAGAAGATTGACGAAGGTATCTTTCTAGGATACAACATACGAACAAGAGAGTTTACAACAACTCAACAGGCCAAGAAGTGGTGTGGTGTAATGTTGATGTTCAGAGATATATCACACCGCCTGCTGGAAAAGGGCCTGCCTACTTCTTCGACTATGATGGATTCTTCAAGACCTTCTGTTAGGACCTGGTATTTGACGAAAATACCTAGAGATCACGTGTAAACCAGATCAAATAGTGCGGAATCCTATTTGATTGGCGATCCAATCAGTGAGAACACACGAAGAATCAATCAACGATTGAAACTAACGTTAGAAATCGATAAGGAATCGATCTAATGTGTTCTATGAACTTGGAGAACGATTTGGAAGGTTTCTGGACGGCTAGGGTTCGTCTGGAATCGTAATTGATCGAGAGCTCTCGTTTTTCACGAATTGAGTTGTATTTATAGGTTGGCACTATTCAATCGTGCGACTGAACCATTAGTTTGGTTCAGTCGTGCGATTGAACCATGCGGTTGGTTCATTCGTGCGACTGAGTGTTCAGTCGTGCGACTGAGCCAATCTTATGTTACAGTCGTACGACTGATCCAGTCTCCTGGTTCAGTCGTGCGACTGAGTTAATCGTGTGAAGATATTCATGTGGATGGTTCATTCCCATGAGCCATTCGCATGAGAACTTCATTAAGTTAAGTTTGAATGTTTTAATTAATATAACATGATGTGCAACCATTTAAGCAATCATAAACCCAATCAATTCAATCACGACTCATTATGAAATATTAAACATCACAAGTAACACACAATTATGTCATTTCATTAAACAATACAGATTACATCATACTCAGACAGACAAGATTCATTACAATTCAAATCATGATCTAGGGACATATACATGCATCAACAAACTCCCCCTTAGACCTAGATCTATCTAGTCTCTTGTCTTCTGCATAACCTCCTATACTTCTTGTACTTCTCCTCCTTGGTGACTCCTGCGTGAATCTCAAACGCAAAACAAACTCGTATAACGTTTTGGAACTGGAGGGCTTGTACAATGTCTTGTGTGTCATAGAACAGTGGCCACTTGTATAATGTATAGACATTATTAGCAGACAGATTGGTTAGCCACATCGGGTCGAATACCCTGATAGTATCCATTTGGCCCTCTTTATTCAGAACTATGACAGCTTCAGCAGTTCTCCAATCATAGTACCACCATTTGAAGTGTGGAGTGAAGTCCTGTGGCATTTCCCTGAGAGGAATTCTCGACATAGTGCGCAGAGGACTCCACTTCAACACAATCTTGGGCTTGCCGGTACTGGCATCAACCTCAGACCTTCTTGGATACCTCGTAGGCTATTGTGGTCTGAAGTTAACCCATCTGGTGTGGTACTCCTTCTTCAGGGTAGCCTCGAACCAGCCTGACATTTTTCGTGGTTCAGCATACAGCAGCTTTAGCTTAGCCAGCTGGTTGAGTTCAAAACCAGGTAGAGTCTTCAGATCATGTGGAAATCTGAAGTACTCTATGCCCTTTTCCCTCTTAACTGCATACGCGTTAAGGTCATCAAAATAAGCCCATGCAATAATCCTGCCTGACACCTTATGGTGTTTCTTGACTCTGTAGAGCTTGGTGTAGGCATCTTTCTTTGGTGCAGCACGTTGGGCTCTAACTTCTTCAAAATAGGTAGCCCACTCAGCCTTTTGAGTGTCTACGTCATTATTTGAGGCTTGGGCTGTTCCTTTGGTCTTTCCTATTTCCTGCTCCATCTTGTCTAGTACCTCAAACATATCACTGACTAGGGACTCACCCAGATTGGGGACCACATCACCCTCGTTGTCAGCGTACTGAGGGTACTCTTCAGCAACAATATCTTCAACCTCAACTTCATCAACGTCATGTAGTTCGTCATCACTGGTTGAATCAACTGTTGGAGCATCCTTGACAATTTCATCAGGATTGAGTCTGAACATCTCTGCCAGTTGCTCGTTAGATAGGTCATGAATTATTTCCCCTTCTTTAGGGGTATAACTCACAGACCTTCTTATAATCCCTTGCAGATCAAGAGTCATGGTTAGTTGAGTCTTGACCTGTTGAAGGGGAGCAATGTCAAACTCATCCCTTTGATAGTTTGGATCTGTTTGATTTAAACATTCAACACATAAACCATTAGTAAGTGATCAAACAGAATTATATCAACTTAATATATAAACATTCAGCACACAAACCATTAGTAAGTAATCAACCAGAATTATATCAACGTAATCTATAAACATTCAACACATTTGTTTTTTTTTCATGATTCAATCACAAAATAAATAAATACATAAGACATCTAATTTGTACTTTTGTCTTGAATCCTGGGCTCGTCGCTCGGAGGAGCAGAAGAGGTAGATGGCTGATCCTGTCGATTCTTCGATCTTCGCTCTTGACCAGAAGCAGAGGCCGATGCAGCCGCATCCCCTCCTTCTGCTCCGTCATCATCATCTCTACCTCTGTCCTTTCTTCCTCTGTCTCTTCTTCATCCTCAGCATCTTCCTCATCGTCATCATCATTTTCATCATGATCATCTCCATCATCCCCAGCACCCTCCTTTATCTTCAACGGCTCATCCTTTGACCCCTTTAACCTCAGCATAATCGTCTGTTGGTCGTCTCTAATTCCTCTATACGTTTGGCTGATTGGGGCTGCTACTCCTGGAGTGGGACATCTCGACTCTCCCAGCATCGATTAGCTGGGTCTGTTGATCTATTATCCGAGCCTGCTCTGCCAACTGCTGAGACTGGGCAGCAGTCAGATCGGTCAACTGGCGAATCTGCACCGCTTTCTCTACATCTGCAGCTAGCAGGCGCATCACCATACGGTTATGCGCCGACAGCTGCTCCTCTACCCCGATGTGAGGTAGAGGAGATCCAATATATGTGATGGCTGGGTTGATGGTTCGGCATGATGTGAGGTGGTGGTGGTAGTAGCAGTGGTGAATATGGGTCGGTAAGCAGGTGCTGGTGATGTAGGTGTGAATGGTATGGTGGTGGATAGGAAGGATACAGTGGTGGTAGGTAAGGTGGTGGTTGTGGTAGCAGTAGTGGACGTGGTGGCTGTGGTAATGGGTGGTATGTCCATGGAGGTGGTAGTGGATGTGGTGGCTGTGGTAATGGGTGTTATGTCCGTGGAGGTGGTAGTGGTGGCTGTGGTGGTGGAAGTAGTGGCAGTAGTGGTAACGAAGGTCAGGCGACGCTTCTTCTTCTTCAGTTCGTGTGGTTGAGCCATCCTCTTCCTCCTAGTCCGGTGGAAGTGGATGCTCCCCCTGCAGCTCTGCCTACTGAACCCGGAGCATAGCTTGGGTCAGTCTCTCTCTTAGTGGAGTCTCGAGGGTGTTCACCAACCACCCTGAGCCCGTGTTCTGTGGGAACAACTTTGCGTCCCACAGTCCTAGTGAGGGGCTCCTCATCCGACTCCTCCTCTTCCTGATCACCAACAATGAACCCCTGATGGAAACCAGCCGTCTCAGCAACCTCTCCGGCAGTGTCAGACCCCGGGGGAATAACATTGACTCAGTGCCTCTTTGAGTAGCAGGCATATCATCCCCGGCGTTGCCGTTGTCATCATCATCAGAATCCATATCTGGTAGGAGCAACCTCTCATCATCGGAGTCGCTGTCATCGTTACGCCATTTGCGTCTGCCAGGCGCCACATACCTTTCGTTGGCCAGGTGGCCAATCATTCTTTTCACTTGGGGCTTAACCTACTTTCCCCTGTAAACTCTCATCCTGCCCAGAGTAGTATCATCCATTATCTCTAAGGCCACTGCGTCATGACTTTCTTTGGGCAACTGTGGCAGCTTCTCGTTGAAGACGAGCTGTAAGAATCTGGGGTACATACAAAACCCCTCTTTTCCCTTTACCTCCAAATTCTCCACTAAGTAGGAGAATATCATGCTGGAAGAACTGAAGGGGTGGTTTAGAACCAGTGCCACGTAGGCATTTTGAATCTGGTCTGAGAGGTCGTCAAACCCACCCCTCCTCGATGCAACACACTTGAGGATCACGTGTGCTAAGTACTTGTACTGGGGGCTCAGGTTGCTCTTGTTGAGCACACCTGAGTTGATATCCCCAGCGTACTTTATCCTCAGGAAGCATCCTCTCACTGTCAACGGATGTAGTTTAGTAGGATGATCAGCGTCATCCCCGAACTCTAGGACCCTCTGAATGTTGGCAGAAGAGATCTCAATATCATGGCCCAGTATAGAGCTCCTAATACAGTACGGCTCATGAGAGCGGTCCACCAAGGCATTCTCCCAGAATGCCTGATGGAGTGATCTATATGGCGTGCAAGGCGTGGAGATAGCCTTATGAATACGGGACCGTCTCAGAAAGGCTATAATGTCGGTAAACTCAGCCCCGTTCCGGGTGGTGTGATCCAAATGGGCACAGATGTTGTGCTTTGGATTTATGGACTACCTTTCTGCCATTTATCTGAAACACAGAAGACATAGAACCATTAGTACATAAGACATGAAAACTTCTGTTCTAAGTGTAAAGTTGAAAGTCATTTTGATTCATTCGTGCGAATGAATCATGCGACTGAAGTCATTCGTCTGTTTGAGACATGCGATTGAGTTCAATCGGCTGATTGAGACATGCGATTGAGTTCAATCGGCTGATTGAGGCATGCGATTGAGTTCAATCGGCTGATTGAGCCATGCGATTGAGTTCAATCTGCCGACAAGACTCATTCGGGTGGTTCAGTCGGTCGAATGATCCAATCGTAAGGTTCAATCATGCGATTGGAGTTCATTCGAACGACCAGTCGCTTGCCCCACTGTTCGATCGCCTGTGGGTCGAATCTTGACCAATCTAAGTCATTTAACAGTGTTTAATGGTTCATTTGCCTCGTCTACTTGTCACTAATAACCTATTAAACTCAATTTTAACATTTTGCTTAATTTACATAGGTGATTAGGTCATTTCACAGTTCGGTTCTTGATTCAATCGGGTGTCTCTATTGTAGGTCGGTAATGTGCTGATTTTGGTAGGATTCAAAGAGTAGTGTACCTGTAAAACGTCACTCGAATGTAAGAAACTTAACAGCAATGTAAATCAGAATCTGTGGCAATTTTGACAGAGTAACGGTAAAGAATGCGATTTGGGGTGTTATTGGGAGTGATGAGTGAGATGCGATCGACTGAGGCCTTTTAAATACTAACCCTAATTTCAATCGGCCGACTGGCCTCATTCGCACAGTTCATGTAACTAATCTTCTCCCAAAGAATTGACACCCTGCTGATGTAGACTTCTAGTTCATTTTGCAGTCTCCATAGTCCGAGTCACTATACGATGTGAGCTCAAAATCATCATCATGAGGATACCACAACCCCAGTGTGGGTGTACCCTTTAGATAGCGAAAGATCCTTTTGACCCCGATCAGATGATTGACCTTAGGTTTAGCCTGATATCTGGAACATAAACATGTAGCATACATGATATCAGGTCTTGAGGCAGTTAGATACATGAGGGATGCAATCATTCCTCGGTACATGGTGGCATCTACAAGATCTCCATTCTCATCAGGTGCTATATCATGATTCGTAGCAAGTGGAGTCCCAGCAGCAGAAGCATTCTCCATGTCAAAGCGATTGAGAATGTCTCCTACATACTTGGTCTGATGTAGAAAGATCCCATTAGGTGTTTGATCCACCTGTAATCCGAGAAAGAACTTCATCTCCCCCATAGCACTCATCTCAAACTCTTTCTTCATCACTGCTTCAAACTCTTTGCATAACTCTTCGTTCTTTGACCCGAAGATTATGTCATCAACATATATCTGCACAAGCAGTAGGTCGCCATCTTTTTCTTTAATAAACAGTGTACAGTCAATGACTCCCCTGCGAAAGCCGTGTTTCACAAGATGAGTCGAGAGTTTCTCATACCAAGCTCGAGGAGCTTGATGAAGCCCATATAAAGCTTTGTCGAGCTTGTAAACTCTATCCCGATGATAAGGGTCTTCAAATACCTCGGGTTGACTTACATAGACTGTTTGCTTGATTTCCCCATGAAGGAACGCACTCTTCACATCTAATTGGTAGACTTTAATTTTCATGTATGATGCATAGGAAAGGAAGATACGAATAGATTCCATCCTTGCCACGGGTGCAAACTCCTCATTATAGTCAATCCCCTCGACTTGGCGAAAACCTTGAACCACCAGTCGAGCTTTGTTCCTGATAATGACTCCTTGGTCATCCTTCTTGCATGTTAGTACCCATTTGGTGCCAATGACTTTAGCACCTTTAGGTCTATCAACCAGAGTCCATACACCTAACTTCTTAAACTGCAGAAGTTCTTCTTGCATGGCACTCACCCACGCCTCATCATTTAGTGCTTCACTTACATATTTTGGCTCAACCTGCGAAACAAAACATCGATAAGCACCATCATGAATGTAACCCTTCTCCATAACTGAGGCGTAATCAGCTGAGTATAGCTGATTTCGGGTTTGTACTCCTGATCGGACATCTCCAATAACATTGTCAAGGGGATGATAGACGTTTAGTTATGATCCTGGAGTAGTCGGCACAGTCACCTCCGAACCAAGATTGTGAACATTTTGTTCTGCATCTGAGGAGGTTGGAGTTTGAGGTTCCGAAGTCGAGGGTGCATCACTTATGGATGCTTGTGGACTTTCAGGAACTGGAACCTATTCCTCCTGACTGTTCTGGTCATCTGCTTCAGTTTCATCTTCAGAGGAGGAGTCACTGTCATCGACTATCCCTTCTGACTGAGTAGATGATTCTCCCTGTGTGCTAGATGGTGTATTTAGAATATCATACATCATCCTAGTAGCTAACTCATCATCCGAGGGAGAGAGAGGGATGTTGAAGGATTTGAAGAATCCATCATAATCAAAGAAGTATGCAGGTCCTTTGCCTGTGGGTGGTGTGGTATATCTCTGAACGTCGACATTACACCACACTTCTACAAGACCCGTTGAGTTATTGTAAACTCGCTTGTTTGGTATGTTGTATCCTAGAAAAATTCCTTCAACTGCCTTCTCGCTGAATTTTCCTTCTTGTGTCTTCTTCAGAAGTGTACACGGTGCGCCAAAAGGTTCAAGATACTCCAAATTTGGTTTGCGTCTTTGAAGTAGCTCATAACATGTCTTTCCGTGGCGCTTGACTATTAGGACTCGATTCAGTGTATAACATGCATTTGCCACTGCCTCCTTCCAGAATTGGATAGGCAATTTCGAGTCTGCCAGCATAGTCCGTGCTGTCTCTATCAGACACCTGTTCTTTCTCTCAGCAACGCCATTCATTTGAGGTGTGTAGGCAGAAGTGAATTGATGCACAATTCCCTTTTCCTTGCAGTACGCCTCCATCCCTTGATTCTTGAATTCTGTCCCGTTGTCTGAGCGTATTTTTCTAACTTTTAGCTTGTAGAGAGATTCCAGTGTGGTTACTAATTCGTTGAATGTCTCCAATGTTTCTGATTTGGATTTCAGAAACATTACCCAAGTGAACCTTGAGTAGTCATCAGTGACCACAAAACAGTACACGTCGCCTGCAATGCTCCTTGTACTAACTGGACCAAACAGATCCATGTGAAGAAGCTCAAGAGGAAGTTCTATTGAATGAACTTTCTTTTCCTTATGAGACTTCTTTGTCTGTTTGTCTTTCTTGCAAGCTACACAAAAGTCAGGAAGTTGGAAGTTCTTGACATTCACTCCTCTAACTAAATCCTTCTGAATCAAATGATTCATCTTCCTTTGACTAATGTGTCCCATTCTCCAATGCCAGGAGATGGAATCCTTCTCAGTAGCTTTAGATAAGAAACACTGAACCTCATGATCCGTTGTGGCAGCTGTGACAGATCCAAGACATAAAGGTCTTTATATCTTGAAGCAGTCATCAGAACTTGGTCCTCTGGGATCATATATTCTTTCTTCAGCACGTAACACTTCTGGTTATCGAAGATGACTTTAAATCCTTTATCACAGATTTGGGAAGCAGAAAGTAAGTTGTTCTGAAGTTGTTGAACGTAGTTCACCTTATCAAACTTAACTTTCTAATTTCCCACTTCTCCCTGAGCTGTGATATAGCCTCCTTTGTTTCCTGCAAAGGAAACATGCCCTCCTTTTATTTGTTTGACGTTAGATAACAGGGCTCTATTTCCTGTCATGTGCCTGGATGCTCCGCTGTCTATAATCCACGTGTTAGTCTCAGCACTGTATCGAACACCCTGAGTTGGTTCAGAAGAGTTAGCCATCAGTGCAGCATCAGATGATTCTGGTTCTGGTGATTCTGGCTTTTCTGTCTCTGACGTGGAAACTTCCTCATTGGCTTGTAACTGACCTCGGCTGCAGTTGTTTCTTCACTATGTGACATTGCTATATCAACTGCTATATCACCTTCACTCGCAGAATCATCATCAATATCCTCAACACTGGCAATGTTAGATTCTCCTGGTGAGACAAACCTGAAACTCCAATCATGTCCTTCATCATCATGAGCAGTTAAGGCTTTTGGATCCTTGTTTGATGAACTAGAACTAGAGGCTTGCTTGTCTTGGCGAGTAAAGGATGAGAACGGGTTCCCATTCCCCGTCTTCTTTGGCTTGACACATTCTCTTTTGAAGTGCCCCTTCTCACCACAGTTAAAGCAGGTCACTTTACTCTTGTCGAAGCCAAATGTGGTGTCCTTAGTAGCAACCAAGTTCTGTCCAGTCTTTTTCACAAACTTCTTCGCCCTCCGGACAACACTTGCTAAGGCCCACATTATATCCATTCTCTCAAGCTCCATCTCATCCACCTGCTCGTAGTCCTCATCTGCCAGATGGCAGTTTCCAATCTTCCCGGCAACAAGTCCATCATATGAATGAACCACTGCTGCTAAGAGATCCATATGCTCTCGCGCTACTTCCACGGTCACATTACCGAGGTTCTCGATCTTCAGTTTGGTAGCGTTTGCTTCTGATCCAATATGATGGGTACATGATGACCCAGACGTGTCTGATCCAGAAGGAGAAGCATGTGAAGGACCTGATGAGCTAGACACAAAAGCATTCTGGAGGGGTGCTCCAGATGTCTTAGCTTGAGGCGTGGCGTTGTATAAAGCTGGATTTTGTGTGTACGAAGACTTCTGAGCTCTATACTTCGTCCTTAGTGCTTCTTCTCGCAACTTAAGAATGAAGTCATTTATATCCAACTTTACAAGTATTCCATTCTGTCTCAGGTTAGACACGAATGTAGCCCACTTATCAGGCAATCCGTCTGCGAAGTTGCTTACTTTCTCTTCCATGGTAGTAGTCACTCCATGTGTAATCAATTCGCTCATCAAGTGGTAGAACCTGTCTATGACTTCGTCCAAACTTTCATTACCAATTGATGAGAAGTTATCGAATTCCTTCTTTAACTCCTTTGCCTTGATAGCCTTCAATGATGCATTCCCATCATATCTCTTCTCTAGCTCATCCCACAGTTTCTTAGACTGCTTGTTCTCTAAATACTGGTGGAATATGTCTTTGGGGATAGACTGAGTGATCAATGCATACACTCTTTTCTCTGCATTGTACTTTACTTTCTGTGCGTCTGTCATCCCGCTTAATGTTAGCTTAACTCCATCAGCTCCCACCGTGTACTATAACCAATCTCAATGGCTTCCCACAGATTAGGATCTACTCCATTAAGGTAGATCTCAAAACGTTGTTTCCAGTGGGGAAACTCATCTAAAGTCAAAAGCTTTGGTGGTTTATTGTGATTCCCCACCTCACTTTCAAGCAACAGCAGATTATGTATCCTTGAGTCCTTCCCAGCAGTAAAGGCTGACATTTGATCTTCCATGACTAATAAACTTATAATCTAATCAAATAAACTTTCACTGATGTGACTGAAGGATGCGAATGAGCTACTCGTGCGTATAAGCTCTGCGATTGGTTCAATCGTGCGGTTGAACAGGGCGATTAGTTCAGTCGTGCGAATGAATCTGGTGCGTATGAGCTATGCGAACGAACGGTTCAGTCGGCCGAATGAGGGTGCGACTAGGTCCAATCGTGCGTATGAGCAATGCGAATGGAGTCCAGTCGTGCGAATGAGTCACTCGTGCGACTGAAGCTGCTGTTTTGCGAAAATTTCTAGGTTTGACGGGTTTCAGCCGTAAAAATTCGAAATTTCACAAGTTCTAATCGCCTAAGTCCGTAGAAACCAAACGTCGATGAGCAGGGAACTTCCAAGATCACTTTTGATGCAAAAACACAAACTTTTATGCAATCTTGATTGAATCAACACGTAATCAAGAGCCAATAGCTCTGATACCACTTGTTAGGACCTGGTATTTGACGGAAATACCTAGAGATCACGTGTAAACCAGATCAAATAGTGCGGAATCCTATTTGATTGGCGATCCAATCAGTGAGAACACACGAAGAATCAATCAAGGATTGAAACTAACGTTAGAAATCGATAAGGAATCGATCTAATGTGTTCTATGAACTTGGAGAACGATTTGGAAGGTTTCTGGACGGCTAGGGTTCGTCTGGAATCGTAATTGATCGAGAGCTCTCGTTTTTCACGAATTGAGTTGTATTTATAGGTTGGCACTATTCAATCGTGCGACTGAACCATTAGTTTGGTTCAGTCGTGCGATTGAACCATGCGGTTGGTTCATTCGTGTGACTGAGTGTTCAGTCGTGCGACTGAGCCAATCTTATGTTACAGTCATATGACTGATCCAGTCTCCTGGTTCAGTCGTGCGACTGAGTCAATCGTGTGAAGATATTCATGTGTATGGTTCATTCGCATGAGCCATTCGCATGAGAACTTCATTAAGTTAAGTTTGAATTTTTTAATTAATATAACATGATGTGCAACCATTTAAGCAATCATAAACCCAATCAATTCAATCACGACTCATTAATGAAATATTAAACATCACAAGTAACACACAATTTATGTCATTTCATTAATCAATACAGATTACATCATACTCAGACAGACAAGATTCATTACAATTCAAATCATGATCTAGGGACATATACATGCATCAACACCTTCAACATACCTCTTTCCTCTTCAGAAGATGAGTTGGCAAACAAGATGATGTATGATGTCTTGAACACACATCTCAAGATTCAAAAAGTCATGACACTACCAATTCAGGGGGAGCAGTTGATGTGAGTGATTCTTCCTCTGATGAAGAAAATGAAGAAAATGATAAGATCAACCAGATGTACAGGTTTCGACTACCACAAGTTCACAAGCATCGGCTAGTGATGCTTCTGAACCATCAGAACCTCAGACTCCGACTGCCTCAGATCCAGAACCAATTCATAATCTTGACTCTGAGGTGGTTGTTTCGACAACTCCTGGATCACATCTAAACGTCTATCATCCATTGGATAATATTATAAGAGATGTGAGATCAGGGGTTCAGACTAGAAATCAGCTATACTCAGCTAATTATGCCTCCGTGATGGAAAAAGGATACCTTCACGATGGTGCATACCGTTGCTTGTGTCTCGGTTTGAACCAAAGTATGTTAGTCAAGCACTAAATGATGAGGCTTGGGTTAGTGCCATGCAGGAAGAACTTCTTTAGTTTAAGAAGTTAGGTGTATGGACACTAGTTGATAGACCTAAACGTGCTAAAGTCATTGGCACCAAATGGGTCTTGAAATGCAAGATAGATGATCAGGGAGTGAACATCAGAAACAAGGCCCGGCTTGTTGTTCAGGGTTTTCGACAAGTTGAAGGTATCGACTATAATGAAGTATTTGCACCAGTGGCAAGGATGGAAGCCATCCACATCTTCCTTGCCTATGTATCTTATATGAAAATCAAAGTTTATCAGCTAGATGTTAAGAGTGCATTCCTTCATGGTGCGATCAGAGAAACAGTGTATGTTAGTCAACCCAAGGGATTTAAGGATCCATGTCATCGGGATAGAGTTTACAAACTCGACAAGGCTCTATACGGGCTTCATCAAGCTCCACGGGCTTGGTATGAGAAACGCTCGACTCATCTGGTGAAACATGGATTTCACGGGGGAGTCATTGACTGCACAATGTTTATCAAAGAAAAAGATGGAGACTTACTGCTAGTACAGATCTATGTAGATGACATAATCTTCCGTTCAAAGAACGATGAATTATGCAAAGAATTCGGAGCAGTAATAAAGGCGGAGTTTGAGATGAGTGCCATGGGGGAGATGAAGTTCTTTCTCGGGTTACAGGTGGATCAGACACCAAATGGAATCTTTTTACATCAGACCAAGTATGTAGGGGATATTCTCAGTCGGTTTGACATGGAGAATGCTTCCATAGCTGGCACTCCACTGGCTACAAACCATGATGTAGCACCCGATGAGAACGGTGATAAGGTAGATGCCACTATGTACTGAGGGATGATTAGATCTCTCATGTATCTCACTACCTCAAGACCTGATATCATGTATGCTACATGTTTATGCTCACGATATGAGGCAAAGCCTAAGGTGAATGATCTAATTGGGGTCAAAAGGATATTTCGTTATCGGAAGGGCACACCCACACTTGGGTTGTGGTATCCTCATGATGATGACTTTGAACTTACATCGTATAGTGACTCGGATTACGGCGGCTGCAAGATGAACTACAAGTCTAGATCAGCAGGGTGTCAGTTCTTTGGGAGAAGATTAGTAACCTGGCAGTGTAAGAAGCAGACCTCGGTTGCATTATCAACCTGTGAAGCTGAATATGTTGCTCGTGCAAGCTGTTGTTCCCAAATCATATGGATTCAACAGTAAATGCGGGATTAGGGTTTGCATTTCACTTCCACTCCTATCTTTGTTGATAACTCTGCTGCGATTGCAGTCACTAAAAACCCGGTCCAACATCCTAAGACCAAACACATCGGAATCAAATATCACTTCATACGTGATTGTTTTGAAACGAATTTAATCGATGTGATAAAAATAAAAACTGATTTTCAACGCGCTAACCTCTATACAAAGGCTTTTGACAAACCACGTTTTCTATATCTGTTAGAGGTAAATGGCGTTAAAAAGAAAAGTGAGGTCATTCCTGAAGATGACCGTGTATAGTCCGATGCGTCGTGTCTAGGTTCTTTAAATTTTTAAATTTTTAATTCTCTTTTAGTTTATTCTCTTGTTTTTGTTTAATTTTAATTAGTTTAATTACAATTAGTTTCTTTCGTTGCCGTTAAAATCCTAAAACGCAAATCCGTAGTGGTTTTATAATTTTAGGGGGAGAATATGTCTAGAAAATAAAATAAAATAACTAAAATAAAAAAACGAGGGAAAAGGAGAGGCAAGCTCAAAATAAATAAGATAATATGTGTGATACCGATTCAATGTTTGGAATATGATAGTACACAGGTACAAACCATTTGGGACTATAAAATTCAAAATTGAAAAGGATGCAAAGTTCAAGTATTAGTCTGTGTAGTCCGAGCAATATAAAAGGAAATATGATAGATAAGCTAGCTACTACTAAGGTAACACAAAGAAAGTAGACCTAGAGGTTGCTAAACCATAGATGATATGTCAGTAGATTCAACACAATAGATGACTAGACCTGTTGGTCATCTCAAGAATAAACTAAAATGTTTGACTAGCTCTGGGTAACGCCTTATCCTTGGGTAACACAATCAACAAGATTCCAATAAGGGGTGATGAGCAAAATAAACGCCACAAAAGTGTGCGTAAGACCAAAGCATGAGCAAAAGCACATGAAAAATGCAAATACAATTAAACTGATAACCTATGGTGTTGGTGAGATCTGTGCAAAAAGAAGAAAAATTGCTCAAACAAGAAGATAGGTTATGTGCCTCTCTACTGTGCGGTGGCACTGACCTGAGCATAAGCATAACCTATATATATTATAGAACTCATTGTTGTTTCCCGCCTCTCTGCTATGCGATGGCACTAACCTGAGGATTGGCTTCTCTTTGAAAATTCTAAGAATAGTCTCTTCTTGAACTCTACCCTAAGACCGCTCAAAAATCTCCTGCAGAATGTTGATTACCATATAAGTGTGGGATCCATAAATGCTTGTTGAAATAAACAAACCTTTAAAAACATCATCCAACTGAGTTGAAATTCTGTGTATGGATTTAAGAGGATAAGTATACTAACAATCACTGTGGCTACAATTCTTGAAAGTTCAAATCAGTGTGGGGACCTAATAGTACTTGTATGATTTCCTAAACTTGCTAAATGGCTCTAGATGAAAAACACGAATAGAGTATCAAAGGTTTTAACTAACTTGTCTCAAATGATTTGAATATCATGCATGATTCCAGCTTGAATTGGTCCATGTATGGTTTAAAAGATTAAGGCTGCACTCTGAGAAAAATTATTCCTTAGACTTACATCTTAGGAGTTAACTCTCACAAAACACAAAAAATATCTTAGTGTAATTTTAATGTTAATTCTTTATGTAAGAACAACATTAGTCTATTTCAGTTTTGTGCAGTATCGGACTATGTCATGGAAATTGATACTTATCACCTAAAAGGTCAGGTCTGAAGTGACCACATGTACTTTCAAGTAAAAATTGGGTCACATCAGAGGTGACAAAATGTCTTAAAAGGATCACGTTTGAGGTGATCAAAAGTTTTTAAGTTAAAATGATCATGTCTGAGATGATGAAGTGTTCATAATGTTAAATCAACAGTTTAAACGGGTCTAAAAGTCAAATGGTCATAAAGTCAGAAAATTTCAAGAGTCTGACCCATTCACACGACTGGACCATCAGTATGGACCAATTATGCGAATAGACCATACTCATACATTAAACAACCGAATGGACATGAGTATGAGCCATTCACCCGAATGGCTTATTAGAATGAGTCATTCGTCCGAATGGGAGTGTGCGAATGAGTCAGTCAACCGACTGAGCTTCAGTCTGCCGACTGAAGGTGATCGACTGAGTCAATCGTCCAATTGAGTTTCATTCGCCCGAATGAACTGAGCGAATGAGTCCAATCGGCTGATTGAACTCAGATTCAGTATATAAAGGGCTGCGGTCGATCACATTCTTCTCACCACTCCCAATCGCCCTTAAATCGCACATCATACCCTTACTCTGCCCAAATTTCTTTAGACCTCAATTACACTTCCTTCTTGATATTCTGACACATGTTTGCATTTATACAGGTATAATGTGATGAAATCTCACCGAAATCAGAAGAAATGGTGCCCTAATTAGTGATTTGTGATTGAAACAAGAACCGAATGGACTAATAACCTACTAAAACCATGTAAACTGTTAAAAATAATGTTATTAGGTTATTACTTAAATGATTGCGAGTCTAAAGAACCTTTACATAACATTTAATTTCATGAATTGGTCAAGATTTGAACCTAAGTCGACCAAACAGTAGGTCATGCGACTGGTCGTATGGATGAACTCCAATCGCATAATGAGCTGGGCGAATAACTCAATCGGCCGAATGTGTCATAAGAATGAACTCAGTCGGCCGACTGAACCAATCGCAGGCTCAGCCAACCGATTGAACTAAGTCGTAAGTTCATTCACCCGAATGAGTCCAGTCGCATGATAGGATAGCCGACTGAACACAGTCGCATGATTCATTCGCATGAATGAATCAGAATGAATTCTATCAAGTTACTTAGAACTGGTATGTGTTATGTGAGTATCTAATGTTTATGTATCTTGTGTTACAGATCGATAGCGGAGAGATGGTCTATCAATCCCATGCACAACAACTCGTTACAGATCGATGGCCGAGATCATCGCTTTTCTCAAGCGATCAAGGATACACAAAGCCATATCTACCCCATGCACTCCCTATAGGTCTATACACCAGACCTTCTGGGAGAATGCATGTGTTTATAGATCATGAGAGCCATACAACATTAGGAGCTCCATCTTGGTATGGACATAGAGATTACAGCTGAAGACATTCAGCATGTACTTGGTTTGGGAGATGATGCTGGATACCCCACCAAGCTACACCCGCTGATAGTGAGAGGCTGCTTTCTGAGGATTAAGTACGCTGGGGACATCAACTCAGGTGTGCTCACCAAGAGCAACATGTGTTCCCAGTACAAGTACTTGGCACATCTCATACTGAAGTGCATTGCTTCCAGAAGAGGTGGGTTTGATGATCTTTCAGACAAGATCCAGAATGCCTATATGGCACTGGTGCTGAACTACCCCTTTAGCTTCTCGAGCATGATTTTTTCTTACCTTGTGGAGAATCTGGAGGAAAAGGGAAAGGAGGGATTTTGTATGTACCCCAGATTCTTGCAGCTGATTTTCGACGAGAAGCTGCCATCACTTCCAAAGGAGCACCCCGATGTTGTGGCTCTAGAGATTATGGGCGATACGACCCTGGGTCGTATGAGAGTCTACCGGGGTAAGCAGGTAAAGCCCCAAGTGAAGAGACTGATAGGCTATCTCGCCAATGAGAGTTATGTGGCACCAGGCAGACGTAAGTACGCACACAGCAACTCTGATGATGAGCAGCTATAGCTCCCAGAGCATGACTCTGATGATGATGATAGCGGGGATGCACGAGATACATTGCCCACTCGACCAAGTGGCCCCACTACTGATAGTGCATCTCCTGTATCTGCCCCCACTGGAGATATTGCAGAGTCCGTTGGCTTCCACCAAGAATTTATACATGGTGAGCAGGAAGAGGAGTTAGATGAGGAGCCACTAACCGGACTGTGGGAAGTAAAGTTGTTCCCACAGACCAAGGGCTCTGGGTGGTTGGTGGACGCCCCGGCGGATTGGGAGAGACTACTACTGACCCTACATATACTCCTGAACTTGAAAAAGAAAAAGCACAGAATCACCTTCATCACCACCACAGCCACCACCACAGGATCGAGGATGAAGAGGATGGCTCAGCCCCAGGGCTTGAAAAAGAAAAAGCACAGAATCACCTTCATCACCACCACAGCCACCACCACAACCACCACCATACCTACCACCATAGCCGCCATCCCTACCACCATTCCCCCTCATACCACTACCACCCTTCCATCCGAAACCACATCATTCACACGTACACCACCACCACCATCATCTATACCACCTCCAATCTTCACCACTCTCACCACCACCACTAGCCATCCTGCAACACCATCTTCTTTCTCTCCATATCCATCAGGATCGCCTTTGCCTCCAGTGGGGTAGAGGAACAATTCTCAGCACTTAACCGAATGGTGCTGAGGCTGTTAGCTGTAGATGAAGAGAAGACCAATCAGATACGACATCTGGTAGACCTGACCACTGTCCAATCTTAGCAGCTCTCTCATCAGGCTCGATTGATCGATGAGCAGGCGCATCGCATGTCTCAGCTCCAGGAGCAACACACCAAAAGGATTGAGGAGCTAGAGGCTGCAAACAAATCTATGCAGTTAAAGCCTAAAGGGTCCAAAGAATAGCTCTTAAAGATAGGAGAAGGTGATGGAAATGATGATGCTGATGATGATAGTGATGATGATGATGATGGTGATGATCATTATGGTCATACTGATGTAGTGATGATGATGATGACGACTCTTCAGCTCCGGGTGCCACATCAACGAGCGAAAGGACGACCAAACATACTCAAGATCCGAGTGCCTCCTCATCCAACCCAGCAGTAGAAGAACCGATGATCCAGGACAAGAGTAATGCCCTTAGTTGTTTTATTGTTATTTAAAATTTTTTGTATTCGGATTATGTATGAAATTAATGTAATACATGTTATATGTAATGTAAATAGTTATGTTTTTGATTAATATGGTTATGTCTTGATTGTTAACTAATGATTGATATATTGAATGTTTAAATCAAGCAAATCCAAATTATCAAAGGGATAAACACGATATTGCTCCCCTTCAACAGATGAAGACTCAACTAACCATGATTCTTGATTTGCACGGGATTGTAAGAAGATCAATGAGTTACACCCCTAAAGAAGGGGAAATAATTCATGATCTTACTGATGAGCAACTGGCAGAAATGTTCAAGCTCAATCCTGATGAGATTGTAAAAGATGCTCCAATTGTTGAAGGAGACAATGCTGACGACCTGAAAGACATCGATGAGATAGAGATCGAGGATGTCACGGCAGCTCACTATCCAGAGTATGCTGACAAAGTGGGAAATGTGGTCCCCAATCTGGGTAATTCCCTAGTCAATGATACATTTGATGTACTGGATCAGATGGAGCAAGAGACTGAGAAGGTTGAAGAACAAGCCCAAGCCTCAAACGCCGATGCTGATATCAGAAAGGCTGAATGGGCTGCATGTTTTGAGGAGATCCGAGCACAACGCTCTGCTCCTAAACCAAATGTGTACACCAAGCTCTACAGAGTAAAGAAACAACAAAAGGTGTCAGGCAAGATTATCGCGTGGGCTTATTTTGATGATCTTAATGTATATGTAATAAAGATAGAGATGGGTATCGAGTACTTTAGATTCCCGTATGATCTAAAGTCTCTACCTGGTTTTGAGCTCAACCAGCTGGCTAAACTGAAGTTACTATATGCTGACCCGAGGAAGATGTTAGGCTGGTTTGAGGCTACCCTGAAGAAAGAGTACCACACCAGGTGGGTCAACTTCAAACCTCAACAACCTACGAGGTATATCAGACATTCTGAAGTTGATCCCATAACTGGAAATCCCAAGATAGTGCTGAAGTGGAGTCCCCCAAGAACAATGTCAAGAATCCCTCTCAGGGAAATACCACGGGACTTCACTCCACACTTTAAATGGTGGTACTACGATTAGAGAACAAGGGAGGCGATCATAGTTCTGAACAAAGAGGGCAAAATGGATACTATCAGGGTATTTGACCCAATGTGGCTTACAAACTTGTCTGCTGATGATGTATACACATTATACAAGTGGCCACTATTCTATGACATGCAAGATATTGTACAAGCCCTCCAATTCCCAAATGTGATACGACTCTGCTTTGCGTTTGATATACACGCAGTACTCACAAGAGAGGAGAAGTACAAGAAGTACGAAGAGGTTATGAAGAAGGTAAGACAATAGATGAATCTAAGTCTAAGGGGGAGTTTGTTGATACATGTGTCCCTAGTTTCTGATCTTAATGTAATATCTTTGTATTGTCTTACACTTATGTAATTGTAATTTTACGGGTACTTAATGAAATACAATATGTGGTTGTGCTTATTGTTGAATATTTCATTGATTGGTATGTAATAACGCTTATTGACTTAACTATATAGGTTGTGGTTGTTTGAGTAATATCTAAATCAATTAATGACTATGAAACATATTCAAACTTAATCATGTGAAGTTCTCATGTGATTGGCCCATGCTAATGGACCATATGCATGAACAACTTCATGCTAATGAACCAATCGTATGAACAAACCAGGAGACTGGATCAGTCACATGATTGAAACATGAGATTGACTCAATCGCATGACTGAAAACTCAGTCGTGTGAGTGGATCAACCGCATGACTCAATCGCATGACTGAACCATGCAAATGGTCCAGTCGCACGATTAAGAAACCTTAAGCTATAAATACCACTTAATTCGCGGAAAAACGTAATCATTCATTTCACTTTGACTCCAGATGTACCCTAGCCGTCCAGAAGCCTCTAAGTTCGTACTCCAAGTTCATAGAACGCTGTAGATTGATTCCTAATCGATTCTTGACGTTAGATTCAATACGTTATTTTTTCTACGTGCGTTCTCACTGATTGGATCGCCAATCAAATAGGATTCCGCATTATTTGGTTTGGTTTAACACGTAAATCATTTGGTGTTTCATTCAAATACCAGATCCTAACAAAGATAACAGTTGTTATTTTCCTTGTAGATCTTCATCCGTATTGGTTCTTGGACTTATGGGTTTCAGCTAAGCAATCATCAATTCACCCATTGAGTTGGCGTGTATGATCCTTTTGGGGTGCAACACAAACTCATTAACAAACTTCACAAGCAGAAAATTTGATGGTTCTTTATCATTAAGTGGTTAATAAACGATTATTAAAAGGATTAATAGTTTTAATAAAAGAGGTTTTATATAAAATGAACCATAGGGTACCTTGTATTTGAAAGCATGCAAATATAAGATACATAGAGTTTTCTAAATTAAATTATGAAAACTTTAAATTTCTTTTATAAACAAGTTAACACCATCCTTTTGCACAACACTTGAGTCATTTGAAAACTCTTAATGGGATAAAGGTCACCAAATCGTTTTGAAGGAACTTGTGACTTGAGGTGAGGACACCATATTTGTGGGATAAAGGTCACCTAACCACTTATGTTGGAAAACTCACATGTGCGTGCAAGTAGGGTAACTTGATTTGCAGACCGTGTTAAATGGATCACCTACAATATGGTTTACAAAGGTGTTGATGGGATAAACATGCTGACTATACATGTGTTGTTTTAAAGTCGATCCCATACCCTAGAAATTGCAAAGGGTTGCAATTGTCAAAACCTTGACTACCTTGTGAATTTAAATAATGGGATAAAGGTCACCTAACCACTATTTAAATGTAACGTTGGATTCTAGATTTTAAAATTGTGTAAGACACTTAAAAGGGGTTATAATTATTAAAATATGAACAATATTGTAATTACTAAAATTTAACTTTGTTATATTTTGTAGATGGCCACCAACAATAATGAAAACAATGAAATCCCGTCCGCTCACTCACTATCACTAAGGACCATTCTCCAAAAAGAGCATCTAAACTATACTAACTTTATTGATTGGTTTCGAAACTTGAGAATTCTTCTCAAGCAAGAGAAACAATCATACATATTAGACGATCTGATTCCCGATCAACCTAGTGAGGATGATGAGGAGGCCTACAATAATTGGGTAAAATACACTGAGGACTCGGTCCAAGTGTCTTGCCTCATGTTGGCAAGTATGACTCCACATCTTCAAAAGGAGTATGAACATCATGGAGCATATGACATGATAACCCAGTTGAAGGAAACGTTCCAACAACAAGCACGGGTTGAGCGCTTCAAAACAGTTTGAGCACTCCATGCATGTCGTATGGACGACACCCAATCTACATCATCTTAGGTAATTTAGATGAAAAGCCACATCGACCGCCTCGAAAGGCTGAATTGTCCCATCTCGAAAGAGTTGGCTACAGATTTGATCCTCAACTCTTTGTCAAAAAGGTTTGACAAGTTGTAATGAACTATAACATGAACGGGTGGGACAAGAACATAGTGAGCTTCACTCTATGCTCAAAACTGCCAGGCGGCCATGGGTAATAGGGTTTTACCCGTTCTCACCATTAATGAAGGTGGGAACAAGAAGAGGCCTCACCTCGCACGCAAGGCAAATGTTACCAAGGGTAAAGAGCATGTTAGGGAAAGGGAAAGGGAGTGGTAAGAGCACCACCACCAAAACCAGTGGAGAAGAAGCAAAAGGTTTCTTCAAATGATCCATGCTTTAAGTGTGGGGAGATTGGACATTGGGCAAGAAATTGACCAGTCCATTACAAAGAGTTGCAAACAAAGAGAGATGTCGGGCAAACCTCAGGTACAATTTTCATGATCCATATTGATCTAAATTTAATATCCTCTAGCACATGGGTATTGGATACCAGATATGGAACTCATATTTGCAACTTAATGCAGGTGTTCAAAAGAAGTAAGGACTTCAAGAAAGGGGATGCTAGCCTCTACATGGAGAATGGGGCAAAGGTTCAAGTTGAAGGCCGAGGGCACTACATCTTGAAGCTTCCAAATGGTTTGGAAGCAATTTTGAACAATATTTTGTACGCTCCTAGTTTGACTAGGAACATTATTTCTGTTGCCTAATTAAGACAATATGGTTATGTTTTGTCAATTATTAAGAATGAAATTCATGTTTCTTTAAATGGCTCGTTGCATTTTAAAGCTATTCCTGTTAATGGTATTTACGAATTGGTTCGTGAAAACACATTATATGATAGCTCATTGTACCAAACCACCACTAAGAAACTCAAATTGGATTTGAGTGATACCTATCTTTGGCATTGTCGTCTTGGTCATATAAACAAGAAGTGCATACGAACACTTCAAAAGAACGGTCTTTTAAAAGCAAATGAATATGATTCATTCGATGTATGTGAATCTTGTTTACAAGGTAAAATGACTAAGGCACCTTTTAGTGGCAAGTCCGAACGGGCAAAAGGTTTATTAGGCATCATACATTTGGATGTATGTGATCCTTTTAAGCCAATGACTAGGTACCATGAAAGATACTCCATTACCTTTACCGACGACTATAGTCGATATGGTTATGTGTACTTGTTAAGTCACAAAGATGAAGCTTTTGAAATGTTCAAAATCTTCCAAAATGAAGTAGAAAATCAACTCAACAAGAAAAAAAATTTCCGCACCAATAGAGGAGGAGGTGAATACCTAAGTGATGCTTTTAGAGATCATCTTAGAAGTTGTGGTATTGTCTCACAACTATCTCCACCTAGAACACCACAACATAATGGCATGTCCAAGAGGAGAAATCAAACTCTATTACATATGGTTCGATCTATGATGGCTAGAAGCTCACTGCCTCTATCATTTTGGGGTTTCGCTTTGCTCTTTATGGCCCGTATTTTGAATATGGCCCCAACCAAGAAAGTGGAAACAAAACCTTTTGAAATATGGCATGGAAGGGTTCCATCACTTTCATATTTAAAGGTATGGGGTTGTGAGGCTTATGTTAAGAATCCTACCTCAAACCAGCTAGAAAGCCATTCCACTAAGTGTATCTTCATTGGATATCCTAGAGATTCTATGATATTACTTCTATGATTCATTGGAACAAAAGGAGTTTGTTGCTAAGAAGGTTGAGTTCTTAGAAGCTAAGTTCCTTACGGAAGGAACTAGCATAGAACTATGGATCTTGATGAGGATCAAGAACCACAAACTGATACATGTCTGGTTGACACTAGCACCCATCATGAGGATGTTGAGAATGATCAAGTGGTTAATCAATATACACAAAATGTTCGCAGATCAATATACACCAACCACTTATCATGATGCAATGTCCAATTTGGATTGTGACAAACGGCTTGAAGCCATGAACGTAGAGATGAAATTCATGTATGACAACAAAGTATGGACTTGGTTGAACCACCTCTTAACTCCAAGGTAGTTGGAAGTAAGTGGGTTTTCAAGAAGAAAACTGATATGCATGGAAACTTGGATACTTATAAAGCTAGACTTGTAGCAAAAGGTTTCACTCAAACTCAAGGGGTTGATTATGATGAGACCTTCTCACCAGTTGTAATGCAAAAGTATATTAGGATATTATTTGCCATAGCTGCACATTATGATTATGAGATTTGGCAAATGGATGTCATAACCGCTTTTCTAAATGGATATCTTGAGGAAGATGTCTATATGGTTTGGCCTGAAGGTTTTGTCAACTCAAAACATCCTCATAAAGTATGCAAGTTAAAGAAATCAATCTATGGATTGAAGCAATCATCAAGAATTGGAATCACCGTTTTGATGAAGAAATAATCAAATTTGGATTCATTAAAATGCTGATGAAGCATGTGTATATAAGAAGGCTAGTGGGAGCATGACCATTTTCTTAGTATTGTATGTCGATGACATCCTACTATTTGGCAATGACATTCCAACCATGGAAGGTGTAAAAGCCTGGCTTGGAAGCTATTTCACCATTAAGGATCTTGGTGAAGCCACCTATATTTTAGGAATAAAGATCTATAGGGATAGATCAAGGCGGTTGATAGGTTTGAATCAAAGTGCATACATTGATAAGATCTTGAAAAAGTTCAAGATGGAAAACTCAAGAAAGGTACCGTACCTATTCAAAGAGAAACAATATTGAGTAAGACTCAATGTCCAAGCTCAAAGGATAAGCAAGACAAAATGAAGGTATCCCGTATGCGTCTTCTATAGGATCCATCATATATGCAATGATATGCACTAGACGGACGTGTCATGCGCTTTGAGCATCACAAGCCGATACCAACAAAATCCTGGAAGCAGTCATTGGATCGCTGTTAAGAACATACTTAAGTACATAAGGAGGACTAAAGATATGTTCCTAATCTATGGATCTGGTGAGGAAGAACTCATAGTAAATGGTTACACGGATGCGAGTTTCCAAACTGATCAGATGATTCACGATCACAATCGGGGTACATTTTCATCTAGAATGGAGGAGCAATCTCTTGGAAGAGCTCTAAGTAAGATGTGGTGGCATTATCAACTACGGAGTCGGAATACATTGCCGCTTCATTAGCAGCTCAGGAAGCTGCATGGTTAAAGAAGTTCATTATCGATCTAGGGGTGGTCCCTTCCATTCAGGACCCCTAGAAATTCTTTATGATAACAAGGGTGTGATTGCTCAAATCAAGGAACCCCGTGCACATCAAAGGACTAGGCACATTGAACGAATATTCAACTACATAAGGGATGAAGTTGAAAAGAGAAAGATATGTATTCGCAAAGTTCACACGGATCAAAAATTGCGGATCAGTCACGAAGCTTCTTGAAAAGGCGAAGCATGAAAGTCATGCTTGTGCCATGGGGCTTCAATATTCTAGTGACTGGATTTGATCTTTAATTTCTGAAATGAGATATTGTAACTCTTTATTACTTGAATGAATTATACGGTTATAATGATTCAACTAATATTCCTATTTTGCATGTTTAAAATCCATGAGTAAATTATTTACTCAGAATGTCCGTAGTTGTTCATGCTTGTGGGAACAAGTATGAAGGTAATGCTATTATGAACTTGGATTGGTAGATATTCATATGGATGAATATAGAGCAAAAGGTTGCTGCCAAAGTTCATAGGTAATTGTGGGATGCAAATATTAGACTGACCTGCATCTCAAATATTACTACATTGAATCTTCCTGATTGATCATAAGTAATTTTGAGTAAAGGCGAACATCATTTGGTATCCTCTGACCTGAGATACATATTGAGTCTTGATATTTACCGAATATTATACTTTGCTTAGCTCTTCGCTGTTCTGAAACATGGAAGTACATAAGTCTGAGTTTAGGTATGATATAAGGTAATTATGAGAGACGTATGTTGTTAAGATGGGATTTGTCCCTCTTATTTGTTGAGAGTAAGATGTCTAACGCCTCATAAAGTTAAATCAATGAAGAATGATAACTCTGTGTCTCTAGGATTTAACATCACATCTGCGACAAAAGGATAGATGATTGATTCACCTAAAACATTTCAAGTATGGTACTTGAAGGGGATGATGTTATTGAATGGCACATAGTCATACGTTTTAAGGGTAGTAAACCGTTGTTAGGCGGTATTTACTGCTTGCATCAATCTTCTATGAATCTTGTGCAAGTGGGAGATTATTGGATCTAGTATGCCTAAGACACATACAAGATTGATGTGGTTAGTACGTTATGATCCAAGTCAGGTCATACCCAATAACAAGCTATACAAACACCAATAAATGTTTATTGGTTGATAAGATTATACAAATAAACATTGACACCAATTTAGAAAATGGGTTTTCTAAAACATTGCTTGTAATAGAACAAAAGTATATGGATAGTTTGTTCATGAGATATTATTTGTTTCATTATTTAAGTGAGTTAAATAATAACAAATAAAAGTGTATTAACGTTATAAATTTAAAAGAGATTTTAATTTTATAAAGTAGTGGGTTAGGAGTGTTACATTATGGCAAAATGAAAATGGGGGAAACCCATTTTATTTAGATGCATTCGGCCACCCAAAGGGCTAAGCATCCTTGCTTTTGTCTTGCTCTTTTGGAAGACTTAAGGACATTCTTACTACACTCCTCTCTCCAACAAAACACTTTCTCATACACACACACATTGCAAACTCTCAAAAGAAGGCTGAAATTTCGGATTCAAGGAAGTGGAAGCTGAATTTTTGGATTCTTAGTGTGCCAAGGAAGAGAGTTCTTTGGTGTTGCTCCCTATCAAGCTTTGTGTTTGGAAGGACTTGTGGGTATTCAAGCTTGAGGTTTTCTCCTTTGAAGGCTAGACATTCAAAAATATCATCTTCTTCATCTTTTACATCCACAACTTGTAAAAGAAAGGTTGTATGTTTGAACACCCTATGGTTGTCATGTTTTGTTTGAGAGCACATTACTTCACATATATTAATGATCCTTATTCTTGGGTTTTGTTTGTGTTTTAAATGGTGAAAATTTTTCGATTACTGACCATATGTTAAACCAATATTCCGCTGCGATTTTTCAAGTTTAAATGGTTAAACTAGCTTGAGTAACATGTAGCAAAACCCATCACTAAGATCACAAAATAACTAATTAGAATATGGAACCCAAGCCATATGGTCTTGGGTTTCCCATTCCTATCTATGATGGTGACTTCTTGGTACTTTCCTCTAATATATGACTTAGAGAGAGGTGTTCTCGGAGATTTGTGATGATATTTTGAAGTAATAATCAAATGCATTATGATTATACATATCATAGACTGAACATTATTTATTCAAAAAGCAGTTTTTGGTGGAATGATTATTCATGTCACAGATAGAGTAGTATTGACTTAAAAAGCACACTTCTGTTTTCTGATTAGACATTTCACAAATGTCACAATACATATGTTTATTTCTAAATCTGATTTATTTGTTGCTCACTCAGTTGATTTACCCGTTCACAACTGAGTCACAATCTGTGGTTAAAGGGAAGAAGCAAAATCAACCATTTTAGTAGTTTATTTCACAACACTACTTTTGTTGACTGTTTTAGGTTGTGTTTGTTTCCTCAACCTTTTCTTGACTTCTTGATCAAACAGATTTACATGCTCCCTATTACAAATGTGAAAACCTACTCCTTGTTTTGATTTTGATGATTGGGGGTCTGACTGAATTTTAGTATTAGAAATTAGTGAACTTTTACTTTTCTTTTCTGTGGAAGTGGAACATTGTCTGATTTTCTTGAATTTTGTGGAGATTTAATCTCATAATCAAAACTGCTTTTAGTAGAAGGTTTCACTAAAGCCACAACCTTCTTCTTTCCTTTTGAAATTGCAAGTATAAATCTCACAAATGGGATGATGGCTTTGATTGGAATTGATGATTTAATGACATTCACTGTCTTGTCTGAACACTCCTTGATTTTAATTAGGTAACCTAATTTAATTTTCTCCTCATTTGTTTCAATGTAAACATTTGGTTTGTTTTGAGGATTTGTAACTTGTTTTATTATTGTTTGTGGTTCAATAGTAGTAGGTTCATTTTGATCTTTGAGTGTGATAGATTCAGGCATGATAGTGTAGTTTTCATTGTAGGGTGGAGGAAAAGAATTATACCCAGTCCCAGACATCCTCGGGGTCTTTTTATGAATCTAGCATCTCTTGCCGCTTGACTGAAAACAATTGAAAATTTTCAAGTTTCACTTCAGTAAGTGTTTGTTTAGCTTTTGATTCAGCTAAATTTTCAGTTAGTTGCTCATTCTCAGCTGCAAGAGTGTACTTTTCACGAAGCAATTTTTCAATGTCAGAGATAAGAGATTTGATTTTTATTTCTTTAATTTTATTAGCCAGTTTATGATTGTGCTCATGATAACCTTGCAGTTCAGTAATGCATTTATAACTACAAATATTGGATTTTACCTCAGATGGCATAGGAGATGAACTATCATTTATGTGAGCCATGAGTACATGATTCTGAAACCGAGGCTTCACTTCCTCTGCATATAGACTCCAATCACATACTCCATCTTGTCTGATGACAAGAGCATTTGAGGATGACTGACTGCTTCCACAAGCTTGATTAGTCAGTTGTGGCTGACTTTGATATTGTTGTTGATATTGATGATGATGATGATACTGGTGTTGTTTATTGTTGGAATGAAAGTTTGTGCTTTGTTGTGGAGTTGACCGACCCTAAGAATTCCATTGGAAATTGATGTTGTTTCTTCTGGGAGCATTACATTCTCTAGAGAAGTGGCCAATCACGCCACGGTTTAAACACCTGGATTTGTCATATCCAAGTTTGGTGTTTTCATTGAGGCTAAGCTTTCTTTCTTTTCTTAAGAACTTTTTGGATCTCATTGCAATCATAGCCATTTGCCACTATAAATTTATTTCTTCCACATCATTAGTATTTATTTCTTCCAAGTCCTCCTAGATCAGATGAGCAGAAGTGAGTCTAACTCCCAGGTAAGCTTTAAAGCTAGCAACAAAGGCATTGTAACTTGCCTTTTTCTCTTTTGATCTTGGGTCTTCATGAGTAGTTGAGGGAGTTGCAGAGCACCCTGTAGGCTGTGATAGTGTTGAAGGCTTGTTTGTTGATGGAGCAGTAATGAAACTAGTTGTCTTCACCTGATATCTTGAGGAAGTTAAATCATCATCCTCAGTGATGAATGCAATTTCTATACAGTGAGTGTCTATTGGGAATTTAAAAGCTTCAATAATTCAAAGTCCACCAACATTTTTGCTCCTCACATCAAGTTCAAGAGCTTCTATCTGGGCAATCATAAAGTCCAAGGTGGTATTCTCTAGATCAAGAGTGTTTTTGAACATTGTAACATTTTGTTTCCAACTTTCTAGAAGACTGTGAATCATTTTCTTATTCAATTCTTTGAGTTTGTATGTTACCCCCATGATGTCAAAATCATTCACCAGATTCACAAATCTATGTAGCTATTTAGAAATTGACTCCCTCGTGGAGTGATGAAAGGTTTCATATTGATTAACAAGCTTGTCTTTGTTAATTTCAGCTACCTCACTACTACCTTCACACATTATCAGTAGTGCATCGCAAACAGCTTTAGCAGTTCCATACTTTTCTAACATTTTTAGCACATCCATTTTCAGCGCTTGAGTGAGTATAGAATAAGCTTTGAGATAAAGTTTTATCTTCTTGTATTCATCATCATCAAGTGTAAGATCCTTAATAGGTATTCTTGATGTTTTTTATAATGCAGCTTGATTAGCAGAAAGTGTCAATGGAATGTGAGGGCCTTCGCATATTAAAATCCAATATTCTGATCTACACCTTTAATATAGTTCATAAATCAGATTTTTCATTACACAGAATTAGATTTGTGTTAAAGCATATATGGTTTTGGAGTATGACCAATTTCATAGAAATTATGTGAATCCATTTTTAATAAGTTGTTTTTAACCTTTTTGAATATAATTAGTTTGATTGTTAAGCTCAACTTAACCCAAATAGTCCAAATAGACTTATGTAAAACCAAATCTGCTAATGTTTATATGTTTCTGCTGTAACAACTGTTCATGGGTTTGTTCTTTAAGATTAGTATAGATGAACGATGGTTGTTTAAGAGATTTGTGTAGTTTACTAAGTAGAGGTAGTTGAACACTCTATTTGTAACTCAATCACCTAATCAATCGAGTTTTGTAGAACCAAGAGCCAATGCTCTTATACCAACTAACTGGGTTTGAGAATGATATTCTCTATTGATATGAGTTAAAAAGGACTGAATATAATGATTGAGTCAATGATTGTAAGGTGGAATCAAACAATCAAAGAACATTTAATGCAAGAAATATGATAAAATGTTGTTTGTATTAGTAAAGGTATTCCATTACAATGAATGTTAGGGTAAGAGCATTAAACAGTAACAAGACACCTTGTAAATATATGACTGAACACAAGATTCTAATTGTCTAGAATGTGTATCAATAGTCACCTCACATATGAGATTGTATATACTATTTATAGGCTAACAAGATGCCTTTGCAAAATGACTAAACTACCCCTGACCTATACATCAGATAACTAGTCTAAGTCTTCATTAGCATTTCTTTTGTTCATCTGCATTGACTAATGCGGATGTGTGATGAACAAAGTGCATTTGTGGCCAGGCATCCGCATTAGTAAATACGGATGTACAAATACTTGTCAACATTTGGTTCTGGCTATCCGCATTTGTTAATGCGAAAGAACAAACACTTGTCATCATTTTTTCTATGTCATCCGCATATACAAATGTGGTTACGACACTTGTATTCTTCTATGCAAATTCTTCATCCGTATTTGTTCATGGACATGAGGGATTTCCAGCAGAATAACCACAAACGCACCATTTGAATTGGCATGTAAGATCCATTTCGGGTCCAACATAAGTTGCTTATCATTTACCTTATTTTGTAAGGTAGTCACCTAGATTCCAAGTGATAAACCTTATAGACTAAATAGCTGCATGTTTTTGATAGTTTTCGTACCTTTAGTCTTAGATTCCCCTCTTCTTTATCAGAAGATTAATTGTGGGAGGAGAATATTAGACCAAAGTCCTTAGTCTCACCACAAGCATCAGGTTCTTGGTTGTTGGTGTTCCTCTACTCACTAAGAACTTCAGATGGATGGCTAGTGGGCTGAGTTGCCATGGTTGATGTCTTAATAATGAATTAACTTGCAGAAGTGAGAGCCTGTTCCATATGGACCTCTTGAACAGAGTTAGGGAAATCCATCTCAGTGTAAGTAGATGATGTAAGGGAAGAGTATAGAGACTTATGGTAACCACTATATACCATGTCCTCAACATCATAGAATTCAAAGCTGGGAATTGGTTAGTTTAAATCTAAAGGCTACGGATGATAGTTTTCCCCTAAAGGTTATTCCCAATTGAGTGTTGAGACTCAGAGTTAAGGCTTAAGGTTGTTGGGCTAGTGAGCTCATCAGGCTGAACATGAGGAACCTCGGCACTAATTCTTGAAGAGAAGGGAGTAGTTTGCTCCTCAGGGGAAGTGGGAGCTCCAGTCTCCACTTCCTTCTATGTGGGTAGTAATATGGAGCCTACAAAGACTGATTAACTTGTGTAGGGGTTTGTTTGGATCTTCTTTGCTAGATGAGGGTGATTTGTGGCTGTTTTGGTGGTTGAGAGGTAGAAGGTGTGGGTTCAACACTAGCTTATGTTCCTAGATTGTCACCTTAAGCAATGATCTCTAACAATTTGGGTACAAGGGCTGTTTCTACTCCAAATTATCCAACAATTAGCTTCTTCAAAATTTTAAACATACTAGGCTTCATCTATCCAAGTTTTAGAATATTATCTGTTTCCCTTAACTGTGAGCCTAGTTCATAGTTAAGAATGTGTTGAACATATCAAGGAAACACATAATACTTTAAGAAGTCGAAGTTAGCAAGCAAAACTGTATAAACAAACTGAAAGTACCTAAACTTAACCCCTGAACCATTCCATGCTCTATGAAAAAATGATCTTTAGGAATCTCGTCTCAGCCGCCGTGCTTGTTACACAAGTTGTGGATGACCACATGAAGTAAGTACTTTCACAGGTGTAGATACATTGTGTCCCTAGTTTCTGAACTTAATGTAAAATGTCTTTATTGTCTTAAACATATGTAATTGAATGGGTACTTAATGAAATACAATGTGTGGTTGTGCTTATAATGTTGAATATTTCATTACTTGGTATGTAATAACACTTATTAAACTAACTATATAGGTTTGTGGTAGTTTGAATAGATCTAAGTGAAATAATGATTGTGAAACATATTCAAACTTAATCATGTGAAGTTCTCATGCGATTGGCCCATGCTAATGGACCATACGCATGAAAAACTTCATGCTAATGAACTAGTCATACGAATGAACCAGGAGACTGGATCAGTCACATGATTGTAACATAAGATTGACTCAGTCGCACGACTGAACACTCAGTCGTGCGAATGGATCAACCACATGACTCAATCTCATGACTGAACCATGCTAATGGTTCAATCGCCCAAATGAAAAACCCTAACCTATAAATACCACTTAAATTGTTGAAAAACGGTACACTTTGAATATCTCGATACTACACGTACCCTAGCCGTCCAGAGACCTCTAACAACCTGTTCCAACTTCATAAATCGTAGTGGATCGATTGTTAATCGTTCTTGACGTTTAAATTCAATCTTTATTTGATTCTAAATGCGTTCTCACTGACTGGATCACCAATCAAATAGGATTCCGCACTATTTTATTCGGTACACGTGTAAATCTGTTAGTATTCGTCCAGTACACAATCCTAACAACTGTGAGGATACCATCCCTTTCCTGAAGATCTTGACTAAAAATCACCTTCGTAGCCCATTTGCTCAAAGGAGTGGTTGACAACTTCTTTGAGAAAGGACAATTCACCTCCTCATCATCCAACTAGAGGTGGGTGTGGATGATGGCTGGAGTGATGAAGATTGTCCTCCCCTGCACTTTTTACAAACAGTGCCCTTCTCCCCATCCATGATGACCTGTTGGCAGGTCTTCTACAATTAAAGCAAATGATCCTCATAGAGAACATAATTAATGGTAAAGGAGTTGGAATAGTTGGACAAAGCCAAAAATTGACAACCTTTGATAATAAGGATATTTCTCAGAGTGCAACAGATAAACCTGATTGTGTTTACTATGTAACTGCATAGAGAACTTTGGGTCATTTCTGCGGTTGAGATTGGTTATTTTAGATAGCTTAGAGGTGAAGGAAGTGATGAACAAAGATGGTTTCAATGGATTTTGGGAATTTAGGTATGGGAGAAAATGAAGATGATAAAGAAAGAGGGGGAACCGTTGGCTTTATATATGAAATGGATCTTAGACAAAGTTGATGAAAGAGGATAAACTTTGAAATCCGGATGTTAGTTCCACCTTGGAAAAAGTAGTTTGCTTTTTGCCCAAAAGTAGTTTTCTTGAAAGTCCTAAATCTTCCGCAGGTAATTTGTCTTCAGAAGTTTTGAGAAGAAAGCTTCCGAAGCCAAAGTGACTTCGGAAGAGACTTCAAAGATTTTAGAGAATTTGGCTTCGGAAGATATTAACCTTTGGAAGTTGTAAAAGCTTCTGAGAGTT
The DNA here is from genome assembly GCA_025506515.1 of Flaveria trinervia. Classification (NCBI taxonomy): domain Eukaryota; kingdom Viridiplantae; phylum Streptophyta; class Magnoliopsida; order Asterales; family Asteraceae; genus Flaveria; species Flaveria trinervia. Next base: position 35,162,945 of record CM046441.1, read on the forward strand.
AATTACTTTTGGAAGATAAAGGTTCTTTAAAACATACAAGTACTTAGAAGCAATTTTAAGCTTTGGAAGATATTTTGGAAATTTCTTCCGAAGGTAAATCTTTTGTGATAGATGTTTTTTTTGAAGACTTAAATTTCTTCCGAAGTTTAAAACATTTTTTGAAGAGAAATTTTCAAAAACATATGATTTTTTTTCAAAAAGAATTTTACTTCCAAATCAAACAAGGGCTTATGAAAGTGAAAGGTATAGACAACTTAAGGACAACAAATGTCAGAAATAAGATACGATTAAGTATTAAGAAAAATCTACTCAAAGTTAATAATCATAATATCTGATACAAGATATTTGAATCTCTGTTCATCAAATACTTTGGTGAATAGATCAACATATTGTTCATTTATGTTAACCTTGACTAGTTTGATTAAACCATTCTTAAAATTATCTTTAATCAAATGATACCTAATATTGATGTGTTTTTTCCGTGAGTACTGCACATGATTCTCTATGATAGAGATGGCACTATTGTTGTCTATGTGAATAATAATCTCTTTATAGTTGAACTCATAGTCAGGCATCTGATTTTAAACCCAAAGCACTTTAGCACAATAGCTTGCACCATGAATTATTCAACTTCAGCAGTGGATGTAGAGTCACAGGATTGCTACTTGCATTTCCATAAGACTACCCTTCCACCAAGGAACTGACATCCCCCTCATGTAGACATTACAGTCCTATTGCATCCACCATAGTCACTATATGTATATGAATATAGATTGAATTTAGAATTCTTTGGATAACAAATGCCAAGTGTTGAGGCACCTTTGAGATATCTTAAAATTCTCTTGACAGTGATAAGCTATGATATCCTGGGGTTGGCTTGATATCTCGCGCAAATACATATGGCAAACATGATATTAGGCCTGCTAGCGGTGAGGTACATAAGAGTCCAATCATAGCCGTCTAAAGGTGTTTATCCACATACTCCCCCTCAAGGTCAGGCCCAAGGGAGTGGTTTCTTGCTACGGGTGTCTTAGCAACCTTACAATCAGTCATGTTGAATCTCTTCAGTATGTCTTGTACATACATTGACTAACTTATGAAGATGTCATCTTCAACCTACTTTACTTGAATTCCTAGAAAGAAATTGAGTTCCCGCATGGCACTCATTTCAAATCTGTCTTTCATCAGCTTCTCAATGTCTTTGCAGAGCTTCAGATTAGCTGAACCAAAGATGATTTCATCTACATATACTTGAACTAGCATCAAGTCATTCCTTGTTACTTTTATGAAGACAGTTTCATCTATAGTGCATCTTCTGTATCCATGCTTATAGAGATACTGAGATAGAGTTTCATACTACTTTCTTGGTGCTTTATGCAACCATATAGAGCTTTATCAAGCCTGCAAACATAATCATGATGATTAGGATATGCAAACCCAGGTGGTTATTAAGCATACACCTCTACATCAATCACCCCATAGAGAAAAGCACACTTGAAATCATGTTGGTAGACCTTGATGTTCTTGGATGCAACAAAAGCTAAAAATATCCTAACAGTTTTGGTCTTGCAACAGGAGCAAAGACATCTGTGTAGTGAATTCCTTCCTCTTGTGTGTACCCTTGAACAACTAGTCTTGAATTGTTTTTAATGACAAGTCCTCTATCATCCTTCTTGTTCCTAAAAACCATTTGGTTCCTGTAGTAGTCTTCCCATGCGGAAGAGGACCAAGGTTCAAAACTTTTTGTCTCTTTAATTGAAGCAGCTCCTCCTACATACCTTCAACCCAACTTCCAGACTTTAGAGCCTCATCAATCTTCTTTGGCTCTATGTGGGATAAGAAACAAGAGTGAAGACAAACATTTGCTTGATAGATTTGTCCTCTTGTTTTTACCCCTGAATCAACATCTCCAATGATGTTTAAGGTGGGACGAGACTTGTGGATCTGTAGCTGAGGGATCACAACAAGCTGCTGAGACAGATCCAAATTAGAGAAACTTAGATTTGGCATTGAGGTTTCTCCCACCACATAGCACACTTATCAAGTGAAACTTGATCCAATGAGTGTGTGACAACATTGATGTTGTCATCAATGGAATGGTTATCGTAATCTAAAATTCTTGATCACTATGACCATCACCATTTGCTCCTACATTTGAAGCTCCTGCATCAAAGTTTTGTGCCTCTATGCTAGAATTTGAAGGAATTTGAGATGTATGAGATGAATTTGTCATTATTGTCTGATTGGTACTCAATATGTAGGGTTAGTTACCACTAGAGCTGAATTGTATTGCTTGATGGTCTTCTGAGCTCAAATCTTGGATCAGGATCACCTGTTGGTAAGTTATCTATGGTTCTTGAAACATTGTCACAAGATTTGTTAAAAAAGTTGGTAACTAAATCAAGATCAAATAGCCAATCAGGACTAGAACCATTTACAATAGGTGTGTGTTCATTGAAGGTCATATTGGTTAACTCTTCAACTACTTTGGTTTTGAGATTGTTTCTATAAACCTTAGCTTGAGAAGAGTGTACAATGTAATGTCCATCATCTAATTTCTCAGTAAACTTGGCAATTTGATCTTTGGTATGCAAGATGATGCAAGGACATCCAAATGACTTGAGGAAACAAATGAAAGGTTTCCTAATGTACCAAAGTTCATAAAGAGTCTTTCGATGTATCTTATCCAGTAAAACACTATTCTGCACATAGCAGGCCATGTTGACTACCTCTACCCAGAAGGTGATAGGCAACTTAAAGTCACACAACATAGTTCTTGTAGCTTCAATCAGTGTCCTATTTCTCCTCTCAACAACACCATTTTGCTAAGGAGTCCACGGAGCACTATATTGTCTTGTAATACCCATTTCATCAGAAAATGTTTCAACGATTTGGCTCTTGAATTTAGTTCCTTGATCATATCTTATGGTTTTGACCTTGTGAGCAAATTGATTCTCAATCTTCAAGATGAAATTTTTCAAAACATCAAGGGTCTCACCCTTAGTTCTAAGAAATAAGACCCAAGTGAATCTTGTTAGTGATCTATGATCCCCAAATAGTAAGAGGTCCTTCCTTGACTCATTACACAGGTGGAGCCAAAGAGATCCATATGTAACAAGAGTAGGGGATTAGGGATGGAGTTTCTATCATTTGACTTGTGAGATACCTTATGTTGCTTTCCTTTTAGGCATGCAACAGAGTGGTCATCACTTGTAAAATTTTTCATTGGCATTTCATTTACTAAATAATTGTTAAAGAGTTTATTCATGTTTATAAAGTTTACATGGAACATTCTTTTATGTAGAGGAAAGACTCATCATTATTTGCTTTAGAGAGAAAGCATGAAACTTCTCCTGAGAGAGATGTTTCTTGCAAATCCATCTTATACACATTCTATTTCCTAGGGGCTCTAAGCAGGACATGCTTATCAGGAATGACCACCCTGGGGTTGAGAACACTGCACTCATGCTCAATAAAGAGCATGTTATGACTCTAATCACAAAATTGAGTGACACTCATTAGATGCATATGTTCCTAGTTTATGTGCTTAATGTAAATGTCTTTCATGTCTTACACTTATGTAATGAGTAGGTTCGATGAAATATACTTTGTGGTTGATGTTTATAATGTTTAATATTTCATATTATTATTGTTTTAAAATATAATGAACTTACTATATAGGTTTGAGATTGTTGTACACAATTATAAGTCAAATAATGATTGGGTAATGTGTTTAACATGGACGGATGAGTGTTTCTGCTAATGGCCCATACTCATGGACCATATGCATGAATACATCTTTCTTATGGACTAGTCGCATGACTGAACCAGGAGACTGGATCAGTCGCACGATTGAGACATAAGATTGACTCAGTCGCACGACTGAGCCTTTAGTCGTGTGTATGACTTAGTCGCATGATTCAGTTGCGCAACTGAACCATGCTAATGGTTTAGTCGTACGAATGAAAGCCCCTAACCTATAAATACCACTCAATTCATGGAAAAACTTAACAATTCAAGAGAATTCAAAACACTTATGAACCCTATCCGTCCAGAACGTCCAAGGAAACTTGTCCAACTTCATAGATCATTCCTGATCGATGTCTATCTGTTCATATCATTTAGTTTCAATTCAATATGGATCGGGTAATTGTTCTCACTAATTGGATCACTAATCAAATAGGATTCTGCACTATTTGATTATGTATAAACGCAGAATCTGTTAGTATTCCATATGTACATGGTCCGCACTATATGAAGTGGTGCTGCTGAACCAGTTTAAGTGGGAACTAAGTTGTAAAGTGAAGAATTCTTAATGTAGGATCCTTTCTTTGACTTGTACTTCATCCTCAGTTCCTCCTCCCATAACTTCAAGATGAAGTCATTTAAGTCAAAATAGCAAGTATGTCATTCTGTCTCAGGTTGGACACAAATGAATTCCATTTCTCAGGCAAACCATCTACGAAGCTTGAAACTTTATCTTCCATAAATGTCATTAGACCATGAGTGTGCAGCTTACTCATCAGATGGTAGAACCTGACAATGATGTCATCCAAGCTCTCATTCCCAATTGAGGAGAAATTATCAAACTCTTTCTTCAGAGCCTTAGCCTTTAGTGCATTTAATGTTGCATTTCCATCATACCTCTTCTCTAATGCGTCCCATAGCTTTTTGGCCTACTTGTTCTCAGAAAACTGGTGAATGATGTCTTTCGGGATTGACTGAGTCAACAGGGCATAAACTTTCTTCTTAATATTGAAGAGTATTTTCTAAGCCTCGCTCATTCCACCCAAAGTCATCTTTACTCCATTTGCACTGACTGGTACTGTGTAACCAGTTTCTATGGAAGTCCAAAGATTTGGATCCACTCCATTTAGGTATATCTCAAACCATTGTTTCCATTGTTGATAATCATCTAACGTTATAAGCTTTGGCGGTTTATTATGATTTCCTATCTCATTCTCCAGAAGCAGAAGGTTCTGGATGCGTTAGTCCTTCCCGGCAGTAAACACAGAAATCTAATCTTCCATTTGTATAGACTTTGTACTTGGAGAACAGGACAGCTTCAATCGTGTGAATGGACAATACCTATGGATCACTCATGTGAATGAAGAGTGCAAATGAATTCAATCGTGCGATCAGATTCAGTCGTGCGTATGAACAGCCGAATGGAGTCAAACGACTAAAGTTGTTCAGTGGTGCGAAAGAAGGATATGACTGAGTTCAGTCGTGCAGATGGAGTATACACGTGAGTTCAATTGTATGAATGAGCTATTCATGCGATTGAAGGCTGATGTGTTTGAAAAAATCAAATTTTTGGCACTTAGACACGAAATACGATTTATCCAGAAACCCTAATCTGCCGTATGACGAAGAACATGAACTATAATGCCTGGAAACGTCGAAAAACATATGTGGACTCAAAAAGATGACTCTTTTGAGTTAAAACATGACTTTTGACACAAATCTAATTGAATCAAACACAATATCAAGAGCCAAAGCTCTGAATACCACTTATTAGGACTGTGTACGTATGGAATACTAACTGATTCTACGTATATACCAAATCAAATAGTGTGGAATCCTATTTTATTAGCGATCCAATCAGTGAGAACGATTACCGATCGATATAAGATTGAGACTAAACATTACGAACGAATAGGAATCGATGAGGAACGATCTATGAACTTGGACTGGCTTTCTTGGATGTTCTCGACGGCTAGGGTTGGTGAAAATATCAAGTGTTCTTTAATTGTTATGTTTTCCACAAATTAAGTGGTATTATATGTTAGGGGTTTCCATTCGTACGACTAAACCATTAGCATGGTTCAGTCGTGCGACTGAATCATGCGATTGATCCATATGCACGACTGAGTCAATCTTATGTCTCAATCATATGACTGATCCAGTCTCCTGGTTCAATCGTGTGACTGGTCCATAAGCATGATGTATTCATATGTATGGTCCATAAGTATAGGCCATTAGCATGAATACTCATCCGACTATGTTAAACACATTACTTAATTATTATTTACTAAGAATCTTGTACAACAACCTCAAACCTATATAATATGTTCATTCATATAAATTATACTTTAACACAATAGTAATATGAAATAAATAAACATGAATAAACATCAACCACATATTATATTTCATTGAACCAATTCATTACATATGTGTAAGACATGAAAGACTTTTATATTTAAGCTCATAAACTAGGTACACATGTATCTACACATTCATATGATTGGTTAAGTCTTGTAGGCCAATCGCATGGTTATCCCATACTCATAATCGAATCGTGTGACTGGCTCATCCTTATGATTCATTCGTACGATTGGCTCATAATTATGAGCTTGAACTCTTACACTTTCAAACACTTTACATTTTTAACTATTGATTATAACATTATGATCTTTGATCATCTTAGATAGAATCCTTTTAATTTAAAACCAATTGGTCACCTTAGATGTGACCCCTTTTTAGTGAGTGATTCACAGAATTCATATAGTTGAATAGTCCGAAGTCTACACTACAAGCGACTAGAAAATTGAGAACAACTTTGAAATTTAAAAGAAAAAAGAAGACATATTTTTGTTGTTTTGGTTTTGAGCAGAACAACTTCAAGTTGATTTTATTATTTATGGAAAGTTCATTATGGTTTCATACAGGTAAATCATAATCATTTGGGAACCCCTTTTAATATGCACTTTGATGCTAGATTCTTGTTTTTTCTAAGAGTCAATAGCACTTTCAAGAAATCATACTAGAGCTATAACATGCACATAATGATTTTGACTGTCATGAATTGCAGCCATGATGATTGTAAGTATACTTGTCCACTTAAATCCATACACAGATTTTTGACTCACATTGGTGATATATTAGATTACATTAATTCAACAAGCATTTGTGGAACCCACACTTATAAGGTAATCAACATTCCTCAGGAGATTTTTGAGCGCTCTACAGGTATTGGACAAGAAGAAACTATTCTAAAAGCTTTCAAAGAGATGCCAAGCCTCAGGTCAGTGCCATCGCACAACAGAGAGGCGCAAACAACAATAAATTCTAGAATATTTAGGTTATGCTTATCCTCAGGTCAATGCCACCACACAATAGAGTGGCACACAACCTATCTTCTTGTTAGAGCATTTACTTTTCTTTTGCACACAACACACCAACAGTATTAGACATTAGCTTGATTGCTTTTAGCAATTTTTTCATGTGCTTTGCTCATATTTATGGTCATCCGCACACATTTGTAGTGTTTATTTTGCTCGTCACCCCTTATTGGAAATGAGTTGATTGTGTTAACCAGAGATAAAATGAGAACCCACATCAAGTTGAATAAGTTACTTTGAATTTAAATTCACCAACGAAGTCTACTCAACTATTGTGTTGAATCTACTGACAGTCCATATAATGAGCTAGCAACCTCTAGGTCTACTTTCTCTATGTTACCTCAGTAGGAGACTAGTTTAACTATCATTTTTCTTTAGTTGTGCTTAGACTTCTCAGACTTGTACTTTGAATTTCACATTTAGAGCAAATTAGTTTTAAAGTCCTAACCATTTGTTCCATGTTTACTATCATTTTCCATAAGCTTTGACTCATTATCACATATTTGATTTCATTTCTTTCAGCTCACCTGCCCCCCCCCCCCCTCGTTTTTTTAATAAATGCTGCAACGAATTAAATACTAACCTAAATCTAATCTCCCCCTAAAATACTAAAATCGAATTTTTTTTGTGTTTTTGGATTTTAATAGACAGGAAATAAAACAAAATAAAAGAAAATAAATAATAAACTAAGAACCTAATTGTCAGACTAAGCACTATCATCTTCTTGAATCATGTCACTTTTCCTTTTCACGCCATTAACCTCTAAAAGACATAAAAAACTAGGTTTATCAAATGTTTTTGTGTAGAGGTTAGCGCGTTGAAAGTCGGTATTAATTTTAACAACAACGATGAATTGTTTTTCAAAATATTCACGTATAAAGTGATATTTAATACTGATGTGTTTTGTTTTAGGATGTTGGACCGCATTTTTGGTTACAACAATTGCAGCAGAATTATCAACAAAAATAGGGGTGTTAGAAAATTGCAAACCGTAGTCGTGCATTTGCTGTTGAATCCAAATGATTTGAGAACAGCAACTTGCAGTAGCAACATATTCAGCTTCACATGTTGACTGATCAACTGATGTCTGCCCTTATACTGCCAAGTGACTAACCGTCTACCAAAGAACTGGCATCCCGCTCATGTTGACTTGTAATTCATCTTGCAACCACCATAGTCTGAGTCTTTTTCAACAATGTGCATGGTGCGCCAAACGGTTCTAGATACAAGGTACCCCTTTTATTTGCATGCTTTCAAATACAAGGTACCCTACGGTTCACTTTTTAATAAAACCGTTTTATTAAAACCATTAATCATTTTAATAACCTTTTATTAATCACTTAATGATAAGAAACATCAATTTTCAGCTTGTTAAGTTGTTAATAACTTTGTTATGCATATCTAATATCAAACAACAACTATATAACAAACAACCAAAGAAGCATAATCATACAAAAATAAGTGCATAACCATAGCCACTAAGTTGACTACATTTGTTTGCCATCACAAGTGTTGTCATAAGGTCTTTCTTAAGGGCTAACAATGACACATCAAAATGTGTCCATGAACTCCCACTTGAAACCACATCAAAATGCTTCAAGTGTCCATGTCTTTTGTGTCCTTCTTTGGGTCTTCATATTGTGCATCTTCTTTTACAAAATCATATCCTAATACATTTTTTTCTATTAAAATAAATGCACCTAATCTATTTATTACATGACCAATGAATAAATAAATTACAACCCTAAATACAAAGTCTGAGTGCTTTTCCAAGCCTTCTTTCTTTCAGAACCTCCTTCGCTCTTCTTTTTTTCTAAGGTAAATGGAGTCAGAGGAGAGGTAGGTTAAAGTTCTGGCCAACATGAACCAAAACTTTAGTGTTTTGTCCAAACAATACAATCAACCATTTGATGTTAATCTTTCAAGTTTATATAAAGCATGTAAGATCAAACCTTGAAACATAAGGATTCATTCATCCATAACAAAACATCCCCTAATGGGTTAAAAAATTCCATGAAAACAAACTTTCCATGAACTTTTGCAGCAAGCATTCCACATAACCGACTCTAGATGCCATTGTTGGGTTTTGTTACGTGTTTATCGAAGCATGTTTAACCATTTAAACTTCAAAAATGCAGCAGATATTAGTGGTTAAAAGGTGTTTTATAATCTGAAAATTTGAACCATATTAACCCAAAACAAAACCCATAAACAAAAGATCATATATATATGTGAAATGAAATGCTATCAAAACGAAAATTGCAACCATAGGGTGTTCTTGAAACTACCCTTCAAGAACAAAATATGTGGTAAGGATCTTGAATGTATAGCCTCAAAAATAGAAGTCCTCAAGCTTGTGTACCCACAAGCCTTAGCAAACACCTAACTTGTTAGGTAGAAGAACAGCAAATGCTCAAAACCTTCTTCTTGCAAATCCGAAGATAGCCCATTCAAAAACGAAAATGCCGCCAACAAAACCGATTTTTTCAGCGAAGAAGAGAGAAAGGATGAGTTCTTTCCATGTGTGTGAGAGAGAGAGTGTGCTCAAGGTATGAGTGTAAGAATGGTAAAAGTTTTGTATAAGACCAAGACATGGATGTTCCCCATGCCCAAAAGGGGTGGCCGAAATTCCCATTCAAAATGGGTGCCCCCCCTATTTTAATTTTTATAAAAAAACTTACACATTCAACCCATAAGTTTATAAAATTAAAACCTCTTTTAATTTTATAACATTAACACACTTTTATTTGTTATTATTTAACTCACTTAAATAATGAAACAAATAATTTTGCATGAACAAATTATCCATATAATGTTGTTCTATTACAAAAGCAACGTTTTAGAAAACCATTTTCTAAATTGGTGTCAATATTTATTTGTATGATCTCATTAGCAAATAAATATTTCTTGGTGAGTGTATAGCTTGTTAATGGGTATGACCCGACTTGGATCATAACGTACTAACCACATCAATCTTGTATGTGTCTTGGGCATACAAGATCCAACATAAGTAAATCTCAAACCGTTGTTTCCACAAAGGATATTCATCCAAACTTAACAACTTTGGCGGTTTATTATGATTACCAATCTCATTCTCTAGAAGTAGTAGGTTCTAGATGCGTGAGTCCTTCCCGGTAGTAAACGTAGCAAATTGATCTTCCATTGCTATAAACTTTGTACTTGGAGAACAGGACATTTTCAATTGTGCGTATGGACTTTGAGTATGGATCACTCGTGCGAATGAGGAGTGCGAATGAATTCAATAGAGCGATTGGATTTAGTTGTGTGTATGAACAGGATGATTGGACTCATTCGCACGACTGAACAACTCCAGTCATTTGCTTCCAGTCGTCCTGTTCATACGCACGACTGAATCCAATCGCATGATTGAGTTCATTTGCACTCCTCATCCGCACGAGTTATTCATACTCAAAGTCCATACGCACGATTGAAACTGTCATGTTCTCCAAGTACAAAGTTTATAGCAATGGAAGATCAATTTGATGCGGTTACTGCTAGGAAGGACTCACGCATCCAGAACCTACTACTTCTAGAGAATGAGATTTGTAATCATAATAAACCGCCAAAGTTGTTAACATTAGATGAATATCCTCAGTGGAAATAGCGGTTTGAGATTTACTTAAATGGAGTTGATCCCAATCTCTGGACATCCATTGAGACTGGTTAGACAAAACCCATCAGTGCTAATGGAGTCAAGCTAACCTTGGGAGGAATGAGTGAAGCATAAAAGATCTTATTCAATGCTAAAAGGAAAGTATATGCTCTAATACCACTTGTTACATACAGAGTACTAACTGATTTTATGTTTATACCGGATCAAATAGTGCAGAATCCTATTTGATTGGCGATCCAATCAGTGAGAATGATAACCCGTTCAACATAACATTGAACTAAACGTTAAGAACGAGGTAATCGATCAAGAACGAACAGTGAACTTGGACAGGTTGTTTGGGATGCTCTGGATGGCAAGGGTTTATGTGTATGCGTAATATCTCTCAAAGTCTTTTTTTTCCATGAATTAGGTGGTATTTATAGGTTATTAGTTTCCATTCGTACGACTGAACCATTAGCATGGTTCAGTCGTGCGACTGAATCATGCGATTGAGTCATACGCACAAATGAAGGTTCAGTCGTGCGACTGAGTCAATTTTATGTCTCAATCATGCGACTGATCTACTCTCCTGGTTTAGTTATTTGACTGGTCCATAAGCATGATGTATTCATGCGTGTGGTCCATAAGTGTGGTCCATTAGCATGAAAACTCATCCAACTAGGTTGAACACATTACTCGATCATTATTGACTTAGAATTGTGTACAACAACCTCAAACCTATATAAGAAGTTCATACATATGAATTAAATATAGATAAACATCAAAGCATAAATCATATTTTATTAGTTCATCAAATTACACATGTAACACATGAAAGATTTTTACATTTAAGCACATAAACTAGGTACACATGAATCTATAGAAGGCATTTTCCAAAGAATGAGATTTTGATGGAAACTTGTATGCCTTAATCACTTTGGGTGCTACCAAGTTTCTCCTTCTTTAATCTAACTCCAATGCTTCTATCTTGGTTATCGTTATATCTAGAGTTGTACTCTCAAGATCAATAGTGTTCTTTAACATGGTTACATTTTGTTTCCAGGTCACTGGAAGACTGTGCAACATTTTCTTGTTTAATTTCTTGACCTTTTAAGTGACTCCCATGATTTCCAAGTCATTTACGAACTATACGAATCTGTGCACTTGTTTGGGTATGGACTCCCCCTTGGATTGATGAAATGTTTCGTACTGATTATCAAGTTTATCCTTGTTAATTTCTACAACTTCACTGCTTCCCTAACACATAATTCACAGTGCATCCCATACTGCTTTAGCAGTACCATACTTCTCCAGTCTTTTTAGTACATCCATCTTAAGTGCATGAGTGAGGATGGAGTAAGCTTTGAGATCAATCTTGATTTTCTTGTAATCTTCATCATGAAGAGTGAGATCTTCAATGGGTATTCTTGTTATCTTGTAGATGGCAGCTTGATCTGCAGACAAAGTGACAAGGATGTATGGCCCCTTACATATTGAGATCCAAAAGTCAGGATCCACACCTGTGATGTAATTTCTGAATCTGATTTTCCACTGCTTAAACTCAAATTTATGTTTAAGCATTGGAGGTTTTGGTGTATCAGCAAGTTCTAAAAAAGTATGAGAATCCATTTTAACAGTTAGTTTTAACTTGTTTAAGTATAGATTGGATGAGTTTTAGGTTCAATTAGTCCAACTGGTCGAAATCGTCCAAAACAGGTTTCAGAATCAGATCTATTACTTTTCTGAGTTTCTTGTTGTTTAATGTTTGCTATATCAACTGTTCACAGTTTCGAGAATAAAGACTATTGGTGTGTTCTTGAAAGAGATAGCTTGATTAGTAACCATTGATGTGTATAATCTACTTGTTTACTAAAAAGAGGTGATAGAACACTCTTTTAGCAACTCGATCACCAGATCAATAAAGTTGTATTCGGATCTTGGGTAGATCAGAAAATGAACAAAGAGCCAAGGCTCTGATACTAATTGACCGGATGGTGAGAATGAGAATCTCACTTAGGATCGAATATCGTAATGAAGTCAGAGATTGAATGGCGGAAACAATCAATCAATAAACATTTAATGCAAGAATATACTCGTATGTTTTCTATGTATTGATGAAGGTGATTGATTACAATAAATGCTTCGGTTTTAGCAAGAATAGTAATAATGCACCTAGAGAATACAAAATATTCTCATTGTCTATTTTGTGTCACCTAAAGTATGAGGTTTTCTATTCTATTTATAAGCAGACAAGTTGCCTTTTTACAAAATGACTAAACTACACCTGACCTATACATCACAACTAGATTAAGTCTTCATTTTCATTTCTTCTTGTTCATCCGCATTGGCAAATGCGGATGAGTTGATTTGATCAGCATTTCTTTACTTGATCTTCCAGATTAGTATGTTGGTCATCCGCATTAGGTAATGCGGATGAACAAATACTTCTGCGCATTTGTCTGGTCATCCATATTGGCAAATGCGGATGAACAAAATCTTGTGTGCATCTCTTCTGGTCTTCCGCATTTGCTAATGCGAAAGAACAAACACTTGTTAGCATTAGTTCTTTGCCTTCCGCATTAACAAATGCGGTAAGCCAATACTTGTTCTTCTACTAGAGGGTCTTCATCCGCATTGGCACTTTGACTTATGGGAATTCCAGCAGAACAACCACCCACTCACCAATTGAAATGGCATGTATAATCTTTTCAGGGTCCAATATAAAGACATTCTCCCATTTTTTGGTAGCATCACCCACTTGCATAGGTGAGCTAGGGTTAGGTCTATCACATCCATAGGTTTTTGTGTTCCTGGTTGAGCTCTTCTTAAAGGTCTCCCAGCTAGTTTCTTCTTGATATAAGATTTCTCAGTTGACTGGGTTTGAGAATGATATTCTCAGTTGATATGAATCAACAAGGACTGAATATGATGATAGAGTCAATGATTGTAATGTAGAATCAAACAATCAAAGAACATTGAATGCAAGAAATACTTATAAATGTTGTTTTTATTAATGAAGGTAATCAGTTACAATGAATCCTAGGGTAAGAGCATTAAACAGTAACCAGACACCTTGTAAACATAAGACTAAACAAAAGATTCTAATTGTCTAGAATGTGTATCAACACTCACCTCATATACAAGGTTTTCTATTCTATTCATAGGCTGACAATATACCTTTTACAAAATGACTAAAATACCCTAACCTATACATCATAGAACTAGTCTAAGTCTTCATCAGCATTTCATTTGTTCATCTGCATTGACTAATGTGGATGTGTTGATCTTGATCAGCATTTCTTTTTGGTCTTGTGTGTGCGTATTAGAGGGTGGGCGTGAGCATGGATGCTTGGGCCTTGTAGCTTCTCCTCTATATCAGCATTATTGTTTGGTCTTCAGCATTGACAAATGCAGATGAACAAACATATATGCGAATTTGTTTTCGGGCATCCACATTAGTAAATGCACTTGTACAAGTACTTTTCATCATTTCTTTCCAGCTATCCGTATTTGTTAATGCGGAAGAACAAATACTTGTCACCATTTGTTCTATGTCATCCACATATACAAATGCGGTTAGCCGACATTTGTATTCTTCTATGCTGATTCTTCATCCGTATTTGTTCATGGACTTGTGGGATTTCCAGCAGAACAACAATTAACTCACCACTTGAATTGGCATCTATGATCCTTTCGGGGTCCAACAATACTCCCCCTAAGGACTATACAACCTAAGTTCTTCAAGGGTTTTATGGTAGTTGAGGTCGGGAAGATTCTGTTGGGTCTTCTGGAGGAGTAAGATGTTCTGCCAGAGATGGATCCAGAATGACCTTTAACATGTTGTCAAAGTCATTGGCATCAGACATCTTCTCTTTGTTTAGCACATGGATCTTCATCTGGCTCATTATGTAGATGGCTTCTAAGGGCAGCTTCTTTAGAGAAATGGATTCCCATATTGACACTATGGACAATCCATCAATATGAATCAATAGAGCTCTAATCACATCCACCTCTAACTGCACAATATTCCCTAATTATAGAGGAGTCTTCTTTTTCTTCCTCTGATCCCTTTTGACATTTATTCTATCAAATGCCATTATTAAAATCTTTATACATTTCATAAAGAAAAGCATATTTTATTCTCCTATTTTATTCTTTATCTGTCTAAAATGCCTTGTGTATACGTAGTGGATATAGGATTCATCTAACAATCTCATCTCATATCCACTAAACAACCTGATTTTAGCTCCTTCCTTTCCTCCCTATCTTCTTTCAATTACCAGCTCATATGACATTTCATCATAATAGACATTTGAGATTGGTTTGGAGGAATGAGTTCCGGCTACCATCTTTCTTTTTAGAGATTCAGTGGGTTTCACCTTTAGTTCAGGGAATACTACTTCTTCGGCTGGTTTTGTTCTTTTCTTCTCCAAGGGGTTGACATAGGATCTATCTTTTCTTATGTAGATAGCCTTAAGAGGTTGAAGTTGTCTATTTCTTTTAAACATCCTTAGATTAATTACAAACTCGTAACCCCTAAACATACCCTTGTGATTGATCAACTCTAGATTGGGTATTTCTTTCACATCATGGATTTCCATGGAGTTCACCAGAGCAGAGTACTCTATGAAGAATTGAACTAAACCTGAAATCCTCTTGATCATGAACATGTTCCAGTCACTCCCATACTTCCAAGAAATTATCCTTTGATTAGTTTTACCTTTTGGAGTAGACACGCCTCTAATCATCTCAGCAGTGGTGAGCCCGTCTTAAAGCTTCAAATGAGAGGGCTCAGCAAATTACTCTGGATTCTTGTGCAGAACAGGTGCCAAAGAGTCATGGTCTCTGTGGCTTGAACAAATTACACTGGATGTCTTGTGCAGACATTCTTCTTCTAGGTTTTTTGCTAATAATCTCTTCTTCAATTTTCTTCAGCCTTTCTTTCTTTTCATTAATCATCCAAAGGATAGGTGCTCCTAGCGAATTCATCTTCATGTTTCCCAATTTTCTTCCAGTAAATCCTTGATCAGACAGATAGTCCTTCATTTCCTTGTTAGTCATACTATAGGGATCAAGATATAGTGGTTGAGGAGTGGAAGTCTGCTTTGCCTTTGAGAATGACATAAACACTGGAGCTTTGGGAGAAAGAGTCTTTTCATACTTAGTATCGTAAGTAGGGTCTAGTAGTTTGTTTAACTTTTCTTTTGTATCAGTAACAACTACTAATTACTCTCTCTTTTCTTGTTCTTCACATAATCTTCTAATGAACTTTTTTCTTCATCAGTCAATGTAAGGAATATATGTTAAGGATGATGCAACTTAAACACTCAAAGTCTCATGCATCTGCATAAGTTCATTAAAGAAGAATACTTCAGAAGTTTCACACATGCAACAGAAATGTTCTAAGTGTGAAATCCTCCGAAGCCAAGACAAATATCTTCTGAAGCCAAAGATGAAGTCTTCCGAAGCTTCAAAGAAAAAGTTTTCTGAATCCAACACTTGAAGATAGATTTTTTCGAAGACTTTTAGTATACATGCTTTATCTGATGTACTTTACCTAAAGCTAGACCCTTTTTCGCTACAACTTCGTAAAGTCACCAACTTGCATGAGTTGGTGAAAAGGTCCATGCTTTTAGTAACTGTGCATTGAGGTCTTGAATTTGTAACTTTCTACTTCATGTACTTTCTCCTTTTTGTAATACATTAGGATGTGAACTATGGCATGTCATAGTCACAAGTCAAAAGGCGATCTCCCTTTTGACTCTACAATTGATATTTTGTTGTGTCTAGTCAATTGTATCCGGCTGGCCTTCGAAGTATGGCCGGCTGTAGGATGTAGTATATTTATCTCAAGTACTTGTAGCTTTCCTTTATGCTTTGTAACACTTGTAAAAGAACTTGAGAGGGCAATATACTGCAATCTTGAAAACCATCTCCTTGTGCATTTTGCTATCTGGTTCTGTCACTTATTTACTTGTGTTCTTTGTATCATCTTTTGTGGTTAATCTAGTCTAACTATTTGATTAGTCTAGTTAATCTCCTCTTTTTTTTGTTGTGTTGTAAGTGACCACCCTTCACCAGTCCTGCATTTGGTATCAGAGCTTTCCAGGCTCTTGATATAAGATCTCACCATCTTTAGATCCCTCACACACAAATACTAAACTTTTCAAATAGTAGCCATTTCCAAGACTGATATGGAAACTAGAACCATGAACAAGTCCCCACTAATCGCTCTTAATGTCTTTAACACCTAGTGCCAAAGAACGAAAGGTTTCATCAGGTCTCTAGATTCAAAAATGTGGGAGTCTGTTATGAGAATGGACCTTACATACCAAGCACCCCTTTTACTACTGGTGGTGGTATGATGACCAATGCTATGGCTAACTACTCTAATGAAGATAGGAAGAGAGTACAGATTGACCAAAAAGCCATGATAGCCTTCAGACTGCTCTTCCTTACTCTGTATATAGAGGTTTCAAGAAATGCAAAACAGCTAAGCAGCTGTGGGATGCATTGAAATTGATGTATGAGGGTTCCTCTGAAGCCAATGAGAACAAGAAGGATCTCCTGAAGTAGCAGTTTGAAAACTTCACCTTCAAAGCAGGTGAACCCATGAGTTAGCAATACTTCAGGTATGTTGAGATTGCAGATACCCTAGTGGATGGAGGAGTTGCTCTTGAGAACAAAGACATTGTAAGGAAATTCATGTCCTCACTTCCTCGGAAATGGACACACTACTGTGTGGTTATCATTATAACTGAGAACATGAAAACTCTTACTCTGATAGAGTGGTATGGGATTCTTAATGGCTAGCAGATGGAGATGAACATGCAAGGTTCACTTAGAAACTCCAACAATCAAATGGGTTCAGCCCTTCATGTGGTTGAGAGGGATATCATAGAACCCTAACATCATCTCACATGCTACCCTGATAACTCATAAAAGGGTCCTTTCATCACCGTCCCTGAGAAACTAAGTAAGAACTATACTCAACGAAGCCCATTCCAAGAACAAGTTCTTCTCAGGCCTTTGTGTCTTCTAATGAAAGTTGTGGCAACTCTCTTTTCACCCTTGAAGAACTGGACTGTATCCATCCAGATGATCTGGAGTACATTGAGATAGTCCAGCAGATGGCTCTTCTCACTCACAGAGACAAGAAGTTCTACAAGCGGACTGGAAGGAAGTTTCCAAGCAATGCAACCAGTCAAAAGTTTGGGATTGACAAAGGCAAAGTCAAGTGTTACAACAGTAACTTGATGGGTCACTTTGCTACGGAGTGTAAGGAACCAAGAACAAATGGTGGCCAAACACACTCTAGACCAAAATACACTGATAAAGCCACCCAGAATGAGAAGCCAAAGCATCAAGCTGCTATTGCTATTGAAGAAGGAGGCTTTGACTGGAGCTTTCAGGTGGAAGATGCTTCTCCAAACCAAGCACTTATGGCAGACCCTGTTGAAGCCAAGGTATTGGAACATTTTCGTACCCTTGAATGCATTGCAAAAGTAAACAGATATAGGTCCTACAACTTACAAATGAGATATGATCTTGAGTCCTTAAACATCTTAAAAGTTAATTTTAGAAAGTCTGAAAATGATTAAAAACTGAAGATAGAGGACTTAAGGAAAACTATTTCAGTTCTAAAACATGAGCATACAAACTTTAGGACTCAAATCAAGAATCTCATAACTAAGCTGACTGAGTGCCAGGCTAAGCTAATGATTAGCAAAGCCATGGTAGAAAAGTGTGTTCTTGAAGAAGAGACCTTCAAGAACATGTTATCCTCATCCCTTCATAACAAAGTGTGCTATCAAAACAATCAGGGACTTGGATCAAATGAGATAGCTTCCCCACACACAATCTTGTCTGTAAGATCACCTAGGTGTTGAACTTATGAAGATGATCTTCCTCTCCTAGATCCTTTAAGTGAAGAGGATGATGAAGTGATAGTGAAGAATTCCTATAAGAAGAGTGAAGAGGAGGATTCTAAGAAGGGCCACTATCCTTCTGAGGAGAAGAAGAAGAATGTGATGACCAAGTCAATGAGAAAGAGCAAAAGAAAAGCTAGGAAGCCTCAAGAGATCAAGGCTACTTTTGACTCCAAGCAGAAACAAGTTTTATCTCTGCAGGGTTTGAAGTTGTAAATATTGAAGACATCAACCTCAACTCTTCTGCTAAGAGTTTTGGTTCATGTTCAAATCATCTAAGTACCAAGATGAAGACTATCTGTTGTGTACCACTACTACATAACCTAGTCCATCCAACTCCAAGACTAGTTCTCACTCCAAAAGGATTGTCTTAACATGTGTAAAGATGAGGGTGGAGAAGGGATCTGATCAAAGTCAGTCTTTTTCTCAGTAGAAGGCTCTTGTGAAGAAGAAAATGGAGTGTGTTATGTGTGAAAGTACTAGTCATCTTGCTAAGGATTGTCCATACAATCCTAAAGGTACTCTTCACATGACCAAAACAAAGACTTCCAAGAGTTACAAGAAGATTCAAGCTTCAAAAGGAAAATATGTTTCTTTTGGAAGCTCCAAAACTAAGAAGAAGGCAATTGGAAAATTGCCTCCGGAAGAAAAGTTGGTCTCGGAAGTAACGAATACTTCCGAAGCACTGAAGTCTGCTGTAGTGTTTGCAGAATCTTCTCAAGGTTCAGTCATCAAAACTTCCAAAGTCTTAAAAGCTTCTGAAGTATTGAAGGTCAAGTCCAAGCTTCCAAACGTGGTGTGGAAGTCTAAGAAAGACCAAGTGACTGAAAATTCTCCATCAACAACAGCTAAAGATCCTCAAAGCAAAACCATAGAATCTATTACTGTTGTATTACATTCTGTTTCTCTTAGTGAGCCCAAGATAAGTAAAGCTTGGGTTTCCAAATAGCTTATATTTGCAGGTAGATAGTAATGAATACACAAGATATTCGAATCTGCTTTCATACTTGTAATTGTCTTAGCTTGATATTAATGAAAACTTGAATTTTATTGATATCTTGTTTTGATTTGATTACTTTGTGTGAATTTCATTGAATTGTGTTTACAAATCATCACAGATTTATTCATTTGATCCTATCAAATGGTATTAGAGCTGTTGGTAAGCTGTTAGTGATTGATTTTCTTTTTAAGTTCATCGAACTTGAAAACCTAAAAATCTCACTGAATCTGTGATTGAGATACAATTTAATTGAAAATTTGTGAATTTCAGTTGTGTTTCATCATCAGAAACATGATTTGAATCACAATTAGCAGATCAATTCATCAAATTCAAGTCAATTTGTTGAATTTGTTGTTCGAAAAAGGTTTGAAGTTTCGAACTGAAATTCTCAAAATTGAGGAATTTGTTGTTGAAATTGAAGAAATTGATATTAAGAAAAATGTTTATCGGCATAAAACTCGTTTAATTGAAAAGTTTCAATCGAATTCATCAACATTTGAAGAATTCAGAAGATTTGAGTTTGTTACATTCATTTGAAGATGATGAATGTGTCGCATGAGCTGAGATTGACTGAATTTGTCTAAGTGTTAGACGCATTAACACTGTGTAGACGTTCTTAGTTAGTCGTTTGAGTACTGTAGAAGAGAAGAATCTCAGACGTATCACCTTTATTGAATTGATAATTGTTAGGCACTTGATAACTGTTTAGACGTTTGACAACTGTTTAGACGCTTGACAACTGTTTAAGCGTTTGACAACTATTCAGGCGTTTGACAACTATTTAGGCGCTTTAAACCTTCCAGACGCATTAATACTTAGAATTTTTGGAAAATTTTCTAAGGCATTCCCTTAGACGTTTCTCAATTTAGACGCATCAACTGTTGAGGCGTTTGAATACTGTTCAGACGTTTTAACCTTGATACTTAGAATTTTTTTTAGAAAATTCTTTGAAAACTTTTTCAATTTTTTTAAAATTCAAAATATAAGAAAACAACAAAAATATAAGAATGGTAAAATCAGAAGATTCTGAAAACAGAGTTCCAAAACTTAAAAATAGAGCTGATTTCAAAAATTGGTCTCTTAGACTAAAACAGCACTTTAATTCCATTGACACTGATCTCTGGAAATCTATAGAAAAAGGACCATACATTTCTATAATAACCGATGGACCAGACAGAGGATTTGTGTATACTAAAGATTCTCCGGAACCTTATCCAAAAGATGATCTTCAAGGAGATGATCTAAAAAGAGTAAAGAATGATATTAAAGCCTATTCATTGATGTGTAAAGGACTACCTTTGGAAGTTCTTACAAGGCTTGATGCATATCAAACTGGATATACACTATATAAAGCATTGAAGATCATTTGTGAAGGAGGAAAGGAGATTCAAAATCTAAAGGAACAAAAGCTGAAAAGACAATTAGAATTGTTTCAACATTTGTCTGGAGAGACAATAAATCAAATGATGAACAGATTTGTTCAACTCATAACTGAGATGTCAACAGCTGGTATCAAACCTGATCTTGAAGATTTAAATCTCAGACTACTCAATGCTTTACCATCATCATGGAAACAAACTGTAACTCTACTAAAGCATACTGAGAAGTTTCCAATGGATCTAGATCTTCTTATTGCAAAAATAGAATCAGTGGAGATTGATGAAAGCTCAAGAAACAATGATAGAGCAGCATCAATGTCTCAATATCAGTTTGTTGCTTCTCATGCAACCACCATAGAAAATGCATTCATGGAAAAGAGTGAGAAAAGTTCTGAAGAAGAAGGAGATCTGTTTGTTGGATCATGATTTTTCACTGACTCATCATTTACCAGTGCACCTGCATATACAACTCAGTCTCATTTTCAATCTCCTCCTAAACCACAGTCCCAATCATCAAATATTCAAACAAAGACTTCTTCATCATCTAACTCTGCTAAATCTAGCAAAGTTAAAGATGTGATTAACATCCTATTAGAGGATGAAGAGTCCAAAAATGCATTTACTGCATTTATGGCCAGCTTTCAAGCATATCAAGGTAGCCATTAACTCAATTAGATTTTGTTTTGCAAGATTTATTTGAGATGGATCCTGAAGATGTTGAAGAGATGGACCTGAACTGGCAGATGGTGATGATTGCCTACAGGACTCAAAAACATTCTTATGTCAAGAAGAAATACAAGCCTAGTGCAAACAAGACTGTTGGATTTGACAAGTCAAAAGCTAGATGTTTTAACTGCAACAGTTATGGACACTTCTCAAGAGAATGCAAAGCTCCAAGGAATAATGGAGGAAGTGCTCAATCAAGCTCATATAATCAAAGGTTTCAACAAGCTCAGAAGACTTTTCAAAAGCCTTATCAAAGTCTTCCTATGCCAGAGCTTAAAGATGAAACCGAATCATCTGATGAAACAAAGAAAGCACTAGTAGTCAGCATAAAAGATGGATATGATCGGAGTGCATATGCAGATCAATTTACAAATGAGTTAACATCAAGTTTATCTCTTATTGCAGAAATTCAAGAAGAAGATTGGTCAGAAAACAATGACCCAAAAGTGGAAAATGATGAAGAGGAAGATAACTATGATTGGAGTGACAAGTCTGATCCTAAAGAGGATACAGAGGAAGTAGCTCTAATGGTTCAGTCTAATCAACCAAAGGTTAACTCTTCTAATTCAACATCTGAAACCACAGTTCCAAAATTTCCTGATATACCATCAGAAGTAAGAGAAAAGCTTTGCACCAAATCATGCTATGAACATGTTGAACACTACAGAAACTATTCATTCAAAATTTGTGAAAAGCTAAAACAAGAGGAATCTATGCATAACCAACTTAAATCTGATCATAAAACTACAGATCAAAAGATTATCTCTCTTCAAACTTCATGGAACAAAACAATCAAAGATTTAGAAATTGTTACAAAACAACTAGAAGAGATGACCAAGAATCTTGAACAAGAGAAAATAGCACATGTTGCTACTCAAGTTGATCTGGCAAAAGTAAAGAGTTCAAAAATGATAGTAGAAAAACTAATTAGTGAAAGGAAAGATAAACAAAAAGCCGGGTTAGGTTTCACTCATGAACCTATGCCTGAATCTATCACAAACACACTACCAGAGAATTTCAATACTCATGATCATTCACTTGAAAATAAAGCAAAGCTTAAAGCCTTCCAGATCAAAAACAAGAATGCAGAAGAAGAAAAAGAAAATGTTCAAGTGTTTGTTGAAAAAGATCAAGAAAAAATCAAAAATGGTCATCCAATCAAGATAAAATCATATGAACCAAAACAACCAAAACAAAATATATCTTCTGATCAAATTCATAATGTAATAGAAGAAGTCAGAGTTCAAAACAAGGATAAACAACAGATAGGAACATCAGAAGATTCAAACACCATCAATATGAAACAATTACAATCAGAAAAGGAATCTTCTTCTGATGATGTTCAATCTAAAAATAAACCAAGTTCTTCTAAATCAAAGAATCAAAGAAGAAGAAAGAAATCTGCAAAAGCAACATCTGAAAAAAACAAAAGTTCAGAAAATTTGATTAAAGCAACAAATCAAGCATCAAAACCAAAACCAATTAAATTTGTGTTAGCAGGTATGTTAAATATGAATTCTCTTCCAAATAATAAAGCAAATATTATGAACAAATCAAACTCTGATCTGAAATCTAGTTCAGATTCAAAGACTTCCGCTGTAGCAAAAAGATTTGTTTCTAATACATTCAAGAAGGAAGTTCATGTTAAAAAAATGAACAATAATCTGACACAAAATCAAACTGTGAAAAATGAAAGACAACAGTTTAACTATATGACAACAAAATCAAACATTATGTCATTGTCAAAAGTTAACAAAAAGTTCTTTTTAACTCCACAAAAGTACTGTGAAATTTGTGATATGAAAAATCACAATACTGTTGAGTGCTACTTCAACAAGTATTGTCACATATGTGACATGAGAAATCATTCGACAGCAGATTGTTATTATAACAAATATTGTACTTATTGTGATGAAAATACTCACAACACTGCAAATTGTTACTTTAGAAATAGATCTCCCACTAGAAACTTTTCAAAATCAAACATGAGCAAAGGATTTGCTAATCCACAGTATTTGAGAAATCAAACTAATGGATTTCAAAGAGACATTAATAAACCTAATATAGGTTTGAGGTCTTTTCCTAAGAACAGTTATGTGAGCTCAAAACATAACATGCAAGAACACTTCATACCAAGATTTGTAAGGATGAATAATAAAAATGTTAGTCATCAATACATTTCAAATGATGATCAATCAAATGGTATGAATGTTCACAAAAATAAATCAAACAAGTTTCAAAATAAAATTGGTAAATTCAATAAAAATAAACCTGATTTGAATAATCTCCATTATAAACAATTTACAATTGTTGATAAATTCGGAAAGCCCAAGACCATTTTGGCTTGGGTAGATATTTCAACTTAACTTTCTTGTAGTGCAGGTACGCCCAAAAAGACCAATCAATACATGGTATGTGGATAGTGGGTGTAGTCGGCACATGACAGGCAGTACTGCCTTGTTACAAGACTTTAAGTCAAAAGATGGAACTCACGTCGCCTTTGGTGGTGATGCTGGAGGAAAAATAACCGGTGAAGGAACGGTATCCAATGGGATAATAAGTTTTGATAAAGTCAACTTTTGTTCATAGTTGAACTTTAATTTTAAGCGTATCTCAAATATGTGACAAATCTTATATGTTCTGTTTGATGATTCTTTCTGTTATGTTTTGAAGCTAGGTTTCAAGATAAGCAAAGATTGGGTAATTGTTACAGAAGAGAGACAGAGATGTATACAAATGGATATGTCTCAAGTTGATCCTTCAACTGAAACAATATGCCTAGTGCAAAGGCATCAAATGATGAAAGCCAGCTTGGCATAGACGTCTCGGTCATTCAAACTTCAAGAACATTAACAAGCTGTAGCAGGAACTCATGTCATTGGACTTCCATAAGAAGTTTGCAACAAATGATCACTGCTCAGCATGTTTGAAGGGTAAGCAATCACAGAGCGTCTTATAAGTCCAAGCCTATAAACTCAACATCCAAACCTCTCAGATGTTACATATAGACCTTTTTGGACCAACAAACGTCAAGAGTATTGGACGAAAATCATATTGTTTAGTTATCATTGATGACTTCACAAGATTTTCATGGGTTTTCTTTCTCTATGCCAAATCTAAAACAGTGAATTACTAAAAGAATTTATCATTAAAGTTGAAAATCAATTAGACAACAAAGTGAAAATAATAAGAAGTGATAATGGAACGGAATTCAAAAATGCTAATATTGAAATGTTTTGTGCACAGAAAGGGATAGCTCATCAGTTAGTGCTCCAGAACTCCTCAACTAATGGAGTTGCTGAAAGGAAGAATAGAACACTAATTGAAGCTGCTCGTTCTATGTTAGCTGATACAAAAATCCCTATCACTTTTTGGGATGAAGCAATATCAACTGTGTGTTTCGTTCAGAATCGAATTTTAATTGTCAAAGATAAACTGAAAGCTCCATATGAGTTAATGTTTGGCAGAAAACCGAACATAAACTTTTTAAAATCATTTGGTTGTCCTGTTATGATTCTTAATTCAAGTGATCAATTAGGAAAATTGAAGCAAAATCTGATAATGGATTTTTCGTTGGATATTCATCGGTTTCAAAAGCCTATCGAGTCTACAACTCTAGGACAAATGTAATCCTTGAAACATTCAACGTTAAATTTCTAGAAAGTTCTTTTCCATCAGTTTCAAATGATCCTGCATGGTTATTTGACTTAGATTCATTATCAAACTCTTTTCAATCTAATTTGTTTGATCAACCAAATTTTCTTAATTCTACAGATAAAAAGAACTCAAGAGGAGATCTTGGATCTTTCAGTGAAGATTCAGATTCTGATGACCCAGATGATTCAAGCTTAGACTACCCATTTTTGTCATTTGTCAAGGATTCAACAATACAAAACCATGAAAATACAGTTTCGGATCATTCAGAGTCAATTAATCAGGAAGAATCACAAAATATTCCTAATGATGGTAATGAGTTTGTGATACCTAAGTCTGGAACATCATCCATTTCAGGTGATGTAGTTGATACAGGTAACTTTGATTACTTTGTCAATTCACCTACTCAAGTTCCAAACTTCAATCCACATTCTTCTACTTTGATACATGAGTTTTCCAACTTGAATCAAACAAATCTGGATGTTAACGTTCAATGTGATGAGATTACTACATCTCGTATTCACAATAATCATCCAATTTCTCAGATTATTGGTTCATTGAATGAGGAACAACAATGAGTAAATCAGAACAAGCAAACGTATGCTTATACTCTTGTTTTCTTTCTCAATTGTTCCTAAAAATGTTACCGAAGCATTAAGGACAATGGTTGGATAGAAGCCATGCAAGAAGAATTACTTCAATTCCGCAAACAAGAAGTGTGGAATTGGTGGATCTACCTGAAGGAGAAAATGCAATTGGCACGAAATGGTTATTTAGTAATAAGACTGATGATCGTGGTGTTGTAATAAGGAACAAAGCGAGACTTGTTGCACCAGGATACACACAGGAAGATGGAATAGATTATGATGAAGTGTTTGCACCAGTTGCAAGACTTGAATCAATTCAAGTTTTTCTGGCTTATGCTTCATTCATGAATTTCAAGGTGTATCAAATGGATGTAAAGGGTGCATTTCTATATGGTCCAATCACTGACGATGTGTTGTGAAGCAACCTCCAGGATTTGAGGATGCACAATTTCCACATCGAGTATATAAACTGAGTAAAGCTTTATATGGACTTCATCAAGCCCCTAGAATTTGGTATGAGACGTTATCACAACATTTAATCCAACATGGATACACACGAGGGAAAATTGATCCAACTTTATTCATAAAGAAGGATAACATGATCTTTTATGTGTACAAGTGTATGTTAATGACATCATATTTGGTTCTACCTATCCAAATTTGTGCAATGAATTTGAAGAAATCATAAAATCTCGATTTCAAATGAGTTCTATGGGAGAGATTAACTTCTTTCTTGGACTTCAAGTCAAGCAAACTACAGATGGAATCTTCATCAATCAAGAAAAGTTTGTTGACAAGCTCTTAAAGAAATTTAAGTTGCAAGACTGTCAGTCCATACGAACTCCAGCAGATGTTAACACCAAGATTGAACCTGATCCAAAAGGAAAATCTATTGACCAAACGTTATACAGATCAATGATTTGATCTTTGATGTACCTTACTGCATCTAGACCAGACATGTATGTTGTTTGTGTATGTGCCAGGTATCAATCAGACCCGAAAGAATCTCACTTAATTGCTGTCAAAAGGATATTCAGGTATCTCAAAGGTAAACCAGCCTTAGGGCTTTAGTATCCTTACGAGGGTAACTTTGAACTATATGGATATACAGATAGTGATTATGGTGGATGCTGTCAAGATAGAAAATCTACTTCGGGTGGGTGTCAATTTCTTGGTCCCAGATTAGTCTCATGACAATGTAAGAAACAAACAAATGTCTCTGTTTCAACTGCAGAAGCTGAGTACATTGCTGCATCAGCAGGATGTTCTCAAATCCTTTGGTTACAAAATCAATTACTAGATTATGGGTTCAACTTTCTTAAAACACCAATTTATACTGATAACAGAGCTGCTATGTTCATAACAGCTAATCCTGATCACACTCAAAACAAAACATATCGAAATTCGATATCAATTTCTTAGAGATAACTCTGAAAAAGGATTAATCATATTGATCCAAATTGCAACAGAAAAACAATTGGCAGATCTATTTACTAAAGCCTTCCTACCAGGACGGTTTGAGTATTTAGTAGAATCAATTGGTCTTATAAATCATATATGATCTCCCTAAATCAAAAGATCATGATAAGTAATACTCTGATTGTTAATTGCCTGTTTATATTTTTGTGTGTGTGTGATTTTATGTTTTTCATAGAAAAATCAAATACAAAAATATATATCAAAAATACAAAAATAGAGTTTTTTTAGAAAGGATTATGTTTTGCAACATGTAAGAAATGATAGTACATTAGTGAGATCAGTTGCATACTTCACTCATTAATAAAGTCTAGACATGATCAGATATGATGTGTAGACAATATTTGACTATTATGCTGAAAAAGTAAATTCTTGTGATCAAACTAAACATACATGCGTGTGTGTATTCATCTGAGTACTTTTGAGTTGTTTTAGCTTATCAGAATGAATGTTTGTTAAGATACATCTCTCACACCTGTTGAAACTATGTGAAATCATGAGATCTGTTACAAAGCATCATTTCACTTCTCTATTATGAGTCATCATAGACGTGAAGTACTGAGATATCCTCTGTTGTAAGTCATTATAGACCTGGATTCTCTTTTTAATGCAAAAAGATGCCACTGTGCACACCTATTCAAATGAATAGTCTGAACTGATCAAAGGTTATCCATGATCATCCTCTATAAACTAAGTAACATGAACTCTGGTGATATCTATGTTTCAGGTAATAAGTTGAGCATGTGTTCTTTCTTACATTTCATGACGATAGTTGAGCTCTCTTAGTCTCTGTATGCTTTACATCATGTCATATCTAAATCAACACTAATCAATCCAAGAATTGAAAAGTAAGTGAGTTGATAATTGTGTCAAAAACACTCATTGTCTGTCCTTAGATCTTGTGTCTCCTTTGCTGTGATATCACTGACCTGGAACACACTTGATCAGGATATATTCATTGTCTATGACTCTCCACATTATTTTATTTTAATGTGTTGATCATTATTATATGATCTCTCTGCAGACATTTATTCTATGCTTAATATTAGATTTTGATTCTATTTTCATCTTTCTTCTATGCATGTCTTGTGTGTGAAGACAATATCTCAATGTGCTGTGTGATCTTATTCTCTTTCATAAGAAACTTATAAGTTTTTCAAACTTAAAAGTTTAGGGGGAGTAATAACGGAAAGAGTTGTTCTCAGAAAATATTCAATAATCATAATCAAAATTTGAAATGTTGAATTGAAAGGATGATGCTTTATGTTCAAAGTATGTGTGTAACTGAAATTAGATGGTAATCTACAAAATTACAATATGAATCTAAATAATCTTTGCAAATAAATGCTTTTTAAGTTGAAAATCAGATGATATTTGATTTTATGTTGAGACTAAAATGAAGGGACAAAAGAAATTTAAAAAGAAATAGAAAATAAAAATTTTATAAATTGAAAGTGCAATATGCAAAAAGTTCAAAATTTGGAGATCTAAATGGTAAAAAGTGTGTAAGTGAAGAAATTGGAAATATCATGAAAGTCAACTCATGCACCTAAACAGTGCACATGCGCCTCAATAGGAGCATGATGAAATTTTCAGGATACAAGTGTTGGACGTTTGATTCAATCCTATGCGTCTAAACAGTTGTTGTAATAAATAGTGTTTCTGTGTTAGACATTTGTCATGTCTCATGCGTCTAATAGTTTCAAAATTTCAAGTGTTAGACGTTTCACAAAGTCCATGCGATTGAACAGTGCAAAAGCGCCTAAACAGTGCTTATGCGTCTGAACAGTTCCCATGCGTCTGACTTAAAACGCACAACAGTGCTCATGCGTCTAACAAAATAAGTGAGTTCTAGGTTTTCATACGCCCAAACAGGGACCATACGTCCGAACAGGGCTCATACGCCTAAAATTTCACTTATATATATTGAACACTTATGCATATTTCTCATTTACACTTCAAAATATCAGAACAAAACCCTCGAACTACGACTGTCGAGCATCATCTCATCCATATTTCATCTGAAATTGAATCAATCCTTTGAGTATACATTGAATTTGAATATATAAACGTAAGTTTGTGATTCAAATATATAAATTTTGGGTTAAATCAGTGCATTTCTAAAGTCTTTGAATGCTATTTGGGCGTTCGAACCAATATAATCCAAGTTTAATCTGATCAAATGTGTATCATATCAAAAATTGACGTTGGATTATTGATAAGAACTGATTTGCGAGTCTGTTGATGTATTATTTTTAATCTAAAAGTGAAAAAGATTTGTTGATGATGAACTCAGACTATCTTCATAGTCGAAGAAGAAGAAGATGAACAGACAGTCATATTTTGAACAAAATTAAAAATTAAAAAAATAAAATTAAAAATTGATCTGTTAGATAATAAATTCAAAATGAATAAAGTTAATGTTTTACAACTTGAAATCTCAATTCAAAAGTAAAAATAAAAACGTCAAATTTAAAAGTCAAAATCAAAAGTCATATGTGGAAATAAATTTCATTAATCAACTTCAATGTTCTTATAATACTTTTGTTGTGTTTTGCAGATGGCAGAACTAAAATTAGAGCCAAAACATAATGTAGCTGCATTTTTAGATTATGACAACAGAGAAGCTACGGGATATGAAGATATTATCAGATTTTTACTCAGAACAAAATATGTTTATGCTATGTGTGCAAGGCCCATGATAAATGGAAGAATGATTAAAAATTCTGGAGAACTGCTCAAGTTGAAAGAGATGATCAAGGAAACAAAGTTTTAAGAGCCTTCATCACATCAGAAAGAATGCTTGAAGTTTGTGAAGAAGCAATTAGACAAGCTCTAAGACTGGGTGATAATGATCCTGAAGATTTATCAGAATATAAATTTAATGAATGTAGAGAAGTTTTTATATAGATGGGTCATCCAGATCATTTCCCTAAGAAGCAATTTTTCAGAGCTCGTGTATATTAAGCATTGGAAGCTTTTATGCTATATCTTTCAACATTGCATGTCAAAAAGAAGTGCGGGTTAGGATTCATTCCCTGTAGACATTGCATCTCCAATTATAGCCTTATCCACAAACAGAAGATTTAATATGGCTAAGTGGATAATGAATGGATTCATTTTTAATCTGGAAAGAGGAGTAAGGTATAAGTATTTGATGTACCCAAGATTTCTTCAACTTCTTATTAATGATGCGAATCCAGATCTGTATGCTGAAGAAGTTATTGGTGAAAAGATTCAGTTAGAGCACATGTCAGAGATTGTTTACAAAAGACTGCCAATGATCACTGGTGCTCAAAACATTCCAGTTTTTGATTATATCAGGAATGTATCAATGGATGAAGTTGATATTACTCAGCCACACTTCCATCTAACTGAAGAAGAACCAATAGATCCAAATGATCTGATTGAAGATGTAGAAGTTGATGAAGAAAGTGATGATGATGTGTCTGAAATTTCATCAAGTGAAGAAAGTGATGATGATGATGATGGAAATGATGATGCCACTAAGCAAATCAAGAAGGAAATGAAGAAAGAAATGCAGAAGATACTGTAAATGAGACACAACCTATGATTGAAGAAAATGTTGAGGAAGATGTACAAGAAAGAAATTCTCAAAATCAAACATTTGATTCTGACTTTAAAAATGATACTTTATTCAATCCAGCATTTGAAATTGATACAAATGAAGGAGCAGAAGAAATCCCTGTTAGTATGTCACACAATGTGTCTATACAAACAGAGGAAATAGTTGACATTAATGAGATTGAAAAATTGAAAGAAGAAAATTTAAGCAAAGAAAAAGAGATTGAAGAGTTGAAAGTGGAAAATGAAAGAATGAAAGAGATAATCAGATCTTGTGAAAAAGAAATTCAAAAGCTCAAAGATGAAAATTTAAAGTTGTCTGAAGAAATGCATTAAAAGATGAAAAGATTGTAAGGTTTGCCAAAGATAAAGAAGATATGATCAAGAACTTTGAAGTAATGATTAAAGATTATGATATTCTTGAGGAAATTCAAGAAATTATCTGAAGAAAATGAAAATCTCAAAGCTGAATTGCTAAAGGAAAGAGAAGCTCAGAAATCTATATCACCAGTACATGTGATCAGTACTGAGATGCAGGTTGAAGAAAATCTTGAGCAAAGAAAAAGCAAAAGGAAAGTGAATGAATTAGAAGATATTGGTCAAACTGAATCCTCTTCTAAGCTTCAAAGAACTGAAGAATCCATTGAAGAGCAAAATGTTCAAGAACAGATTGATGCTTTAGATGATATTGAAGAAATATACAATGATGATTGGTATGATGAAGTTCTAGATAATGAAGAATTGATAAGTTGAATTTGTGTCACATTTCTCTTCACAAGAACATATTCAAGAACAAGATGAAGTACCACAAGACTTTGAAGAAAAATATAATTATCTTGTGAACATGAAATACAATCGAGTATATTTGGATGGACTGACTTTCTCAGATAATGATGAATACGAGAAATGTATCTATGCAGAGTTAGTTGCTTCAATAGATCCAAATGAAATTGTTGTTGAACATGGTGAATGGTTAAGAGCAAAAGAGGTAATAAATGTAGAAGAATTGTCTAGTTCTGAGTTGCACCATCCTGATCCAGATGATATGAGTATTCCCGATCTTAGATCATGGTTGCAAGCTAGAAATTACCCTTGGAGGAAGCTGAAGAGATTACAATCTATATCTCTGAGAAATCTTGTTAGAAGCTTTCAAGAAACTGAGAAACAAATGAAGAAAATGATAGTGCATGATACAAATAACCCTCAGTATCTTGAAATAACAAAAGGAACAAGAATGTTAAAGCCTAAGGAGATAAAACAAATGTCAAGATTTGATGATGCTCATGCTCATAGAAAAGAATTGATAGAAATGTTTGCTGATCCAGAAAGACAGACTTATAAAGCATCAACTGAACAAAGCATATTCTTGATAGTTCAAGAACAACGGAGACTTGGTAAGAAACATATAGCAAAAAGGACAATCAGTTGCTGAACTATTGAATGCTTTGATTGCTCCAGATTTTACCAACCAAGTAAAGATCATTGCATGGAAGTATGATGAAGTGTTTGATGCATTTTTGATAAAGAGAGTAAATGTTGTATGTGATGTTTATCATTTTTACTCCAGTGTCATAAAACTTCCTGTGCAAGATTTAAAAGAGCTGAATAGATTACCTCTAATCAATCCTTCTCATTCAAAACGTGGGAAGATGTTTGTAGAATTATTAAGAAGAGGATTGGATAGATCAAAAATTTTCTTAACACAAGATGTGATCAAGAGGACAAAGAGTACTTTGCTACTATGAAGAAAAACAAGAACCTTAAGGGAGTCCATTCAAAGAAGAACATTCTTTGAGAGAATTTTGTGAAAATATTTTGAAAAAGTTACAACTCCTGGACTGAAAGTGATTGACGGTAATCAAAACTCAAAGCCAATTCTCAGATGGTTTTATAACACTGTGACATTTGAGCTGAAGTTAGTCCGAAATCTAGAAAGATGGGATGAGGACATGATTACTTTATTTGGAGTTTTTGAACTAAAACTGTTACATCCAAGTTATATTTCATTTTTGTCAGTACAAAAATTTGAGAAAGTATCTCCTGAAGTGGCTGAGCAAGATAAGAAATATTTCATTTCTATTATCAATGTGATGAATGCTGCCATGGAAAGAATATCTTTGAGAAAAGCTCTTGCGTATGCCAACATTGTCAAGAAAGATATTAAAGATATTGAATTCATGAGATATCAAGGAAAGGGGTATTAGAAGTGTACTCAAAGGAAAGTAACAAGCCCATTGAGTTATATGCTAATATTGATATTTCATGTCTTTCAAAAGACACTTTGGAGAGAATGGACAAGATGGAGATTAAAACAAATGAAGATAAACCTGAACAAGGCATTCTTGCAAGTAAATTCAAGTCTGTAATATCAAAAGCTTTGAAAGAGTTAGATATGTACAAACAGAAGCCAATGTTCAAAGTCAAAGAAGAACCAGAAGATTATTTTGAATGATAAAGTCAGGCTGAAGATAGAATTGAAGATAAAGTTAGCAGTCAAAGCTTGAAGAGTTTGAAGACTGAAGACCATGTCAATCTTAGGGGGAGTATTGTTAAGTGCTCTAAGAAAGATTAACATGTTGTCTTTATTTGTCTTTTGATAGTTGTAATAGTATAGGGACTATTTGTGTAATTTGTTAGTTCCTTTACTTTTTGTTTTTAGTATAAATAGCTTAGATTTGCAGGTAGATAGTAACGAATACACAAGATATTCGAATCTGCTTTCATACTTGTAATGTCTTAGCTTGATATTAATGAAAACTTGAATTTTATTGATATCTTGTTTTGATTTGATTACTTTGTGTGAATTTCATTGAATTGTGTTTACAAATCATCACAGATTTATTCATTTGATCCTATCAAAATGTAACTAATCATTTTCCTTGTGCAAGGACAACTCAAGACAAACAAGAATGTCTGCATCATTGATAGTGGTTGTTCTAGGCACATGACAGGCAATAGGTCACTACTTTGGAACTTTGAAAGGATTGATGGAGGGCAGTTGCTTTTGGAGGGATGAATGTGATTACAATACTGGAAGGGGCAAGGTCATAAATGGTAAGCTCAACATTGAAAAGGTAAACTTTGTCAAGGAGCTTGGGTATAATCTTCTGAGTGTATCCCAATTTTGTGATCAGAGTCATAACATGCTTTTTACTGAGCATGAGTGCATTGTTCTCAAGCTTTAAAGACATTGGAAGCTTTGATGGTGGTATTGGGAATGTCTTGCCATGTGAACTTGAGGAAGTTGTTGAGTATGTACAATTGCAAGTGAGGATGGTGAGTTCTCAATGTCCGTACTCTCTGAAGAACTCCCAGGTTCTGTGACTGTAAAAACTTTGAGAAGCTGATGAAGGACAAATTTGAAATGAGTGCCATAGGGGAACTCAATTTCTTTCTGGGAATCCAAGTGAAGCAGGTTGAAGATGGCATCTTCATTAATTAGTCAAAGTATGTTCAAGACATTCTCAAAAGGTTTAACGTGACTAATTGTAAGATTGCTAAGACACCCATAGCTAGAAACCACTCTCTTGGACCTGATCTTGAGGGGCAGTGTGTAGATAAACACTGATACAGGGCTATGATTGGGTCTCTTGTGTATCTTATGGCTAGCAGGCCTGATATTATGTTTGCCACTTTCATATGTGCAAGATATCAAGCCAACCCTAAGATGTCTCATCTAATCACTATCAAAAGAATTCTAAGATACCTTAAAGGTGCTTCAACACTTGGTCTATGGTATCCTAAGAATTCTGACTTTAATCTGTATACATATAGAGATAGTGATTATGGTGGTTGCAACATGACTACAAAGTCTACATCTAGGGAATGTCAATTTCTTGGTGGAAGGGTTGTCTCATGGCAATGTAAGAAATAATCTTGTGTCTCTGCATCAACTGCTGAAGCTGAATACATTGCTGCTACAAGTTGCTATGCTCAAGTGCGTTGGATTTAGAATCAGATGTTGGACTATGGTTAAAAATCAAGGAGACTCCTATTCACATAGACAACAATAATGTTAGCTGTATCACAGAGAATTCTGTGCAGCACTCAAGGACTAAAACATCAACATCATGTATCATTAATAAGAGATAACTATGTAAATGGATTAATTAAACTACTCAAAGTTCACACAACTGAACAATATGCTGCTCTGTTTATAAAGGATTTTGATGAACAAATATTTAAATATCTAATATCAACCATTGGGATGATCAACTTCGAGTAGGTTTTTCATAAAACTAATTCTTATTATTTCATAAAATATGTGTGTCCTAAGTTGTCTAATTCATCACTTTCATAAGCTCTTGTTTTCTTTTGATAAAACTTTTTGAAGACTTTCCTTAAGAATTCT
Source organism: Flaveria trinervia (assembly GCA_025506515.1). Taxonomy (NCBI): domain Eukaryota; kingdom Viridiplantae; phylum Streptophyta; class Magnoliopsida; order Asterales; family Asteraceae; genus Flaveria; species Flaveria trinervia. Next base: position 35,198,371 of record CM046441.1, read on the forward strand.
GATAATTTTGATCCTTCGGAAGATATGTTTTTAACTTCGGAAGAAACTTATGCCTTTAAAACAACTAACTACCCAAGTATTTTATCTTTGGAAGAAAATTCTGAAATATCTTCTGAAGCTTAAAATCTTCTTTGGCACTTATATGTTTTCAAGGAAAATCTTCTTCCGAAGCAAATTAACTCTCGGAAGTTTTGTCCTTTTGAACAAAACTTTCAAATCTTAATTTTCTTCTGAAGTCAAAACTCTCAGAATCCTTAGGAAAATCTTCCGAAGTTATTTTAGCTTCGAAAGCTTTTTCATTAGAACTTTCAAAGATAATTTACCTTCAGAATCTTTTTGACTTCCAACAAAACTATTTTTTGAGCAAAAGTAAACTATTTTTTCATAGGTGGGACCGACATTCGGATTTCAATTTTTATCCTCTTTCATTAAACTTTATTTGAAATCCTTTTTCATAAATAAACCCAACGGTCCCCCCCTCTTTCTATCATCTGCTTCTTTTCTCCAAACCTAAAACCCCAAATTTCTCTCTGAAATCACTTTCTCTCATCTTTCTTCATCCTTAAGCTTTCTCCAAATAGCCAACCCTCATCACAGAAACGACCAGAACTTTACGATGCAATTTCACAGGCAACATAACCAGGTTCTTCTGTTATGCTCTGAGAAAGATCCTCATTTCTCAGAGGTTTGCTGTTTCTTAGCTCTGTCGAACTATTTGACCTCTGTAACCATTGATCCTCCTCTTTATGAGGATAAACTGCTAGAATTCTGGAAGACCTGCCAAGAGGTCATAATGGATGGGGAGAAGGCACTGTCTGCCACAGTGCAGGGGAGAACAATCTTCATCACTCCGGCCATCATCAACATGCATCTTCAACTAGATGATGAAGAAAGTGAGGTGTTCTTTCCCAAGGAAGCTGTTAAAAAGTCCTTCACGAAGATGGGCTATGAGGGAGATTACTCTGTTAAGACCATCAGGAAAGGGAATGTCTCATTCCAATGGAAATTCCTGCTCCATATCGTTATCCACAGCTTATCAAAGAAGCATGGTTGATGGGACCAGATTCCTAAGGATCTCTCCTTTATTGTCCATGGGATGGTTTAGGGGTTCAAGTTCAGGTACTCTCAGTTTGTACATACAAATTTGCTTGCTAACTTAGACTCCTTAGGTTATTACATGTTCCCTGTATATGTTCAATACATTCTTAACTATGAACTAGGCTCATAGTTAAGGGGAACATGTAATATTCTTAAACTAGAATAGATAAAGCCCAGTATCTTTAAAATTTTGAGAAAGCCCACTATTGGCTTCTCTGGGGTAGAAACAACCCTAGTCCCAAAAATGTTAAAGCTCATTGCTCAAGGTGACAACCTAGCAGCACCAGCTACTATTGAACCCATACCTTCTACTTCCTAACCACCTCAACAGCCACAAATCACCCTCACCTACCAAAGAAAATACAAACGAACCCCTACTCAGGCTATTCAGTCTGTGTAGGCCCCTATACACGCACCAACACAGGAAGACATGGACACTGGAGCTCCCACTTCTGCTGAGTAGTAGACCACTCCCATTACTTCAATGATGAGTGTTGACGTTCCTCATACTCAGTGTGATGAGCTCATAAGCCCAAATGCCTTAAGCCATCACTCTGAGTCTTAACACTCAAGTGATCAACCTTCAAAGGATAGTTACCATCCCTAGCCTTTGGATTTAAACCAACCAATTCCCAACCTTGACTTCTATACTAATGAAGATTTAGGTTTTAGTGAGTAGCATGATTCTCTTATCTTTTCCCCTACTCAAAGAGAGATGAGTGCTTCTGAGGCTCCTATTTCTAGCCCACATCAGTCACCTACTACTAAGGTGGACACACCTGAACCTGTTCAGGCTGTCCATATGGAAGAGGCTCTCACTTTTGCAAGTGATTCCATCATTAAGACCTCAACCATGGCAACTCTGCCCATTGACATCTCTACTGTGGCTATAAATGACCAGAGGAAATCCAACATCCATGAACCTGAAGCTAGTGGTAGGAGTAAGGACTTTAGTCTAGTTCTCTCATCCCCCAATGACTCTTCCGATGAAGATGAAAGGAATTCAAGATTAAAGGTGCAAAAACTATCTAAAACATGCACCTATTTAGTGTTCAAGGTTAGTCATCTTGAATCTCAAGTGACTGCCTTGCATAACAAGGTCAATGATCAGCAACGTGAGATTTCATATCTTAAGGAAAAACTAGCTGGAAGATCTTTAAGAAGAGCTCAACGAGGAACAGAAGAACCCGTGGATGTGATTGACCTAACTCCTAGCTCACCTATGCAAGTGGGTGATGCTACCAAAAAGGGGGAGAAAGTCATTACAGTCACAAAACCTGGGAGTTCTTCAGAGAGTATGGACATTGAGGACTCACCATCCTCACTTGCAATTGTACATACTCAGCAACTTCCTCAAGATCACATTGATGTGGACTCTATAGACTCCTTCATATAGAGTCTGTTTGAGGAAGGGATACCAAGGGTTATGTCATCACCACCATCTTCCAATCACATTATTGGGTGTAGGTATGACAACAACAGAAGAGCCCTCATCACTATTAGAGTTCAAAGGCAGCAAGAGATCTTTAACTTTCAGAACTTGAACTTCTATGAAGGTCTGGATTTAGTGAACATGCCACTTGTCAATCGAAGCCAATCAAGACAAGCTGACAGGATGGCTCAAAGAATCCAAGACTGGATCACTGCAAAGTTCAACATTAGAAGAAAACTAAGGCAATCAGGTAATGTCGTCGGTCAACTAGATGTTAAGGTGCACCCTAAGATTGGTTTCATAGGGGAAACCTTGACTGAAGGCCCAGTGACAGAACCTGAGAGGCTTGTCTCATCACCATCAACTGTTATAGAGATCAAAGGTCTGTGAGTGACAAAGGTAAAAGAAAGATGACTTCTGAGGAGATTGAGGAGGAGAAGAGAGAGAGGAAAAGGAAGCTAAGGGGAGAAAGTTCTGCTTTTGAGTCTGCAAGACTCATGGAGTCTGCTATTAGGGCTGCCCCCAGACCATATACTCAGAATGATGAGTTAAGAGCCGTCAGGATAAACTACCTATAGACCAGGAACAATGACATAGACAATGTCATTTCTCTCCCATTGGAGGAACTAAATGAACTGGTTGACATGGAAAGGTCAAACGAGAAGACAGAGGCAGAAGATGCAGACCTACTGGTACAAATCAAAGAAGATAGAAGAAAGAAAAGATTGTACAAGCATCTGCCTACTCTCTCCCCGATTCAAGAAAGTCCTACACATGAGGATGTGGTTCAACAAGAACCTCAGGTAGATAAAGAAGAAGACAAGATCAAAATGATTAACTACCTGACTGCCACAGGCCTTTATCAGGCAGAAGCACTTCTTCCCTTATCCTATGACTATATTGAGTTTGATTATCTTAAACAACTCGAACTTGAGATAGTCAAGGAAAGAAAGACAACTAAAAGGAAGCTAAGGGGAGAAAGTTCTGCTTTTGAGTCTGCAAGACTCATGGAGTCTGCTATTAGGGCTGCCCCCAGACCATATACTCAGAATGATGAGTTAAGAGCCGTCAGGATAAACTACCTATAGACCAGGAACAATGACATAGACAATGTCATTTCTCTCCCATTGGAGGAACTAAATGAACTGGTTGACATGGAAAGGTCAAACGAGAAGACAGAGGCAGAAGATGCAGACCTACTGGTACAAATCAAAGAAGATAGAAGAAAGAAAAGATTGTACAAGCATCTGCCTACTCTCTCCCCGATTCAAGAAAGTCCTACACATGAGGATGTGGTTCAACAAGAACCTCAGGTAGATAAAGAAGAAGACAAGATCAAAATGATTAACTACCTGACTGCCACAGGCCTTTATCAGCAGAAGCACTTCTTCCCTTATCCTATGACTATATTGAGTTTGATTATCTTAAACAACTCGAACTTGAGATAGTCAAGGAAAGAAAGACAACTAAAAGGAAGCTAAGGGAAGAAACTGGTAAGTCAAGAGCCATCATCCAGAAGAGCAATGCAACCAGTGGAAAGTTTGGACTGGAAGCAAGTTCCCCAGCAATGCAACTAGTGGAAAGTTTGGACTGGAAAAAAGCAAAGTCATGTGTCATAACTGTAACTTGGTGGGTCACTTTTCCAGGGAGTGTAAGGCACCAAGAACAAGTGGTGGCCAAGCACAATCCAGAAAACTACAATGACAATGCAGTTGCTCGTAAAGAAGGAGGCTTTGACTGGAGCTTTTAGGTGGAAGATGCTTCTCCAAACCAAGCACTAATGGCAGATCATGATGAAGCCAAGGTATTAGAACATCTCTTTACCCCTGGATGCATTGCTAAATTTAACAGATACAAGTCCTCCAACTTAGAAATAAGATTTGATCTTGAGTCCTTAAACATCTTAAAAGCTGATTTTAGAAAGTCTGAAAGTGATTATAAACTGATGATAGAGGACTTAGAGATAACTATTCCAGTTCTAAAACATGAGAATACAAATTTTAGGACTCAGATCAACGATCTCATAACTAAGCTGACTGAGTGCCAGGCTGAGCTTGTGATCAACAAAACCAGGGCAGAAAAGTTGTTCTTGAAGAAGAGACCTTCAAGAACATGATATCCTCATCCCTATACAACAAGGTGTGCTATCAAAACAAGCAGGGATTGGGATCAAATAAGATAGCTTCTCCACACACAATCTTGTCTGTAAGATCACCCAGGTGTGGAACTTGTGAAGATGAGCTTCCTCTCATAGGTCCTTTGAGTGAAGAGGATGAAGAAGTGATAGTGAAGAATTCCTCTGAGAAGAGTGAAGAGGAGGATTTTAAGAAGGGCCACTATCCTTCTGAGGAGAAGAAGAATACTATGCTGACCAAGTCTATGAGGAAGAACTTGATGAGAAAGAGAAAAAGAAAAGCTAGGAAGGCTCAAGAGATCAAGGCCACTTTTGACTCCAAGCAGAAATAAGTGTTTATCTCTGGAAGTTTTGAAGTGGTGAAGAATGAAGACATCAACCAAACTCTTCTGCTAAGAGTTCAGGTTCATGTTCAAATCATCTACCAAGAAGAAGGCTGATCTATTTTGTACCACTGCTACACACCTAGACCATCCAACTCCAAGAACAGTCCTCAGCCCAAACAGACTATCTTAGCATGTGCAAGATGAAGGCGGAGAAGGGATACGATCAAAGTTAGTCTTGTTCTCAGCAAAAGACTCTTGGGAAAAAGAAAATGGTGTGTGTCATGTGTGAAGTACAGCTCATCTTGCTAAGCATTGTTCATACAATCCTAAAGGTACTCTTCACATGATCAAGATAAGGACTTCCAAGAGTTCCAAGAAGATTTAAGGTTCAGAAGGAAAATCTATTTTCTTCAAAAGCTCCAAAACTAAGAGGAAGGCAAGTGGAAAATTGCCTTCGACAGGTAAATTGGTCTCGGAAGGAAGGAATACTTCCGAAGTACTGAAGTCTGCTGCAGTATCTGCAAAATCTTCCGAAGCTCTGATCATCAAAACTTCTAAAGCCTGAAAAGCTTCTGAAGTGTTGAAGGTCAAGTCCAAACTTCCAAAGGTGGTGTGGAAGTCAAAAAAAGACGAAGTGACTGGAAGTTCTACATTAACAACAACTCAAGACCCTCAAAGCACTACTATAGGATCTATTACTATTGCATTACCTTTTTTTCTCTTAGTGAGCCCAAGACAAGTAAGGCTTCGGTTTCCAAATGTGACTAATCATTTTCTTTGTGCAGGGATAGCTCAAGACAAGCAAGAATGTCTGGAGCATTGATAGTGGTTGTTCTAGGCACATGACAGGAAATAGGTCACTACACTAGAACTTTCAAAGGATTGATGGTGGGCTAGTTGCTTTTGGAGAAGATGAAGGTGGTTACATTTATGGAAGGGGCAAGGTCACAAATGGTAAACTTAGCATTGAAAAGGTATACTTTGTCAAGGAACTTGGGTACAATCTTTTTAGTGTATCCCAATTTTGTGATCAGAGTCATAACATGCTCTTTACTGAGCAAGAGTGCATTGTTCTCAAGCCCGGGGTGGTCATTCTTCAAGATCATATTCTACTTAGAGCGTCGAGGAAAGGGAACATGTACAACATGGACTTGCAAGAAAAATCTCCCTCTGGAGAAGTTTCATGCTTTCTGTCTAAAGCCAATAGTGATAAGTCTTTCCTATGCCATTAAATAATGTGCAATGTAAACTTTAAGAACATGAATAAACTTATTAAGAATGATTTGGTAACTGGAATGCCAAAGAAAGAGTTTACAAGTGATAACCATTGTGTTGCATGCCTGAAAGGGAAGCAACATAAGGTATCTCACAAGCCTAAGGAAAGGAACTCCATCACTACACCCGTACACTTGTTACATATGGATCTCTTTGGTCCTACCAGTGTAATGAGTCGAGGAAGGACCTCTTACTGTTTAGTGATCATTGATGACTTTACAAGATTCACTTGGGTCTTCTTCCTTAGAACTAAGGATGAGACTCCTGAGTTCTGAAGAATTTTATCCTAAGGATTGAGAATCAATCTAATTACAAGGTAAAACCATAAGATGTGATCAAGGAACTAAATTCAAGAACCAAATCCTTGATAAATTTTGTGAAGAAACAATCTTGTGTCTCTGCATCAACTACTGAAGTTGAATACATTGCTACTTCAAGCTGTTGTGCTCAAGTGCTTTGGATTCAGAATCAAACGCTAGATTATCGATTAAACTTCAAGGAGACTCCCATTCACATAGACAACAACAATGCTATCTCAATCACAGAGAATCCTGTATAGCACTCAAGGACCAAAGACATCAACACCGGGTATGATTCAATAAGAGATAATTATGAAAATGGATTAATTAAAGTAGTAAAAGTCCACACAAATGAACAATACGATGATCCGTTTACAATATCTTTTGATGAACAGAGATTTAAATATCTTGTATCAACTATTGGGATGATAAACTTTGACTAGGTTTTTTCTTAAAACTAATTCTTAATATTTCTTAAAATCTGTGTGTCCTAAGTTGTCTACTTCATCACTTTCATAAGCTCTTGTTTTTTTTGGATGAAAATATTTTTGAAGACTTTCCTTAGATTTCTGAAAATTTTAATCCTTCGGAAGATATCTTTTTACCTTCGAAAGAATATCATGCCTTCAAAACAAATAATTGTTTAAGAATTTTACCTTCGGAAGAAATTCTGAAATTTTCTTCCGAAGCAAAAATAACTCTTGGAAGCTCTGTTCCTTTGAACAAAGCATTCAAGTTTTAGCTTTTTTGGCCAAAGCAAAATTTTCATAGCTCCTAGGAAAATCTACCGAAGTCATTTTAGCTTCGGATGCTTTTTCATTCAAACATCCGAGGATAATTTACCTTCTGAAGCTTTTTTACTTCAAATAAAACTATTTTTTGAGAAAAAGTAAAATACTTTTTCAGAGGTGGGACCAACATCCGGATTTCAAAGTTTATCCTCTTCCATTAAACTTTATCTGAAATCCTTTTGTACGTAAAAACTCAACGGTTTCCCCCTCTTTCTATCACATTCTTCTTCCAGACCTAAAACCCCAAATTTCTCTGTGAAATTACTTTCTTTCTTCTTTTTTCATCCTGAATCTTCCTCAAAATAGCCAACCTTAACCGCAAAAATGATCTAAACTTTACCATGCAGTTACACAGGCAACATAACCAAGTTGCTCTACTACACTCTGAGAAAGATCCTCATTTCTCAGAGGTGTGTCGATTCATAGCTCTATCAAACTACGTCACCTCCCTTACCATTGATCCTACTCTTTACGAGGATCCACTGCTTGAATTTTGGAAGACCTGCCAAGAGGTCATCATGGATAGGGAGAAGGCACTGTGTGCCACAGTGTAGGGGAGAACAATCTTCATGGCTCCGGCCATCATCAACATGCATCTTCAGCAAGATGATGAAGAAAGTGAGGTGTTCTTTCCCAAAGAAGTTGTTAACCAGTCCTTTGAGCACATGGGCTATTAGGGATATTTTTCTTTCAAGACCTTGACGAAAGGGAAGGTCTCATCCCAATGGAAATTCCTGCTCCATGTGGTTATCCATAGCTTATCAAACAAACATGGAAGATGTGTTGGAACTTGTATTCCCAAGATACATACAAGATTGATGTGGTTAGTATATTATGACCCAAGTCGGGTCATACCCAATAACAAGTTAAACAAACACCGATAAATATTTATTTGTTGATGAGATCATACAAATAAATATTGACACCAATTTAGAAAATAGGTTTTTTAAAACATTACTTTTGTAAAAGAACAATATTATGTGGATAATTTGTTCATGATAAATTATTTGTTTCATTATTTAAGTGTGTTAAATAATTTCAAATAAATGTGTGTTAATGTTATAAAATTGAAAGAGGTTTTAATTATATAAAATTATAGGTTAAGAGTGTAACCTTTTATTAGAAAATTAAATGCGGGGAACCCATTTCAAACTAGATTTTCGGCCGCCCATTTGGAGTGTTGGGAATCAATTTTGTGTCTTGATTTTTACAAGACATTATTCACCCTTGCACTCTTCAATCTAGCACTCTCTCTCTCACACATGCAAAGGCCTCTTCTCTCTTCTTCCTTGGCTGAAAATTTCAAAAATTTTCGCTGAACTTGAAGAACTTCTTGGCTGATTTTCGGGTTGTTCAAGAGGGAGTTGGGTCTTGGTGTGCTACTACCTAACAAGTAGGTGATTGAAGAGCTTGTGGGTATACAAACTTGAGGTTTTCTCTCTTGAGGCTGGACATTCAAGAGCATCATCTTCTTCATCTCATCCATACTTCATCATCTTGTTCTCGAAAGGTAGTTTCAAGAACACCCTCTCTTGCATTTTCGTTTTTGATAGCATTTCATTTCACATATATATATGATTCTTGTTCTTGGGTTTTGTTTTTGGTTTAAAATGGTCCAAATTTCAGATTGTTAACAACACTTTAAACCCTAATATCCACAGCGTTTTTTAATTTAAATGGTTAAACTAGCTTTGATTTCCATGTTACAAAACCCAACAATGGCATCTAGAGCCGGTTATGTGGAATACTTGCTTCGAAAGTTCTTGAAAAGTTAGTTTCCATGGACTTTTTCAACCCATTAGGGGCTGTTTTCTTGGGGATGGATGAATCCCTTATGTTTCAAGGTTTAATCTCACATGCTTTAGTATAAACCTTGAATGATTTACATCAAATGGTTGATTGTATTGTTTGGACAAAACCCAAAAGTTTTGGTACATGTTGGCCAGAACTTTAAGGTTATTAAAAGGGGTTAATTGTTGTTCTTGAATGTTGTATATGATACATATTTTGGTGCATAACATTGCCTTGTCCTTATGTGTTTTGGATTGGTTGATTGTGGTTAGTCATGTTGGTTTTGATTCTTGAAAGGGTTGTATATTTGTGTTTATATGTTGGGTTGTAATTTATTTAATCATTGGTTATGTAATAAACAGATTAGGTGCATTTCTTTTATTACAAAAATTGTATTTGGATATGAGTTTGTAAAAGAAGATGCACAAGATGAAGACCCAAAAGGAAGGACACAAAAGACATGGACACTTGAAGTAGTTGGATGTGGATTCAAGTGGGAGTTCATGGACGCATATGATATGACATGATTAACCCTTAGCAAAGACCTTATGACAACACTTGTGATGGCAAACAGTGACAACACTTGTGATGGCAAACAAGTATAGTCAACTTAGTGGCTATGGTTATGCACTTATGTTTGTATGATTATGCTTGTTTGGTTGTTTGTTGTATGGTTGTTGTTTGATATTTGGATATGCATAACAAACTCATTAACAAACCTAACAAGCCAAAAATTGATGGTTCTTTATCATTAAGTAATTAATAAAAAGGTATTAAAAGGATTAATGATATTAATAAAGGGGTTTCATTAAAAATGAACCATAGGGTACCTTGTATTTGAAAGCATGCAAATATAAGGTACATAGAGTCTTCTAAACTAGTATTATGGAAACTTAAAATTTCTTTGATAAACAAGTTAAAAACCATCCTTTTGCATAACACTTGAGTCACTTGGAAACTTTTAATGGGATAAAGGTCACCTAACCATTTTGAGGGAACTTGTGATTTGAGGTGGGGATACCATATTTGTGGGATAAAGGTCACTCAACCACTTCTGTCGGAAAACCCACATTTGTGTGTAAGTAGGGTAACTTGATTTGCAAACCATGTTTAATGGATCACCTAAAATGTGGTTTACAAAGGTGTTGATTGGAAAAACATGCTCACCACACATATGATGTTTAAGTCGATCCCATACCCTAGAAGTTGCAAAGGGTTGCAATTGTCAAATTGTTGACTACCTTGTTAATATAAATAATAGGATAAAGGTCACCTAACCATTATTTAAATGTAATGTTGGATTCTAGAATTTTAAAATTATGTATGACACATAAGGGCTTTAATTATTAATATATGAACAATATCGAAAATACTAAAATTGAACTTTGTTAAATTTTGTAGATGGCCACCAACAATAATGATAATAATGATATTCCGTCCGCTCACTCACTATCACTAAGAACGATTCTTCAAAAGGAGTGTCTAAACCATAATAACTTTTATAGATTGGTTTCAAAACTTGAGAATTGTTTCCAAGCAAGAGAAACGATTGTATATTTTAGACGATCCGATTCCCGATCAACCTAATAAGGATGATGAAGAGGCCTATAATAATTTGGTAAGATACAATAAGGAATCGGTCCAAGTGTCTTGCCTCATGTTGGCAAGTATGACTCTGGATCTCTAAAAGTAGTATGAACATCATGGAGCATACGACATGATCACCCAGTTGATGGAAACATTCCAATAACAAGCAAAGGTAGAGTGCTTCGAAACGGTTGGAGCACTCCATGCATGTCGTATGGATGACACCCAATCTGTTTTATCTTATGTACTTAAGATGAAAAGCCACATTGACCACCTCGAAAGGCCAAATTGTCCGGTCTCGAAAGAGTTGGCTATGGATTTTATCCTCAACTCTTTGTCAAAAAGGTTTGACAACTTTGTCATGAACTATAACATGAACGGGTAGGACAAGAACATAAGTGAGCTTCACTCTATGCTCAAAACTGCCAAGGCGGCCATGGGTAAAAAGGTTTTACCCGTTCTCACCATCAATGAAGGTGGGAACAAGAAGAGGCCTCACCCCGCACCCAAGGAAAATTTTGCCAAGGGTAAAGAGCACATTAGGGGAAAGGGAAAATGAGTGGTAAGAGCACCACCACCAAAACCAGTAGAGAAGAAGCAAAAGGTTGCTTCAAATGACTGATGCTTTAAGTGTGGGGAGATTGGACATTGGGCAAGAAATTGTCCAGCCCTTCTCAAAGTGTTGCAAGCTAAGAGGGATGTCAGGCAGACCTCAGGTACAATTTACATGATTCATATTGACCCAAATTTAATATCCTCTAACACATGGGTATTGGATACTGGATGTGGAACTTACATTTGCAACTTATTGCAGGGGTTCAAAAGAAGTAAGAACTTCAAGGAAGGAGAATGGGGTGAAAGTTCAAGTTGAAGACCGATGGGACTACATCTTGAAGCTTCCAAATGGTTTGGAAGCAATTTTGAAAGATGTTTTGTATTCTCCTAGTTTGACTAGGAACATTATTTTTGTTGCCGAATTAAGACAATATGGTTATGTTTTAACGAAATTCATGTTTCTTTAAATGGTATATTTTATATTAAAGCTATTCCTATTAATGGTATTTATGAATTGGTTCGTGAAAACACATTGTATGATAGTTCATTGTACCAAGCCACCACCAAGAAACACAAATTGGATTTGACTGATACCTATCTTTGGCATTGTCGTCTTGGTCATATAAAGAATAAACGCATACAAACACTTCAAAAGAACGGTCTTTTAAAAGCAAGTGAATATGACTCATTTGATGTATGTGAATCTTGTTTACAAGGTAAAATAAGTAAGGTACCTTTTAGTGGCAAATCCAAAAGGGCAAAAGATTTATTTGGCATCATACATTCAGATGTATGTGGTCCTTTTAAGCCAATGACTAGGTACCATGAAAGATACTTCATTACCTTTACCAACAACTATGGTCGATACGGTTATGTCTACTTTTTAAGACACAAAGATGAAGCTTTTGAAATGTTCAAAATTTTCCAAAATGAAGTAGAAAATCAACACAACAAGAAAATAAAAATTCTCCACACCGATAGAGGGGGTGAATACCTAAGTGATGCTTTTAGAGATCATCTTAGAAGTTATGGTATCGTCTCACAACTATCTCGACATTGAACACCACAACACAATGGTGTGTCCGAGAGGAGAAATCGAACTCTATTGGATATGGTTCGATCTATGATGGCTTGAAGCTCATTGCCTCTATCATTTTTGGGTTTTGCTTTGCTCTCGGCAGCTTGTATTTTGAATATGGCCTCGACTAAGAAAGTGGAAACGACACCTTTTGAAATATGGCATGGAAGGCTTCCATCACTATCATATTTAAACGTATGGGTTTGTGAGGCTTATGTTAAGAATCCCATCTCAAACAAGTTAGAAAGCCGTTCCACTAAGTGTATCTTCATTGGATATCCTAGAGATTCTATGGGATATTATTTCTATGATCCATGAGAACAAAAGGAGTTTGTTGCCAACAAGGCTAAGTTCTTAGAAGCTAAGTTCCTTATGGAAGGAACTAGTGGTAGAATAGTGGATCTTGAGGAAGATCAAGAACCACAAACCGATACATGTTTGGTTAACACTAGCACTCAACATGAGCATGTTGAGGATGATCAAATTGTTGATCAATACACACAAAACGTTCACAGATCTGGTAGAATTAGTATTCCACCACAAAGATATGCATTTTTTATGGATGGATGCAATGTGATAGATTCCGATGAACCAACCACTTATCGTGCTACAATGTCCAATTTGGATTGTGACAAATGGCTTGAAGCCATGAACATTAAGATGCAATCCATGTATGACAACCAAGTATAGGACTTGTCCTTATGGTTTTCAAGAAAAAAACCGATATGCGTGGAGACTTGGATAGTTATAAAGCCAGACTTGTAGCAAAAGGTTTCACTCAAACTCAAGGGGTTGATTATGATGAGACCTTCTCACCGGGTGCAATGCTAAAGTCTATTACGATATTATTTGCCATAACTGCTCATTATGGTTATGAGATTTGGAAAATGGATGTCAAAACCACTTTTTAAACGGATATCTTGAGGAAGATGTCTATATGGTTCAGCCTATAGGTTTTGTCGATCAAAATCCTAACAAAGTATGCAAG